>JAULJL010000002.1:14740896-15462100 GCA_030761205.1 Fremontodendron californicum
TAAACCTAAAAGGTAAACAAAAATTACATTTATTATCAAAATATTTAACAAATCTTGTAAAAATGATACGTAATTTAGATTGAAAAAGATATAAAATGAAAATTATATAATTTTTTTATCACCTATTTTAAATTTCTAATATATTTACTAAACTCATAAAACAATCAAGTAATTTAATAAAAAAAAAGTAGTAAAATACTAATCCCAAAAGGTAAACGAAATTATAAGATCTATGTTTAAAACATTTAACAAATCTTATAATCTAGTAAGAATAATATGTAACTCAAACAAAATTACAAGATATATCATCAAAATTTTAACAAATCTTGTAATCTGGTAAGAAAGAAAAATATGTAAAATAAAAATTAAAAAATTTTCTTATCACCTATTCTAACACATTTAGTAAAATCATAACAAAATCAAGTAACTTAATAGAAAAAACAGTAAAATACTAAACCCAAAAGATAAGCAAAATTACTTGATATATTATCAAAACAAATTAATACATCTTGTAATCTAGTAAGAATAATGCATAATTCATAAACGAATTACAAGATATGTTATCAAAACTTTTAACAAATCTTGTAATCTGGTAAGAATAATATGTAATTCATAAAGAAAAAGATGTAACATGAAAATTACAAATTTTCTTATCACATATTCTAATATTTAGTAAACTTATAAAAAAAATAAGTAATTTAATAGAAAAGTAGTAAAATCGTAATTCCAATAGGTAAATGAAATTACAAGATATATTATCAAAATATTTAACAAATTTTATAATTTGGTAAGAATAATATATAATTCATAAACGGAATTACAAGATATATTATTAATACTTTTAACAAATCTTGTAATCCGATAAAAATAATATGTAATTCAGAAAGAAAAAAATATAAAACAAAGATTACAAAAAGAAATTTATCACCTATTTTAATATATTTAGTAAGCTTATAACAAAATCAAGTAATTTAATAATAAAAAAAAGTAGTCAAATCGTAAATCCAAGATGTAAAAAAAAAAAAAAAAGAAAACTTAAAAGTAAAACTAAGATTTAAAGAAACAGAAGTTTAAATATAACAAATAACAATAATGATAAAAAGTATGGTTAATGAATCATTCGCCACCACTAAACATGAAATATAGCCAACAATCATAATTATCTTTCACTCTTTATTTTGAAAATAATAACCCTAAGACAATCACAAGCTCGATTGTCTCGAATCTTTTCTTACTTTGTCATTGAGAAAAAAGAACAAGTGCTTTTACTCAATTTCTTCCCAGTGAACAACCTAGAATAAGCTCTCTAAATTTAATTCAATGAAAGCATTCAATCTATAAAGATAGATTATATCAAGAAATAAGCACACAAGCTCGGTTTATTTAACTTGAGCCATACTCTACATTGTATCGAACAAAAATATCCCATAATCATTGATGACAATTTGCTACTTATATGTAGGAATCTTGACAATTACGGATCAAAACACTAAACTAGCAATCAAATCACTATAATATTCATCTACTTGCACACCTAAATAAACAAGATCGCAATTTATGACATGAAATCGGTAGAGTATAACAAATTCAAAAGAGAGTTGAAAGACAATTTGAAATTTATTAACTAACAATCATGTCTAGGGCTTTAAAGTCATTCTTAACCACAAGAAAAATTTAGTTACACATTCTTGATGTGTTCAATAACATATTCATAAGAAAATTAAACAAGAAAGAAAGTAGAAGAAAAGAAGAAATAAAGAAATAAAGAAAGAAGAAACTCTTTTATGGTGGCTAGTTGTAATCTCCTTCTCTTCCTCTTTATCTCCTCTTCTTGTTCTCCTCTTCTTTCCCTCTTGATCTCCTCTTCTTATTCTCCTTATTTTGTTCTTTCAACCTTCTCCAAATCTCCCTAATTTTAGGCTTAAATGATCCTATTTACAAAGCTCCAAAACCCTGAGAGTTGTTTCTTCCAGCACACGTAACATTCAGCTTGTCGAATTTGTGCTGGAAGATGTCTGGGAGCCGCGACGCTGGGTATTCTGGTTCAAAAATATGTGATTGGCAGTGTTGTTGGCGCCAGTCTTGCTGTTTGCTAGTCTTGTGCTACTACTTCTTCTCGCGCTTTCTCAGTCGATTTGAATGACCAATTCTTATGTGTTTTGGGCAAGTAATATACCGTTGGAAAGCTTTGAAGGTCAGCTTCAAAAGTCAAGAAGTAAGTTTTCTTGAATAAAGACTTTAAAATCACTTTTTCTTAACAACAAGCTCCAAAGGTCAAATATGTCCTTCTTGCTTTGCACCAAAAATTTGATCTTTTTGACTCCAACATCTTGTTCCATCTTGTGATTTTGATTTTATAAGCTCTTTAACATCCTAACTGACATGTTTTTGCTTTATTCTCTTAAATAAATCTGCAATTGAAAAACATAATATAAATAACCAAAATAAAGATAGAAAACATAACAAAAGCTAAGAATTGGAAGAGTATAAAATATATAATTTATGAACTTTTCAATCTTGTAATCTGGTAAGAATAATATGTAATTCAAAAAGGAAAAAATGTAAAATGAAAATTACAAAATTTTCTTATCACATATTCTAATATATTTATGAACTCATAACAAAATCAATTTAATAGAAAAAAATAGTAAAATCCTAAACATAAAAGGTAAAAGAAATTACATTTTATGTTATCAAAACATATAATAAATTTTATAATCTTGTAAGAATAATACGTAATTCAAATATATATATATATATATATATATAAAATCTTGTTATTTGATAACTCGTATAATTATATAGTTTTTAGCTATGTTTTATTATTGTTTTGTGTCAAATACGAGTTATTATTGCTTAGTCTAATTGTGCTTATGATTTTTTATATTTTTATGTAATTTGGTGTTTTTCACGAGTTTCTTTGAGTGATTTCAGATTACTAGGTTAAATCAACAATTAAGGGCAAATTCAGTTCAGTTCCGACACCTTTTGCCATATCAGCTATATCTGGAGTTTCACTGAAGAAATAAGGCTGAAATTTTAACCGTGCAAAGTTAAGAGGCATATATAACTTTTTCATGTTTTACACTTCTTGAAACGGAGTCGTTTTCCCTAGCGAAATCGACCATCAAGTTGGCTGATGTGCAATGACGTCTGTGCTGACCAGTTTTGGTATTTTGACCATATCTTCTGATCCACATCAGAAAATGAGCTGATTCTAAAGGCTATGGATCACCGACTGATAGGGGAACATTTTTCTAGAAGACCATTTGATCAGATCAAGCCTCCAATATTGACAAAATCGACCATCAAGCTGGCTGATCAAAATTGTCATACAATATGACGAAAATTGTTAGAAAAATGCACCCACCTATTATACCTACCTTTGAAATTTATAAAGCTTGTCTCTTGTCATTTAGCTCTCCCAAATGTGTATAAATAGAGGGCCTTGGATGATTGTAAGAGATATTGTAGATTGGTAGGAAATTAGCCATTGTAATAAAATTCTCTAAGTTTTCTTCTTCTTTCTTTTCTCTAGTTTTCTTTTTCTTTATTTTCTTTTTCTTCTTTCTTTCTTTTATTTCCTTCTTAGATTCTCATTAATTTTATGTTTATGTTTACAATGCCTATGCTAGGCTAAACTTCTATTTGGTTAAGGGTGATTTCAAAGCCCTAGACATGTTTTGTGATTGATTTTCAGATTCTATCTATCATTAATTTTCTATCAAAGTTGCTTATGTTCTTCTACAAGAATTGTTCATGATGTTGTCTTGATTTATTTAGGTGTACAACTAGATAGATCTTGATAATTATCTATTGCTAGTTTAGGAGTCTTGATCCGTGTAATTGTCTTGATTTCCTATTCATAAGTGGCAATTTGTGATTAATGATTATGGTCAAGTTTTCAATAATTGCAAAGTGGAACATAACCTAAGTTGAACAATCCGAGCTTATGTGTTTGTTGCTTAGATCAACCTATCTTTCTCATCATAAAGCTGCCATTAAATTGAATTTAGAGAGCTTATTCTAGGTTGTTTAATGGTTAGAGATTAAATAGAGAGCTTGTTCTATTTAACGACAAACTAAGGAAAGATTGGGATAACAGAGCTTGTTGTTATCTACGGTTGTTAACTTTGATAGTTGGTTGATATTGATAGATCTGAAATTGATTCTTAATGATGTCTAGTGGTGGAGAATGAAACCTTAACCATATTTTTCATATTTGATTCTTCTTACTTACTTGTTTTCTTACTTTTCTAGTTTGTTTATTTTTAAAAGTATATTTATTTTTATTGGCTGGTTATACCGCCTAATTTGTATATTAACTTTGTTTTATTTTTATTGGCTGGTTATACCGCCTAATTTAGTATATATATTTTTATTGGCTGGTTATACCGCCTTGCATCTTATTCTTATTATTTACTTTAGTTTAAATCTAGCTTCAAAAACCCCTTTTCTTTTATTGTTTTCTTTGAACGTAAGTTATAAACTAATAACTCATAGATTAAAACCCAATCCCTGAGGACTCGACCCTTGCTAATCATTATACTTACAATTGATCTTTTTAGTGCAAGGTTAAATAAGATACACTCTTTTGGGTGCATCAAATTTTTGGCGCCGTTGCCGGGGATTGCTTTCTTTAGTTTATTTGTTACTTGGTTTATTCTTATTTTCAGTTCTAATTAGTTTTATTTTCTTGTACATACAAGTTTTTCTTTTCAAATTAAAAAAAAAAAAAAAAACAATGGAATTGAGCAATCTAACACTTGAAGAGTTGGTGGCATACATGAACATGGAGAATCAACAAGCCAATCTCACCTCCCCAGTTCAACAATTGGCCATGGGAGGATGTCAAGGCCATCAAGTGTTCCAAGACCAACAGTATGATCATTACTCAAACACTTACCATGAGGGATGGTGGGATCATATTAATTATGGCTACTCGAAAAATTACCAAGAAGTAGATCCTTATGCCAATTACACTTATCCATCTAGCTTCAATCAATCATGGTCTCAAGAACCAGATCTTTTTCAACCACCACATATGACTCAAAACTCAGGTACTTCTTTAGAAGATCTTGTCTATTCTCTTGTTACTGATTCTTTGCAATTTCAACAGGAAACAAGGGCAAGCATCCAGAGTTTGGAAAAGCAAATGAGCCAATTGGCTAGTAGTATGGTGGGATGGGTAGCACAAAGATCTGAAGAACTCCCAGCCCAAACGATGGTTAACCCAAAGGAGAATGCTACTATTGTGACCTTGAAGAATGAGGAACAAGATGAGGATGAAACAAAATTAGAGATGGATTCTATTCTTGAGGATAATGAAGCCAAAGATCCAAATAAGAGTATTTCGGCACCTGAGGTAACGTTTAAGGTTTCACTTTTTACTAATGTTTCTTCTCCACCTTTTCCTAGTAGATTTGCAAAGTTCAAGGAGGAAGAACATGAACAACACATGCCGGAAACCTTAAACAACTTGTTTGTGGAGGTCATTCAACAAGTATCAAAATATGCTCCATTCCTCGATGACATATGCACCACAAAGGATGATGGAATAATACTTGTAATGGAGAATGCATCCACTGTTGTGCAAAGAAAGCTTCCTCTCAAACGCATAAATTTGGGAAATTTCATGTATGAGCCTGACAAGCCTAAAATGCCAAGAAGGGGTGTTGGTTAGGTTCAAAACACTAAATCAAGTGCTAATTGGGGGAGGCAGCCTAATTAGTGAAAGCATTGCCAAACTGCCATCCTCAGATTTGCTCTCTTTTTCTTTATCTTTTTCTTATGTTTCTTTGCTAATTGTGTTTAGTGTTTCTAAGTTCATTTAGGCTGCATAAGTTTATTTTGTTTATTAGTTCTTTTCACTTACACATGATTCTTTCATTTGGGATTAATAGCATTACATTAATGACAATGTAAGAATTATGTGTGGGGAGAAGAATTTAGGATTTTATTTAGAGTGTTCTGTTTTTGAGTCTTTTTATGTTGTTTTTCTTTCTGATCCTTGTTTTGAAAATAACTAGATGTAAATATAATTTTTTAACCCCGGTTAAACGGCGGATAACGGTACTCCGTGATTATTTAAGTCGGTTCCATCAGCTACCCACAAAACTGATATTGTATATAAATTTCTCTTTCAATTTCTCTTTCATTTTTTTTTTCAGGATGGATGATATTCTCACACGATTGCAGAAACGATTTCCTCCTTTTCCTCGAAATATTTTACTGAAGCTTTACCAAGTTCGATTTGAAAGATTAAGAATGCTTATGCACAAAGGGATTCCTGAAGACATACGTTGGATAATTGAAGCCAAGGTACGTGAAGATGAATATCTTCCTGTTTTGCATTTACCAGGTACAGGTAGAAGCACTTTTGCAAAGAAGCGACGAGCAAAGCGCATGAGTTCAAATTGCCACAAATGTGCACGATGGACGTGTAACGGTAAATGTCGTTCTATTGGGATTCCGTCCTCTAATCGAGATGATAAAATTGAATTCATTAAGGATGGACTGAGTAAGGAGAATTTGGGTAATATCCAACTTTCTCTTGAGACGCATCCTAGTGGAGACGTACAAAGAGAAATTCTTGATTTATGGCCGCAATTCCAAAGGGAATGGCAACATCTTGGGAATCTGATGTTAAAAGACCCTGTTTGCCAGCTTGTAAGAAAACTGGATGGGAAGCATATCCTCGACTCATAGAAGGCGTTTAAGCCGTTTCTGGACGTAAAACCAGAGGAAGATGTGAGCCACAATCACAACTACAATAAATGACTTCTCAGCTTTTGGTTTGATTTGCAATAACTTTATTTTGGTTTAATTTACGTGTTGTTCGATTTGTGTAATTATTCTCGTTTTTTTTTTTTTTTAGTCTTTTACTGTTGATTTTTTCTTCTCTTTTTGATTTTCTTCCTGAAATCACGCAAAAATCTTTTGTTAGGTTAACATTTTCTTTTGACAGGTCAGATACACTTTCGGCGACATTATTACTCTTGTCTGATTCACTACTCAGTCCTCTATATATTACACCATGTACTCATTCTCTTTCAGGCACTCGAAAAAAAAAAAATGGAAAGTACTTCGTCCGAGCGCATTAAAAAAATTTGTGTCTTTGGAGGTGCTTATCCAGGGAAAAATAACATATTCGCTGATGAAGCCATAAGAGTTGGAGTAATACTTGCCCAACAAAAGATCCAGTTGATTTATGGAGGCGGTAGTACGGGTTTAATGGGAGCAGTCGCTACAGCAGCACACGCCGGAGGAAGTCCAGTTCTAGGAATCATGCCAAAACTATTCACAGATTTTTGTGGACCTACCTTGGGTAAGGAAATACAAGTCTGGAGTATCCCTGAACGGATAACAATCATGTACCATTCTGCCGATGCATTCATTGCTTTACCAGAAGGTCTGGGTACATTGGAAGAAATAGCTTGCGTGGCTTCTTGGTCATCTTTAGTCACAAAAAAGAAACCCATTGGTTTGCTTAATATTAATGGTTATTTTAGTAATTTGCTTTCATATTTAGATAATGCTGTGGAAAATGGATTCATGTTTTCAGAGGCAAGGAGAACCATAATTTCTGCTACAATCATTGAAGATTTACTCAAAAAGCTCCAAGCTTATGAGTATTTATCTGCTACGGTTGTTTCGCAAACGCTCGGAAAAAGAAAAAGAGATATGGACGAACAAGGAGTGGATTGCACTTTGACTTTGTGACATTATCTAACATTTTGTTTGTTGTGTCTCAGTTATAATAAGTGGTTAGCAACCTCTGCAGGTAATATCTCCTAAATTCTACCTTTAAAATTTGACATTGGGGACAATGTCATATTTTAGTATGGGTAAGGGACATATTTTGCTAATTTGTTAAAAAAAAAAAAAATTGTTGTGTTTTAAGCTATTTAGAAGCATTCATTCTGAACAAGGTCTGAGTAAGGGAGACTTGAGACATACCTTGTCAGTTTGATTTAATCTTTTCAAAAAATATATATATATATATAATTGTTGTGTTTTAAGCTATTTAGAAGCATTCATTCTGAACAAGGTCTGAGTAAGGGAGACTTGAGACATACCTTGTCAGTTTGATTTAATCTTTTCAAAAAAAAAAAAAAAACTATCTGGTCCGTTTATTATCTGCATGTGTTTTTCTTTTCTTTTCTTTTATTATTTTTATTTTTATGCTTATTTATTAATTATTTGTTTAGTATTTTAGGAATATTTAGGTTGCATGAATTTGTTTTGTTCTGAGTCTTAGTTATTTCTATTCTTATGTTATTAGTTCTTTTCTCTTACACATGATTCTTTCATTTGGGTTAATAGCATTACATTGAGGACAATGTAAGAATTAAGTGTGGGGGGAAGGATTTAGGATTTCTTTTATTTTTGCCTATTATTTGTTTTTTTATGAGTCTTTAATATTATTATTATTATTAAAAATTTTAGTGTGTTTTAGTTCTTTTCTATACTATGATGAGATATGAATTGCATAGGTCTAAAACTAGTCTAGTAGTGAGAAGATTTTTCATGAGAATTAAGCTTGATATCATTTTTCATGGAGCCAATGTTAATATGATATGTTGATTGAGAAAGAAGCATGTTTAGACTTAAAATTGACTTGTATAAACATCCTTGTGAGTTTTGAGCCTATATGATTGATGCATTATACAAATCAATCTAATTTCTTTCTTGAGTGCTCTTATGATTACATGATTCTCTAGAACTTGCTTTAGACCTTGTTGAGACTATATTGATGCATGTGACAACATGAATATGATAGAGGCATTAGGATTTTTAGCCAGGGCCAAACAGCCATCCCTTATTGATGTTCCAAGAGAACACACCCTTAGTGAACCAATTTGAGCCTACATTGAATAAGCTATCTCTTTGGTAACCATAACTTGTCCCTAACCTAAATATACTTATATCTTTACCTTTGTTCCAAAGATGAATTAGCATGTTTTGAGACATGTTGCAAAGACAAGGAAGATCTATTGAAAATTTGGGTTAGAAACAAGAAATAAGTGTGGGGGAAAAGAAAAGAAAAGTCAAGAGAAAAAGAAAGGGAATATTATGAAATATATATATATATATATAATGAATCATCTCTTGAACTTCTAGTTAAAGAAAAGAAAAAGAATGTTACAAGGTTCGTTAGAATGAAGTAAAGGCTCAACATGAAATATTCAGCCTATGTGATTATGTACTTCTAAAGAATATTGAGAAGTTTTACTTGTATGATCTTATTATGTCTCTAAACTTTATGAACTCTTTGGAACCTTTGTGATATCTTTATCCTTTTGTTCTTTAACCACATTATAACCATTTGGCCCCATTACAGCCTTGAATAAAGACCTCTTGATTTATGAAGTTGTATGATCTAAATAGTGGAGAATAGGTGGACAAGCAAGCATATGGTAGAACTGTTTTCATGAGATTGATTGAGTGTAAACACTTTACCACTACTTTAAAGAATGAAAATCATGAGAGTATCCCATGTGAGTAGTTGAGATTAAGTTTGAATATGCACTATTTTGATTGAAATATGTTATGTTAATATTGGCTTAACTCAAACAATTTACATTCAAGCATGATTTTTTGTGAAATTCTTTAAGCTATTGATTAGTTTATAAGACTTGTTCAAAGATTGTCTCTAATTTGTATTGAAAGGATTAGGAATAAATATTTTTAGTATATGTAGTTTATTTATATTTTAGTTTTTCAATGTTTGTGGGTATCGTTCTAGTAAACCCTCACGAGACTAAACTCGTCCACTAGGGACACCTAGGGGTTTAAAGGCTTGTGTCACATGCTAAGTGCCACCGTGATTTCCTACGAAAGTGGATTAGATTAGATTTTCTTATTTTATTTTTATTTGTTTTTGCTCGAGGACTAGCAACAATCTAAGTGTGGGGGTGTGATAACTCGTATAATTATATAGTTTTTAGTTATGTTTTATTATTGTTTTGTGTCAAATACGAGTTATTATTGCTTAGTCTAATTGTGTTTATGATTTTTTATATTTTTATGTAATTTGGTGTTTTTCACGAGTTTCTTTGAGTGATTTCAGATTACTAGGTTAAATCAACAATTAAGGGCAAATTCAGTTCAGTTCCAGTTCCGACACCTTTTGCCATATCAGCTATATCTGGAGTTTCACTGAAGCAATAAGGCTGAAATTTTAACCGTGCAAAGTTAAGAGGCATATATAACGTTTTTATGTTTTACACTTCTTGAAACGGAGTCGTTTTCCCTAGCGAAATCGACCATCAAGTTGGCTGATGTGCAATGACGTCTGTGCTGACCAGTTTTGGTATTTTGACCATATCTTCTGATCCACATCAGCAAATGAGCTGATTCTAACGGCTATGGATCACCGACTGATAGGGGAACATTTTTCTAGAAGACCATTTGATCAGATCAAGCCTCCAATATTGACAAAATCGACCATCAAGCTGGCTGATCAAAATTGTCATACAATATGACGAAAATTGTTAGAAAAATGCACCCACCTATTATACCTACCTTTGAAATTTATAAAGCTTGTCTCTTGTCATTTAGCTCTCCCAAATGTGTATAAATAGAGGGCCTTGGATGATTGTAAGAGATATTGTAGATTGGTAGGAAATTAGCCATTGTAATAAAATTCTCTAAGTTTTCTTCTTCTTTCTTTTCTCTAGTTTTCTTTTTCTTTATTTTCTTTTTCTTCTTTCTTTCTTTTATTTCCTTCTTAGATTCTCATTAATTTTATGTTTATGTTTACAATGCCTATGCTAGGCTAAACTTCTATTTGGTTAAGGGTGATTTCAAAGCCCTAGACATGTTTTGTGATTGATTTTCAGATTCTATCTATCATTAATTTTCTATCAAAGTTGCTTATGTTCTTCTACAAGAATTGTTCATGATGTTGTCTTGATTTATTTAGGTGTACAACTAGATAGATCTTGATAATTATCTATTGCTAGTTTAGGAGTCTTGATCCGTGTAATTGTCTTGATTTCCTATTCATAAGTGGCAATTTGTGATTAATGATTATGGTCAAGTTTTCAATAATTGCAAAGTGGAACATAACCTAAGTTGAACAATCCGAGCTTATGTGTTTGTTGCTTAGATCAACCTATCTTTCTCATCATAAAGCTGCCATTAAATTGAATTTAGAGAGCTTATTCTAGGTTGTTTAATGGTTAGAGATTAAATAGAGAGCTTGTTCTATTTAACGACAAACTAAGGAAAGATTGGGATAACAGAGCTTGTTGTTATCTACGGTTGTTAACTTTGATAGTTGGTTGATATTGATAGATCTGAAATTGATTCTTAATGATGTCTAGTGGTGGAGAATGAAACCTTAACCATATTTTTCATATTTGATTCTTCTTACTTACTTGTTTTCTTACTTTTCTAGTTTGTTTATTTTTAAAAGTATATTTATTTTTATTGGCTGGTTATACCGCCTAATTTGTATATTAACTTTGTTTTATTTTTATTGGCTGGTTATACCGCCTAATTTAGTATATATATTTTTATTGGCTGGTTATACCGCCTTGCATCTTATTCTTATTATTTACTTTAGTTTAAATCTAGCTTCAAAAACCCCTTTTCTTTTATTGTTTTCTTTGAACGTAAGTTATAAACTAATAACTCATAGATTAAAACCCAATCCCTGAGGACTCGACCCTTGCTAATCATTATACTTACAATTGATCTTTTTAGTGCAAGGTTAAATAAGATACACTCTTTTGGGTGCATCATTATTAATATAACAGTTTATTTGAAAATAATTGTAGTTAATTGATGACATAAAACAATTTTACTACTATTTATTGGATAGATAATAACAAGTAGTTATAAGATAATACATAACTGTAAAAATAATTATACATGATATTATTTTTTTTTATATGTACGTAAAAAATAACTAATCTAATAACATATGAATGTAACATTAGCAATTGTAATTAATACTATTTGTTAATTATCTAGTATAATATATTCTATAATTTTGTAATAAATAAAATGTAAAGTTAAGAAAAATTAATAATTTGTGTTAACAAATTATATAATTAAGCAAAACAAATTATGTAAATATAACAAAAAATGATATTATCCTCCTTCTCTTCTAGAGTGTTTACCTTTAACTTTTCTAGCTCTTTAGGATCATCGAAGTTGGGGATTTGGTTAGATTTGATGCTTTTGTGCCGAGTACAGGATGGTATGCCCTTGAAATTGGGGTGGACCTGTAGTTGATGGCATACCAAAATATGAATAAGGATACCTTTCAACGAATGGTGCTTGTTTCTTTATGCCCCTTAGGATGTCTGAGTTAAAATCCGATGGGTAAAGGAGGTCTTCAATGTTAACATCTTCTACCAGTCCTTTCACTTTGTTCAAATTCATCAACAAGTTCATCGGTTTTTCCAATTGCCATTTCACTTCTTCTTGTGTTTTTTCCATTTTGTTCATCCGAATAACTTGTTTTTCTTCCATTGCTTTAGCCCGTGCACAAGTTTTGTATGGTGACAAATTGCTTTTGATGATTAAGCTATAATTGAACCTTTATTGCCACAATTTTTGAAAACTAGGACACTATATTATTTTATATTTTTCAAAATCTTGATGATTCTAGGATGTATGCATGAATGAATGCATGTGAAGTATTTGTTGCAAAACAATTGCTAACCAAAGAATTCAAATTTGGTTTTAAAAAATTTCTTTGTTTGAAACTGTTATGTAACAAACATTATGAAATGCATGAGATCAAAATTTTGAATATTTTCAGCGAAAGAATCATCAATTTGTGAAGAATATAAGAGATGTTTCTTCATGTGGCCTAGTTTAGGATACTTTCTAGATAATAGATTAGCATAGCTCTATCCTAAGACTGATTTTGTAAGTGTTGTCTACATGTTGGATTCAAGATTTTTGACCAAGTTAAAAGGTTCCAAAATTGCTCTTTACTGTCATCCATGCTGATTAGTAAGGCACCCTAATTCTCAACAATTACAGGCTACAAATAGAAAGGGTTCAATTTTAGTGGAAGTATTTCGCTACCATTACAGAAGTAATCACCTCATGAAAACATAGATACTCTACTTCCTCCTAAAATGGACAAAGCCCAAATATAAAGGGCTTATGATATGAAGTATATATAGTGTGTGAAGGAACATCCAAACCTTTTGATCTCCCATTCACAAATCATTATCTTACAATGCCCCTAAATTAAATAAGGAAAATAACAAATAAATAATAAAAGAAATCAACTAAAACACATAGATTAAGAGCATTCACTAAAACCTAGGATCACATAAGACCAATCACCAGCTCGACTCTCAAAATCCCTAGTGGATTCGTCAAACTGTCATAACGTGCAAATATGAAAATTCGATTGCTATACATAAAAATAGAGTCACCACCAATCTTTTTTTTTTAGGTGTGATTGATTACCTAAATGAATCTATTCTTTTTTACAAAATTCAAAGCTTTACTAAGGCTCCTCGAAAAGAATAAGTTATCATCTCATATTCAGAACGAGATTCGAGAGTACGATTATGTATGAGAAAGGATTAGCATCCCTGCAATGCTCACCCAAAGAACAGTACCAATTAGTCTTATGTTGTCCTAAAGTGGTCTTCAATAAATAGTTTATTTATTTTTAACTTTAATAAATATAAGTATTTCAAAAATTTTATCAAAGTTTTTTCCATCATTCTAGCGAAATTTCAAAAGAAATTTTCTCTCTTCAAGAGTATTCAAGAGAAACCATTCGTTCTCACGAAGAAGCTCATTCGTCGGATTATTTAAATTTTATTAGAAAAATTCTTAAGTTTTTTTTTTTTTCCATCATTCTGAAAAAAAAAAATAAAAAAAAAATTTCTCACCTAAAGAATATTCAAGAAAAACCATTCGTTTTCATGAAGGGGCTTCGTCATAAGAATTTTTATATTATATGGAAAAACTTTTATATTCAAAAATAAATATCAATTTTTAATATTGAAATATTTTTCTAAATTCTCCGTTATTCTGGTGGATTTAGAAAAATATTCTCACCTAAAATTTTCTTAAAAAATCGATTATTCTCTACTCTTTTAGAATTTCATCACTGAAAAGATTTCAATTTGTTAAACAAGAAAACAAATAATTTAAAACTTTATTTTTTTAACATTTTAAAAAAATCTATATAAAAGATCTAAAATCTCAAACATAATGTCATTATACAAAAATAAAACAAATAAAACAAAATAAAACAAATGAATAAATAAATAAACCAATAAATAAACTAATAGATAAACAAATAAATAAAATAAAATAAGGGATATTATAAAACTCAAAATGGTGCATCTAGGAATATTATAAAACTAAAAAAAAATATGTTTTTTTTCATTTTTACCTTTCCTTCCTTTTCTACCCTTTGTTTCTCTCTTTAGAAAACTAAGAACAGTCGTCGCCTTGCTCGAAACTCACCCAAATTTCAACGACGGTCCATCGTTCGCCATCATAAAAAAATTGAACCTAAAACCCCCAAAAAGAACCAAAGCCCAAAAACCCAAATTCAGATCACCGAAATCTTAAAAAACCCGTCGAAAATTTCAAACTTTGAAAAAAATTCATACAAACCCAAAAAATTCAGAAAAAAAATTTCAAGCCCTTTTAACCCATTTTTCCTTCTATTGATATTGATTTTCCATAATCTCAACCCAAAAACTTAGACCTAAAAAGAAATTTTGAAATCTTAGAAAACTATTATGCCAAAACCTTATGTCACTATTGTTTAAAACCTTTGAAAAATCAATACAACCTTCATTGTATCTTAGCCTCGAAACCCAACCCCCCCCCCCCCCCCCAAAAAAAAAAAAGAACTAGAGCAGTTTTCTTTTTTTTTTTTTTCTACGTAATGCTTACTTCTGATTATTGTCTTTTTTGCATTCTATATCTTGTGATTTTGTGCGTGCTCGTTTGCTTATGTGTTTTTGTTGGTTTGCTCCCTTCAAAGATGAGGCTGCTTTTATAAGGATTCTGATTTTTGAAAGATTCGTTTTTGCCGTGGCAGATCTGGATCTTTAGATTTTTCTTGATTTCCAAGTTTTATTTTTTATTTTCCTTTTTCTTAGTCCTCAAATATTTCCAAACAAAAAAGTTTTTTTTGATTTCTCAAAGATTTTCAACACTTTTTTTTTCCTTTTTCCAATATTCTAATTTTTCTAATTTTTATTTTTATTTTCCAAAAGTTTTTGGAAAAAAAATAAAAGAAAAAAAAATAAAAGGAAAGGAAATAAATAAAAAATAATAAAGGAGAGAAAATAAAGGAAAGGAAATAATAAAAAATTATGGCCAACCCAATTTTGGTTCTAAAGTTCTACTAAAAGAAAAATAAATCTGAAACCCGAAAACAAACTTAATTCAAAATTCCAGAAATTAGTTTGAGGTCCAATAAACCTAAAGTTAAAGCCCAAAATTTGGATTAAGATCGGTTTTATAAAAATCTAACTTTATAATTTTAGTCTCAAACTTGAATCAAAACAATTTGAAGGAAAATGATTTATCAATCAAAATATGATTTAATTTAAATCATTCCAAATAACTTTTTAAAAATTTCAGATAAAATTAAGTGTCTACAAAGAATATAAATAAAACCTAAGAACTATGAAGAAAAGAAAGAAAACTACATCTAGAAGACTTTAGCTTATGAGCTTATGTTGTACTGTGTGATGTGTTGAAAGAGGGGAATATAGGTGTCTATTTATAGGCAAAGGAGATGTAGAGGTAGGGTTTTGAGGGTTTTAGCTGAAGGTAGGGAGGCTCCCTATGTACATCCTTCCAAATGCTTGGTACTTATAAACGAGATCAAGAAAAAATCTCGAAACTAAGAACGTGTGTCGATTGGTACAAAGTTGAGTCTCTAGAATCGAATTTTTTTGCTTGGATGCCGAGGAATTACTTGGACGCCACACATATGTGTCGGTTTGTTGGAGTATTTTTAATATAAAAATAAATGCAAAATGTTTTACTTATGAGGGAATTAAACGTTAAGTGACTTAAAGCATCGAAATTTTGTTTTGTACTTAAGGAACTTTTTGAGTTACAAAAGTTTAAATGCTATCCTCATTATTTTGGTAAAATTTACCTAAAATAGTTTGTTTTTCTTCCTTTTCCAAGCATCCACTTGCAAAAGCAAATTATCTCTTTCAAGTATTCCATTATTATATTTATTAAAGGTTCTTCCTAAGTTTTTTCAAGAGTATTAATTAATAGGGCAAAGAAAATGTCAATCTTGGTGGAGTTTCTGCCTTCTAATTTGTACAGGTTGGCAAGGTTAACATTGGGTGACTGGGCTTGTTGTAGTCTTACAGGAGGCGTGCAATACAACCTCTTTGTACCGATTCTTATCATTGAGAGGGCGAGTATCATCTCAAGAGAGCGACTTAGTATGCGCCTCAATCTTCGTCACCCTATTTTAACTATCATATTTGTGATAATTTAGCAGCAGCAAATTGATCCTTTAGTCTTATCTTAAAGAATCATTGTGCAACATTATCCAACAATTTGAGACGATATTCCTTATGGAGAACGTTATTGAAAGTTTGCCCAAGACTACAAAGGCAGTGACTTGAATCGTCATTTTCGCTTTCATGGTGCAAACTAGAAGAGATGAAAGCAAATGACTTTTTTCTACCTCACTCTTTTGAACGTCTCATACCTTTTGGTGAAAAAGAGTCCTGAGAAAAAAGATACTAAAGCTATGACTGATGAAGAAAAATCTAAGCACGAAAAAGAATGTGAAAAATGGGAGAAGGATCCTGACTACTGCAAAAATTATTTACTCAATTGTCTTTCTGGCAATTTGTATGATTATTATGATCAAACTTATTCTTCAGCAAAGAAAATTTGGAAGGCACTATAGCAAAAATATGACACTAAAGAAGCTGGATCCAAAATGTATGCTTGTAGCTGTTATTTCAAATTCTAAATGGTGAAAAATAAGTCTATGAAAAAATTTGATGCACTCAGAATAGTGTATCTATTAAATCCTTACACTAAGTATGATCGATGTTTAGTATAGTAGTAAGCAAAGGTCGAATTCACAGAGACTGTTCTTAATCTATAAGTTATTGATTTATAACTCTAGCTCTAACCTAATTAGGGGGTGAATTGTTTTGAAAATTAAAGAAACAAGAAACTAAGATTTAAAGAAAAAATTTAAGATCAAATAAGTAAAAGTATGGTTAAGGGGTTATTCTCTACCACTAAATATAAGTGAGAATCAATATCAGAATAATCAACATCAATTATCCATTGAAATTATCAACCGTAGATAGCAACAAGCTCTACTACCCCTATCCTTCCTTACTTCGTCATTAAATAGAACAAGCTCTCTGTTTAATCTCTAACCATCAAATAACCCAGAATAAGCTCTCTAGATTTACCTGACAGCAGCTTTATGATGAGAAAGATAGGTTGATCTAAGTAACAAACACAAAAGTTCGGATTGTTTAACTTATGTTATGTTCCACATGGCAATCACTAAAAACTTGACCATAATCATTGATCACAAACTGCTACTAATGAATAGGAAATCAAGACAATTACACGGATCAAGATTCCTAATCCAGGAATAGATAATTATCAAGATCTATCTAGTTGTACACCTAAACAAATCAAGACAAATATCATGAACAATTTTTATGGAAGAACATAAGCAATCTCAATAAATAATCAATAAAGATAATATTTGATAATCAATTACACAACCATGTAGGGCTTTGAAATCACCCTTAACCAAAAGAAAGTTTAGCCTAGCATAGGCATAGATAACATAAACATCAAACTAAAATGAAAATGAAAATAAGAGAATAGAGAAGAAGAAGAAGAAGATTAATGATGATTTTTAAGAGTCCTCCATTTTTTTTTTGTTTAGCCTCCTCCAAAAGATGTCTAATTTGTGGCTCAAAAAATGCTATTTATAGAGCTTCAAAACCCTGAGAACCCTTTCTTCCCGCGCAAGTAACAAAAAGAGCAAAAAATTCATTTTTGGCAGGTCGTCAGGCGCCGAGGCTCCCAATTTCGGCGCCGCGACAACAGGCTCTCGAACTACCATTTTTTCTGCTGCATCTTCTTGCACTTCCAAAGCCGTTTTGGATGACCAAAACTTATCCATTTAGGGCGAGTAATATACCGTTGGAAAGATATTCAAGTTATATTCAAAAGTCAAGAAGGAAGTTTCTTTGAATAATGACTTTAAAATCATGTTTTCCTTGCATGAATCTCCGGAGATCAAATCTGCCTTCTTGCTTTGCACCAAAAATTTGATCTTTTTGACTCCGACATCTTATTCCATCTTGTGATTGTCATTTTGTAAGCTATTTAACATCCTAATTGGAATGTTTTTACTTTATTCTCCTAAATATACCTGAAATTCAAAAACATAACATAAGTAATCAAAATAAGGATAGAAAACATAACGAAAACTAAAAATAAAAGGGCATAAAATGTGTAATTTATGAACTTATCAAATACCCCACACTTAGTTTTTGCTAGTCCTCGAACAAAACAAAATAAAAACAAAGTAATAAAATCTAATCTAATCCACTTTCGTAGGAAATCATGATGACACTTAGCATGTGACACAAGCCTTTAAACCCCTAGGTGTCCCTAGTGGACGAGTTTAGTCTCGTGAGGGTTTAACAGGACGATACGCACAAGCAATGAAAACATAAAAAAAAAAATACTAAACATAATTATTCCTAATCCTTTCAATGTAAGTTAGAGAAAATCATTGGACAAATCTTATAAACTAGTCAATAGCTTAAAGAATTTCACAAAGAATCATGCTTGAATGTATATGGTTTGAGTTAAGCCAACAAAAACATAACATATCTCAATCAAAATAATGCATATTCAAACTTAATCTCAACTTCTCACATGGGATACTCTCATGATTTTCACTCTATATAATGGTGGCAAAGTGTTTACATTCAACCAATCTCATAAAAATAGTTCTACCATATGCTTGCTTGTCTACCCATTCTCCACTATTTAAAACATACAATTTCATGAATCAAGAGGTCTTTATTCAAGGTTGTAACGGGGCTATTGGGTAAAGGTAAAAAGAAAAGATGGTAAGGAAATCACAAATAATTCTAAAGAACTAGTAGAGCACAAAAATTTGGAGCAGATAACATCTTGGTGGCTCATATCTTCATTCTCAATATTTAGTACTCCACTAAGACTTCACAACTAAATTTCAATGCACCATGTACATCTTTTTTTTTTTTGTTTTCCTCTTCTTTTTTTGTTTTGTTTTTTGTTTTCCTTTTGGTTCCCTTTTTCTTTCATCATTTTTTTTTTAAAACAAGATGCATACGTCATTGCACACATGTTTGGCATTGCTCTTATTATCCACCAAATATCATCCCATAAACAACAAGAATTCCCAAAATTGATTCTTTTAATCATCAAACTCAACATACATGAACTTCAACAACAATAAGATCTCATAGCATGCTCTACTAATTTCTTAGAATTAGGGTAGATTTTTGTTTTTCTGAGTTGAAGGGTAAAGTAGATGGGTTTCATGAATAAAACAGCCTATTTGAGCTCAAAGGGCTTTCTAGTGAATAAATGCAAGGGTGTAGACAAGTTGGCTTTGGTGGTATCAATCCTAACGCCTCTATCATATCCATGTCATCACATGTATCAATATAGTCTCAAACGATTTAAAGCAAGTTCTAAAGAAACATGTGATAATGAGAGCACACAAGAAAATAAATTGGATTGATATGCATAATTTATCAATCATATAGGCTTAAAACTCACAAGGATATTTATATAAGTCAATATTATGTCTAAACATGCTTCTTTCTCAATCTACATATCATATTAACATTGGCTCATGAAGAATGATATTCAAGCTTAATTCTCATAAAAATTCTTTTCACCAATAAACTAGTTTTACAACTACACAGTTCATGTCTCATCATTGTATTGAAAGGAACTAAAACACACAAACAAACAAAAATATTAAAGACTCAAAACAAGGTAAACTAATTCAACCTAAATATACCTAGAACACTAAACAATAAAATAAAATAAACAAACAAACAAACATAATAAAAAGATAAAGGAAAAGAAAGCAAATCTGATTATGGTAGGTTGACAAAGCTTTCATCAATCGAGCTGCCTCCCAATTAACGCTTGATTGATTGTCTTCAGCCTAGCCTATACCCCCTTCTTGGATTTTTAGGATCTTTAAGCTCAATGCCTCTTCTCATTATAATTTTTTATGCATCCTTGCTAGTTGACTCCAAGAGTTGCTGCACTAAAACATATTTTGGAGGAAGCTTTGTTTGCAAAATAGCGGATGCATTCTCCCCCACACTTATTATCTCATCACCATTTAATTTGCTCTTGGTGGTGCATAGCTTTTTGAGGAATTTTGCATACCAAGGTACTTGTTTAAGGGCATCCAAAAGAGGTATGTTTACTTGTGCTTTGCAGAAGGTTTCCAGAATTTTGTTTTTTGTGTTCCTCTTTCTTAGACTTTGCAAATCTATTAGGAAAAGGTCGAAAAGGAACATAAGTAGAAATAGGAACCTTAAAAGTTACCTTAGGTGCTGAAGTACTATCAATTGGAATTGTGGCTTCTTTATCCTCAAGAGTTGACTCTTTTTCTCTTTTTGATGCTTTCTCAAGTTGTTTCCCACTCCTCAAGGTCACGGCACTAGCATTCTTTTTCAAGTTAATTACAATTTGGGAAGGGAGTTTTCCAGATCTTTATGCTTCCAATCTAGCTATGCTACTAGCCAATTGGATCATTTGCATTTCCAAACACTTAATGGATGTTCTTATTTCCTGTTGAAATTGCAAAGAATTGTTAGCCAAATATTTAACTATATCCTCAAGAGATGTACCTTGGTTGTGAGTCATAGGTTGTGGCCGAAAATGATCTGGTTGTGAGGCCTTGGTTGATTGAAGCCAAGTGGACAATTGTAATTGGCAATAAGAGCAGCTTGTTGATGATTTCTTGAATAGCTAAGATTAGGATGGTCCCTCAATCCCGCATTGTAAGTGTCTGAGAAAGGATCATACTTTTGTCTTTGGATCCCTTGTTGCCCTTGAAACTCTCCTAAAACATTGGCTTGTTCAAAATTATATTCCATGGCCATTTGTTGAACTAGGGCTGTGAGATTGGCTAGTTGTCTCTCAATGTTTGATGTGACACATGCGATCTCTCCTTGCTCGGATGGAAAAGAAAACCTCAAAACAAAACAAAAATAAATAATTAGAAATAAAACTAAAAATAGAAAACAAAATCAATTAACAAATAAATTAAAGAAAATAATCCTCGGCAACAATGTCAAAAATTTGATGGACTGAGAATAGGTATCTATTAAATCCTTGCACTAAGTATGATCGATGTTTAGTATAGTAGTAAGCAAGGGTCGAATCCACAGAGATTGTTATTAATCTATAAGTTATTGATTTATAACTCTAGCTTTAATCTAATTAGGGGGTTGAATTGTTTTGAGATTTAAAGAAAATAAGAAACTAAGAGTTAAATAAATAATTTAAGATGACATAAGTAAAAGTATGGTTAAGAGGTTATTCTCTACCGCTAAACATAACTGAGAATCAATATCAGAATTATCAACATCAATTATCCATTGAAACTATCAACTGTAGATAACAACAAGCTCTGCTACCTCGATCCTTCCTTAGTTCGTCGTTAAATAGAACAAGCTCTCCATTTAATCTCAAACCATCAAATAACCTAGAACAAGCTCTCCAGATTTGACATGACAACACCTTTATGATGAGAAAGATAGGTTGAACTATGAAACAAACACACAAGCTCGGATTGTTTAATTTATGTTATGTTCCACATCGCAATCACTAAAAACTTGACCATATTCATTGATCACAAACTGCTACTAATGAATAGGAAATCAAGCCAATTACACGGATCAAGATTCCTAATCTAGCAATAGATAATTATTGAGATCTATCTAGTTGTACACCTAAACAAATAAAGACAAATATCATGAACAATTTTAATGGAAGAACATAAGCAATCTCAATAGATAATCAATAAAGATAATATTTGATAATCAATTACACAACCATGTCTAAGGCTTTGAAATCACCCTTGACCAAAAGAAAGTTTAGTGATGTGAACCCTAGGGTTTAAACCCTTTGAACCCACTAACAAATTGAAATACCTAACCCAGAAAAGCCAAGATTCAGGCAAAGAAAACTTAAACCCTTAGAAAGCCTATTTCAAAGAACCTAGATTAAACATGTAAGCTAGACCCTAAGAACTCTCGTTTCAAGAACCTAAGTTTGATAGGTTGAACGCCACAAAGAAAGAATTCTTTGATAAGTTCCTAAGTTCTTTCAAGAACTAAAAAGAGTGAAACACTCACTTTGAATAAATTCAAACTCAATTGATCAAAAGATAATTGAAGTAGGCGGCTAAGACATATATTTATAGCCTCCCTACAAAAACCCTAATCTACTAAGTAATAATATATAAAATACGGGTTGAACATGCTCAAGCCCAAAACTAAATAATTAAAAGGATGTCCAACAAGTTTAATGAAGATAGACCCCACAAGCTTAATGGACATAATACATAAAGCAGGTCCAAAAGCCTAAGTAATTAAAAGACCCAACTAAAGCTTCTAATTTAGGCGCCACAACATTAATGAATTGGTCCCCACTTCATATTAGATAATGAACTAAAAACAGGCCCACTAATTCATTAAGATTGCCGCCCCCTTGAATTCCTCTATGGCCCATCATGTGAAGCTTGGATCACATGGACCAATTCTTGGTCTTTCTCATTCAAGCAGCCCAACTTGAATGGATTGACATTGCTTAAAAGACTTGTAGATTATTCCCAAGTCCTTTTTACCAATCCTTGCATAGCTTCCTTGAGCTTCTTGGATCTTGACCTTGTAATAGGCCCAATAGGAACATGCAATGGATCTTGAAGTCCAATACCAGCTTGGTTCTCATCATTCCCCATTTCCTCAAAAGGATTCGACCTTGAATCATCATTAAAACCATTAACTCCCTTAGATTTAATGCCTTTACCTGTTGATGCAAGGAATAGTTTGAATAGGAGTAAGAAAGCTGAATTGGTGAAGTCTCTTCATGAAAAAGTAAAGCTTCAAATTGAGAAAAAGAATGCAAAAGTTGCTTCACAAGCAAACAAAGGCAGGAGGCGAGTTACTTTCGAACCAGGTGATTGGGTTTGGGTTCATATGCGCAAGGAAAGATTTCCAGCCCATAGGAGAACCAAGTTGTATCCTCGAGGAGATGGGCCTTTCCAAATCCTTGAGAAAATTAATGACAATGCTTACAAAGTAGACTTACCAGGTGAGTATAACGTTTCTGCTTCATTTAACGTTTCTGATCTTTCCCTTTATGATGTAGGTGATGATTCGAGGTCGAATCCTTTTGAGGAAATGGGGAATGATGAGAACCAAGCTGGTATTGGACTTCAAGATCCATTGCATGTTCCTATTGGGCCTATTACAAGGTCAAGATCCAAGAAGCTCAAGGAAGCTATGCAAGGATTGGTAAAAAGGACTTGGGAAGAATCTACAAGTCTTTTAAGCAATGTCAATCCATTCAAGTTGGGCTGCTTGAATGAGAAAGACCAAGAATTGGTCCATGTGATCCAAGCTTCACATGATGGGCCATAGAGGAATTCAAGGGGGCGGCAATCTTAATGAATTAGTGGGCCTGTTTTTAGTTCATTATCTAATATGAAGTGGGGACCAATTCATTAATGTTGTGGCGCCTAAATTAGAAGCTTTAGTTGGGTCTTTTAATTACTTAGGCTTTTGGGCCTGCTTTATGTATTATGTCCATTAAGCTTGTGGGGTCTATCTTCATTAAACTTGTTGGACATCCTTTTAATTATTTAGTTTTGGGCTTGAGCATGTTCAGCCCGTATTTTATATATTATTACTTAGTAGATTAGGGTTTTTGTAGGGAGGCAATAAATATATGTCTTAGCCGCCTACTTCAATTATCTTTTGATCAATTAAGTCTGATTTTATTCAGTGAGAGTTTTCTCTTTTTAGTTCTTGAAAGAACTTAGGAACTTATCAAAGAATTCCTTCTTTGTGGCGTTCAACCTATCAAACTTAGGTTCTTGAAACGAGAGTTCTTAGGGTTTAGATTACATGCTTAATCTAGGTTCTTTGAAACAGGCTTTTAAGGGTTTAAGTTTTCTTTGCCTGAATCTTGGCTTTTCTGGGTTAGGTATTTCAATTTGTTAGTGGGTTCAAAGGGTTTCACCCCTAGGGTTCACATCATTTAGCCTAGCATAGGCATAGATAACATAAACATCAAACTAAAAAGAAAATAAGAGAATGGAGAAGAAGAAGATTAATGATGATCTTTAAGACTCCTTCTTATTTTGTTCTTTTAGCCTCCTCCAAAAGATGTCAAATTTGTGGCTCAAAAGATGCTATTTATAAAGCTTCAAAACCTTAAGAACCCTTTCTTCCTACGCAAGTAATAAAAAGTGCAGAAAATTCATTTTTGGCAGGCCGTCGGGCACCGCGACGCCAGGCTCTCAAACTACCACTTTTTTTGTTGCATCTTCTTGCACTTCTGTAGCCGATTTGGATGACCAAACCTTATCCATTTAGAGTGAGTAATATATTGTTGAAAAGCTCTTCAAATTAGCTTCAAAAGTCAAGGGGGACTTTTCTTTGAATAAAGAATTTAAAATCATATTTTCCTTGAAAGAAGCTCCGGAGGTCAAATCTGCCTTCTTGCTTTGCACCAAGAATTTGATCTTTTTGGCTACGACATCTTATTCCATCTTGTGATTGTGATTGATAAGTTCATAAATTACATATTTTATGTCCTTTCTATTCTTAGTTTTCGTTATGTTTTCTATCTTTATTTCGATTAGTTATGTTATGTTTTTGAATATTAGGTATATTTAAGAGAATGGATCAAAAACATGTCAATTGTGATGTTAAAGAGCTTACAAAATCACAATCACAAGATGGAAGAAGACTTGGGAGTCAAAAAGATCAAATTCTGGGTGCAAAGCAAGAAGGTAGATTTGACCTCTAGAGCTTGTTGCTAAGAAAACATGATGTTAAAGTATTTATTCAAAGAAACTTCCTCTTTATTTTTGAAGCTGACTTGAATATCTTTCCAATGGTATATGACTCGCTCAAATCAAATAATAAATGGTCATCCGAATCGGCTGAGGAAGTGCGAGAAGATGCAGCAGCAGAGAAGAATATTTCGAGATCCCAGCGTCGTGACGCCCGACGACTTTCCAAACTCGAATTTTCTGCTCCCCAAAATTACTTGTGTAGAAAGAAAGGATTCTCAGAGTTTTGAAACTCTATAAATAGCATCTTTTGAGCCACAAAGTGGACATGTTTTGGTTATTATTAATCTTTTTCTTCTCCATTCTCTTATTTCCTTTTTAATTTCATGTTTATGTTATCCATGCCTATGCTAGGCTAAAACTTTCTTTTGGTTAAGGGTGATTTCACCCTAAACATGGTTGTGTAATTGATAATAAGATATTATCTTTCATTGATTATCTATCAAGATTGCTTATGTTCTTCCATTAAAATTGTTCATGGTATTTGTCTTGATTTTTTTAGGGTGATCAACTAGATAGATCTTGATAATTATCTATTGCTAAATTATGAGTCTTGATCCGTGTAATTGTCTTGATTTCCTATTCATAAGTAGCAATTTCTGATTAATGATTATGGTCAAGTTTTCAGTAATTGCGATATGGAACATAACATAAGTTAAACAATCCGAGCTTATGTGTTTGTTGCTTAGATCAACCTATCTTTTTCATCATAAAGCTGCTATCAGGTTAAATCTAGAGAGCTTATTCTAGGTTATTTGATAGTTAAAGATTAAATAGAGAGCTTATTCTATTTAACGACGAACTAAGAAAGGATTGGGGTAGCAGAGCTTGTTGTTATCTACAGTTGATGGTTTTATAGATAATCGGTGTTGATAATTCTGATATTGATTCTCAATTATGTTTAGTGGTGGCGTATGACTCCTTAACCATACTTCTACTTATTTGATTTCATGTTATTTCTTTTAATCTTGTTTTACTTGTTTTCTTTCAATTCAATCAAAACCCCTTTTTAATCTTTTAGAGCTAGAGTTATAAATCAATAACTTATAGATTAAGAACAATCTATGTGGATTCGACCCTTGCTCACTACTATATTAAACATTGATTATATTAGTGTAAGGTTTTAATAAGATACACTATTCTGAGTGCATCAAGTTTTTGGCACTGTTATCGAGGATTGCTTTCTTTAATTTATTTGTTACTTGGTTTATTTTTATTTTTAGTTCTAACTAGTTTTATTTTCTTGTTTTCTTTTCAGTGAATGTTCCAAACTCCTAGAGAAGACACAAATCACTTAAAGCTTTAGAGAATCTTGGAGTTCACATCTTTCTTCCACAAACCAAACGAGTAGTTGATCCAAACAGTTCAAGTTGAGCAAGGAGAGATGACATTGAACAATCGAACTCTCAAGGAATTAGCAACTCCGGATTTGGATCAACAACCATTATGCATAAAATATCCTAACCTTGAGGTAGCTTTTGAACTTAAATCTGGTTTGATTCATTTCTCCCAACATGTCATGGTTTTGCAGGAGAAGATCCAAATAAGCACATTAAGGAATTCAATGTAGTTTGTTCAAGCATGAAACCAATCGGGATCTCGAAAGAGCAAATCAAGTTAAGAACCTTTCCATTCTCTCTGGTAGATTCTACAAAGGAATGGCTCTACTATTTACCATCCGGGATCATTACTTCATGGCATGAGATGAAAAAGTTGTTCTTAGAGAGATATTTTCCAGCATCTAAGGTAGCCAACATTAGAAAAAAGATTTGTGGGATTCAGCAATATCATGGAGAGTCTTTATATGAGTACTGGGAGAGGTTTAAGAAGTTTTGTGCAAGTTGCCCACATCATCAGATAAGTGAACAACTTCTTATCCAATACTTTTATGAAGGTCTCATGCCTATGGAGAGAAGCATGATTGATGCTGCAAGTGGAGGAGCCCTAGTTGATAAGACTCCCGAAGCTGCTAGGATTCTCATCTCCAACATGGCAGCCAATTCCCAACAATTTAGCATGAGGCATGAACCACCACCACCTCCACCCAAGAAAGTAAATGAGGTAAGTACATCTTCCATTGAACAACTCTCTCATCTTACTTCTCTTGTGCAACAACTGGTTGTAGGTAATTTGAAGCAAATTAAAGCTTGTGGCATATGTTCTACAATGGGGCACCTAACTGATATATGCCTAACACTTTAAGATGAGTCCAATGAGCAAGTGAATGCTATGGTGGATTTCCAGGCTAGCAACGCAAGTATGATCCCTTCTCAAACACATGTAATCCATGATGGAGGGATTATCCAAACTTTAATTATGCAGGGAATCAACCACCAGTTGCTCCCCACCTATTGTTAATCGACCATCGGTTGGTTTTCAGCAAAGAATGCAACAGCCATACCAGACCCGACAACAATTGCCACCACTTCAAAACTTAGGTACTTATTTAGAAGATATTGTAAAATCCCTTCCTACTAATACTTTGCAATTTCAACAGGAAACAAGGGCAAGTATCCAGAGTTTGGAAACTCAAGTGGGATAATTGGCAACAACAATGAGTCGATTTGTAGCAAGGGATTCAGGCAAGATACCTTCTCAAACTATAGTGAATCCTAGATAAAGTTCAAGTGTTGTAACTCTAAGAAGTGGGAAATAGCCCGAGACACCACTTAAGGCAATACCATTGGTGCCTACAAAAGAGAGTGCTCAACAAGAGAAGAATACCAATGCATCATTATCACAACCTGATATGCCATCTTCTATGATAAGCCCTAAACCATATATTCCTTCTTATATAACTCCTTCACCTTTTCCAAGCAGGTTTGCAAAGTCCAAGAAAGATGAGCAAGAGAAGGAATTTTAGAAACCTTCCGTAAGGTAGAGGTAAACATTCCTATACTAGATGCAATAAAGCAGGTGCCCCGTTATGCAAAGTTTCTCAACGAATTGTGCACCTCTAAATGGAAGCTTAAGGGCAATGAAAAGGTAAATGTGGGAGAGAATGCCTCAGCAGTTCTCTAAAGAAAGCTCCCACCAAAGTGCAAGGACCCATGTATGTTCACTATTCCTAGGAAGATAGGTAACACTGGGTTTGAACGTGCTATGCTAGATTTAGGAGCATCTATTAATGTTATGCCATATTCGATTTATGCTTCTTTGAATCTAGGACCATTTGAGGAAACTGGTGCTATTATACAACTCGTTGATCGTTCTAATACTTATCCAAAAAGAGTTGTAGAAGATGTTCTTGTACAAGTTAATGAATTGGCCTTTCCAGCTGATTTTTATGTTCTTAAGATGGAAAATGAGATGTCTTCCAATCCAACACCTATGTTAATAGGGAGATTGTTCTTAAAGACAGCCAAGACCAAAATTGATGTTCATGATGGCACCCTCACTTTGGAGTTTGATGACAAGATTATACGCTTCGATATTTTTGAAGAGGTGAGGTATAGTAATATGCATTCATGTTTTTCGGTTAACATAATAGATTCATTACCGCAGAAACTCTTTGAGTTAACTAGCAAGGGTGTATCAAAAATTAGAATGAGAAAGAGCCGTATGCTAGAGGATCCTAAAAAGCCAAGAAGGGGTACAGGTTAAGTTGAAGACATTAAATCAAGCATTAATTGGGAGACAGTCCAATTGGTGAAAGTTTTGCCAACCTGTCATACTCAGATTTGCTTTCTTTTTCTTTTATTATTTTTATTGTTTGTTTAGTGTTTTAAGTTTGTTTAGGCTTTATTAGTTTTTTTTTGTTTTGAGTCTTAGTTATTTTTATTATTTTGTTTTAGTTCATTTCTCTTGCACATAATTCTTTCATTTGGAGTGATAGTTTTACATTGGGGACAATATAAGAATTAAGTGTGGGGGGAAGGATTTAGGATTTCTTTTATTTTGGGTTGTTATTTTGTTTTGAGTCTTTAATATTATTTTCTTTTAGTGTGTTTTAGTTCCTTTCAATACAATGATGAGACATGAATTGTGTAGGTCTAAAATTGGTTTATTAGTAAAAAGAATTTTCATGAGAATTAAGCTTGAATATCATTTTTCATGAGCCAATGTTAATATGATATGTTGATTGAGAAAGAAGCATGCTTAGACTTGATATCAACTTATATAAATATCCTTGTGAGTTTTGAGTTTATATGATTGATACATTATACAAATCAATCCAATTTCTTTTCTTGTGTGCTCTCATGATTACATGTTTCTTTAGAACTTGCTTTAAACCGTTTGAGACTATGTTGATACATGTGACAACATGGATATGATAGAGGCATTAGGATTACCACGAAGGCCAAATCAGCCAATTCCCTATTGATGTTCCAAGAGAACATCATCCCTAGTGAGCCAATTTGAGCCTACATTGAATAAGTTGTTTCATTGGTAACCACATCTCTCACCTAACCTAAATATACTTATATCTTTACCCTTGTTCTAAAGATGAATTAGAATGTTTTGAGACATATTGCAAAACCAAGGGATATCTATTGAAGGTTTGGGTTAGAAACATGAAATAAATGGGGGGGGGAGGGGAAGAAAAGCAAAAGTCAAGAGAAAAAGAAAGGGAGCATTATCAAAACACACTCCCATGTATATATAAAAAATAAAAATAAAAAAAATAAATCAATCATCTCTTGAGTTTTTGGTTAAAGAAAAGATGTTAGAAGGTTGGTTAGAATGAAGTAAAGGCTCAACATTAATATTTAGCCTATGTTATTATGTCCTTCTAAGGAGTATTGAAAAGTTTTCTTTGAATAATCTTATTATTGTTGGTGTAAGCCCTACAAGCCAATCTAGTTAGTCTTGTAAAACACTATTTATGTATTCATGTATTGCACATTATAGTTTATTAATTATAATTGAGGTATTTCTTTATCAATAAGTATTGTTATAATTGTTATAAATGACTTGTGAAGCTAAAGCCCATGAGACACAATGGCAATGCAAAGGAATTGTAAGGTGTTACAATTATGAGGATCCTTATGCATCAATGCCGTGTTTCTAAACTGTTCCTAGTCATTGTATTGTCAAGACAGGGCATTGACAATGCTCAAAGACTGGCATATGTTAAGCCTTCATGCACTTGATGCATGCAACTAATCTCATAGGTTGAAAGTATAGAGATACTTGGGGATAAAATATGGGTGCTTGTTTGTTGAACAAGTTCACTGAACATGACCTGCTATGAGAGTTCCATTTGGTATTTCACTCAAGTGTCTATGGTAAATACTCTCATGTGTCAATAGTGTAAATAATCCTTTGACTTGTGACACCAAGTCATCTTGTATGTGAACTATCATACTTAGATTTCATCATGAACGGGTTCCAATCACGAGGATGCTTAAAGTAGGGTGTTATTGGGTATGACATGAAGCATACGAAGATGAATAAGTGGTCTAGAGAGGATTCATAACCCCAAGTGATTAAGGCGACATATCTCACATGTATTTGGCTTATATTAACTTATGGAAGTCTTTGGCCAAGGCAATACTTAAGGAGTTAATATTAAATCTGCAGATCTAATATGGAAAGGGTTAAGAGTAGACACTGAACCATGCTCTTTCCTATCCCGGGATATTTGATGAAGGGATCGAATTACACAGACATATTGTACACGAAAGGCTAGTTGAAGCTTGATGACTCTCTTGGCATTTGGGTAGGGATGGTAAAACCCGATCCGACCGATGGATTTCAAACCGATCCGATCCGAATGAAGAGATTTTTTTTTTGAACAATGGGGCGGAGCGGGGCGGTGCGATTTTTTTTTGTTTGAAAGGCGGGGATGGAGCAGTAGTGGTAATTGCCTGCTCCGCACCGCCCCGCGCCGAATACTGAAATTACAATTTTACCCTTAAATATTTAGCTTTTAAAAGAATAATAAAAATAATATAATTAAACTTATTATTTTTATTTTTTTAAAACTTAAACCTAATACTTTATTTTTTTTCTCTTGCCATATTAGAAACATGTTTATATTTAATTTATATTTAAAATTTTTTAAAATGCTTTATTATTTTGAAAAAAATAAAAATAATTAATAAATATTAAAAGTGGCGGACCGGGCTGGGGCGGTTATGGATGTAACCGACATCTATGGAGGTGGTAGTGGTATTGAAATTTCAACATCCACGGCGGAGCGGGGGGCGGGGCAGAGCAGTGCTATGGTGGGGCGGATACTGCAAAATCCGCCCCCGCCCCCGCTCCGCTCCATTGCCATCCCTACATTTGGGTGGTCATGATGCATTGCTAGATACCGCTCATGGTCTATAAATATAAAAAGAAAAATTCTTAAATTGAATTATTTATATTTATTGCCAACATGTTAAGGGCCTAATGGGTCACACACAAAAGGTGATTAATGAAATTAAAATGAGATTGGGCCAGATTAAATATTCATTAAGTGTTGTGGGCTTATTGTGAATATTTAATAATATTTATAAGTGTATAGTGCAGTTAGTCCAAGTGTTGGCATGCACTAAACCTACTTATAAATAGGCTAATGTTGTTGCTGCCTCCCCCCTAAGAGAATTAGAATCAATATCTCTCTCCCTAAGAAGTAAGAATCGGCCAAACACCTTGAGATAAGAGAGAATATGATTCTTTTGTTTTCTTGAGGCTAATTAAGATAAAGGAGGAAGGTTTCTCACAACCTAGACTATTAGCATCGTCTTGGCAAAACATAATCTCAACCTTGTGAAGGCTTTTCAGATCACCTATGTGGATTACTATTTGAGGTCGGACAATTGGATGACTTTGGTTTTCGACAAGCGAGCTTTGTGTACAAGAACAAGAACATCAAGAATCTATCTTGAGGATTCGGCAATCTTCAATATAGAGGTATGTGATTTTGATTGTTATCTTTTCTTGACAGCCTGGTCGTTTTGAATTCATAAGTAGATCCTTGGAGGGATTTGGTATTCTCTATGTTTTATTTAATTTCGCTGCGTTGTAAATTTAACTGTTGATTAAATTATACATTATCTCTGTTTAAGCATGAGCTGAATCCTAACAATAATGTCTCTAAACTCTATGAAGTCTTTGGAACCTTTGTGATATCCTTTCCTTTTTATTCTTTAACCACATTACTACCCCCTTGGCCTCATTACAACCTTGAATAAAGACCTCTTGATTCATGAAGTTGTATGTTCTAAATAGTGGAGAATGGGTGGACAAGCAAGCATATGGTAGGACTATTTTCATAAGATTGATTGAGTGTAAACACTTTACCACTACTTTATAGAGTGAAAATCATGAGAGAATTCCATGTGATAAGTTGAGATTAAGTTTGAATATGCATTATTTTGGTTGATATATGTTATGTTAATGTTGGCTTAACTCGAACCATATACATTCATGCATGATTCTTTGTGAAATTATTTAAGTTGTTGATTAGTTTATAATACTTATCCAGTGATTTTATCTAATTTATATTTGTAGACACCTAATTTTGTCCGGACCACTAAACAGGTATGTTTTCTTCCTATATTGATGTTTTCGAGTGTAAAAAGACTGTTTTCATCCTGCAGGTGGTACTTCAAGACCTAGTTTAAAGGGGCAAGCATAAAAAGTCAAACTTAAAAAGTCAACCCCGAAAAATAGTCAACCCCAAAAAAAGTCAACCCCAAAAAGTCAACTACTAAAAAAGTCAACCCACTTTCAAAATCAAGATTTTAAGCTCAATTGAAAAATGGCGAAAGAATTTTGATATTCCGAGATCTACATTGAAAGATATGGAGTTCGAAAGTTGGGATTTAGAGATTCAATTGAAAGGAAACCCTAATCCGAGAAATTTGGGGAAAAGTGCTTAAACAATCAAATTGGTCAAAATTGAAGGTTCCAAATGAAAGATAAGCACTGACTACGAGTAATAGAGAAGTCACTTGCAAGAAAAACCGAAAGAAATGTCAATCCGGGAGAAAACCGAGAATTAGGGTTTTTAGTGGATTTCGGTGAAATCTGGAAGAATCAGAGAAATGGCCCGACTTGGTAAGACCAAAGCCCCCAATGGATGAGGAATGATTAAAAAGGATATCCCAAGTCTCAGCTTGAAGAAAATCTGAAAATCGGACTTGTTTTGAGCAAAACCGGGTTTCGAAGGAAAAAGGGCAAAATTGGAAAATTTAGGAAAAATAGCAAATGAACTCCGAAAATTCTGAAAATTTGTCAATATCATTTTTAAATCATTTGAAAGAGATTGGTAAAAGAAAATCTTGATTCGGAGTTCGTTTGCAAAATTGCCAAATCCCGGGCTTCTAATGTAGTAATTCAAAAAGGAAAATCCCGAAAAAATAGCAAATGAGCTCCAAATATTTTTAAATTTTGAAAATCTCATTTTTAAATTATTTGGAAGATATTGGAGAAATAAAATCTTGATTCGGAGTTCGTTTGCAAAATGGCCAAATCCCGGGCCTCCTATGCAATAATTCAATAAGATAAATCTTGAAAAAATAGAAAATGGACTCGAAAAATTATGAAATTTTGCAAATCTCATTTTTAAATTATTTGGAAGAGATTGGCGAAATAAAATCTTGATTTTGAGTTCGTTTGCAAAATGGCCAAATCTTGGGCCTCCTATGCAGTAACTCAAGCCGATAAATCTCGAAAAAATACCAAATGAGCTCCAAAAATTATGAAAACTTCCAGATCACACTTTTTAATTATTTTGAAGATATTGGTGAAGAAAAATCTTGATTTGGAGCTCGTTTAAAAAATGGTAAAATATAGGGGCATAAAAGGGCATTTTTGGAAGAAAAAATCCAAATAAATAGCAAACGGACTCGGATAATTTTGAAAAATTCCAAAACTCAATGTTTTATTATTTTGGAAGTATTAAAAAAAGAAAAATTGAAATTGGAGTCCGTTTGATATTTATTACATCCGGGGGGCAAAATGGTCATTTCACCCAAGCAACCGAAAAGGGCTACTTTGGGCCTTTCAAAAAATCAGAGTTGGGCTGGAAAAGAGAAGTGCTGGCCTGCCCAAGCCCAAAGGAAGGAGGAAGCTTCTGATTTTTCAATCAAATGGCTAAAAATCAAGAGTTAGTTAGAGATTCTCGTTGATCAAGCCATGGTGATTAAGCCACATAGGCCAAGAGAGATGTCAACATTATTCTTTAACAGCTGTAATTTGAGAGATCTGATATGCTAATCTAAAGGTGGTAATTTCATGATTTTTTCACCTTGAATTATTAGCCATTTGATGGAAAATTGGTTACAAAAAATGACAACACCTTGAGGAAATATTAGGGGGTTTCGGCCAGCCTTGTTGGGAGGTCAGAATTTCTTTTTTTCATCTTCATTTTGCTGAGTTCGTAGAGTTTTTACTTAGTTTTTCTCTTCTTGGTTGAAAGCAAAAAAGAAAAGTTTAGAAAAAAAGGAAAGTTTGAAGAGATAAAGCTTGAAAGATAGCTTCTTGAGGTTGCTCTTGAGCACCAACTCTTGCACTTTCTTGATTTTCTATTCTCGTTTTTTCTATTTTGATTATTATTTGGTGAGTTTCTATTTTAAATAAATGTTTTTATTGTTCTTTTAGTTCTTCCTTCATCTCTTTCTTAAGTATATTTTTTACATTTTATTTTTACAATAAACTCACCATGGCCAAATGGCCTACATTATTTAGTTAAGTTGCTGTTTTGATTTATTTTACCATATTGTTTATGTTATTTTCTTTGATCTCGATGTTTTAAATGTTATGTTACTTCATATTCTTGAGTTATGTTTTAATTTGGTTGCTTTGTTTGTTGCCATTTATGTTTTAAATATCATGATTTTGCATTTTTAATTTTCTGTTTTCATGATGTTTAAATTTGAGCATGTTTTAGATTTAGTATATCAAGTGTTTGTGAAAATGCTTGTGTGGTCTTTGCATGATTTGAGTTTTTATATCTTAGTTGAGCATGTTTTAGATTTAGTATATTAAGTGTTTGTGAAAATGCTTGTGTGGTTTTTGCATGATTTAAGTGTTATATTTTAGTTGAGCATGTCAGTATACCAAGTGTTTGTGAAAATATTTAATTTGACATATTTTCCTAAGGTAGCCGGATATCCTTTTAGATATACGGATTTCCTTAATTAATGGAAAAAATACATTTCATGCATTGCATTTTCCATATTCATGCATTTTATATAATATGTGATTCTTGCTATGATAATTTCTATGATATTGTTATGATTTTGAGTTATGTTATATTGTTTATTATATGATTTGGAATATTTCATGATATCTTATGCTTTTTATTTAGTTATTTTTTTTGGTCATATTATTTAGCATATGCTATGTTCATGCATTATTATTTTCATTTTTATTTCCATGCATATTATATGATAGCATCATTTTATATTCCATGTCATTTAAATTATATGCCATATCATTCATGTTTGCCATGCCATTTAAATTATTTTATTTCATATAGAATATGTTATGTTACTTAGGTTATTTTATTTCATTTAGAATATATCACGTTACCTAGGTTATTTCATTTCATATAGAATATGTTATGTTATTTAGGTTATTTTATTTCATTTAGAATATATCATGTTACCTAGGTTGTTTCATTTCATATAGAATATATTATGTTACCTAGGTCATTTCATTTCATTTAGAATATATCATATAACTTAGGATATTTCATTTCATTTAGAATATGCTAAGACATTTAAATTATATAATGTCATTTAGGATGCATTATATTATTTAGATTTTGCCATGTCATTTTATTTATGTCATGCATATACATATTCATATCTTTTAAAATGTTTTCAAAAGGATAATGATTTTTCATTAAAAAAAATAAAGATATTCCCGAGTTAAAATAATTCATGAGTTCTCTACCGGGTTTGCTGGAGGGAATATCATCAATTATCATTAATAAATGAATATCTTTCTTTCAAAAAACGAGAATGATTCGGAAAGTTTTCCAAATTAATAAAAATTTATACATTTTGCCACGTTTGTTGGGGAATATAGAAAAATTTTGAATTTATAAATTTTGTATCATTTTCAATTAAAAATGGAATTGTTTTTTTTTTTTAAAATTGGGAATTAACTTGAAATACTAAATTTAAAACTGATTTTTTACCGAGACTTGAGATAACACACGATTAATAAGGTACCGTTTTATACGGGCGTTGTGGGGGTGCTAATCCTTCCCCGCACGTAACTGAGTCCCGAACCCGTTTCTTTGATTTCTCTGGTTTAAACGCAGACTTGAAATTGGTTTTAAAAATGTTTTAATTAATTTTTAAAATATTTTATAAAATTGGTTTTAATAGGTGGCCGATCACACCTAGCTAAAAAAGATTGGTGGCGACTCCATGTCTTTTTCAAGGTCATTTTCAAAAAGTTTCATTTTTCTAGAGGAATTAAGTCAACTTTTCCTCGATTTTTTTTTAATGTCACGCTTAACGAATAATAAAGTCTTGCGATGAGACTCGTTATTTTTTAGGTTGCGACAGCTTGGCGACTCCACTGGGGACTATTAGAGAGTTAGGCCTAGAATTAGTCGTGTGTTATCAAAGTCTCGATTTTGTTGGTTTAATTGGTATTTAATTTTAATTCCCACATTTTTTAATAAGGAGAATTTTGAAAATAATAAAATGTTTTTAAATATGTTCATTCTCATGTGCATGCATTTTATTATTGTTCTCTAGTTATTTAAAGTTGTATATTAGAAATTGCTTGTTGGTCAATGCGTTACACTATTCTTGAATGTTTTAATTGTTGGGGCATTTAGAATAAGGGATATAGAATAGGTGGTGAAAGGTTTGTTATTCCTCCACACACACCACACATGCATTTACATATCATGAATCCTATACCCGGGTTCCGTCCTTTTAGGTGGGAGCAAAGTAACTAAGCCTTCGTGATTAACAATCCGCATGGGCTAGTGAAACACTTCCGGAGTACTAAATTACCTAAGCCTTCGTGATTAACAATCCGCATGGGCTAGGGAAATAGACTCTAACGAATTGAACCCGCTTTTATCGGGGTGCCTTACTAGCCTTCATCGGCGACAGTGAGGAGCAATTCGGGGCCTTTAGATCCGATTCACCCTCATATAGTGAGCCTAGGCGAAGGCATGCCAAATTTCCGTTAGATATACCGAAAATAGAAACACATGGAGGGACATTTCTAAACCTTTTGTTACCTATTTTACACTCTGAATAAGTTTTGTAGATCGGGCAACGATGTACGTACATCGCTCGTAATAAATGTGTTAATCCGTCCCAAAGGCATCTTGATGCCTAAATAAGCAGATATTGTTGGGGCAGATGTTCATTAGCTGTTTAAAAAAAATAAAATCCTTTTCAAGCATTTTTGCATTTTGCACATTTCATGCATGTGTGAATAGAGCATGTACATTTTTGGTTGTATTATTGATCTCATTCTTTGCAATAAACAGTTGGTAATTTCATTTGATGATTTCATAAAACCGGTAGTGTCACATGAACATTTGAACATTGTACCATAGCAGGATCCACTATCCCGAAATTCTTTTGAAAATAATATGATTGGTTTTTCATAAAAAAAAAACATGTTTCAAATAATCATAAATTTGGAGGCAAATCTTGAATAATGAGTTTTTTGAATAATCAAGATTTAGGTCCCATCAATTTCGTGTAATCATTGATGTCTTTGTATATACCTTGGTGTTAATTCATTTATTCTTTATTTGTATCATATTGACATCGTGTTACAGTCCTAACATGCATGGTTATTCATTGTATAATACATTTGTGATTACATGGTCATTCTTTGTACCTACCTTTGTATTAATTCATTTATTCTAGCATGTATCATTTTGACAGTCATAACATGCATGATTATTCATTGTAGAATACATTTGTGATATACATGGTCATTCTTTGTATCTACCTTTGTATTAATTCATTTATTCTCCGCATGTATTCATTTTGACATCATAACATGCATGGTCATTCGTTGTAGAATACGTTTATGGCATGCATAGTCATTATTTGTATATACTTGTGCATCAATTTATTCATTTTTTAAATGCATCATGTTGTCATTAGATTGCATCCATAGCATACATAGTCACCATAATTTCTCTGTATATATTCATGCATTAATCATCAGTATATTCATGCACATAGGAATAGAGCATGTACATTCATAATTGTATTCTTAATCTCATGACATTTTCATTTGCATGAAAGGGGTTCGAGATATGAGGAATGAATCGGAGGAACGATTGGGTGTTTTGGAACGCAACCAAGAGGAATGTGGACATGAAATCCTGGAAGTGAAAGAACAACTTGCCAAATTGCTGAAAATGGTTGAGGATATGGGTAAAAGTAAAAAGGAACTTTCTCAGGGCTCTGCATCGCCTTCGGATTAACCAAAACCATTAGGTCCAGAACATATAATCCTTGCTGGATCCTGCACTTGTCAATGCCACAAAGGTTGCAATCCTGATGAAATTGTGGACAAAATCATGAAAATTATTAAATCTGAGAGCCCGATACCAAAGATAAAAACCTCGGATCCTGTACCATACCTGCAAATTGTTCTAGGTCCAAACCAGTATCCCCACCCTACTATGGTCCAATCGTCCATTGGGATGACCACTACGGGATTCCTGAATCCCACTCCATCACCAAGAACTTCCAGTTCATACTATTTCCCTCATCAATCACTTTATCTAGCATCTGGGATAGGAACCTCGAGTTATGTACAACCTCCAAAGGCCCCGTGTCCAAATCCATACCCTTACCATGCTGTTCCGCCACATCTCCATGTAAACACTCCGGTTCGGACCTTAGTGCCACCACCAAGTGCCCCAACTCCTAGGTTCAGTGTGACTAAGAAACGACAAAGGCCTTTTTATCCCCTTCCAATTAGCTACCGAGAGCTTCTCCCTATACTGATCCAAAATCACATGGTTGCCTGTATCCCATTGAAACCCCTGTTACCACATATCCAAATGGGTATAATCCAAATGCAAGATGTGATTATCACTGTGGAATTGTTGGCTATAACATTGAAGACTGTATAGCATTCAAAAAGAAAGTGCAAACTCTTATAAATGCCAAGTGGTTGGATCCAGCGACACTGATTGATAAAGGACTGGGAAAGCGCCATTAGGATTGGGAGATTTACAGCATTGTGGTGGAAAGACTTCGGTCTTATATGATGTAATAGGATTTCACTTTTTCAGTAGCCGGCTCTTATAGCCTTAAGATGCTAGGAAGAATAAAGTGCTTGTAAACACAGTTTTAACCACTCTTCAAATTTTGTAAAACATGGTTTATACCATTGTGAATGTTGATATGGGAATGAATTGATTATGTTTCAAATTTATGAGAGGTTGATGATTAAGTTCCTCCGATTCTTATTTCCTCCGTGATATCTTTCCCTTTTGCATTTTGCATCCGATCAATTATTGGTCATACCATACATTCATACATGTATCATGTTAGCATCAGGTTGCATTTATGCATTCATAATCTGCATGATTTTTCTGTATATATCCATGCATTAATTTGCTTATTACATACATCATGTTAGCATTAGGTCGCATTCATGGCACACATTGTTAGCATGATTTTCTTTGTATATATTCTGTATCAATCATTCATTGTTTGCATGTATCAGACACCGTGTTGCATTCATAGTGTATATGATCATTCATTGGGAAATATGCTAAAATGTACATGATCATTCATTGCATATATCCATGCGTTGATTTGTTTATTCTTTGCTTGCAACATGATTGGCATCGTGATTGCATTTATTACATATATGGTCAGCATGTTTCCATTGTACATGTCCATACATCATATTGTTTAGGCTTCACATGCATCAAATTGCATTCATGGCTCATTCATCATGACATACATTTGGGGGAAATAAAACAGAAGTTGGCTTGGCTTTAAGAGTCTTTGAAAGAATTTCCATTTCAAATCAGAAAAAGTACTGAGTACCCTTTTAATACAGGCTAGTGTTATGGAGGATGAACAAGTTGCCCGAATGGAAAAAATGGAAAGGGAACAGAAAGAATTGCGAGAACAGCTGGCAAAGTCTCAAGTAGAATCTAAGGATCAGATGACTAAATTGATGGAGCTGATGTCTGCCGTAATCAAGGGAAAAGGATACACCGAAAACTTTGTCGCCAGAGAAGGGTTAGAGGCACAAAAAGGTCAGAATGAGGTCGTAATGATTGATGCCCAGAACACAGTCAATGTCCTAAACTCAGATGATCCAGTTGAGCAGGCAAAGTTTAAAATGGTTGCAGTAAATGAGGTTGAGTTGGCAGATTCCCAAGGGAAATATCAGTTGTTAGATGAAAGGCTCCGGACAGTAGAAAGAACATATGTATTTGGGAGTTTAGATGCGAAGAACGATGTTTGGTTCTCGATTTAGTCATTCCTCCTAAGTTCAAGATCCCTGACTTTGTGAAATATGACGGGACGACTGATCCATCAGCCCACATCACTATGTTCTGCCGGAAGATGACAAGTCATATAGATAATGATAAGCTTTTGATTCACTGATTTCAGGGTAGCCTCAGCGGGTCCGCAATTAGGTGGTATAGTCAGTTGAGCAAGGATCGAATTCGCTCTTGGAATGACCTGGCTAGGGTTTGTCTAAACCAGTACAAGCATGTGACCGATATGACACCTGACCGTCTCACCTTGCAAAATATGAAGAAAAGAGCTACTCAAAGCTTCAAAGAATATGCGCAACGGTGGATGAGCCTGGCCGTCCAAGTACAACCGCCCTTAACTCAGAAGGAAACCATTGTCATTTTTGTGAATACACTACAGACCCCATACTACGATAGACTTGTCGGCAACACCACGAAGAAATTTTCGGACATGGTAATTTCAGGGAAGATGATTGATAATGCTATCAAGGATGGGAAAATTGAAGGAGAAAGAACATCCAATACCAAGAAAAAAGGGCATCTGAAAAGAAAAAGGAACATACCCAAGTCGTGGAAGACTTTGCCCCACCTCCCCAATTCTCCTCGTATCAGCCATTTTACTCTACCCTGAACAATGTCTCCCAAGGTTTTTATCCCTACCAACCAATGACTGCAACTACACCAGAATTTACATCTGTCTATCAATCGAACACCCTTGGGAATAACCGAAGGGGGCATGAAAAGCAAAAAAGAAATCAGGATGACCAGATTCTTAGAGCCTCTGAAGCCCCCTTATCCGAGTTGGTATGATGTTAATGAGTGTTGTGGTTATCATTCTGGCAATCAAGGTCACTCAACAGAGAACTGCCCCGCTTTGAAGTACAAGGTCAGGGATCTCATCAAGGCTGGTTCGATAAGTTTTGTAGATGGGGAAGCCAAGTGTCATAAGAAACATTGTGCATGATCATATTAGGTTTTTGACGCATGTAGTTCTATACACTGTGATGATGAAAGCACCTGCCTCATGTTAATATCTACATGAATTAAATGAATTTTGAATTTTAAATGCTTTATGTTTGTTGTGTTTTAACAATAACTTGAATTTGCAAAAACAAGCAGTAAAGAAGTTTTAATAATGGATAGTCTCAAGAAGATTGATGATCAGTGTTACAAATGACCCAATACCTTCTCCTTTTTCTTTAGGTTTTCCTAAGCCTAAATCTCTTAAACCAAGAACACTTGAAAGACCTAATGCTTCAAGGAATATGAATGATTTGACTTCATAAAACCATTGTCATCACAGAATAAGCAAAGACGTAGATCTTAGTCTAGTCTATGAACAAAGGAACGAACTTTTTGAAAATTTTCAAATTCCTTGAAATTCAAACAAATGAGACATTCTTTCAAGAATCTAGATTTTGATAATTTGGTGTGTGTCAAGATTGTGCTAAAACCATTCATGACCTTTCCCAATGATCATAAAACTTCAAATACCCAAACATCACTTCATGATTGACACCCTGGGGCACAATGACTAAACCAGATTATCCCATATCCCAGAGAAAACCCATTTTAGGTCATATTTTCCTTATCTCTTCAAAAAACTCAGATTTGAAGCTCAGCCTTTTCAAAATAAACCTAGACTTGCGATGTTCCTCGTTGATACAAATTCTCATTGGTTAATCAAATTGGGGCAACATATGTGAAAATGATGGTTATATGGTGAAAAAAGGATAGGACTAACGCATGAATCAGTGGGGCATGCGACGAAAAAATGCGAAAAATTGTGATATCATGCATATGAGAATTCAGATGATTTCAAGTGCAAAATGAAAATTTGATAATCTATTTCCCCTGGGGATTGCTTTTCAAATATGAATATTTGTGCTCGACATGAGAAACGGCCATCTTTCATATCCCTTTCGCATAAAAAAGAAATTATCCATAGTCACCCCTTTTGAGCCAAAAGAATTCTTTCTTCTTTGAACCCTGATCAAGGATCACCCTCTACACTAGGGGGCAAATGTAAGGAAAGATCTTTTTAAAGATCATTGAGAAACGAATCCTAGCTCAAAGACAGATGCAAAGCAAATAGAGCCTCGAATAAAGACGGGCTCACTCCGTTGAAAAAGAAGGGGGCAAAATGAAAGCAAAAAAAGAAAATTAGTGTAAGACATGGCAAATTGAAAGCCAAAAGCAAGGAAGAAAAAGAGCAAAGTCAAAAGGAAAGAAATGTCCAAGAAGGGACAAATGCTTCAAAGAGAATCCTCCTCAAAGAAAGGATCCTTGATCTGATTACCCTCAAACACATATTTTGGTCCTATTTATCCTTTCTTTCTGAACCCTGAGCCATGGCCTACATTACGTGCTTTAAAAGTCCATTTTGATCAAGCATGAATATTTAATTTGAAGGGTTTTCCTCAGATTTTATCCCATCTCATCAAATTCTCATTTCACTAAGGAAGAATTTAGAATTCTCAAGTGCATGGTAAAACAACGAAAAAAGAAAAATTGGAAAGAATGGGGCTCTAGGGCGAAAACCCAAAAAACGGCGGTCTAGAGTAGAATGAAATTTTTTGATGCCATCTATGAAAGTGCCGATACCACAAAAAGAGAAGGTCATCTTAAGAAAGTGGTCATCGAGGAACATTTAAGAATTCCTGAACCTCCTATATTGTCAACTCTCATTCGGAGGATTGTTTTCAAAAACTGAAACTTTTTTTTCTCCAAGATTAAACTTTTCTGTTTAAACATCCCGACCAATCTTGACGCTTGTCAAAATGCCTTGATATGTAAACTAAAAGAATGTTGAATTTGTTTGGTTCTCAACAAATTCATGATTTATAAAACCTGTTCCATTTTTGAGCCTAGAAGGGATATACATTTTTGTCATGAAGTTTTCCTGGAAAAGACAGAATCTTGTTATACCAAGCCTTGCCAATCCCAGTTAAAAAACCCAGATTGACACTTAGAGAAATTTCTAACAATGATCATCAGTCTTCAAAAGATTTGTACATCACACATTGTGGGGTTAATATTTTTTTTGTTCAGAAGTTTTAAAAATAAGAAAACAAATAAAGATATTTTTTGAAATACCCATTTTGAGGTTGACATGAGACAAGGATTTTTTCTAACCCAAAGGTATAGAACTGCCAGGATAGTTCCTGACTTCCAGATATGAGAAGAAGAAATCGAACCCAGTTCAGATCTCTGATGATGAAAGTTTGAAAACTATTGGGGCAAAGAGAATAGCTAAAATGAATTGAAGATATACTCTGATTTGAAGAGGAAAAATGAATTTGAAAGGCTAAGCCAAAGTCTAGAAAAACAACCGGGGGCATTTGCATCACTCATGAGCACTCATCTCTTTATCGAGCTTTTGCATCTGCACAGTGTCGGCAAGCATTTGCATCATTGATGGGTAGTTGCATTGGCATTATTCCATAAGCATCTGCATTTTACATTTACATTCTTCATGGAATTCGCATTTGAGTCATCTCAATCAATTGCATCATTTCTAGAATCATTACATTTTCATTATTGTGTGATAATCATAAACCATTTACATGAACACAATTAGTAAGGGCATCTGCATCAAGGAAATTTGCATCAATCTAAGTTATTTGAATCTACATCTAGAAGCATTTGCATCAATCTAAGTTATTTAAATTTGCATCAAAGACATTTGCACCAGTTTAAGTCATTCGTATCTTATTCAACATCTGCATCTGCATCTGCATCAAAAAGCATTCGCATCTTCTCAAAATCTTTAGGTTAATTTTCAACAATTCTTCAAAGACCATTTTAAAGACCTCCGGGCACCAGTTTTTTTTAAGACCTCCGGGCACCAATTTTAAAGACCTCCGGGCACCAATTTTTAAGACCTCCAGGCACCATTTTAAAGAGCTCCAGGCACAATTTTAAAAGACCTCCGGGCACAATTTTAAAGACCTCCGAGCACAATTTTAAAGACCTCCGGGCACCATTTTAAAGACCTTCGGGCAACATTTTTTTTAAGACCTTCGGGCACCAGTTTTAAAGACCTCCGGGCACCAATTTTTAAGACCTTCAGGCACCATTTTAAAGACCTCCGGGCACCATTTTAAAGACCAGTTTTTAAGACCTCCGGGCACCATTTTAAAGACCTTCGGGCACCAGTTTTTTTAAGACCTCCGGGCACCAATTTTAAAGACCTTCGGGCACAAATTTTTAAGACCTCCGGGCACCATTTTAAAGACCTCCGGGCACTATTTTAAAAGACCTCAGGGCACAATTTTAAAGACCTCCGGGCACCATTTTAAAGACCTCCGGGAACTATTTTAAGATCTCCGGGCACCATTTTAAAGACCTCCGGGCACCAGTATTTTAAGACCTCCGGGCACCATTTTAAAGACCTTCGGGCACCCGTTTTTTAAGACCTCCGGGCACCAATTTTAAAGACCTCCGGGCACCAATTTTTAAGACCTCCGGGCACCATTTTAAAGACCTCGGGGCACTATTTTAAAAGACCTCCGGGCATAATTTTAATGACCTCCGGGCACCATTTTAAGACCTTCGGACACCATTTTTAAAGACCTTCGGGCACAATTTTTCTTTTGAAAATCGAATTCGTTTCCTTATGACGACGGATCGAGCCTTGATTAGGTAGGGAATTCAATTTAAGGACAAATCTTCAATTTATTGTTTAAAAAAAAAGGAAAAATGAAAAAATGATGAAAAAATAGAAAATGAAAAAATGATAGAAGAAAGAAGAAGAAAATCCCTATGCCTTTCCTTCACATGTGATTTCACTGACCGTACAAAATTAGTGTTGGTTTATCTTTGTCTGATTCCTGATTCTTAGCAATAGCCAAAGAGGGGCAGCTGTAGACACCTAATTTTGTTCAGACCACTAAAAGGGCGAGCATAAAAATTCAAACTTGAAAAAGTCAACCCCGAAAAAGTCAACCACAAAAAAGTCAACCCCAAAAAGTCAACTATTGAAAAAGTTAACCCACTTTCAAAATCAAGATTTTAAGTTCAATTGAAAAATGGCGAAAGAATTTTGATAATCCGAGGTCTACATTGAAAGATATGGAGTTCGAAAGTTGGGATTTAGAGATTCAGTAGAAAGGAAACCCTAATCCGAGAAATTTGGGGAAAAGTGCTTAAACGATCAAATTGGTCAAAATTGAAGGTTCCAAATGAAAGATAAGCACTGACTACGGGTAATGGAGAAGTCACTTGCAAGAAAAACCGAAAGAAAAGTCAATTTAGGAGAAAATAGAGAATTAGGTTTTTTAGTGGATTTCAGTGAAATCGGGAAGAATCACAGAAATGGCCCGAATTGGTAGGACCAAAGCCCCCAATGGATGAGGAATGATTAAAAAGGATATCCCAAGGCTCAGCTTGAAGACAATCTAAAAATCGAACTTGTTTTGAGCAAAACCGGGTTTCGGAGGTAAAAGGGAAAATTTGGAAAATTTGGGAAAGATAGCAAATGATCTCCGAAAATTCTAAAAATTTGTCAATCTAATTTTTAAATTATTTGAAAGAGATTGGTAAAAGAAAATCTTGATTCGGAGTTCGTTTGCAAAATTGCCAAATCCCGGGCTTCTAATGTAGTAATACAAAAAGGAAAATCCCGAAAAAAATAGCAAATGAGCTCCAAATCTTTTGAAATTTAGCAAATCTCATTTTTAAATTATTTGGAAGAGATTGGCAAAAGAAAATCTTGATTCAGAGTTCGTTTGCAAAATGGCCAAATCCCGGGCCTCCTATGCAATAATTCAAGAAGATAAATCCCGAAAAAATAGCAAATGGACTCCAAAAATTCTAAAATTTCGCAAATCTCATTTTTAAATTATTTGGAAGAGATTGGTGAAATAAAATATTGATTTGGAGTTCGTTTGCAAAATGGCCAAATCCCAGGCCTCCTATTCAGTAATTCAAGCCGATAAATCCCGAAAAAATACCAAATGAGATCCAAAAATTATGAAAACTTCCAGATCACATTTTTTAATTATTTTGAAGAGATTGGTGAAGAAAAATCTTGATTTGGAGCTCGTTTAAAAAATGGTAAACTATAGGGGCATAAAAAGGCATTTTTGGAAGAAAAAATCCAAATAAATAGCAAACGGACTCGGATAATTTTGAAAACTTCCAGAACTCAATTTTTTATTACTTTGGAAGTATTAAAAAAATAAAAATTGAATTTGGAGTTCGTTTGATATTTATTTACATCTGGGGGGAAAATGGTCATTTCACCCAAGCAACCGAAAAGGGCTACTTTGGGCCTTTCAAAAAATCAGAGTTGAGCTGGAAAAGAGAAGTGCTGGCCTGCCCAAGCCCAAAGGAAGGAGGAAGCTTCTGATTTTTCAATCAAATGGCTAAAAATCAAGATTTAGTTAGAGATTCTCTTTGATCAAGCCATGGTGATTAAGACACATAGGCCAAGAGAGATGTCAACATTATTCTTTAACAGCTGTAATTTGAGAGAGCTGATATGCTAATCTAAAGGTGGTAATTTCATGATTTTTTCACCTTGAATTATTAGCCATTTGATGGACAATTGGTTACAAAAAAATGACAACACCTTGAGGGAATATTAGGGGGTTTCGGCCAGCCTTGTTGGGAGGTCAGAATTTCATTTTTTCATCTTCGTTTAGCTGAGTTCTTAGAGTTTTTACTTAGTTTTTCTCTTCTTGTTTGAAAGCAAAAAATAAAAGTTTAGAAAAAAAAAGGAAAGTTTGAAAAGATAAAGCTTAAAAGATAGCTTCTTGAGGTTGCTCTTGAGCACCAACTCTTGCACTTTCTTGATTTTCTATTCTTGTTTTTGCTATTTTGATTATTATTTGGTGATTTTCTATTTTAAATAAATGTTTTTTATTGTTCTTTTAAGTTCTTCCTTCATCTCTTTCTTAAGTATATTTTTTACATTTTATTTTTACAATAAACTCACCATAGCCAAATGGCCTACATTTTTTAGTTAAGTTGCTGTTTTGATTTATTTTACCATATTGTTTATGTTATTTTCTTTGATCTTGGTGTTTTAAATGTTATGTTACTTCATATTCTTGAGTTATGTTTTAATTTGGTTGCTTTGTTTGTTGCCATTTATGTTTTAAATATCATGTTTTTGCATTTTTAATTTTCTGTTTTCATGATGTTTAAATTTGAGCATGTTTTAGATTTAGTATATCAAGTGTTTGTGAAAATGCATGTGTGGTCTTTGCATGATTTGAGTTTTTATATCTTAGTTTAGCATGTTTTACATTTAGTATATTAAGTGTTTGTGAAAATGCTTGTGTGGTTTTTGCATGATTTAAGTGTTATATTTTAGTTGAGCATGTTAGTATACCAAGTGTTTGTGAAAATGCCATGCTTGTTGGATCTTGAGGCCATTTGGCTACTCCATGTGTTTTGCATTGTGTGTTGCATTTTTTGCCATGTTAGTTGGTAGGTTTTTGCATTTACATGTCATTTGATTTAGTTTTGCATGCTAGTATACCAAGTGTTTGTGAAAATGCCAAGTTTGCTAGTTACATTATGCTATTCGGCCCTCTTGGAATTTTTGCATTTTTTGTGCATTCTTGCCATGTTAGTTGATAGGTTAGCATTTGCATGATATTTGGTTGAGTTTTTGGTTTAAGCATGCTTTGTGTTTGTGAAAATGCCATGCATATTTTAGTTATTAAGTTAGGTTTGTTTGCCATGCATGTTCATGCATTTTAGGTCTAGGTTGCATTAAATGCAATGCAAGTTCATTTAGGTCTAGGTCACTTTATGAATGCCATGCATTTTTTTATGACATTTAGGTTCAAATCCATGGATTTCATGCATTATGTTTGCTGTATTGTTTCATGCATTTCATGTTCATGCCACTTGAATAATGACTTGAGCCAATTAATGGTTCAAAGTTCACACTTGTGGAAAATTAAAGTTTGTCAAATTGATTATTCTACCTTTGTGATTTTTTTTACTTAGCCAATTTTTATCTAACTTTCAAAAAGTTCTAGCTACTGTTTGTGAGCTATTTTATGAGTTTCAAATATTTTTACTTTGATTTTTAAATGATTTTATCAAAGGCAAAAATGTGTTTTGGCAAAGTAGTTTTTTTTTTTTTTCACCCAGTACTCGTACATTTTCGATTTTTCTGGGAATCCATCTTTAATCATAAAATCAATATGATTTTTTCCTGTCTAGTTTTACATGTCCTGAGTCTCCAATATATTTTTTCAGAATTTTTTGAATTTTTAAAAATAGGGTAAAAAATCGTGGCTTAAAACTGGACAGTGGAGTCAGAATTGAATTTAAAGAAAAATCATTTTTCTGTTTTGGTTAAGTTACTTAGAGTGGGCTGATTAGGAGGATTAGCTACTGACGTAGGGTAGTTTCTAAGCCTTTTTAAACTCTAAAAATGGTTTTTCAAGTCTCGGGTTAAGGGTAGTCAAGCCGGATTTTTAAACTTGGAAAATTAGAGCCATTTTAAAGAAATTAGCCCAGTTTTTATTTTTAATTCAAGCTTTTCAAAATTATTTTCAAACAATCACAAAGTATTTTGGTTTTAGAATATTTAATTTGACATATTTTCCTAAGGTAGCCGAATATCTTTTTAGATATACGGATTTCCTTAATTAAAGGAAAAAATACATTACATGCATTGCATTTTCCATATTCATGCATTTTATATAATATGTGATTCTTGCTATGATAATTTCTATGATATTGTTATGATTTTGAGTTATGTTATATTGTTTATTATATGATTTGGAATATTTCATGATATCTTATACTTTTTATTTAGTTATTTTTTTTGGTCATATTATTTAGCATATGCTATGTTCATGCATTATAATTTTCATTTTTATTTTCATGCATATTATATGATAGCATCATTTTATATTCCATGTCATTTAAATTATATGCCTTATCATTTATGTTTGCCATGTCATTTAAATTATTTTATTTCATATAGTATATGTTATGTTACTTAGGTTATTTTATTTCATTTAGAATATATCATGTTACCTAGGTTATTTCATTTCTTATAGAATATGTTATGTTATTTAGGTTATTTTATTTCATTTAGAATATATCATGTTACCTAGGTTGTTTCATTTCATATAGAATATATTATGTTACCTAGGTCATTTCATTTCATTTAGAATATATCATATAACTTAGGATATTTCATTTCATTTAGAATATGCTAAGACATTTAAATTATATAATGTCATTTATGATGCATTACATTATTTAGATTTTGCCATGTCATTTTATTTATGTCATGCATATACATATTCATATCTTTTAAAATGTTTTCAAAAGGATAATGATTTTTCAATAAAAAAAATAAAGATATTCTCGAGTTAAAATAATTCATGAGTTCTCTACCGGGTTTGCTGGATGGAATATCATCAATTATCATTAATAAAGGAATATCTTTCTTTCAAAAAATCAGAATGATTCGGAAATTTTGCCAAATTAATAAAAATTTCTACATTTTGCCACGTTTGTTAGGGAATATAGAAAAATTTTGAATTTATAAATTCCGTATCATTTTCAATTAAAAATGGAATTATTTTTCTTTAAATTGGGAATTAACTTGAAATACTAAATTTAAAACCGATTTTTTACCGAGACTTGAGATAACACACGATTAATAAGGTACCGTTTTATACGGGCGTTGTGGGGGTGCTAATCCTTCCCCGCACGTAACCGAGTCCCGAACCCGTTTCTTTGATTTCTCTGGTTTAAACGCAGACTTGAAATTGGTTTTAAAAATGTTTTAATTAATTTTTAAAATATTTTATAAAACCGATTTTAATAGGTGGCTGATCACACCTAGCTAAAAAAGATTGGTGGCGACTCCATGTCTTTTTCAATGTCATTTTCAAAAAACTTCATTTTTCTAGAGGAATTAAGTCGACTTTTCCTCGGTTTTTTTTTTAATGTCACGCTTAACGAATAATAAAGTCTTGCGATGAGACTCGTTATTTTTTAGGTTGCGACAATATTGAAAGGATTAGGAGTAATTATTTTTAGAATATTTTAGTTTTCTTATGTTTTCAATGTTTGTGGGTATTGTTATAGTAAATCCTCACGAGACTAAAGTCGTCCACTAGGGACACCTAGGGGTTTAAAGGCTTGTGTCACATGCTAAGTGCCATCGTGATTTCCTACGAAAGTGGATTAGATTTGATTTTCTTACTTTGTTTTTTATTTATTTTTGCTCGAGGACTAGCAAAAGCTAAGTGTGGGGGTATTTGATAAGTTCATAAATTGCATAATTTATGTCCTTTCTATTCTTAGTTTTCGTTATGTTTTCTATTTTTATTTTGATTACTTATGTTATGTTTTTGAATATTAGGTATATTTAAGAGAATGAATTAAAAACATGTCAATTATGATGTTAAAGAGCTTAAAAAATCACAATCACAAGATGGAAGAATACTTGGGAGTCAAAAAGATCAAATTCTTGTTGTAAAGCAAGAAGGCAGATTGGACATCTGGAGCTTGTTGTTAAGAAAACATGATATTAAAGTCTTTATTCAAAGAAACTTTCTTTTTGACTTTTGTACTTGAATATCTTTCCAACTGTATATGACTCACCAAAATCAGATAATAACTGGTCATCCAAATTGGCTGAGGAAGTGCAAGAAGATGCAACAGTAGAGAAGAATATTTCGAGAGCCCGACACCCGACGACTTTCCAAAATTGAATTTCTGCCCCCCAAACTTACTTGTGCGACAAGAAAGGATTCTCAGGGTTTGAAACTCTATAAATAGCATCTTTTGAGCCACATTTTGGTTATTGTTAATCTTCTTCTCCATTCTCTTATTTTCTTTTTAGTTTCATGTTTATGTTATCCATGCCTATGCTAGGCTAAAACTTTCTTTTGGTTAAGGGTGATTTCAAAATCCTAGACATGGTTGTGTAATTGATAATCAGATATTATCTTTCATTGACTATCTATCAAGATTGCTTATGTTCTTCCATTAAAATTGTTCATGATATTTGTCTTGATTTGTTTAGGGTGATCAACTAGATAGATCTTGATAATTATCTATTGCTAGATTAGGAGTCTTGATTCGTGTAATTGTCTTGATTTCATATTCATAAGTAGCAATTTGTGATTAATGATTATGGTCAACTTTTCAGTAATTACGATGTGGAACATAACATAAGTTAAACAATTCGAGCTTTTGTGTTTATTGCTTCGATCAACCTATCTTTCTCATCATAAATCTACTGTCAAGTTAAATCTAGAGAGCTTATTCTAGGTTATTTGATAGTTAGAGATTAAATAGAGAGGTTATTCTATTTAACGACGAACTAAGGAAGGATTGGGGTAGCAGAGCTTGTTGTTATCTACAGTTGATAGTTTTGATAGATAATTGGTGTTGATAGTTTTGATATTGATTCTCAATTATGTTTAGTGGTGGCGAATGACTCCTTAACCATACTTCTACTTATTTGATTTCATATTATTTCTTTGAATCTTGTTTTACTTGTTTTTTTTTTCAATTCAATCAAAACCACCTTTTATTCTTTTAGAGTTAGAGTTATAAATCAATAACTTATAGATTAAGAACAATATATGTGGATTCGACCCTTGCTCATTACTATACTAAACAATTGATCATATTAGTGTAAGGTTTTAATAAGATACGCTATTCTGAGTGCATCAGTGATTTTCTAAGCTCTTTAACATCCTAATTGGCATGTTTTTACTTTATTCTCCTAAATATACCTGAAATTAAAAAACATAAAATAAGTAATCAAAATAAGGATAGAAAACATAACGAAAACTAAGAATAGAAAGGGCATAAAATGTGTAATTTATGAACTTATCTGATAGAACAAGCCCGTGATCTCTAAATGCTTGCACTTGATGTTCGACGTGAATGAATAAATGTTGGTGAACAAATGGAAGTCTCTGACATTATTGACAAATTGCAAGACTCTTGGAAAGAATTTAGGAAGGTCTTACGCCACAAACAAAAAAAACTATCCATTGAATCTCTTATCATGGGGCTAAGAGTAGAAAAATAGCATAGAAATCAAGACAGTTCACCAGACTTCAATGGTACAAGTAATTCAAAGGTAAATCTTATCACTTCTAATGTGAACATGCATAAGACTTATAATAATGCTAAATTGAAACAATCCCATGAAAAACATATTATGGGTCAATTTCATCAGAGAAAAAACCAAGGACCTCCTTCAAGAGAAGCACCAAATAATAAAAGAAATGATCGGTGCTATGTATGTGAGAAATCTGGACATATTGCAAGAGTATGTCATTTTCGAAAACATGGACCTTGTAATCAGGTTAATGTAATCGGAGAGCCACTTATGGCTATGATATCTGATATCAGCATTATTGATTCTTTTGAAGGATGATGGGTAAATTATGGTGCCTCTAGGCATGCCTGCTATGACAAAACTAGGTTCATAACCTATTGTCTTTTTGAGGCAGAGAATAAAATCTTGCTTGGTGACTTCCACACCACTAATGCCTTGGATTATGGTGATATTAAACTCAATTTCACTTCTGGTAAAAAAAAATTATCCTTAAGGATGTGTGGCATGTTTCTGAGATTAGAAAAAAAATTTGGTTTCTACTTTTCCTTTAAACAAGGACGGATTAAAAAAAGTTATTGAATCTAAGCAATTCACGCTTATGAAAAAGAGCATGTTTATTGGGAAAGGTTATGCCTGTAAAGGCATGTTTAAACTGAATATTGAAATAAATGATATTTTAGTTGGTTCTGCTTATATCGTTTCTTGTGTAAATATTTGGCTTGCTAGATTATGTTATGTTAATTGTAGATAAGGGAAAACATGAGTAGTTTAGGTTTGATTCATAAACTAGATAATCAATTTGAAAAAAGTGAATCATGTAGCATGGCCAAAATCACAAAGCCGTTCAGAAGTGTGGTAAGAAATTCTGAATTGTTAGACTTAATTCACACTGACATCTGTGAATTTGAAAGGATTTTAACTCGAGCTGGTAGAAAGGTATTTTTTTTAACCTTTATTGATGATTTTTCAAAATATACATATGTTTATCTTATGAAAAATAAAAGTGAAGCTTTTAAAAAAATTTCCACCTTTATAAATGAGATAGAAAATCTTTTTGGTAGAAAAATCAAAAGATTCAGGAGTGACAGAGAAGGTGAGAGTATGATAATCTTGGATTAAATGCTTTTATTCAATCCTTGGGTATTGTTCATGAAACTAAACCCCCTTATTCTCCTGCATCAAATAGAGTAGCAGAACGCAAAAATATATGTAGACACCTAATTTTGTCCGGACCACTAAAACAAGTATGTTTTCTTCCTAAATTGATGTTTCAGAATGTAAAAAGACTTTTTTCATCCTGCAGGTGGTACTCCGGGACTTAGTCCAAGAAGGCGAGCATAAAAAGTCAAACTTTAAAAAAGTCAACCCTAAAAAGTCAACCACTAAAAAAGTCAACCTATTTTCAAAATCAAGATTTGAAGTTCAATTGAAAAATGGTGAAAGAATTTTGATAATCCGAGGTCTACATCGAAAGATATGGAGTTCAGAAGTTAGGTTATGGAGATTCAGTATAAAGGAAACCCTAATCCGGGAAATTTGGAAAAAAGTGCTTAAACGATCGAATTGGTCAAAATTAAAGGTTCCAAATGAAAGATAAGCACTGACTATGGGTAATGGAGAAGCCACTTGAAAGAAAAACTGAAAGAAAAGTCAATTCGAAATAAAAACCGAGAATTTGGGTTTTTGGTGGATTTCGGTGAAATTGGGATGAATTTTAGAAATGGCCCGACTCGGTAGGACTAAAGACCCTAATGGATGAGGAGTGATTAAAAAAGGATAGCCCAAGGCTCAGTTTGAAGAAAATCTGAAAATCAAACTTTTTTTTGAGCAAAACCGGGTTTCGGAGGTAAAAAGGCAAAATTGGAAAATTTGGGAAAAAGAGCAAATGAACTCCAAAAATTCTGAAAAAATTGCAAATCTCATTCTTAAATCATTTCGAAGAAATTGGTGAAAGAAAATCTTGATTCGGAGTTCGTTTACAAAATGGCCAAATCCCGGGTCTCTTATGTAGAAATTGAAGAAGATAAATCCCGAAAAAATAGCAAATGAACTCCAAAAATTCTGAAAATTTGTAAATCTCATTTTAAAATTATTTGGAAGAGATTGGCGAAAGAAAATCTTGATTCAGAGTTCGTTTGCAAAATGGCCCCGGGCCACTTATGTAGTAATTCAAGCAGATAAATCCCGAAAAAAATACCAAATGAGTTCCAAAAATTATGAAAACTTCCAGATCATACTTTTAGATTATTTGGAAGAGATTGGTGAAGAAAAATCTGGATTTGGAGCTCGTTTAAAAAATGGTAAAGTTTGGAGGCATAAAAGGGTAATTTTGGAAGAAAAATCCAAATAAATAGCAAATGGACTCGAAATATTTTGAAAACTTCCAGAATTCAATTTTTTATTATTTTGAAAGTATTGAAAAAAGAAAATTTAAATTTGGAGCCTGTTTTCCATTTATTTATGTTTGGGGGGCAAAAAGGTCATTTTACGCAAGAAACAAAAGGGCTTTTCTTGTCTTTTAAAAAATGAAACATGGGCTGGAAGAAAAAGGGCTGGCCCGCCAAGGCCCAAGGATAGGTAGATAGTTTCTGATTTTTTAATCAAAAGGCCAACAATGGACCATGCCTTTGCAAATAAGCCGCATGGGCCAATGCATGAAGAGGGAGAGTGTCAACATAATGGCTTAAGATTCTTGAACAACTGTAATTGTGGATTGTTGATGGCCTAATCTAAGGGTGATAATTTCATGTTTTAAACATCTTGGATCAAGAGCCTTTGGATGAAAATTGGTTGATGAAAAAATGACAACATCCTAGGCTAGGGGGAATTTGGCCACACTACAAGGGGTCACTCTCTCTTTCATTTTAGATTATTCACTCTCTATTCTCTCTTGGTTTTGGCTGATTTTCTCTCCATTATGGAAAAGCAAAAAGAAAAGAAAAGAAAGTTAGAAGAGAAAAAGATTGAAAGATAGCTTCTAGAGGTTGCTTTAAGCACCATACTCTTGCACTTTCTTTGATTTTCCATTCTTGATTTGCTGTTTTGATTATTATTTTGGTGAGTTTCTTTTGATTTCTCTTTTTAAATAAGTGTTTTTAATTTTCTTCATTAAGATCCTTCTTGATTCTTTCTTGTAAAAAGCTTTTGAAAATATTTTTTCCTCTTGTTTTTGGGTTGGTCGAATGGTCTAGTGTTTTTTAGAGTTGCAGTTTTGCTTTGTAATTTCATGTAGTTCTTGATATTTAATAAGTTTTGATGCTTTAAATCTTCTTCTAATACATAAACTTGAAGCTTGTTTTAATTTGGTTGCTTATTTATTTCCATTTTTTGAGTCTATTATCATGTTTATTTTACTATTCTTGCATTTTTGATTTTCTGTTATCAAAATGTTTAAGTTAGTTTATGTTTTATATTTTGTAATCCATGTGTTTGTGAAAATGATTGTTGGTTTTTGTAAGACCCTCGTAAGTACGAGATCAATTCGAGACAATTATAACATGCGGATGGCTCGAGGTTAAACTTTGGAATGCCTATAGAAAGGATGGGCTACCAGAAAAGATAAATTGTATGATAAATTGTATGTTTTATATTACACATGTTGTATGATAAATTGTAGAGTTGGGGGTTTAATCGAGTGATTAAGTGATTTAACCCCAAATTGACTAAAAGCCAGGACAGAGGAAAGTCCGTAAAATATGATAATTTAACTTCACATAGTGTTGATATGTGATATAACATTATTTGGGAGTGTTAGAACATGAATCGACAGAAAAATCGATAAAATATGAACAGGGGTATTTTGGTAATTTTACCCAAAATTTTGTTTTTAGTCAGTAAATGGTACCAATAGACTAAGTGATCATATAGGATCATAATATGATGTTTAGATCAAATATTGGACATTAAAATAAAATCCGATAGCTACAATTGTCTAATTCGTCATTTAGTGACGCTAGCGTAAATTACCGTAAAAACATGGTTCGGGATTTTTTGAAACTAATCCGAACACATGGACATATGTTATACCATATGAGGGTTATGAATATGACAAGAAAAATCAAAAACAGAGTTGAAACCGGATACGTCCTTAAGTAACCTAAAGGAATGAAAACCGAAAATTGACCCCGGGAAGGTCCGGAAAAGGTTTTAAATGGATCAATAGATTAATATAGACATAAAATGATGTTATCAAGCTATTGTTGAAATCAGAACAAAAATCAGAGCTAAAACCGAAAAAGCCAAAATGTTGACCCGTTGGCGCTTCGAGGCCCGGATTTGAGTTTCGGGATATAAAAAAAAAACTTACCCGAACATGCAGATCAGTATATCATCATATTTGAAACAAATTTGTGTCAAAAAAAGTGAAAAACGGGCTTCCGAACGTTAAAATTTCATGTTGGCCTGCTAAGATACTAAAAGACAATACAGGGGCAAAATGGTCATTTGACCATGGTCCACTTATTAAGTCTGAAAATCAGACTTATTCCTCCCTATTTTTCACGTGAAAACCAGAAAAGAGAGAAAGAAATAGGGGAAGCCATGGAAGCTTGCTTCCAAGCTTTCTCTCTCCTCCGTTTACTAGGCAGATCATCAAATTTTTCAAAGATTTCACAAACCCAAAGGTAACTTCATGTTCTAAGCTTGATTTTGATTGATATTTTGAAGATTTTTCCTTTAGCTATGAGAAACCATGTGGGCTAAAAATTGGTGGTGGTGAACCACCATGTTGCCACCATTTTTTTTCGCCACGGGAGGTGTTCCTTAGCCTCCTTAAACCATAAATTAGTATCGGATAACTTTGAATCAAAATTTAGAGGCTAAAACAAGTTTAGCCGAAACCCTAGCTTGCCAATGAGGTGGTGCCGCCATCTTCCTTAGTTGTTCGAGGCCACCATTAGCTTTGCTGTCATCGTGTGAGCAACTTTCTAGTTGATTGTTGCTCCAAATTTTTAATCCGAGCTAAATGTCAAAATTTATTTGTAAGAATTCTTAAGCTGAAAAATTTTGGATAGCAGATAACTATTATAAATAATGGGAATTTGGGTGTCCCGTAGTTGTAAAATATTTACAGAATATCCTCACGATGTCGTAGGTACCCATATCGTGGAGTTCGCCCGGGATCGCGAGAAAGTCACAAAAATGCCGCTTTAAAACTCGAAACAACACAGTGAGTATTTAGGTTAATCTAGGAGGTAGTTGTTGTTTTATATGTATTGTTGATTGATATGGATATTGAAACACGAAAGATTGCTCGAATTACGAAAATGGTAAGTTTCGAACCTTACGTGGATCAAAGGCGTAAGTGTGGTGTTAATATGGTTACATGAGGTAAGTGTTGTGGAGTTGAATAATAATGAATGTTAGCTATTTGAAATGCTCAGATATGCTTAATTGAGATGTTGGGCAAGATATGGATTATGGTTATACTTGTCGGATTAAAGAAATAATAGTATGAAATTGTGTTTGAGGCATTATGGTTACTAATTTGTGAAATTGGTTGATGAATTATATTGTATAGGATGGTTGAGTATTTAAGGATAGTTAGATATTGTAGATTAAAAGGTTATACACATAAGTTGTTTGATAAAAAAATATAAGTGAAATTGTAATGCTTTGAAAAAGATAAGTAGAAATATGTTAGTGTAGAGATTGTTTCCTAGCATAGTATACATATATATATATATATGATTACTCCATGATATAAGAGAATTAATATATCATCTTGATATTATTGTACGGACATGGTGATGTCCGGGATACTATTATTATACAGACAGGGTGATGTCCGGGATGTTATTATTGTACGGACAACGAGATATTCGGGATGCCATTATTGTACGGACAGGGTGATGTCCGGGATGCTATTATTATATGGACAGGGTGATGTCTGGGGTGCTATTTTGTATGTCCGAGGTGCTATTATTGTACGGATAAGGTGATGTCCGGGATGCTATTATTGTACGGACAGGGTGATGTCCGGGATGCTATTATTATACGGACAGGGTGATGTCCTGGATGCTATTATTATACGGACAGGGTGATTTCCGGGATGCTATTATTATACGGACAGGGTGATGTTCGGGATGCTACTATTATACAGACAGGGTGATGTCTGGGGTGCTATTATTGTACGGAGAAGGTGATGTCCGGGATGCTATTGTTTTGCGGACAGGATGATGGCCGGGATGCTATTGTGGTACGAACAAGATGAGTCTGGGATGGTACGGACTGGATGAGTCCGGGATGATATGGACAAGATAGTCCGAGATGACAAATATTACGGACTGATATAAGTCTGGGATGTTTTGATGTTATAGTCATGAAAAATTTCTAAATGATAATTATAGAGGTATACACGTAAAATCGATTGTTAAATATTTTTGGCTACCGATTTTGGCTGGCCAATGGCCTATTTATATTCAGCACTCAGGATAGAAGATTTCATAAGGGACAAATAATTTTTATAAGTCTCGGAATATTTTTTAAATATTACTTTTCGGTTAATTAGTCATACTTGATATGTCATGTTGATGCTTTAATAGTTAAGAAATGAAACACAAAACTTCCGAGTACTCTTCCTAGTAACCTTATGCTCACTGAGTCTTTCGGCTCACTCTGTTTATTTTCATTCTTTTTCAGATCTTGATTGACCCAGCTCTTCCCAGGTTTCGGATAGCTAGCCGCTCATATAATTGTGGTAAGCAGATTGTCCCAGGACGTGGTAAGTAGTGGCGATGGTGTGATACATTTTGCAGACACTAGGGTATCATGGGTCCTACGCATTTTGTGTATGATGTATATGTACTTTATATTTTGTAAACTGGTGTATCTAAGTGATGTATGATGTATAACGGCCATGGAGGCCTAGTATGATCTGGTAATGCTTATGCCATTATGATATAATATGACTGTATGTGTGTATATAAGATGTTATAACGATTGAGTCTGCTGCGGGGCATCTTGGTTACTCCCTATCGGAGGTGCCAAACCGAGATGTCATGTGTTGATGATTATTACATTGCAAATTTGATGATTGAGCGGTAAACCCCCATGTAGGGCGAGATTATGCCAAAATTTTGTTTGATTTGGTTTCGTGGATATATTCAGGCTTCGTAGGCAGGGGCATACCTTGTCTCTGGCCGGTCACATGCCCTGAATTTGGGGTGTGACAAAGGTGGTATCAGAGCATGGTCTAGAGGTCAGTGACTGCAAAAGTGGTAGGGTAGTAGTGCATTGCTTACAGGTAATCCTAGGGTATCGGTAAGTAGTGTACTGCCCCTACAGATGTCCATCGTCACATGCGGTTACGTCGGGTAATCTATAAGCCAGCTAGTACATATAGAATTATGTCGAGAATATTGTAGAATTACTGACAATATATTTATTTTCTAAATACAATGTTGTCACGATCACGATCTCATAGATATGGAGACGTATCGGGGGACCGAGAGCCTGAGGTCCAGGATAATATTTTTATTGGCCCTGAGGTTAGAGGCCAGAGTGAGGATAGTAGTAGGTCTACTACTAGGAAAATAAATAGGATTGCTGGAGTAGTATTAGATGACAACACATATGAATAGTTGTTGGATATGGTAAACAGAACATATTAATATATTCAGGTCCTGGTAGGGCTAGTGATAGAACAATGACAACCACGATTGTTCGACCAAATTCCTTCAGCCAGGTGTTGTTAGTAATGAGTTGTTGTTGGGACAACATACACCCTATCAGTATATAACCTTACCTAGTTTGGAGGAACGTTATCATCTAGTTTTGCAGGGGTGGAATCCGATTTTGATCCTAGAAGGTTTTTAGAAGAGTGCAGCCAACGGTGTGTAGGCTTAGGGTGCTCGCCGACTAGAGCCATACAATTAGTGAGATTTCAGCTGCATGGTAGGGCACATGCATGGTATATCTCTTTAGTAACCAGAAGGCAGATTGATGACCATCCCTTCGAGTGGTTAGAATAGGATAAAAAATCGTGCTTTAAAATTGGATAGTGGAGTCAGAATTGAATTTGAAGGAAAATTATTTTTCTGTTTTGGTTAAGTTACTTAGAGGGTGCTGATTAGGAAGTTTAGCTACTGGCTTAGGGTAGTTTCTAAGCCTTTTTAAACTCTAAAAATGTTTTTTTAAGTCTCGAGTTAAGGGTGGTCAAGTTCGGGATTTTAAACTTAGGAAATTAGAGCCATTTAAAAAGGGTTTAGCTAAGTTTTTATTTTTAATCTAAGCTTTTCAAAATTGTTTTCAAACAATCACAAAGTATTTTGATTTTAGAATATTTAATTTGATATATTTTCCTAAGGTAGTCGTATATCATTTTAGATATACGGATTTCCTTAATTAAAGGAAAAAATACGTTCTCATGCATTGCATTGTCCATATTCATGCATATTATATAATATGTAATTTTTGCTATGTTTAATTTTCATGACGGTGTTATTATCTTTTGATTTAAATTTTTGATATTATATTATTTGTTATATGGTTTTTGAATATCTCATGATATCCTATGCTTTTTATTTAGTTATTTTTGTCATATTATTTAGCATATGCTATGTTCATGCATTATTATTTTTATTTTTATTTTCATGCATATTATATGATAGCATTATTTTATATTTCATGTCATTTAGATTATATGCCATATCATTTATATTTTCCATGTCATTTAAATTATTTCATTTCATATAGAATATATTATGTTACCTAGGTCATTTCATGTCATGTAGAATATATTATGTTACCTAGGTCACTTCATTTCATTTGGAATATATTGTCACTTAGGTCATTTCATTTCATGAAGAATATATTATGTTACCTAGGTCATTTTATTTCATTTAGAATATATTATGTCACTTAGGATATTTTATTTCATGTAGAATATATCATATGACTTAGGATATTACATTTCATATAGAATATATCATGTTACCTAGGTCATTTCATTTCATTTAGAATATGCTAAGACATTTAAATTATATCATACCATTTAGGTTGCATTATATTATTTAGACTTTGCTATGTCATTTTATTTATGTCATATATATTCATATTCATATTTTTTTTTTAAATTTTTTCAAAAAGGTAATGATTTCCAATAAAATAAAGATATTCCCGAGTTAAAATAATTCATGAGTTCTCTGCTGGGTTTGCTGGGGAGGATATCATCAATTATCATTAATAACGGAATATTTTCTTTAAAATAAGAGTGATTCGGAAAGTTTTTCAAACTAATAAATTTTTTTATATTTTGCCACGATTGTTGGGGAATATAGGAAAATTTTGAATTTTTAAATTCCGGATCATTTTCAATTAAAAATGGAATTATTTTTCTTTAAATTGGGAATTAACTTGAAATACTAAATTTAAAACCAACCTTTTTTACTGAGACTTGAGATAACACACGATTAATAAGGTACCGTTTTATATGGGCATTGTGGGGGTGTTAATCCTTCCCCACACGTAACCGAGTCTCGAACCCGCTTCTTTGATTTCTCTGGTTTAAAACGTAGACTTGAAATTGGTTTTAAAAATGTTTTAATTAATTTTATAAATAGTTGGCCGATCACACCTAGCTAAAAAAAATTGGTGGCGACTCCATGTCTTTTTCAAGGTCATTTTCAAAACCTTCATTTTTCAAGAGGAATTAAGTCGACTTTTTCTCGGGTTTTTTTTAATGTCACGCTTAACGAATAATAAAGTCTTGCGATGAGACTTGTTATTTTTTTTAGGTTGCGACAGCTTGGCGACTCTGCTGGGGACATATTAGAGAGACAGGCCTAGAATTAGTCGTATGTCATCGAAGTCTCGATTTTTGTTGGTTTAATTGGTATTTAATTTTAATTCTCACATTTAAAAAAAAAAGGATAATTTCAAAAATAATAAAATATTTTTAAATATGTCCATATTCATGTGTATACATATTATAATTGTTCTCTGGTTATTTTGGTGCATATATTCATTTATTGATTAATTGATGGTTTATGTTGTTTAATCTTGTTGGGCATTTAGAATAAGGGATGTAGAATAGGTGGTGAAAGGTTTGTTATTTCTCCTCACATACTAACGTGCATTTGCATATCATGAATCCTATACCCGGGTTCCGTCCTTTTAGGTGGGAGCAAAGTAACTAAGCCTTCCTGATTAACAATCCGCATGGGTTAGTGAAACACTTCCGGAGTGCTAAATTACCTAAACCTTCGTGATTAACAATCCGCATGGGCTAGGGAAATAGACTCTAACGAATTGAACCCGCTTTTATCGGGGTGCCTTACTAGCCTTCACCGACGACAGTGAGGAACAATTCGGGGCCTTTAGAACTAATTCACTTTCATATAGTAAACCTAGGCGAAGACATGCTGGATTTCCAATTAGATATCCCGAAGTTAAGAACACATGGAGGAATATTTCCAATCTTTTTACTTTCTATTCTACTTTCCGAATAAATTTATTTTTGAAAATCGGACAATGATGAACGTACATCACAATGCCCGTAATAAATGTTGGTGTGTCATCCCAGGGGTGTTATATTGCCGAAATTTTGTTGGCATCCTCAGGGATAATTATTGTTTTGAATTATATGTTTTTTTGTATTATTCGAATTTATTCCCGTTACTAATTCATTTTATTTTTGTTGTTGTTTATTTATTTATTTATTTATTTGCATTCTTGTCATCCTTTTTTTGCACATGGAAGGTTATTGGTCCCGGGATGATATTCAACCAAAAGGGCTTTCATGGAGGGTCAGAGTGTCTTAGTGGTCGAGAAGCATTTAGAGGTTAGGAAACAGTCTAAGAAAGGTCAGCAGGATAATGGGGATTGTTTGAAGATGGGATATGTGTCAGCATTGCCAGCCAAGGTTGATCTTACCATCAAGGAAAATGATCTCCGGGAATTGATGGATATATGGAATCAATGGAATATATCAGAAAAAGAAGCCTTCACTCAGACTTATGGGGACATAACACTGCTAGTTCAGGTTAAGGTCAGTGGTGAGGTAATCCGGGCTGTGTTGCAATTCTGGAATCCCGCTTATCGGTGTTTTACCTTCAACCAAGAGGATATGACTCCAACCATAGAGGAATATTCGACCTTGCTGTATATTGAGAACGTTATTCCCGATCATATTTATTTGAAGGATACAAAGACGCCGGGTTTCAAGAAAAAAATGTCTAAGATTCTGGGAGGGGAAAGAAATTGGATCGAAAGCCATGTTGTCCGAAAAGGGGTAAGCTACTGTATATCATGGGATATTTTACCGACCTTAATCCATAGCCATTCAAGTAAGGAGACAGTTAGGAATATTTTTGCTTTCGCTATCTATGGTTTAGTTATATTCCCAAAGACATTAGGGTATGTGGATGTGGTGATATTTGATGTTTTTTAGAGGCTTGAGTAGAGGATAAACCCAGCCCCGACAATTATAGTAGAAACAATCGGATCCCTGAATTTCTGTAGACGGGAAGGAAAAGGGCGCTTTATAGGTTGTATACAGCTTCTTTACATATGGGTTCAGAGCCATTTCTGTAAACAGGAGAATTTCCCTCTTCGCACCAATTGGTGAATTTCTTAAGAGAGATTGGCTTGAAAATAGGACTGAGGAACAATGGATCAACATATTCCGGAATATCAGGGCTGAGATGATAATTTGGAGAGCTCCATGAATAGCTCATATGCCGACATTGTACAAGTACGGAGATAAAGCTTCTGTTCCATTATTGGGAGTATGGGGAGGAGTGAGCTATGCACCACTGCGGGTACTAAGACAATCGAAATCCCGTCAGTTTACTCCTATGACCCATGACCTTAGTAATTTGGAATTTGCATATGGAGAAGATGGATAATCGGGAAAGGTATGTGAGATTGTAATAGCATGGAAGGAAACTCATCGGGTGGAGGTAGCTAGATATACCGACATCGTCACACCTAATTACCTGACATGGAGGGAATTGAGGGTTACTGATAGGTTGTTGACATCAAATATGGAAGAAGTTTAGCTCTTGAGTTCGCCACCCAAAGAAGCGCCATCGGAGTTAGAAATTGCAAAGGCAGAATTCGAAAAAGAAAAGGCCCAAATGAGCAAGGAAATTGCCCGATTGCAAGAAGAGCTTTAGGATATGAAAAAAAGGGAATCAGCCCGAGAAAGAGAAAAGGAAAAGATCAAGAGAGAAAGGGACACTGCTAAAAGAAATATTCAAGAATTACACTTGGAGAACATGAGGTAACGTTTCGAGCTTAGATTCGAGGGACTCTCAAGAATTCTGGGAATGAGAGCAAGAAGTCAAAAACCTTAAGAAGGATAAGAACTATTGGACAGAGAGAGCGAAGCATGAGGAAGCCCGAGCCAATGAATTGGAGAAACAAGCTAAGGAAAGCTTACACGGTGATTCTTCTGCTGACATGTCAAAGGGCCGTGAGCAAGTAGGGGTTAGATTGAGAGCAAGGCAATCAAAAGAGGACAGTGAAAAAGGTCCAAGATCCGAGGGAGTTACTAAAGGACCAGTGTTTTAGCATTTTTAAATTAGGATAGACAGATTATCAGATTGTCTTAAGCAGTGATCTTTTCTTTGATGTATTTAGTTCCAGAAAATCAATGAAATACCGTTTGGTTGCAATTATCCCGGGGCCAATACTTTTAAATGTATTCATCATTCATTTGTTCTTTCCTTTATATATTTTGTTTGTTCATTCATTTATATTTATAATCATTCATTCATTTATTCTTTATAAATTGTTCATACACTTAGTCATTTATTTGTCCATTCATTTATTCTTTATAATTAGTCATTCAGGTTCATACACTTACTCATTTACTTATTTGTTCATTCATTAACATTTAGTCATTTATTCATTCATTCATTTTTATAAAATAAAATATAAAAAAATGTGTCAATAATTTCTAATCCATGGTTTTTAAAACTAAAAGTACAATTGGTCGCACTCAGAAAGAATCAGACTTTCGACACCCCTACAATACTCGATCTCAAGCAAGAGCTATGGAGAATGATCAGCTTGCTAGAATTGAAAGGATGGAAAGAATTCAAAAAGAACTACAGGAACAGTTAGCTACGTCTCAAGAGGAGTCACGGGAACAAATGACCAAACTCATGGAGATGATGAGTACCATGATGAGGAGAAGTGGCCATGAGAAAATTCAGTTATCGAAATGGGGGCAGTAAACCAGGAAAATCGACCAGAGGTGGTACAGAAGAATGGCCAGACATCCCAGCCTGTGGGAAATGAACTTTCGACTGGGGCAACATCCTATATTTACATCCAACCAGCGGCCAAAGCACAGAATTTTGGTCCTAAAAGGGGTAATATTGGGGTTGATCCAATTGATGTGGACACTCCAGACTTGAAAAAGTGGTTGAAAAGGAAAGGGCAAAGATGACTGAACTGAAGAGGGTTGAAACGACAGAATCCTAGAAAAAATATCAGTTGCTAGAGGAAATATTGAGGGCAGTTGAAGGGCTGGAGCTATTTGGCAGTCTAGATGCCAAAGAGATGAGTTTAGTGCACAGTCTGGTGATTCCTCCAAAGTTCAAAGTACCAGACCTTGAAAAATATAACAGAACTACCAACCCATCAGCGCATCTGACCATGTATTGCCGAAAGATGACCGGACATGATGAAGATGAAAAATTGCTCATCCACTGTTTCCAAGATAGCTTGATAGGGTCCGCAACTCGGTGGTATAACCAGCTTACTCGTTCTAAGATTTGTTCCTGGATGGATTTAGCTAAAGCTTTCATGGAACAGTATAAGCATGTGAAGGACATGGTGCCTGACCGTATAACTCTCCAAAACATGGAAAAGAAAGTTACAGAAAGCTTTAAAGAATATTCTCAGAGATGGAGGAACCTGGCTACGCAAGTGCAACCCCCTTTAACCAACAAGGAAACTACAATGCTTTTCATCAATACCCTAAAAGCACCTTATTGTGATAAATTGGTGGAAAGTGCCACAAAGGACTTTGCAGATATGGTGATATCTGGGGAGATGATAGAGTTTGCCATTAAGAACGAGAAAATGGAAGGGGATGAGACTGCTACCCCGAAGAGAGTTTTTCCTGCAAAGAAGAAGGAGGAGACACATGCAGTCAGTTTCAGTAAATATACCCCTATACACCTCCTATACCATACACACCACCCAGGCCTTATACTCCTACTACATCTTATGCATCTCTGACACCTTACACACCTTACCCAAGGTATAATCCTTACTACCCCAATGTAAACCACCTTACCCAAAATCCATTCCCCTATACCAATATACCACAACAGCCGTTCCCAACTGGTATATCCGTACAGATAACCCTTTCTTAAAACACTGTCCCAAACACTCAAGGTCTCGCGCGTAATGACTATCGTTCACCAAAGAATGATCAAAAATCCCAGTTTGATCCCATTCGTACGACCTATGGTGAGCTATATCCTAAACTACTACAAGGCCAACTTGTGGCGCCCATATATCTTAAACCTTTGACCCCACCATATCCAAGGTGGTACAATGCAAATACCAACTGCGCATATCATGTAGGAATTCAGGGGCATTCAACGGAGGATTGCATTGCCTTCAAAAAGAAAGTCCAAAGCTTAATCAATACCGGAGTTGTGAAGTTTGGGTCAAAGAATAGGCCGAATGTAGCGGGAAACCGATTGCCCGATCATGCTGAGAATCGGGTAAATGCAGTATTGACAGGGGAAGTCATAAGGTTAAAAAGGATGCGAGGGAAGTCAAGACTCTGATGTTAACAGTATGGGTCGAGATGGTTAAGGCAGGAATGGTGGGGGATGCAGACAGTTTAAACATGGTTGCAAAGAGGGTGCAGAATTGGTGCCCGTTCCATAAATGTTCAGGTCATATCATATTGCGGGGACTTTCTAGCTAAAGTCCAAAAGATGATGGATGATGGAGAGGCCTAGTTTTACGAGGAGACAGAGAGGAAGTAGAGGTTATTGAGAATGCTGCTGGCTATGGAATAGGAAGACCTTTGATCATCTATTATGATGAACTAGAGAAGACTACTCCAGTTGTTGAGAAAATTGCGCCCAAGCTAATCATAGATTTGCCTTCTTCCTTTTCATATAAGGAAAGCAAAACTACACCATGGAAATATGACTGCAGCATGGTTATGCCCGGGTCCTCAAGTCAGCAAGATATTACAAGTGTAGGGCACTTAACACGAAGTGGAAAGTGTTATGCCCCTAAGGTTGTTGAACAGGGATCAACAAGAAATGATGGAAGACTGGACAAAGGGAAGAAAGCAGTTGAACCAATCCATATTGAGATGGATTTGTCAAAAGAAGCAGAGAGGGAATCAGCCCCGGTAAACAGGATAAAAGAGCCGGTAAACGAGAAGAAAGCCTGTGAGTTTTTTAAGTTCATAAAACATGGTGAGTATAGTGTGGTTGAGCAATTGCAGCGTCAGCCAACAAGAATCTCCATCTTATCTTTGCTATTAAACTCAAAGCCACACAGAAATGCCCTATTAAGAGTGTTGAATCAGGTATACGTGGCTAACAAATTATCGGTGGAAAAGTTAGACAGGATGGTGGGAAACATTGCGGCAGACGACCATATATTTTTTAGTTATGATGAAATACCACCCAATGGTGTTGGGTCCACAAAGGCTCTTCACATAACAACCACCTACAAGGGGCATATACTACCAAGGTTGCTTCTGGATAATGGTTCTTCATTAAATATAATGCCCTTGGCAACCCTGTCTAAGTTGCCAGTTGATACGTCTTATATGTTACCGAGTTGCACAGTAGTCAGGGCTTTCGATGGTACCAGGAGAGAGGTAATGAGAACTATTGAGGTTCCTCTGGAGATAGGCCCATGCACGTATATGGTGAACTTCCAGGTCATGGATATTAATCTATCCTATAATTGCTTGTTGGGAAGGCTGTGGATACATTCAGTAGGGGCGGCTGTACCCTCGTCTCTCCACCAAAAGCTAAAATTTGTGATGGAGGGCCGTTTGATCACTGTATCAGAAGAAGAAGACATAATAGCCCCTGCATCTACTGAATCTCCTTATGTTGAACCCAATGAAGATGTCGTAGAATGTTCTTTTCGGTCTTTGGAATTCGTAAATGCGGTTTTCGTAAATTCGTAAATTCCAAACCTAGATTGTCCAATAACACAAGGCTTGGAGTAAGAACCACAGTGGGAAAGGGCTACAGGGCTGGAAAAGGTCTGCGGAAAGATCTTCAAGGGATGGCCCGAGCAATGGAAGCAGTGGGAAAAAAGACTGGTTTAGCTTAGGGTATCTTCTGAAGGCCCATGAGAGGAGGAAACAAGTTGAAAGAAACCGACAAAGGAGGATGGCCTGTCTCGCAGGTATGGATATTGAATGGGAACCCATGACTTTCCTACCAATCCTTCACAACTTTTGCTCTACTAGTTTTCTATTCGGAGAAAAGAATTCAGAGGATGTACTCATAATGATCGAGCAAGCTTTTGAAAAATTCCATGTGAATAAAGGGGGACAGATTCAGGATATGGTGATTTGCATCATCGGGAAAGAAGGGATGGAAAGTGGCAATGAGAACTGGATGGTGCGACCTTGTCCACTAGGATATAGACTAATCAATTGGAGTGTGACTGAGTTGCCCATAGTTTTTATGTCTATTCCAACATAATACTTTAAAAAACAATCTTAATCATCTTTATCTAGAGATATTAAGAGTTTTTTTTTCCTGTAATGGGCTTTTTTGTTTAAACATTTTCATTCAATAAATAACAAGCACAATGCATTTTATTCATATTGATGTGTCCATATTCTTTCATATTTGTTAATTATTTTGTTTTCATTATATATTTTCCTATATTGTTTCTTCTCCACTTATTTACAGGTGTACAGATGCGGAATATGAGGACCTTCTTGCCAGTAATTTTGAAATTGATTTTGAAAGACCTTTTTGCACGGGTGATTTTAAGGCTAACGAAGATACTGAGGATTATGGTCTACCTCCGGATCTATTAAGGAAAATAGAACAAGAGGAGAAACAAGTACTTCCTCATAAGGAATTATTGGAAATGATAAATCTGGGAGATGTTGAAGAGATAAAGGAAGTCAAAATCGGAACTTCATTGTCATCATCAATAAAGGGTGAATTGATAGCCTTGCTCCAAGAATATGCGGATGTATTTGCATGGTCTTACCAAAACATGCCAGGGTTAGATCCAGATATTGTGGTTCATAAGCTCCCTTTAAGGCCAGAATGCAAGCCAATTGAGCAAAAGTTGAGAAGAATGAGGCCGGACATGCTGTTAAAGAAAAAAGAGGAAGTGAAGAAGCAATTTGATGCTGGATTCTTAGAGGTGGCAAAATATCCAGAATGGTGGCGAATATTGTTCCAGTACCAAAAAAGGATGGTAAGGTGCGGATGTGCGTTGATTACCGAGATTTGAACAAGGCCAGCCCTAAAGATAATTTTCCTTTGCCCCATATTGATACTCTAATGGATAATACGGCAAAGAGTTCTTTATTTTCTTTCATGGTCGGATTCTCAGGAGACAATCAGATTACGATGGCACCGGAAGATATGGAGAAAACCATATTTGTTACAATGTGGGGAACTTTCTGCTACAACGTAATGCCATTTGGGTTGAAGAGTGCTGGGGCAACATATCAGAGAGCCATGGTGACCTTGTTTCATGATATGATGCATAAGGGAATTGAGGTCTATGTTGATGAGATGATCGCAAAGTCACAAGGAGAAGAGGAGCATATTGCGAATCTTAAGAAGCTTTTGGAACGACTAAGAAAGTTTAGACTCAAGCTAAATCCGGCAAAACACACTTTTGGAGTCACCTCGGGAAAATTGTTGGGTTTTATCGTCAGCAACAGAATAATTGAGATTGACACGGATAAAGTGAAGGCCATTCAGAATTTTCCATCACCTCGTACTCAGAAAGAAGTAAGAGGCTTTCTGGGGAGATTGAATTACATTGCTTGGTTTATTTCTCAGTTAACCGACAAATGTGATCCAATATTTAAGTTACTTCGAAAACGTGATCTAGGAGAATGGGATGAAGGTTGTCAGATTGCATTTGAAAAGGTAAAAGATTATCTATCCAACCCACCAGTATTAATGCCACCTATTCCGAATAAACCAATGATACTATATTTATCAGTATTTGAGAGATCCATGGGTTGTATTTTGGGGCAGCTTGATGAGACTGGAAAGAAAGAACAGGCAGTTTACTACCTCAGCAAGAAGTTCACAGATTATGAGTTGAAATATTCATCGGTAGAAAAGTTGTGTTATGCCTTAGCTTGGACTGCTCGAAGACTCAGATAATACATGTTGTACCACACAACGTGTTTAATTGCCAAGCTAGATCCAATCAAGTACATGTTGAAAGCACCTTTGTCAGGGAGGACGGCAAGATGGCAGGTTTTATTGTCAGAGTACGACATTGTATATGTAAGTCAAAAAGCTATCAAGGGCAGTGCAGTGGCTGAATTCTTAGCAAGTAGGGCAGTGGAAGATTATGAGCCGTTGAACTTTGACTTGCCGGATAAAGATTTGATGAATGTTTCACAAGAAGATGAGATTCCCCTGAAGAAAAAAGTATGGAAAATATACTTTAATGGCGCATCTAATGCCATGGGGCACGAAATCAGTGTAGTCCTCATATGCCCAGAAAAAGATTATTATCCTTTCACTGCTAGATTGGATTTTGATTGTACAAACAATATTGTTGAGTATGAAGCATGTACTATGGGCCTTCGTGCTGCAGTTGACAGAAAGATCAAAGTTTTGGAAGTTTTTAGAGACTCAGCCTTAGTGATATACCAGCCACGAGGAGAATAGGAAACCCGAGATACAAAACTAACCCGATACCGAGAACTCATATTGAATTTATTGGAGGAATTTGAAGAAGTGAATTTCAATTACTTTTCTCGAGAAGAAAATCGAATGGCAGACGCTCTGGCTACTTTGTCATCAATGTTTAAAGTGAATGAAGGGGCTGAAGTTGTGCCAATAAAGATGAGTATATATGAGTCTCCTGCCCACTGTCTGAGTATTGAAGAAGAAGCAGATGGCCTCCCTTGGTATAACAACATCTTGAAGTACATCAAGAGTCAACAGTATCCAGAACAAGCAACAAAAAATGACAAGAGGACTCCGAGAAGGCTAGCAATGGGTTTTGTCCTAGACAGTGAGATTCTCTGCAAGAAAGGAAAAAACCAAGTCTTATTGAGATGTGTCGGATCTGCCGAAGCTCGGAGAATTATAGAAGAGGTCCATGAAGGGATATGTGGCACTCATGCTAATGGTCACATGCTTGTTAAGCAGATTATGAGGGAATGGTACTATTGGTTGACAATGGAAGGAAATTGTATCAGTTATTCCCGGAAGTGCCATAAATGCCAGATATATGCAGATAAGATTCTTGTGCCGCCATCGCCACTACATGTCATGACTGCACCATAGCCTTTTTCAATGTGGGGAATGGATATGATCGGGCCTATTACCCCGAAAGCTTCAAATGGACATTGTTTGATCTTGGTGGCAAGAGATTATTTCACAAAGTGTATAGAAGCAGCTTCCTATGCGAATGTAACAAAGTCGGTGGTATGTAGATTTGTTAAAAAAGAAATCATATGCCGTTATGGATTGCCAGCAAGAATTATTTTGGACAATGCTCTCAATTTGAACAATAAAATGATGAGAGAAGTGTGTACTCAGTTCAAGATCACACATCATAATTTGGCACCTTACTTTCCGAAGATGAATGGGGCAGTAGAAGCAGCTAGCAAGAATATCAAGAAGATTGTTGAGAAGATGAATAATGTGTACAAGGATTGGCATGAGATCTTGCCTTTTGCTCTTTATGAATATCGTACTTTGGTCCGTACATCTACAGGGGCAACGTCATTTTCTTTGGTATACGGGATGGAAGCAGTGCTACCTATTGAAGTTGAGATCCCTTCACTTTGGGTTTTGATGGAAGTTGGCCTAGAGGAAGCAGAATGGTTTAGAGCTCATTATGAACAGTTGAATCTCATCGAGGAGAAAAGATTGAAAGCAATTTATCACGGGCAGTTGTATCAGAAAAGGATGACTCGAGCCCATAACAAAAAGGTTCGTCGTAGACAGTTCCGAGAGGGGGAGTTGGTACTGAGGAAAATTCTCCCTATAGTGAAAGACCCGAAAGGAAAATGGGCTCCGAATTAGGAACGACCCTATATAGTAAAAAGAGCTTTTTCTAGAGGAGCATTGATTTTAACTAGATTGGATGGGGATGATTTCAGAAATCCCGTGAATGCTGATGAACTGCAGAAGTATTATGCTTGAAAAAAATGTGATGCTATGCACATGGAAATTCAAATGATTCCAAGTGTAAAAATGGAAATTTTGTATATCTATCTCCCCTGTGGATTGCCTTTTAATGAGAATATTCATGCTTGATATGATGAATGGCCATCTTTCATAATCCTTTCACTAAGAATAAATTATCCTTAGTCACCCCTTTGAGCCTTAGGAATTATTTCTTTCTTTAAACCTTGATCAAGGATCACCCTCTACACTGGAGGGAAAATGCGAGAAAAAATAATAAAAAATCATGGAAAAAAGAAAGCCATCGAAAAATATGGCAAATGAAAGCCAACAAAGCAAAAAAAAAGAAGAAAAGAAAGTCCAAAAAAGGGATAAATGTTCAAGAATGAGTTCTCCTCAGGAAATGATCCTTGATCCAATCACCCTAAAACACACTTTGAGCCTATTTTATCCTTTCTTTCTAAACCTAATCCTTGGCCTACATTATGTGCTTTAAAATCCCATTTTGATCAAGCATGAATATTTAATTTGAAAGGTTATTCTCAAAATTCATCCCATCTTTTGAATTGACATATTTACCTTGGAAGCATTTAGAATTCTCAGATGCATGGTAGAATACCAAAAAAAATGATGAAAATGAAAAAAAAGAATGTAAAAGGAGAGGTTTAAGCAAAAAACCCGTAAAAGGCGACTTAATACCGAATGAAGGACACTGGAGTTGAAAACCCGCAAAGGGCTGCTCAGGTACTGATTAAAAGTTCAGATCAATGCTCCGTGTAAAAGGGAAGAATGTATCTGAAATTCAGAAGAAAGGGGAACAACTCAGTCTGATGTAATTACGGAAGCCGAGAGGTTACCCAAGCAAATTGCTTGTTCAAGAGAAATTTCAGATGGTTTGAAAATGAGGGGTCCAAGATATTTTGCATCCGGGGCATCTACAACCTATAACTTTACATTTGTTTCTTATATCCTTGATATTTATTTTTACTATTTTAAAACATTTCTTGCAATAAATTCTTGTTATCCTTTTCATGACAATTTTTGCTTGATTCATATTTTCTTTCATACATTTTTTAGATGCATTATGATTATTATTAAATTGAATGATGATTAGTAATAAAAAATCGTTAAATAAAAGGATTTCAAAGTATTACTAAGGAATAGATTTAAATCTTGGGAAAGGTTTGGAAAGTTCACCAAATAAAGAAAATAGTGAACGTGTTGGAGACTCCATCACGAAGTCAAAAAAATTGTGAATTTCAGCGAAAGTCAGAAACTGAGACTGTTTGACAAGTTATCTTGAGTGAAGGATTCCTTAAGTGGGGCATCAATGGACAATTGAAGACTCTGTCATGAAGTCGGATAATCTATGAACCTCAAAGAAACCATGGATTAGAAATCATGACACAATCATCTAATTGCATTCATTCTTAGGAAACATACAAGCATTTGCAAAGCATGTCATTCTCATCATTGCATTTAGCTAAAATTATAGAAATCAAGAAAACTTGGACTTCCCCAAAGTGAACTCGTTCTATTTTGCAAATAAGTCGAGCCTCGAGATCACCGTCGAGGTACGTTTCTTTTCCAAATCGAACTCATTTTGCTTCTCAAATAAGTCGAGCCCCGAGACCGCCGTCGAGGTATGTTCCTTTCATTTTCAAGTAATCATTCTTAGTATTTCCTTTTGTTTTAAATCAAATTCATTCTGTTTTATTAAATTAGTCGAGCCTTGAGATCACCATCAAGGTATTTCCTTTTGTTTTAAATCGAATTCATTCTGTTTTATCAAATGAGTCAAGCCTTGAGACCACCGTCAAGGTATTTCCCTTTGTTTTAAATCGAATTCATTCTGTTTTATCAAATGAGTCGAGCCTTGAGACCACCGTCGAGGTATTTCCTTTTGTTTTAAATCGAATTCATTCTGTTTTATCAAATGAGTCAAGCCTTGAGACCACCGTCCAGGTATTTCCTTTTGGTTAAAATCGAATTCATTCTGTTTTATCAAATGAGTCGAGCCTTGAGACCACCGTCGAGATATTTCTTTTTGTTTTAAATCAAATTTATTCTATTTTATCAAATGAGTCGAGCCTTGAGACCACCGTCGAGGTATTTCCTTTTTTTTTTAAATCGAATTCATTCTGTTTCATCAAATGAGTCGAGCCTTGAGACCACCGTCGAGGTATTTCCTTTTGTTTTAAATCGAATTCATTCTGTTTCATCAAATGAGTCGAGCCTTGAGACCACTGTCGAGGTATTTCCTTTTGTTTTAAATCGAATTCGTTCTGTTTTATCAAATGAGTCAAGCCTTGAGACCTCCGTCGAGGTATTTCCTTTTGTTCTAAATCGAATTCATTCTGTTTTATCAAAATGATCGAGCCTTGAGACCACCGTCGAGGTATTTCTTTTTGCTTTAAATCGAATTCATTCTATTTATCAAATGAGTTGAGCCTTGAGACCGTCGTCAGGGTATTTTCAAATCACGGGTAAGGCCTTCGGGCACCATTCTTAAGACCTCCGGGCATCAATTTCTTTTAAGACGCATACAACTTATTTTATTTTCAAATCACGGGTAAGGCCTCCGAGCACTATTCTTAAGACCTCCGGGCACCATTCTTAAGACCTCCGGGCATCATTTTTTTCAAAGGCGCATACAGCGCATTTTTTTCAAAATAACGGGTAAGGCCTCCGGGCACCATTTTTAAGACCTCCAGGCATAAGTTTTCAAAATTTTTACAATTGCTTGAACAAGTCTTTGGTGGTGATAACCAAAGCCTCTGGTGGAGATATCCAGAGTTTTACATTTGCTTGAGCAAGTTTTTGCTGGTGATAGCCGAAGCTTCTAGAGGAGATACCCAAAATTTTAAACACAGCTTAGCAGAAGACAGGTTAAGCCCTCGAGAACATCGTCGAGGTCTTTTCTTCTCTTGCAAATCGAAATCATTTCCTTAAGACGGGTCGAGCCTTAATTAGTCAGGGAGTTCAATTTAAGGACAATATCTTCTATTTACAGTTTTTTTCCAAAAAAAAATGATGAAAAAATAAAAAAAAAATGAAAAAAAAACCCCTTCCCTTCCCTTCACATGTGATTTCACTTACCGGACAAAATTAGTATTTGTTTATCTTTGCCTGATTCCTGATTCTTAGCAATAGCCAAAGAGGGGCAGCTGTAGACACCTAATTTTGTTCGGACCACTAAAACAAGTATGTTTTCTTCCTAATTTGATGTTTCGGACTGTAAAAAGACTTTTTTTCATCCTGCAAGTGGTAGTCCGAGACTTAGTCTAAGAAGGCGAGCATAAAAACTCAAACTTGAAAAAACTCAATCCCAAAAAGTCAACCCAAAAAGTCAATTACTAAAAAAGTCAACCCACTTTAAAAATCAAGATTTGAAGTTCAATTGAAAAATGGCAAAAGAATTTTGATAATCCGAGGTCTACATCGAAAGATATGGAGTTCGGAAGTTGGGTTATGGAGATTCAGTAGAAAGGAGACCATAATCCAGGAAATTTGAGGGAAAGTGCTTAAACGATCGAATTGGTCAAAATTAAAGGTTCCAAATGAAAGATAAGCACTGACTACGGGTAATGGAGAAGCCACTTGAAAGAAAAACTGAAAGAAAAGTCAATCCGAAAGAAAACCGAGAATTAGGATTTTTGGTGGATTTAAGTGAAATTGGGAAGAATTATAGAAATGGCCCGACTCGGTAGGACTAAAGCCCCTAATGGATAAGGAGTGATTAAAAAAGGATAGCTCAAGGCTCAGTTTGAAGAAAATCTGAAAATCGAACTTGTTTTGAGCAAAACCGAGTTTCGGAGGTAAAAAGGCAAAATTGGAAAATTTGGGAAAAATAGCAAATGAACTCAAAAAATTCTAAAAAATTGCAAATCTCATCCTTAAATCATTTCAAAGAGATTGGCGAAAGAAAATCTTGATTCAGAGTTCGTTTGCAAAATGGCCTAATCTAAGGGTGATAATATAATGTTTTAAACATCTTGGATCAAGAGCCTTTTGATGAAAATTGGTTGATGGAAAAATGAACATCCTAGCCTAGGGGGCATTCAGCCACACTACAAGGGGTAACACTCTCTTTCATTTTCAGATTATTCACTCTCTATTCTCTCTTGGTTTTGGTTGATTTTCTCTCCATTGTGAAAAAGCAAAAAGTAAAATTTAGAAAAGAAAAAAAAAGTTAGAAGAGAAAAAGCTTGAAAGATAGCTTCTAGAGGTTGCTTCAAGCACCATACTCTTGCACTTTCTTTGATTTTCCATTCTTGATTTGATGTTTTGATTATTATTTTGGTGAGTTTCTTTTGATTTCTCTTTTTAAATAAGTGTTTTTAATGTTCTTCTTTAAGTTCCTTCTTGATTCTTTCTTGTAAAAAGCTTTTGAAAATATTTTTTCCTCTTATTTTTGGGTTGGCCGAATGGTCTAATGTTTTTTAGAGTTGCTATTTTGCTTTGTTATTTCATGTTATTATTGATATTTAATAAGTTTTGATGCTTTAAATCTTTTTCTAATACATAAACTTGAAGCTTGTTTTAATTTGGTTGCTTGTTTATTTCCATTTTTTGAGTCTATTATCATGTTTATTTTACTATTCTTGAATTTTTGATTTTCTATTTTCAAAACGTTTAAGTTAATTTATATTTTGTAATCCATGTGTTTGTGAAAATGCTTGTTGGTTTTCATGCCTTTACTTTATATTTGCATGATTTGAGTGTTAATCTTTAGCTAAGCATGTTAGTATATCATGTGTTTGTGAAAATGCCATGCTCATTTTAAACATGAAGACATTCGGCCAGTTCATATTGTGTGCTTTGTTTGTGCATTTTTGTTATGTTAGTTGATAGGTTTACATTTTCATGATATTTGGTTGAGTATTTTGTTTAAGCATGCCATGTATTTGTGTTATTGCCATGCATATTTTAGGTTTAGGATTGGTTTGTTTTGCCATGCATATTCATGCATTTTAGACATAGGTTGCATTAAATGCCATGCTAGTTCATTTAGGTCTAGGTCATTTTACTGATGCCATGCATTTTTCATGTCATTTAGGTTTTAAATCATGCATTTCATGCATCATATTTGCTGTATTTTTCATGCATTTCATGTCCTTGCCACTTGAGTTATGACTTAGGCCAATCAATGGTTCAAAGTCATGCTCTCTTGAGCATACTTGTGGAAAATTAAAGAGTTGTCAAATGGATTATTCTACCTTTGTGATTTTTTTACTTAGCCAATTTTTTGTCTAACTTTTCAAAAGTGTTAGCTACTATTTGTGAGTCTTTTAGAGAGTCTCTAATATTTTTACTTTGATATTTAAATGGTTTTATCAAAGGCAAAAAAATGTGTTTTGACAAAACAGTTTTTTACCGAGTACTCGTACTTTCCCGATTTTTTTGGGCAGTCATCTTTAATCAGAAAATTAAGCCGATTTTTTTTCCGTGTAGTTTTACATGTTCTGAGTCTTCAGTATTTGTTTTAGAGTTTTTTGAATTTTGAAAAATAGGATAAAAAATTATGCTTTAAAACTAGACAGTTGAGTCAGAATTGAATTTGAAGGAAAATTATTTTTCTGTTTTGGTTAAGTTACTTAGAGGGGGCTGATTAGGAAGTTTAGCTACTGACTTAGGGTAGTTTCTAAGCCTTTTTAAACTCTAAAAATGATTTTTTAAGTCTCGGGTTAAAGGTGGTCAAGTTCGGGATTTTAAACTTAGGAAATTAGAGCCATTTAAAAAGGGTTTAGCTAAGTTTTTATTTTTAATCTAAGATTTTCAAAATTGTTTTCAAACAATCACAAAGTATTTTGATTTTAGAATATTTAATTTGATATATTTTTCTAAGGTAGCCGGATATCTTTTTAGATATACGGATTTCCTAAAGGAAAAAATACATTCTCATGCATTGCATTTTCCATATTCATGCATATTATATAATATGTAATTTTTGTTATGTTTAATTTTCATGATGGTGTTATTATCTTTGATCTAAATTTTTTATATTATATTTTTTATATGGTTTTTGAATATCTCATGATATCTTATGCTTTTTATTTAGTTATTTTTGTCATATCATTTAGCATATGCTATGTTCATGCATTATTATTTTTATTTTCATGCATATTATATGATAGCATTATTTTATATTTCATGTCATTTATATTATGTGCCATATCTTTTATATTTGCCATGTCATTTAAATTATTTCATTTCATTTCATATAGAATATATTATGTTACCTAGGTCATTTTATTTCATGTAGAATATATTATGTTACCTAGGTCATTTCATTTCATTTAGAATATATTATGTCACTTAGGTCATTTTATTTCATGAAGAATATATTATGTTACCTAGGTCATTTTATTTCATTTAGAATATATTATGTCACTTAAGATATTTTATTTCATTTAGAATATATCATATGACTTAGGATATTACATTTCATATAGAATATATCATGTTACCTAGGTCATTTCGTTTAGAATATGCTAAGACATTTAAATTATATCATACCATTTAGGTTGCATTATATTATTTAGACTTTGCTATGTCATTTTATTTATGTCATATATATTCATATTTTTTAAAAATATTTTCAAAAAGGTAATGATTTTCAATAAAATAAAGATATTCCCGAGTTAAAATAATTCATGAGTTCTCCGTCGGGTTTGCTAGGGAGGATATCATCAGTTATCATTAATAACGTAATATCTTCTTTAAAATAAGAATGATTCGAAAAGTTTTTCAAGCTAATAAAATTTTTTATATTTTGCCACGTTTGTTGGGAAATATAGGAAAATTTTGAATTTTTAAATTTTGGATCATTTTCAATTAAAAATGGAATTATTTTTCTTTAAATTGGGAATTAACTTGAAATACTAAATTTAAAACCAAATTTTTTTACCGAGACTGGAGATAACACACAATTAATAAGGCACCATTTTATACGGGCATTGTGGGGGTGCTAATCCTTCCCCACACGTAACCGAGTCCCGAACCCGCTTTTTTTATTTCTCTGGTTTAAAACGTAGACTTGAAATTGGTTTTAAAAATGTTTTAATTAATTTTAAAATGTTTTATAAAACCGGTTTTAATAGGTGGCCGATCACACCTAGCTAAAAGAGATTGGTGGCGACTCCATTTCTTTTTCAAGGTGATTTTCAAAACCTTCATTTTTCAAGAGGAATTAAGTCGACTTTTCCTCGGTTTTTTTTTAATGTCACGCTTAACGAATAATAAAGTTTTGCGATGAGACTTGTTATTTTTTTTTAGGTTGCGACAATATAACTTTGATAGATTTTATTAATGCTATGTTGGTGAGCTCTGGTGCTCTTAAAGATTTATAGGGAGAAGCAGTTCTTACTACTAACTATGTCCTTAATAGAGCACCACAAAAACACTCTTTAAGAACACCTTATGAACTTTGGAAAGGTTATAAGCCAAATTTAAGTTATTTTAGAGTGTGGGGTTGTCTTGCCTTTGCTAAGCTTCTAGATCCTAAAAGACCAAAACTTGAGATAAAGGCCTCTATATGTGTATTTATTGGTTATGCATTGTCTAGTAAAGCGTAAAGGTTTTTAGACCTAGAAAGTTATAATTGAGTCCTTAGATGTTATCTTACATGAAAACAAGTTTCCCTTTAAAATTAAAAATAGTGGGGTGTTGAACTTGGACCAATAATTATCCCTTAACATAGAGATAATTAACAAGCTCTAGAACAATTTACTTTTCAACCCACAAAAAGAGATGAACTTGTGAATGACCTAGAAGAAGTAAAAGAGGAAGAATTGTAAAAGACTTGGCCATGATTATCATGTGTTCAATGTTCAAGAAGATTCTATCACTTTAGACGAGGCCTTATCCTCTCCTAATTCAGACCTCTGGAAAGAAGCCATCAATAATGAGATGGACTCCTTGATAATCAACAAAACTTGGAAACTAGTAGACCTACCACCGGGCTTTAAACCTATAGAGAGTAAATAGGTACTGAGAAAGAAACTGAAGCCTGATGGCTCTATCGATACGTGATCCCTATCGCGGGGAACCCGTTCGAGTGAGGACGAAAACAGAAGCAGAGGAAAAGACGACTGAATTCCTCTAGAAATAAAATAAACAATCTAGGGTATGAAAACGGCCTCATAAAAAGACATGGAGTCGTCATCAATAGTTTTTTAGCTAGGTGTGATCGGCTACCTATTAAAACCAATTTTATAAAATATTTTAAAATTAAATAAAACATTATTAAAACCAATTTCAAGTCTGCGTTATAAACCAGCGAAATCAAAGAAGCGGGTTAGGGAGTCGGTTACGTGCGGGGAAGGATTAGCACCCCCACAACGCCCAACAGTACCTTATTAATCGTGTGTTATTTCAAGTCTCGGTAAAAAAGTTAGTTTTAATTTAGTATTTCAAGTTAATTCCCAATTTAAAGAAAAATAATTCCATTTTTAATTGAAAATGATCCAGAATTTATTAATTCAAAATTTTCCTATATTCCCCAACAAAATCGGCAAAATATAGAAATTTTTGTTAATTTGGAAAACTTTCCAAATCATTCTTGTTTTTTGAAGGAAAGATATTCCCTTATTAATGATAATTTATGATATTCCCTCCAGCAAACCCGGTAAAGAACTCATGAATTATTTTAACTCGGGAATATCTTTATTTTTATTGAAAACCATTATCTTTTTTCAAAACATTTAAAAATATGAACATGAACATGTATGACATAAATAAAATGATATGAAAAAGTATAGATAATATAATGCAACCTAAATGATATGACATAATTTAAATGACATAGTATATTCTAGGTAAAAATGAAAAATCCTAAGTATCATGGTATATTCTAAATGAGATAAAATGATTTAAATGACATGGCAATTCTAAATGTATGGCATATTTTAAATGACATGGCATATTCTAAATAATTAAACCTAGATGACATGGAATATGATGAAATGTCATGAAACATAAAATAATGCTATCATAAAATATGCATGAAAATAAAATAAAAATGCATGAGCATAGTATATGCTAAATAATGTGACAAAAATAAATGACTAAATAAAAAAAAATGGGATATCATGAAACATTCAAAATCATATGGCAAACAATATAAGGTCATAAAATTTCAATCAAAATAATAATAATACCATGGAAAATATCATAGCAAAAACCACACGTTTAAATAAAATGCATCAACATGGAAAATGCAATGCATGAAAATGTATTTCTTCCTCTAAATAAAGAAATCCGTATATCTAAAAAGATACCCGACTACCTTAGAAAAATATGTCAAATTAGATTTTCTAAAAAAACAAAACTTTGTGATTGTATGAAAATAATTTTGAGGAAAAACTTGAATAAAAATTAAAATCGTTACCAAACCCTTTTAAAATGGTTCTAATTTCCTAAGTTTAAAATCCCGGACTTAACCACCCTTAACTTGAAATTTATAAAATCATTATTAAAGTTTAAGAAGGCTTAGAAACTACCCAAAGATAGTAGCTAAAGATTCTAACCAACCCCCTCTAAATGCCTTAGCCAAATTCAACCATTATTCCTCTTTCGATTTCAAATCTGCCTCTACTGTCCGGTTTTTCCACATAATTTTTTAGCCTATTTTTAAAATTTCAAACAAATCTAAAACATATTCTGGAGACTCAGAACATGTAAAAATACACGATAAAAAATTAGCTTAATTTTCTGATTAAAGATGACTGCACAAAAAAATCAGAGATGTTTGAGTACTGGGTGAAAAAAAACTGTTTTATCAAAACACATTTTTTACCTTTGATAAAGTCATTCAAAAATAAAAGTAAAAATTGTTGGAGATCATCCTAAAGACCTAAGGACAGTAGCTAAACATTTAAAAACCTTGGAAAAAAATTGGCTAAGTAAAAAAAATCACAAAGGTAGAATAATCAATTTGACAATTCCTTAATTTTTCACAAGTATGCTCGAGAGAGCATGACTTTGAGCCATTAATTGGCCTAAGTCACAAATCAAGTGGCAATGACATGGAATGCATGAACATACAGCAAATGAAATGTATGAAATGCGTGGTCTAACGGTCTAAATGGTAAAGGAAATGCATGACAATTCAAGACAACCTAAATGCCTATCATGAATTTGCATGGCAATAAATGCTATCCTAACTCAATATGCATGCAATGCTTGATAATGTGAATGTGACTTGGACCTAATATGTTATGAATATGCATGAAAATACTAATGTAACCTAAGACCTAAATAGCATAGTAATGCATGATAATACCAATGTGATTTAAGACCCAATATGCATGGCAATATCAATATGGCCTAGACCTAAAATGTAATGAACATGCATAACAATACTATGAACATACAATGACCAATGAAACTAATGTTAATGCTAGAACAAACAGCAACGAATACACAATTTCAAGATATGATAATGCAAAGAATGTTACCTAAACAAAATGCAAATGCATGATAAGGCAAGGGATGCATGAAGAGGCCAAATGTAGCTGCATGATGCTCTAATGCAATCCTATCTAGTAAATGACACAAGTACATGACAAATCATATTAAGATGCATAATGTCATGAAATTTCATAAGCATATGACATACTAAAATCAAAATGCACAAGCTCATGGCATGGAGATGCAAACAAGTCAAGAAGCAATGTGAAAATGCACATGCAAGGCATATCAATATGGAGTAGCCAAATGGTCATGTAAAAAAATGATGACATTTTATCATAGCATTTTCATAAGCACATGGCATTCTAAAATCAAAATGTACAAGTTCATGGCATAGAGATGCAAACAAGTCAACAAGCAAAATGAAAATGCACATGCAAGGCATATTAAAATAGAGTAACTGAATGATCATATAACAATATATGAAAAATGCAAACATGTTTATAACATAAGACATGATACATGAAAAAAATGCACAACATGAGCATATGAACACAATGGCCGAATATGCAAAGGAAAGTTATTAAGTATGGAATAGAAATATATAAGTAAATATACCATAGAAAATAATGTAAAGAACATATAAAAATTTTAACATAGACATGCAAAACAAATAACAAGAAAAACTAGTAAATAAAACAAGGAAAGTTAAGCTCCATGGTTGGTATCAAATGTGCATAGCCTCTCACCTAACCATAATCACTTGGTCTTGCCAAGATGATGAAGCCTTTCCATCTCAATAAAACAGAAAATAAACCATGTTAAACAAAAAAATTAAGGTAAGCTTCATGGTAGGTAAAAATGGGCATAGCCTCTTAACCATGGTCACTTGGTCTAGCCAAGATCATGTAGCCATTTCAACCTTTTTGCTTCATCTTTTGTAAAAAATCAGAACCTTAGAATACTCTAAAAAACCTTCCAAAAATCATTTTTCACAACAACATGCAAGGAAGAAAAAAAAATCCAAGGCAAGTAAACATGCCATATTCGGCCATAGCATAAAACCATGTAAAAAAAAATGTTTCCCACCATTTTAATGAAGAAGAAGAGATGAAAACATAACATTAAAAAACTTTATTTCTATGAAAAATGTAGTAGGAAAACAAGATAAAAAATCAAGAAAACACCATGGAAAACTTGGCCATTAGATGGTGTATTCAACTTTCCTATAAGGCACCTAAGCCATTGGATGAAGGGGGGACCATTTGCAAGGTGTTAGTGGTAGCATGTGGCTTGATAGTGACTAAGGAATTAAATTGTTCAAGCTTCCTTCTTCTCCTCTATGCTGGCTGACCAAGGGAAGAAAAATCCCAGCAATTCCTTCTTCTTTCATATTTTTCTCAATTACAAATTTGCCCTTTTTGGTTTCTTTGATGAAATGACCTTTTTGCCCCCGAACCTAAATAAATAGCAAATGGACTCCAAATTCAAATTTTCTTTTTTCAATACTTCTGAAATAATAAAAAATTGAATTCTGAAAGTTTTCAAAAATTTTCGAGTCCATTTGCTATTTCTTTTGGATTTATTTCTGAAATTGCCCCTTTTATGCACCCGAACTTTATCATTTTTTAAACGAGCTCCGAATCCAGATTTTTCTTCACCAATATTTTCAAAATAATTTAAAATTTTGATCTGGAAGTTTTCATAATTTGTGGAGCTCATTTGCTATTTTTTCGGGATTTATCTGCTTGAATTACTACATAGGGGACTCGGGATTTGGCCATTTTGCAAACGAACTCCGAATCAAGATTTTCTTTTTCCAATCTCTTCCAAATAATTTAAAAATGATATTTTCAAATTTTCAAAATTTTTGGAGTTCATTTGCTATTGTTTTGGGATTTATCCTGTTGAATTTCTACATAGTGGGCTCGATATTTGGCCATTTTGCAAACAAACTCCGAATCAATATTTTCTTTCTCCAATCTCTTTGAAATGATTTACGAATGAGATTTGAAAATTTTCAAAATTTTTGGAGTTCATTTACTATTTTTCCCACATTTTCCAATTTTGCCCTTTTGCCTTCAAAACTCGGTTTTGCTCAAAACAAGTTCGATTTTCAGATTTTCTTCAAACTGAGCCTTGGGCTATCCTTTTTTAATCATTTCTCATCAATTAAGGGCTTTAGATCTTCCGAATCGGGCCATTTTTGTAATTCTTCCAAATTTCACCGAAATCCACAAAAAAACCCTAATTTTCGATTTTCTTTCGAATTGACTTTTCTATCAGTTTTTCTTCCAAGTGGCTTCTCCATTACCCGTATTTAGTACTTATCTTTCATTTGGAACCTTCAATTCCGACCAATTTGATCGTTTAAGCATTTTTCCCCAAATTTCCCGAACTAGGGTTTTTTTTATTGAGATTTCGTAACCCAACTTCCGACCTGCATATCTTTCAATGTAGACCTCGGATTATCAAAATTCTTTCACCATTTTTCAATTTAACCTCAAATCTTGATTTTGAAAATGGGTTGACTTTTTTAGTAGTTGATTTTTTTGGGGTTGACTTTTTTCGAGGTTGAGTTTTTTCGGGGTTGACTTTTTTGAGTTTGACTTACCACCTGCAGGATGAGAAAAGCATTTTAGCATTCTGAAACATCAATTTAGGAAGAAAATGTACCTGATTTAGGGGTCTGGAGAAAATTAGGTGTCTACAGCTGCCCCTCTTTGGCTATTGTAGAGAATCAGGAATCAAGCAAAGATAAACAAACACTAATTTTGTACGGTTAGTGAAATCATATGTTAAGGAGAAGGAAAGGGCTTTCAATCATCATTATTCATCATTTTTTTTTTGAAAAAACTGTAAATTGAAGATTTTGTCCTTAAATCAAATTCCCTGACTAATCAAGGCTCGGCCAATCTTAAGGAAACGGGTTCGATTTCAAAGGAAAAATTATGCCTGAAGGTCTTAAAAATGGTGCCCGAAGGTCTCTAAAATTGTGCCGGAGGTCTTAAAAATGGTGCTCGAAGGTCTTTAAAAATGGTATCCGGAGTCCTTAAAAATGGTGCTAGGAGGTCGTAAAAATGGTGCCCGAAGGTCTTTAAAATGGTGTCCGGAGGTCTTAAAATTAATGCCCGGAGTTCTTTAAAATGGTGCCCGAAGGTCTTTAAAAATGGTGCCTGGAGGCCTTACAAATGGTGCCCGAAGGTCTTAGAAATAGTGCCCGAAGGTCTTTAAAATGGTGCCCGGAGGTCTTAAAAATAGTGTTCGAAGGTCTTTAAAAATAGTGCCTAGAGGCCTAAAAATAGTGCCTGAAGGTCTTAAAAATGGTGCCCGGAGGCCTTACCCGTGATGAAAATACCTTGACGATGGTCTCAAGGCTCGACTCATTTGATAAAACAGAATGAATTCGATTTAAAACAAAATAAAATACCTCGACGGTAGTCTCAAGGCTCGACTCATTCGATAAAACAGAATGAATTCGATTAAAAAAAAAAAAAACCTCGACGGTGGTCTCAAGGCTCTACTCATTTGAGAAGCAAAACAAGTTCGATTTGGGAAGCCAAAGTTTTCTTGATTCCTGCAATGTTAATAAATGGAATGATGAGAATGACATGCTTGCAAATGCTTATATGTTTCCTAAGGATGAATGCAGTCAGATGATTGTGTCATGATTTCTACTCCATGGTTTCTTTGAGGTTCACAGATTATCCGACTTCATGATGGAGTCTTCAATTATTCACTGATGCCCCACTCAAGGAACCCTTTACTCAAGATAATTTGTCAAACAGTCCCAGTTTCAGACTTCGCTGAAATTCACAAATTTCTGACTTCATGGCGGAGTCTACAACACATTCATTGTTTTCGTTTTACTCGGTGAAATTTCCATCAGGATTAGTGGTTTTCAAACCTTTTCTAAGATTTAGATCTATTCCTTAGTAATACATTTAAACTCCTTTTTATTTAAAAAAAAAATTATGTTTACTAATCATCATTCAATTTAATAACAAACAAAATGAAATCTCAAAAATGTATGAAAGAAAGTATGAAACAAGCAATTGTCATAAAAGGGGTAACAAAAATTTATTGCAACAAAACTTTTTAAGATGATAAAAGTGGATATCAATGATATAAAAAACAAATGTAAAGTTATAGGTTGTTGATGCCCCGGATGTGGAATATCTTGGACCCCTCCTTTTTCAAATCATCTGAATTTCTCTTGAATGATCAATTTACTTGGGTAATCCCTCGGCTTCCGTAGTTACGTCAGACTGAGTTGTTCCTTTTTTCTTTGATTTTCAAATACTTTCTCCCCCTTTACACGGAGCATTGACTCAAACCCTAATCAGTACTTGAGCAGCCCTTTGTAGGTTTTCAACTTAAGTGTCCCCCATTCGATATTAACTCGCCCTTTGCGGGTTTTCGGCTCAAACCTCTCCCTTTTTTTTATAAATACCACGCATCTAAGAATTCTAAATGCTTCCAAGGAAAAAATGTCAATTCAAAACATGGGATGAATCCTGAGAAAAAAACCTTTCATATTAAATATCCATGCTTGATCAAAATAGACTTTTAAAGTACGTAATGTAGGCCATGGTTCGGGTTTAGAAGGAAAGGATAAAATAGACCCAAAATGTGTTTAAGGGTGATTGGATCAATGATCATTTCCTGAGGAGAATTCATTCTTGAGACATTTGTCCCCTTTTTGGACCTTTTTTTTTCTTTTTTTTTTCATTGTTGGCTTTCATTTGCCATTCTTTTATTTCACATTTTCCAATGGCTCTTTTTTTTTTTGCCATGATTTTGATTATTTTTCCTCGTATTTTCCCTCCAGTGTAGAGGGTGATCCTTGATGAGGGTTCAACGAAAGAAATAATTCCTAAGGCTCAAAAGGGGGTCACTAGGGATAATTTCTTCTTCGTGAAGGGAATATGAAAGATGGCCATTTATCACACCAAGCAGGAATATTCTCTTTGAAAAACAATTCTCAGGGGAGATAGATATATATAATTTCCATTTCTACACTTGGAATCATTCGAATTCCCATGTTCATAGCATTATACCTTTTTTTTTAAGCATAATACTTCTTCAATTCATCAGCATTCATGGGATGTCTAAAATCATCCCCGTCCATCCGAGTTAGAATCAATGCTCCTCCAGAAAAAGCTCTTTTTACCATATAGGGTCCTTCCCAATTTGGAGCCCATTTTCCTCGCGGATCCTTCACTATGGGGAGAATTTTCCTTAATACAAACTCCCCTTCTCGGAATTGTCTAGGTCGAACCTTCTTGTTATGGGCTCGAATCATCCTTTTTTGATACAACTGCCCATGACAAATTAGCTTCAATATTTTCTCTTCGATGAGATTCAGCTGTTCATAACGAGCTCTAACCCATTGTGCCTCTTCTAAGCCAACCTCCATCAAAACCCAAAGTGAAGAAATCTCAACGTCAATAGGTAAAACTGCTTCCATACCATATACCAAAGAAAATGGCGTTGCCCCTGTAGATGTGCGAACCGAAGTGCAATATGCGTGAAGAGCGAAAGGCAAGATCTCATGCCAATCCTTGTACACATCAGTCATCTTCTCAATAATCTTCTTGATGTTTTTGTTGGCTGCTTCTACTGCCCCATTCATCTTCGGACGATAAGGTGCCGAATTGTGATGCATGATCTTGAACTGAGTACATACCTCTATCATCATCTTATTATTCAGATTGAGAGCATTATCTGAAATAATTCTTGCTGGCAGTCCATATCGGCATATGATTTCCTTTTTAACAAATCTGCATACCACCGACTTCGTTACATTCGTATAAGAAGCAGCTTCCACCCACTTTGTGAAATAGTCTATGGCCACCAGGATGAAACGATGTCCATTTGAAGCTTTCGGGGTAATAAGCCCAATCATATCCATTCCCCACATTGAAAACGGCCATGGTGCAGTCATGACATGCAATGGCGATGGCGGCACATGAATCTTATCTGCATAGATCTGGCATTTATGACACTTCCGAGAATAACTGATACAATCTCCTTCCATCGTCAGCCAATAATATCATGCCCTCATAATCTGCTTAGCAAGCATGTGACTATTAGCATGGGTGCCACATATCCCTTCATGGACTTCCTCTATGATTCTTCGAGCTTCGACAGACCCGACATATCTCAACAGGATTTGATCTTTCCCTTTCTTGTAGAGAATCTCCCCATCCAGAAGAAAACTCATTGCTAGTCTTCTCAAAGTTCTCTTGTCATTTTCTGTTGCCTGTTATGGATACTGTTGATTCTTGATGTATTGCAAAATGTCGTTATACCAAGGGAGACCATCTGCTTCTTCTTTAATGCTCAAACAGTGGGCAGGAGACTCATATATGCTCATCTTGATCGGCACAACTTCTGCCCCTTCATTCACTTTAAACATTGATGACAAAGTAGCCAGAGCATCTGCCATCCGATTTTCTTCTCGGGGAAAGTAATTGAAACTTACTTCCTCAAACTCCTCCAATAAATTCAGTATGAGTTCTCGGTATCTGATTAATTTTGTATCTCGGGTTTCCCATTCTCCGCGCAATTGATATATCACTAAAGCCGAGTCTCCAAAAACCTCTAGTCTCTTGATCTTTCTGTCCACGGCAGCACGAAGGCCCATAGTACATGCCTCATACTCAGCCGTATTGTTTGTACAATCAAAATCCAATCTGGCGGTGAAGGGATAATAATCTTCTTCTAGGGATATGAGCACTGCACTGATTCTGTGCCCATGGCATTAGATGCCCCATCAAAGTACATCTTCCATATTTTCTTCTTCAAGGGAACCTTATCCGCTTGCGAAACATACATCCAATCTTCATCTAGGAAATCAAAGTTTAACATAATCTTCCACTGCCTGACTTGCTAAGAATTCAGCCACTGCGCTACCCTTGATAGCTTTCTGACTCACATATATAATGTCGTATTCTGACAACAAAACCTGCCATCTTGCCGTCCTCCCTAACAAAGAAAGTGCTTCCAACATGTACTTGATCGGATCTAGCTTGGCGATCAACCACGTCGTGTGGTACAGCATGTACTGTCTGAGCCTCCGAGCAGTCCAAGCTAAGGTACAGCACAGCTTTTCTACTGATGAATATTTCAACTCATAATCTGTGAACTTCTTGCTTAGGTAGTAAACCGCTTGTTCTTTCTTTCCAATCTCATCAAGCTGCCCCAAAACACAACCCATGGATCTCTCAAATACTGATAGATACAATATCATCGGTTTATCCGGAGCCGGTGGCATTAATACTGGTTGTTTTGATAGATAATGCTTAACCTTTTCAAAAGCAATTTGACACCCTTCATCCCACTCTCCTGGATCACGTTTTTGAAGTAACTTGAATATTGGATCACATTTATCGGTTAACTGAGAGATAAACCGAGCAATGTAATTCAATCTCCCCAAAAAACCTCTTACTTCTTTTTGAGTACGTGGAGGTGGAAAATTCTAGATGGCCTTCACTTTATCCAGATTGATCTCAATTCCCCTTTTGCTAACAACAAAACCCAACAATTTCCCCGAAATGACTCCAAAAGTGCATTTTGCCGAGTTTAACTTGAGTTGAAACTTTCTTAGTCTTTCAAAGAGTTTTCTAAGATTCGCAATATGCTCCTCTTCTCCTTGTGACTTTGCAATCATATCATCAACATAAACCTCAATTACCTTATGCATCATGTCATGAAACAAGGTAACCATGGCTCTCTGATATGTTGCCCCAGCATTCTTCAACCCAAACGGCATTACCTTGTAGCAGAATGTTCCCCATATTGTAACAAATATGGTTTTCTCCATATCTTTCGGTGCCATCTTAATCTGATTATATCCCGAGAATCCATCCATGAAAGAAAACAAAGAACTCTTCACCGTATTATCCATCAAAGTATCAATGTGAGGCGAAAGGAAATTATCTTTGGGACTGGCCTTGTTAAAATCTCGATAATCGACACACATACGCACCTTGCCATCCTTATTTGGTATTGGAACAATGTTTGCCACCCATTCCAGATATTTCGCCACCTCTAAGAATCCAGCATCAAACTGCCTCTTCACCTCCTCTTTTACCTTTAACAGCATGTCCGGCCCAATTCTTCTCAACTTTTGCTGAATTGGCTTGCACTCTGGCCTTAAAAAGAGCTTATAAACCACAATGTCTGGATCCAAACCCGGCATGTCTTGGTATGACTATGCAAATAAATCTACATATTCCCGGAGCAAGGCTATCAATTCACCCTTTATTGATGACTACAATGTAGTCTCGATTTTAACCTCTTTATTCTCCTCACTACTTCCCAAATTCAACAATTCCAATAGCTCCTTATGAGGAAGTACTTGTTTCTCTTATTCTTCTATTTTTCTTAATAAGTCCGGAGGTAGACCATAATCCTCAATATCTTCGTCGGCCTCAAAATTACCCGTGCAAATGGGCCTCTGAAAATCAATTTCAGAAACACTAAAAGGAAGGTCCTCATATTCCATATCCGTACACCTGTAAATAGGTGGGGAAGAAACAATATAGGAAAACATATATACAATGGAAACAAAATAAATAGCATAAATGAAAGAATATGGACACATCAATATGAAGGAAATGCATCATGTTTGTTATTTATTAGATGAAAAGTTTTAGACAAAATCCCATTACAAAAGAAATTCTTAATATCTTTGGGCAAAGATATTTAAGATTTGTTTAAAAACATTACATTGGAATAGACCTAAAAACTATGGGTAGCTCGATTGCACTCCAATTGGTCAGTCTATATCCTAGTGGACAGGGTCGCACCATCCAGTTAGCATTCTCACTTTCAATTCTTTTTTCCCTAGTCGTGCAGATCTCCATATCATACATCTGCTCATCCCTATTCACCTGGAATCTCTCGAAGGCTTGCTCTATAATTTCGAGCACATCATCATAATTCTTTTCTCCAAACAAAGAACCGACTGAGCGAAAGCTATGAAGGATAGGTTGGAATGTCATAGGCTCCCATTCAATATCCATACCCGCAAGATAGGCCATCCTCTTTTGTCAGTTCCTTTCAACTTGTTTCCTTTTCTCATGGGCCTTCGAAAGATACCCTAGGCCAAACCGGTCTTTCTTTCCCACTACTTCCATTGATCAGGCCATCCCCTGAAGATATTTTTTGAGAAATTTTCCAACCCTGCAGCCTTTTTCCACGGTATTTCTTACCCCCAGCCTTGTGTTCTTGGACAGCCTTGGTTTTGGAATTTTTCGTCCTTCAGCGACGAAAACAGCATTTATGAATTCCAAAGACCGAAAGAAACATTCTACGGCATCTTCATTGGGTTCAACATAAGGAGATTTAGTAGATGCAGAGGCTATTACGTCCTCTTCTCCTGATACAGTGACCAAACGCCCTTTTATCAAAAATTTCAGCTTTTGGTGGAGAGACGAAGGTACAGCCCCTGCTGAATATATCCACGGCCTTCCCAACAGGCAACTATAGGATGGATTAATATCCATGACCTAAAAGTTCACTGTATACGTGCATGGGTCTATCTCCAGAGGAACCTCAATAGTTCCCATTATATCTCTCCTGGTACCATCAAAGGCTCTGACCACCGTGCAACTTGGCAACATATAAGAAATATCCACTGGTAGTTTGGACAAGGTTGCCAAGGGCATCACATTTAATGAAGAACCATTATCTAAAAAGACCCTTGGTAATATGTGCCCCTTGCAAGTGGGAGTTATGTGGAGAGCCTTTATTGACCCAATACCATTAGATGGTATTTCTCATAACTGAAATATATATAGTCGTATGTCGCGATGTTTCCCACCAGCCTGTCTAATTTTTCTACTGATATGTTGTTAGCCACATATGCCTGATTCAACACTCTCAACAGGGCATTTCTATTTGGCTCTGAGTTCAAAAGCAAAGATAGGATTGAAATTCTAGTTAGTTGACGTTGCAGTTGCTCAACCACGCTATACTCACTATGCTTTATGAATTTTAAGAACTCGCAAACTTCATTCTTATTCACTGACTCTTTTATTCTGTTTACCAGGGCTGACCCCCTTTTTTTCTTCTTTTGACAAATCCATCTCAATATAGATTGGTTCAGCTACTTTCTTCCCTTTGTCTGTTCCTCTATCTTTTCCTGTTAATCACTGATCAATAGCCTCAAGAGCATAACACCTTCCACTTCATGTTAAATGCCCCACACCTGTGATATCTTGCTGACTTGAAGACCGTGGCATAACCATGCTACAGTCGTATTTCCATGGTGCAGCTTTATTTTTCTTGTACGAAAAGGAAACAGGAAAATCAATGATTAACTTAGGCGCACTTTCCTCAACGACAGGCATAACTTTCTCCTCTAGTTCATCATAATAAATGACCAAGGCTCTTCCTATCCCGTAGCCAGCTGCATTCTTAATAACCTCTACTTCCTTCTCTGTCTCCTCGTAAAACTGGGTCTCCCCATCATCCATCATCTTTTGGACTTTAGCCAGAAAGTCCTTGCAGTCCTGTATGATATGACTCCACACTTATAAAATGGGCACCAATTCTGCACCCTCTTTGCAACCATTTTTAAACTATCTGCATCCCCTACCATTCCTGCCTTAACCATCTCGACCCATACTGTCAACATTGGAGTCTTGACTTCCCACGTATCCCTTTTTACCTTTCTGACTTCCCCTGTCCATACTGCATTTACCCGGTTCACCGCATGATCTGGCAATGGGTTCCCCACAATATTCAGCCCATTCTTTGCTCCAAACTTCACAACTCCGGTGTTGGTCAAGCTTTGGACTTTCTTTTTAAAGGCCAGGCAGTCTTCAGTCGAATATCCTTGAATTCCTGCGTGGTATGTGCAGTTAGTATTTGCATTGTACCACCTTGGATATGGAGGTGTCAGAGGTTTGAGGTACACCGGTGCAACAAGTTGACCCCTACAACAGTTTGGGATATAGCTCACCATAAGTGGTAGTAATCGGATCAAATTGGGGTTTTTGATCGTTCCCTGGTGAACATTGGTCATTGCGCCCGACTCCCTGAATATTTGGGACAGTGTTTTGGGGAAGGTTTATCTGTGGGGATATGCCAGTTGCAAAACGACTGTTGTGGTATATTGGTATAAAGGAAGGGATTTTGGGTAAGATGGTTTACATTGGTGTAGTAAGGATTATACCCCGGGTAAGGTGTGTAGGGTGTAGGAGGTGCATAAGATGTACTAGGAGTACAAGGTCTTGGTAGTGTATGTGGTGTGGGAGGTGCATATGGGTATTGGTTGATACTAACTGCGTGGGTCTCATCTTTCTTCCTGGCAGGGAATACCTTTTTTGAAATAGAAGGCTCACCCCCTTCCAGTTTCCCATTCTTAATGGCCGACTCTATCATTTCCCCAGATATTACCATGTCTACAAAGTCCTTGGTGGCACTCCCCACCAATTTATCATAATAGGGTGCTTTCATGGTGTTGATAAAAAGCACTATAGTTTCTTTGCTAGTTAAAGGGGGTTGCACTTGTGTGGCCAGATCCCTCCACCTTTGCGAGTATTCTTTGAAACTCTCAGTGGTCCTCTTTTCCATGTTCTGTAGCGACAACCTATCAGGCACCATATCAGATACATGCTTATAATATTCCATGAAAGCCCTGGCTAAATCTATCCATGAACGAATCTTGGTACGACTCAGTTGGTTGTACCCTCGGGTTGTAGACCCTGTCAAGCTATCTTGGAAACAATGGATAAGCAGTTTCTCATTATCATCGTTCCCCATCATTCTTCTGCAGTACATGGTCATATATGTTGATGGGTTGGTAGTCCCATTATATTTTTCAAAGTCTGGTACTTTGAACTTTGGGAGAATTACTAGATCGTGCAATAAACTCATCTCTTTGGCATCCAGACTGCCAAATAACTCCGCCCCTTCAACGGCCCTCAGCCTCTCCTCCAGCAGTTGATATTTTTTCTATGATTCTGCCATTTCGACCCTTTTCAGCTCAGTCATCATTGCTTTTTCCTTTTTAGCTAGTTCCTCAAAGTCTGGAACGTTAACATCATTTGGATCAGCTCCCATATTACCCTTTCCGGGAATATAGTTCTGTGTCTGTAGCTGGTTGGATATAAACATAGGAGGCTGCCCCAATTGGCACCTCTTGGCCCTTTTGCTGTATGTTTTCAGGTTGATCCTCTTCAACTACCACCCTTTTCCCGGTGATCGAATTCTCTCCCGGCCCATTTTGTTTCATCATGGCACTCATCATTTCCATGAGTTTAGTCATCTGTTCTCGAGACTCCTCCTGAGATTTAGCTAACTGTTCCTGCAGTTCCCTTTGAGTTCTTTCCATTATTTCAATTCTAGCAAGCTGATCATTTTCCATAGCTCTGGCTTGAGATCGAGTATTGTAAGGGTGTCGGAAATTCGATTCTTTCTGAGTGCGACCAATTGTACCTTTAGTTTTGAAAACCATGAATTAGAAATTATTAACACATCTTTTTTATGTTTTATAAAAAATGAATGAATGAATGTATGACTAAAAGTGAATGAATGAATCAAATAAAATGGATATGTACATGACTAAGTGTATGAATATGAATGAATGAACAAGTAAAAGGAATAAATAAGTGGTTAAGTGTATGAATATGAATGAATGAACAAGTAAAAGGAATAAATAAGTGGTTAAGTGTATGAACATAAACGAATTTCAAAAATAAATAATTATAAATATGAGTAAATGTACAAATGAACAAACAAAATATATAAAATATGAATGCATTTGAATGTATTGGCCCTGGGATAATATCAACCGAACGGTCTTTCATTGATTTCCTAGAACTAAATACATCACAGATAGAATAAAAGGATCACTGCCTAAGATAAGTTCGTAATTCGCCTTTCAAAGTGCTATTAAAAAATTAGTCCTATAGTGACTTCCTCGGATCTTGGACTTTCTTTCACAGTCTCCTTTTGATTGCCCTGCTCTTCAATCTGAGCCTTACTTGTTCATGGCCCCTTGACGCGTCAGCAGAAGCATCACCGCGTAAGCTTTCCTTAGCTTGCTTCTCCAGTTGATGGCTTGGGCTTCCTAATGCCTCGCTCTCTCTTTCCAGTAGTTATTCTCCTTCTTGAGGTTTTTGACCTCATGCTCCCACTCCCCAGAAGTCTTGAGAGTCCCCTCAAATTTGAGCTCAAAGCGGTACCTCTTATTCTCCAAATGTAATTCCCGAAGTTCGCCCTTAGCAGTGTCTCTTTCTCTCTTGATCTTTTCCTTTTCTCTTTCTCGAGCTGATTCCTTATTTTTCATGTCCTCAAGCTCTTCTTGTAGTCAGGCAATCTCCTTGCTCATCTGGGCCTTTTCTTTTTTAAATTCTGCCCATACTATTTCTAGCTCTGATGGCATTTCCCTCGGTGGCGGATTCATGAACTGGAACTTTTCCCCATCTGATGTCAACAGCCTATCATTAACCTTTAATTCCCACCATACCAGGTAATTAGGTGTGACGGTGTCGGCATATCTGGCCACTTTTATCCGATGAGTTTTCTTTCATGCTTCAATCATTGCCCGCACCTTTCCAAAATATCTGTCTTCTACATAAGTGAACTCTGATGATCCTAGATTATGAGTCACAGGTCTGAATTACCGAGACTCAACCTGTCTTTGCACCAATAGAGGCGCATAATTCACAGACCCCCAAATTTCGAGTAGTGGAACTCCCGAGTTGTCCCCACATTTGTACATAATCGGCATAAGAACCATCCTTGGAGCTCTCCAAGTCACCATCTCCCCTTTTAGATTCCGGAACATGTTGACCCATTTCTCTTCATCCCCGTATTCAGGCCATCATTTTGAAGGAAATCCTTAATCGGAACTAAAGACTTCATGTATGGTTTGAAGGAAACCTTTTTTATCTTCCAAAAGTGACTTTGAATCTAAATATAACGGAGTTGTACACACCCCTTGATTCTCCCTTGTCCTTCCCTTTTACAAAAATTCAAAGATCGGATAGTTTCAGCTATGATGGCCGGAGATGGGTTGATCTTCTATTCCAACTTTTCAAAGAAATCAAACACGGCTATATCCACATGACTCTAATATCTTCGGGAATATGATTAATCCATAGATGGCTAGAGCGAAGATGTCTCTGGCTTTTTCTTTGTCGGAATAACCCAATATCAATTGTCGAAGAGTTTCCCACGAAATGCATCCATTTTTCTGCTTTGTATCCACATGACTCTCAACCCATGTTGTATCCATTCCTGTGATCCTAGCCACTTTCCTCTTAAAACCTGAAGGTTTCACTTCCTTCAAATATACCCGATCAGGATTAGGACATTCAATACGTAACAGTGCTGAATATTCTTCAATCAGTGGGGTCATATCCTCTTTGTTGAAAGTAAAACATTTATAAGCAGGATTTCAAAACTGTACCATGGCCTGAATCAACCCACTATTGACCCGAATCGGAATTAAGAGTGCTATATCTCTATATTTCTGAGTGAAGGCTTCTTTCTCTGATACATTCCACTGATTCCAAATATCGGCTAACCCTCGAAGATTATTCTGTCTAGACTCCACTTTGACCCTTTCCGGCAATACTGACACATAATCTTTCTTCAGGCAATCACCATCCTCCCTCTTATCTTTTTCCGACCGTGCTCTGACTACTGCATGATCTTCTATCACTGAAATAACCTGACACTCCATGAAAGTCCTTTGGGTTGATGACTATCCCGAGGCCAATAAACTCCAAGTGTATGGTGATGTCTATGATGCATGTCAAAGAAATGAAAACAGAAAGAAATAGATTAGTAAAGAAATGAATTCACAAATTTAACATAAACAACAACATGCTTTTTAAAAAAATGTCCTGAAAATTTTAACAGAGCTTCGGCATTATGACGCTTTTAGGGACAAAATAATAAATTTATTATGAGCGATATGATGTTCGTTCATCATCACCCAATTTGTAAAATCTAACATATAGAAAGATGGTAAAAGGTTGGAAATGTTCCTCCATGTGTTCTTAAACTTCGGGTATCTAAAGAAATCCGGCATGGCTTCGCCTAGGTTCACTATATAAATGTGAATCGGTTCTAAGGCCCCGAATTGTTCCTCACTATCGCCTGTGAAGGCTAGTAAGGCACCCCGATAAAAGCGGGTTCAATTCATTCGAGTATATTTTCCTATGCATGTACGGAGGATTATCACGAAGGCATTAGGTACTTTATACACCGAAAGTGTTTCACTGGCCCATACGGAGGATCATCACGAAGGCGTAGTTACTTTACTCCCACTTAAAAGGACGGAACCCGGGTAGAGAGTTCATGTTATGCAAATGCAAATATAGTGTGTGGAGAGGAACAAAACAAACCTGTCACCACCTATTCTACGCCCCTTATTCTAAATACCCTACTAAAATCAAACAATGTAAAGCATCAGTCAAGCAAACATATAAATATACACAACAAAATAACCAGAAAACAAATAATAGTATGAATGCATATGAAGATGGACATATTTAAAACATTTTATTATTTTCAAAATTCTCTTTATTATTTTAAAAATATGGGAATTAAAATTAAATACCAATTAAACCAACAAAATCGAGACTTAGATAACACACGACTAATTCTAGGCCTGACTCTCTAAAAAAGTCCTCAGCGGAGTCGTCAAGCTGTCGATATGTGATCCCCATCGCGGGGAACCCGTTCGAGTGAGGATGGAAACAGAAGCAAAGGAAAAGACGACTTAATTCCTCTAGAAATAAAATAAAAAGACATGGAATCGCCACCAAACTTTTTTAGCTAGCTGTGATCGGCCACCTATTAAAATCGGTTTTATAAAACATTTTAAAATTAATTAAAACATTATTAAAACCAATTTCAAGTCTGCGTTATAAACCAGAAAAATCAAAAAAACGGGTTCGGGAGTCGGTTACGTGCGGGGAAAGATTAGCACCCCCACAACGCCCATATAAAATGGTACCTTATTAATCATGTGTTATTTCAAGTCTCGGTAAAAAAGTCAGTTTTAATTTAGTATTTCAAGTTAATTACCAATTTAAAGAAAAATAATTTCATTTTTAATTGAAAATGATCCGGAATTTTTTAATTCAAAATTTTCCTATATTCCCCGACAAAATCGGCAAAATATAGAAATTTTTATTGATTTGGAAAACTTTCCAAATCATTCTCATTTTTTGAAGGAAAGATATTCCTTTATTAATGATAATTGATGATATTCCCTCCAGCAAACCCGGTAGAGAACTCATGAATTATTTTAACTTGGGAATATCTTTATTTTTATTGAAAATCATTATTTTTTTTCAAAACATTTAAAAATATGAACATGAAAATGTATGACATAAATAAAATGATATGGCAAAGTCTAGATAATATAATGCAACCTAAATGATATGACATAATTTAAATGACATAGTATATTTTAGGTAAAAATGAAAAATCCTAAGTATCATGGTATATTCTAAATGAGATAAAATGATTTAAATGACATGGCAATTCTAAATGATGTCATATTTTAAATGACATGGCATATTCTAAATAATTAAACCTAGATGACATGGAATATGATGAAATGTCATGAAACATAAAATAATGCTATCATAAAATATGCATGAAAATAAAATAAAAATGCATGAGCATAGTATATGCTAAATAATGTGACAAAAATAAATGACTAAATAAAAAAAATATGGGATATCATGAAACATTCAAAATCATATGGCAAACAATATAAGATCATAAAATGTGAATCAAAATAATAATAATACCATGGAAAATATCATAGCAAAAACCACATATTTAAATAAAATGCATGAACATGGAAAATGCAATGCATGAAAATGTATTTCTTCCTCTAAATAAAGAAATCCGTATATCTAAAAAGATATCCGGCTACCTTACGAAAATATGTCAAATTAGATTTTCTAAAAAAACAAAAGTTTTTGATTGTTTGAAAACAATTTTGAGGAAAGACTTGAATAAAAATTAAAACTGATACCAAACCCTTTTAAAATGACTCTAATTTCCTAAGTTTAAAATCCCGGACTTAACCACCCATAACCCGAGATTTATAAAATCATTTTTAAAGTTTAAGAAGGCTTATAAACTACCCTAAGACAGTAGCTAAAGTTTCTAACCAACCCCCTCTAAATGCCTTAGCCAAATTCAACCATTATTCCTCTTTTGATTTCAAATCTAACTCTACTGTCAGGTTTTTCCACACGATTTTTTAGCCTATTTTTAAAAATTCAAACAAATCTAAAAAAAATATTGGAGACTCGGAACATGTAAAAATATACGATAAAAAATGGGCTTAATTTTCTGATTAAATATGACTATCCAGAAAAATCAGAGATGTTCGAGTATTGGATGAAAAAAAACTGTTTTGTCAAAACACATTTTTTGCCTTCGATAAAGTCATTCAAAAATCAAAGTAAATATTGTTGGAGATTGTCGCAACTTAAAAAATAACGAGTCTCATCGCAAGATTTTGTTATTCGTTAAGCGTGACATTAAAAAAAAAACCGAGAAAAAGTCGACTTAATTTCTCTAGAAAAATAAAGGTTTTGAAAATGACCTTGAAAAAGACATGGAGTCGCCACCAATCTTTTTTAGCTAGGTGTGATCGGCCACCTATTAAAACCAGTTTTATAAAATATTTTAAAAATTAATTAAAACATTTTAAAAACCAATTTCAAGTCTGCGTTTTAAACCAGAGAAATCAAATAAGCGGGTTCGGGAGTCGGTTACGTGCGGGGAAGGATTAGCACCCCCACAACGCCCGTATAAATCGGTACCTTATTAATCGTGTGTTATCTCAAATCTCGGTAAAAAATCGGTTTTAAATTTAGTATTTCAAGTTAATTCCCAATTTAAAGAAAAAAAATAATTCCATTTTTAATTGAAAATGATCCGGAATTTATAAATTCAAAATTTTCCTATATTCCCTAACAAACGTGGCAAAATATAGAAATTTTTATTAGTTTTGGAAAACTTTCCGAATCATTCTATTTTTTTGAAAGAAAATATTCCGTTATTAATAATAATTGATGATATCCTCTCCCCAGCAAACCCCGCAGAGAACTCATGAATTATTTTAACTCGGGAATATATTTATTTTATTGAAAACCATTATTTTTTTTGAAAACATTTAAAAGAAATGAATATGTATATGCATGACATAAATAAAATGACATAGCAAAATCTAAATAATATAATGCAACCTAAATGACATGACATGATTTGAATGCCTTAGCATATTCTAAATGAAATGGAATATCCTAAGTTATATAATACATTCTAAATGAAATTAAATGACCTATGTAACATAATACATTCTATATGAAATGTAATATCCTAAGTCATATGATATAATCTAAATGAAATAAAATATTCTAGATGACATAACATATCCTAAATGAAATGAAATAATTTAAATGACATGACAAATATGAATGATATGGCATATAATTTAAATGACATGGAATAAAATAATGCTATCATATAATATGCATGAATATAAAAATAATAATGCATGAACATAGTATATGCTAAATAAAAATAACTAAATAAAAGCATAGGATATCATGAAATATTCAAAACCATATGATAAACCATATAATATCAAAAAAATATAAATCAAAATAATAACAATATCATAGAAATTATTATAGCAAGAATCACATATTATATAAAATGCATGAATATGAAAAATGCAATGCATGAAATGTATTTTTTCCTTTAATTAAGGAAATCCGTATATCTAAAAAGATATCCGGCTACCTGAGGAAAATATGTCAAATTAAATATTCTAAAACCAAAATACCTTGTGATTGTTTGAAAACAATTTTGAAAAGCTTGAATTAAAAATAAAAACTGGGCTAAATCCTTTTTTAAATGGCTCTAACTCCCTAAGTTTAAAAATCCGGACTTGACTACCCTTAACCCGAGACTTGAAAAACCATTTTTAGAGTTTAAAAAGGCTTAGAAACTACCCTAAGTCAGTAGCTAACCCTCATAATCAGCCCACTCTAAGTAACTTAACCAAAATAGAAAAATGATTTTTCTTTAAATTCAATTCTGACTCCACTGTCCAGTTTTAAGCCACGATTTTTTCCCTATTTTTAAAAATTCAAACAATTATGACAAAATTACTGGAGACTCAGGACATGTAAAACTACACAGGAAAAAATCAGCTTAATTTTCTGATCAAAGATGAATTCCCAGAAAAATCAGGGATGTACGAGTTTAGGGTAAAAAAAAAGCTGCTTTGCCAAAACACATTTTTGTCTTTGATAAAATCATTTAAAAATCAAAGTAAAAATATTTGAAACTCATAAAATGACTTACAAACAGTAGCTAGGACTTTTTTAAGGTTAGATAAAAATTGGCTAAGTAAAAAAAAAAAATCACAAAGGTAGAATAATCAACTTGACAAACTTAATTTTCCACAAGTGTGCTCAAGAGAGCATGACTTTGAACCATTAATTGGCTCAAGTCATTATTCAAGTGGCATGAACATGAAATGCATGATACAATGCAACAAACATAATGCATGAAATGCATGGATTTAAACCTAAATGTCATGAAAAAATGCATGGCATTCATAAAGTGACCTAGACCTAAATGAACTTGCATGGCATTTAATGCAACCTAGACCTAAAATGCATGATCATGCATGGCAAATAAACCTAGCTTAATAACTAAAATATGCATGGCATTTTCACAAACACAAAGCATACTTAATCCAAAAACTCAATCAAATATCATGCAAATGCTAACCTACCAACTAACATGGCAAGAATGCACATAAAATGCAAAAATTCCTAGGATGGCCGAATGGAATAATGTGACTAGCAAGCATGGCATTTTCACAAACACTTGGTATACTAGCATGCAAAACTAAATCAAATGTCATGCAAATGCAAAAACCTACCAACTAACATGACAAAAATGCAATCACACAATGCAAAACACATGGAGTAGCCAAATGGCCTCAAGCTCCAACAAGCATGGCATTTTCACAAACACTTGGTATACTAACATGTTCAACTAAAATACAACACTCAAATCATGCAAAAACCACACTTCTATTTTCCAGCCCAACTCTGATTTTTTGAAAGGCCCAAAGAATAATGTTGACATCTCTCTTGGCCTATGTGGCTTAATCACCATGGCTTGATCAAAGAGAATCTCTAACTAACTCTTGATTTTTAGCCATTTGATTGAAAAATCAGAAGCTTCCTCCTTCCTTTGGGCTTGGGCAGGCCAACACTTCTCTTTTCCAGCCCAACTCTGATTTTTTGAAAGGCCCAAAGAAGCCCTTTTCGGTTGCTTGGGTGAAATGACCATTTTGCCCCCGGATGCAAATAAATATCAAACGGACTCCAAATTCAATTTTTATTTTTTTAATACTTCTAAAATAATAAAATATTGAGTTCTGGAAGTTTTCAAAATTATCCGAGTTCGTTTGCTATTTATTTGGATTTTTTCTTTCAAAAATGCCCTTTTATGCCCCTACATTTTATCATTTTTTAAACGAGCTCCAAATCAAGATTTTTCTTCACAAATCTCTTCCAAATAATTTAAAAATGTGATCTGGAAGTTTTCATAATTTTTGGAGATCATTCGGTATTTTTTCGGGATTTATCGGCTTGAATTACTGCATAGGAGTTCCGGGATTTGGCCATTTTGAAAACGAACTCCGAATCAAGATTTTCTTTCACCAATCTATTCCAAATAATTTAAAAATAAGATTTGCAAAATTTCAAAATTTTTGGAGCTCATTTGCTATTTGTTCGGGATTTATCTTCTTGCATTATTGCATAGGAGGCCCGGAATTTGGCCATTTTGCAAACGAACTCCGAATCAAGTTTTTATTTTGCCAATCTCTTGAAAATAATTTAAAAATGAGATTTACAAAATTTCAAAAGATTTGGAGCTAATTTGTTATTTTTTCGGGATTTTCCTTTTTGAATTACTACATAAGAAGCCCGGGATTTGGCCATTTTGCAAACGAACTCCGAATCAAGATTTTCTTTCTCCAATCTCTTCCAAATAATTTAAAAATGAGATTTGTAAAATTTCAGAAGATTTGGAGTTCATTTGCTATTTTTTTGGGATTTTCCTTTTTGAATTACTACACGCGAAGCCCGGGATTTGGCCATTTTGCATACGAACTCCGAATCAAGATTTTATTTTACCAATATCTTTCAAATGATTTAAGAATGAGATTGACAAATTTTCAGAATTTTCAGAGTCAATTTTCTATTTTTCCCAAATTTTTCAATTTTGCCCTTTCGCCTCTGAAACCCGATTTTGCTCAAAACAAGTCTGATTTTCAGATTTCCTTCAATCTGAGCCTTGGGCTATCCTTTTTAATCATTCTTCATCCATAGGGGGCTTTGTTCTTACCAAGTCGGGCCATTTCTGGGATTCTTCCCGATTTCACCAAAATCTACTAAAAACCCTAATTCTCGGTTTTCTTCCGGATTGACTTTTCTTTCGGTTTTTCTTGCAAGTGACTTCTCCATTACCCATAGTCAGTCCTTATCTTTCATTTGGAACCTTCAATTTCGACCAATTTGATCGTTTAAGCACATTTCCCCAAATTTCTCGGATTAAGGTTTTCTTTCTACTGAATCTCCAAATCCCAACTTCCGAACTCCATATCTTTCGAAGTAGACCTCGGATTATCAAAATTCTTTCGTCATTTTTCAATTGAACTTAAAGTCTTGATTTTGAAAGTGGGTTGACTTTTTTAGTAGTTGACTTTATGGGGTTGACTTTTTTGGGGTTGATTTTTTCCGGGGTTGACATTCTTTTAAGTTTGACTTTTTATGCTCGCCCTCTTAAACTAAGTCTCGGAGTACCACCCGTAGGATGAAAAAAGTCTTTTTACACTCGGAAAAATCAATATAGGAAGAAAACATACCTGTTTAGTGGTCCGGATAAAATTAGGTGTCTACAGCTGCCCCTCTTTGGCTATTGCTGAATCAGGCAAAGATAAACCGACACTAATTTTGTATGGTCAATGACATCACATGTGAAGGAAAGGGAAAGGGGTTTCTTTTTCATTCTTCTATCATTTTTTCATTTTTTTCATTTTTCATTTTTTTCTTTTTTTTCATTTTTTTCTTTTTAAATTTTCTTTTTTCATTTTTTTAAGTTTTTCAAATTTTTTTTTTAAACAGTAAATTGAAGATTTTGTCCTTAAATTGAATTGCTTGACTAAGAGAGGCTCGAACCGTCTTATGGAAAAGAATTCGATTTGCAGGAAAGGAAATGACCTCGACGATGGTCTCGGGGCATTAACCTGTCTTTTTCTCAGTTGTGTTTAAAATTCTGGATATCTCCTCCTGAAGCTTCGGCTATCACCACCAAAGTCTTGCTCATTTTTAAAACTATAAAAATTCTGGGTATCACCTCCAGAAGCTTCAGCTTTCACCACCGAAGACTTTCTACCTTTTCAAAAGATTTTAAAACTTTGGATATCTTCACCAGAGGCTTCAGCTATCACCACCGAAGACTTGTTCATAACAAAAAAAGTACCTCGACGATGATCTCGGGGCTCGACTCGTCTTAAGGAAACGAATTCGATTTGCAAGAAAGGAAATGACCTCGACGATGGTCTCGGGGCCTTAACCTGTCTTGTTCTCAGCTGTGTTTAAAATTCTGGGTATCTAGAAGCTTCAGCTATCACCACCAAAGTTTTGCTCATTTTTAAAACTGTAAAAATTATGGATATCACCTCCAGAAGCTTCAGCTATCACCACCAAAGACTTTCTACCTTTTCAAAGGATTTTAAAACTCTGGATATCTCCACCAGAGGCTTCAGCTATAACCACCGAAGACTTGTTCATAATAATAATAAAAAAAAAGTACCTCGATGATGATCTCGGGGCTCGAATCGTCTTAAGAAAACGAATTCGATTTTACCTGAAAGCTTTAAGAGATGATGCAAATGCTGCATGATGCAAATGCAAATGTCTTTAGTTGATGCAAACGCTTCTTGATGTAGATGCAAATGACTTAGATTGGTGCAAATGTCTTTGATGCAAATGTAAATTACTTGATTTGATGCAAACTTTCTTGATGCAGATTCAACTAACTTAGATTGATGCAAATGCTTCTTGATGTAAGTGCACATGTTGAATAAAATTCTGTGTAACTCCTCCAAAAGAAAATTTCTCATTTTTCAAAATTATAAAACCCTGGATATCTCCACCAGAGGCTTCAGCTATCACCACCGAAGACTTGTTCACTTTTAAAACTGTAAAATTCTGGATATCCCCACCGGAAGCTTTGGCTATCACCACCAAAGACTTGCTCATTTTAAAATTCTGGGTAACTCCTTCAGAAGAAGATTTCTCATGTTTCAAAATTATAAAATCCTGGATATCTCTACCAGAGGCTTCAGCTATCACTACCGAAGACTTGTTCACTTTTAAAACTGTAAAATTCTGGATATCCCCACCAGAAGTTTTGGTTATTACCACCAAAGACTTGCTCATTGTAAAATTCTGGATAACTCCTCTAGAAGAAGATTTCTCATTTTTCAAAATTATAAAACCCTGGATATCTCCACCAGAGGCTTCAGCTATCACCACCGAAGACTTGTTCTTTTAAAACTGTAAAATTCTGGATATCCCCACCAGAAGCTTTGAGAAATGATGTAGATGCACATGTCTTTTAACAAGGTGCTCATGCTTCATGGTGCAAATGTAAAATATTTCTTAGTGCAAATGCAAATGGCCTGGATTGATGCCCATGTTCCATGATGCAGATGCCCCTACTAATTGTGTTCATGTAACTGGTTTATGAATGGTGTAACTACAATTACCACACAATAATGAAAATGCAATGATTCTAGAAATGATGCAATTGCTTAAGATGACACAAATGCAAATTCCATGAAGAATGTAAATGTAAAGGTAAAATGCAGATGCTTATGGTATAATGCCTATGCAAATACCCATGAATGATGCAAATGCTTACCGACACTGTGCAGATGTAAAAGCTTGATAAAGAGATGATTGCTCATGAGTGATGCAAATGCCCCCAGTTGTTTTTCTAGACTTTGGCTTAGCCTTTCAAATTCATTTTTCCTCTACAAATCAAAGTATATCTTCAATTCATTTTGGCTATTCTCTTTGCCCCAACAGTTTTCAAACTTTCATCAACAGAGATCTGCACTAGGTTCTATTTCTTCTTCTCATATCTGGAAGTCAGGACCTATCTTGGCAGTTCTACACCTTTGAGTTAGAAAAATCCTTGTCTCATGTCAACATCAAAATGGGTATTTCAAAATCTCTTTATTTGTTTTCGCATTTTGAAAACTTCTGAACAAAAAATATTAACCCCACAATGTGTGATGTGCAAATCTTTTGAAGACTGATGATCATTGTTAGAAATTTCTCCAAGTATCAATCTGGTTTTTTCAACTGGGATTGGCAAGGCTTGGTATAACAAGATTCTGGCTTTTCCAGGAAAACTTCATGACAAAAATGTATATCCCTTCTAGGCTCACAAATGGAACAGGTTTTATAAATCATGAATTTATTGAGAACCAAACAAATTTAACATTCTTTTAGTTTCCATATCAAGGAAATTTGACAAGCGTCAAGATTGGCCGGGATGTTCAAACCGAAAAGTTTAATCTTGGAAAAAAAAGTTTCAGTTTTTGAAAACAATCCTCTGAATGAGAATTGACAATTTGAAAGGTTCAGGCATTCCTAGATGTTCCTCGGTGACCACTTTTTTAATATGACCTTCTCTTTTTGTGGTATCGGCACTTTCATAGATGGCATCAAAAATTTCCATTTTACTCTAGACCGCCCATTTTTGGGTTTTCGCCCTAGAGCCCCATTCTTTCCAATTTTTCTTTTTTCACTGTTTTACCACGCACTTAGGAATTCTAAATTCTTCCTTAGTGAAATGAGAATTTGATGAGATGGGATAAAATTTAAGAAAAACCCATCATATTAAATATTCATGCTTGATCAAAATGGACTTTTAAAGCATGTAATGTAGGCATGGCTCAGGGTTCAGAAAGAAAGGATAAATAGGCCCAAAATATGTGTTTGAGGGTAATCAGATCAAAGATCCTTTCTTTGAGGAGGATTCTCTTTGAAGCATTTGTCCCTTCTTGGACATTTCATTCCTTTTGACTTTGCTCTTTTTCTTCCTTGCTTTTGGCTTTCAATTTGCCATGTCTTACACACATTTTTTTTTTGCTTTCATTTTGCCCCCTTCTTTTTCAACGAGTGAGCCCGTCTTTATTCAGGGCTCCATTTGCTTTGCATCTGTCTTTGAGCTAGGAATCATTTCTCAATGATCTTTAAAAAGATCTTTCATTTCATTTGCCCCCTAGTGTAGAGGGTGATCCTTGATCAGGGTTTAAAGAAAAAAGAATTCTTTCGGCTGAAAAGGGGTGACTATGGATAATTGCTTTTTGTGCGAAAGGGATATGAAAGATGGCCATTTCTCATGTCAAGCACAAATATTCACATTGAAAAGCAATCCCCAGGGGAAATGGATATTCAGAATTTCATTTTGCACTTTGGAATTCTCCGAATTCTCATATGCATGATATCACAAATTTTTTCATTTTTCATTTTTCATCGCATGATTCATGCGTTTAGTCCATCCTTATTCACCATGTATCCATCATTTCCACATAAGATGCCAAAATTTGATTAACCAATGAGAATTTGTATTAACGAGGAACATGGCAAGTCTAGGTCTGTACTGAAAAGGCTGAATTTCAAATCTGAGTTCTTTGAAGAGACAAGGAAAATATGACCCAAAAAACGGGTTTTCTCTGAGACAAGGGATAATCTAGTTTAATCATTGTGCCCCAGGGTGTCAATCATGAAGTGATGTTTGGGTATTTGAAGTTTTATGATCATTGGGAAAGGTCATGAATGGTTTTAGCACAATCTTGACACACACCAAATTACCAAAATCTAAATTCTTGAAAGAATGTCTCATTTGTTTGAATTTCAAGGAATTCGAAAAAATTTCAAAAAAGTTTGTTCCTTTGTTCATAGCCTAGACTAAGATCTACGTCTTTGCTTATTCTGTGATTACAATGGTTTTATGAAGTCAAATCATTCATATCCCTTGAAGCATTAGGTCTTTCAAGTGTTCTTGGTTTAAGAGATTTAGGCTTAGGAAAACCTAAAGAGAATGGACAAGGTATTGGGTCATTTGTAACACTGATCATCAATCTTCTTGAGACTATCCATCACTAAAAATTCCTTAATGCTTGTTTTTGCAAATTCATGTTATTGTTAAAACACAACAAACACAAAGCATTTAAAATTCAAAATTCATTTAATTCATGTAGATGTTAACATGAGACAAGTGCTTTCATCATCACAGTGTATAGAACTACATGCATCAAAAACCTAATATGATCATGCACAATGTTTCTTATGACACATGGCTTCCCCATCTTCAAAACTTATCGAACCAGCCTTGATGAGATCTCTGACCTTGTACTTCAAAGCGGGGCAGTTCTCTGTTGAGTGACCTTGATGGCCAGAATGGTACCCACAACACTCATTAGCATCATACCAGCTTGGATAAGGGGGCTTCAGAGGCTCTATTTGCATGGGTGTTACAAGGTGATTCTGGATGAGTTGAGGTAGTAGCTCACTGTATGTCACAGGAATCGAGTCAACCTGATTTCTTTTTCGCCTTTTTATGCCCCCTTCGATTATTCCCAAGGGTGTTCGACTGATAGACAGATGTAAATTCTGGTGTAGTTGCAGTCATTGGTTGGTAGGGATAAAAACCTTGAGAGACATTGTTCAGGGTAGAGTAAAATGGTTGATACGAGAAGAATTGGGGAGGTGGGGCAAAGTCTTCCACGACTTGGGTATCTTCCTTTTTCTTTTCAGATGCCCCCTTTTTCTTGGTATTGAATGTTCTTTCTCCTTCAATTTTCCCATCTTTGATAGCATTCTCAATCATCTCTCCTGAAATTACCATGTCCAAAAAATTCTTCGTGGTGTTGCCGACAAGTATATCATAGTACGGGGCTTGCAGTGTATCCATTAAAATGACAGTGGTTTTCTTCTGAGTTAAGGGCGGTTGTACTTGGACGGCCAGGCTCATCCATCATTGCGCATATTCTTTGAAGCTCTCAGTAGCTCTTTTCTTCATATTTTGCAAGGTGAGATGGTCAGGCGCCATGTCGGTCATATGCTTGTACTGGTTTAGAAAAACCCTAGCCAGGTCATTCCAAGAGCGAATCTGATCCTTGCTCAACTGACTATACCACCTAATTGCGGATCCGATGAGGCTATCCTGAAAGCAGTGAATCAAAAGCTTATCATTATCTATATGACTTGTCATCTTCCGCCAGAACATAGTGATGTGGGCTTATGGATCGGTTGTCCCGTCATATTTCACAAAGTCAGGGATCTTGAACTTAGGAGGAATGACTAAATCGAAGACCAAACATCGTTCTTTGGCATCTAAACTCCCAAATACATCTGTATTTTCTACTACCCCGGAGCCTTTCATCTAGCAACTGATATTTCCCTTGGGAACCTGCCAACTCAACCTCATTTACTGCAACCCTTTTCAACTTTGCCTGTTCAGCTGGTTTATCTGAGTTTAGGATATTGACGAGGTTAACAGTGTTCTGTGCATCACTTATTACGACCTCATCCTGGCCCTTTTGTGCCTCTAACCCTTCTACGGCGACAAAGTTTTTGGTGTATCCTTTTCCCTGGATTACGGCAGACATCAGCTCCATCAATTTAGTCATCTGATCCTTAGATTCCGCTTGAGACTTTTCCAGCTGTTCTCGCAATTCTTTCTGTTCCCTTTCCATTTTTTCCATTCGGGCAACTTGTTCATTCTCCATAGCACTAGCCTGTATTAAAAAGGGGTACTCAGTTTTTCTTATACCTCTGATTTGAAATGGAAATTCTTTCTTAGACTCTTAAAGCCAAGCCAACTTCTGTTTTATTTCCCCCAAATGTATGTCATGATGAATGAGCCATGAATGCAATTTGATACATGTGAAGCCTAAACAATATGATGTATGGACATGTACAATGGAAACATATTGACCATATATGTAATAAATGCAATCACAATGCCAACATGTTGCAAGCAAAGAATAAACAAATCAACACATGGATATATGCAATGAATAATCATGTACATTTTAGTGTATTTCCCAATGAATGATCATATATCCTATGAATGCAACACGGTCTCAATTATGATACATGCAAACAATGAATGATTGATACAGAGTATATACAAAGAAAATCATGCTGACCATGTGTAATGAATGCATCTTAATGTTAATATGACAGTTAATGCATGAGCATATACAGAGAAATCATGCTGACTATGTTTTTCATGAATACAACCCAAAATCAACATGATGCATGTAAAGAATAAACAAATTAATACATGGATATGTACAGAAAAATCATGCTAATTATGAATGCATGAATGCGACCTGATGCTAACATGATGTATGTAATAAGCAAATTAATGCATGAACATATACAAAGAAATCCTGCTGACTATGTTTGTTATGAATGCAACCCAAAGTCAACATGATGTATGTAAAGAACAAGCAAATTAATGCATGGATATATACAGAAAAATCATGCTGATTATGAATGCATGAATGCAACCTGATGCTAACATGATACATGTATGAATGTATGGTATGACCACTAATTGATCGGATGCAAAATGCAAAAGGGGATGATATCACGGAGGAAATAAGAATCGGAGGAACTTAATCATCAACATCTCATAAATTTGAAACATAACCAATTCATTCCCATTTCAATGTTCACAATGGTATAAACCATGTTTTACAAAATTTGAACAATGGTTAAAACTGTCTGTTACAAGCCCTTTATTCTTCCTAGCATCCTAAGGCTATAAGAGCCGGCTACTGAAAAAGTGAAATCCTATTACATCATATAAGACCGAAGTCTTCCCATCTCAATGCTGTAAATCTCCCAATCCTAATGACGCTTTCCCAGCCTTCTATCAGTCAGTGTCGTTGGTTTCAACCACTTGGCATTTCTAGGAGTTTGCATTTTCTTTTTGAAGGCCATACAGTCTTCAATGCTATGGCCAACAATTCCACAGTGATAATCACATCTTGCATTTGGATTATACCCCTTTGGATATGGTGGTAATAGGGATTTCAATGGGACACAGGCAACCATGTGATTTTGGATCAGTATAGGGAGAAGCTCTTGGTAGCTGATCGGAAGGGGATCAAAAGGCATTTGAGTCTTCTCTTGGGGTCGTTTCTTAGTCACACATGGCCTAGGAGTTGGGGCACTTAGTGGTGGCACTAAGGTCCGAACCAGAGTGTTTCCATGGAGATATGGCGGAACAGCATGGTAAGGGTATGGATTTGGACACGGGGCCTTTGGAGGTTGTACATAGCTCGAGGTTCCTATCCCAGGTACTGGATAAGGTGATTGATGAGGGAAATAGTATAAAACTAGGAGTTGTTGGTGATGGAGTGGGATTCAGGAATCCCGTAGTAGTCATCCCAATGGACGATTGGACCATGGTAGGGTGGGGATACTGGCTTAGACCTCCAACAGTTTGCAGGTATGGTACAGGATCCAAGGTTTCTATCTTTGGTATCAGGCTCTCAGGTTTAATCATTTTCACGATTTTGGCGACAATTTCATCAGGATTGCAACCTTTGTGGCATTGACAAGCGTAGGATCCAGCAAGGATTATGTGTTCTGGACCTAATGGTTTTGGTTGATCCGAAGGCGATGCAAAGCCCTGAGAAAGTTCATTTTTACGTTTACCCATATCCTCAACCATTTTCAGCAATTTGGCAAGTTGTTCCTTCACCTCTCGGATTTCATGTCCACATTCCTCTTGATTGCGTTCCAAAGCACCCAATCGTTCCTCCGATTCATTCCTCATATCTCGAACCCCTTTCATGCAAATGAAAATGTCATGAGATTAAGAATACAATTGTGAATGTACATGCTCTATTCCTATGTGCATGAATATACTGATGATTAATGCATGAACATATACAGAGAAATTATGATGACTATGTATGCTATGGATGCAATCTAATGCCAACATGATGCATTTAAAAAATGAATAAATTGATGCACAAGTATATACAAATAATGACCATGTATGTATTCTACAATGAATGACCATGCATCCTATGATGTCAAAATGATACATGCTAAGACTAAATGAATTAACATAAAGGTATACACAAAGAATGACCATGTATATCACAAATGTATTCTACAATCAATAACCATGCATGTTAGGACTGTGACATGATGTCAAAATGATACAAATAAATTCACCAATGATTATACGAAATTGGTGGGACCTAAATCTTGATTATTCAAAAATTTCATTATGCAAGATTTGCCTCCAAATTTAATCTACAATTTTTTAAAACATGTTCACTATATGAGGGTGAATCGGATCTAAAGGCCCCGAATTGCTCCTCACTGTCGCCGGTGAAGGCTAGTAAGGCACCCCGATAAAAGCGGGTTCAATTCGTTAGAGTCTATTTCCCTAGCCCATGCGGATTGTTAATCACGAAGGCTTAGGTAATTTAGTACTCCGGAAGTGTTTCACTAGCCCATGCGGATTGTTAATCACGAAGGCTAAGTTACTTTGCTCCCACCTAAAAGGATGGAACCCGGGTATAGGGCTCATGATATGAAAATGCACGTGTAGTGTGTGTGGAGGAACAACAAACCCCTAGCAATTAAAACATTCAAGAATAGTGTAACGCATTAACCAACAAGCAATTATAATATACAACCGTAAATAACTAGAGAACAATAATAAAATGCATGCACATGAGTATGAACATATTTAAAAATATTTTATTATTTTCAAAATTCTCCTTTTTAAAAAAAATGCGGGAATTAAAATTAAATACCAATTAAACCAACCAAAACCGAGACTTTGATAGCACACGACTAATTCTAGGTCTGACTCTCTAATAGTCCGCAGTGGAGTCGCCAAGCTGTCGCAACTTAAAAAATAACGAGTCTCATCGCAAGATTTTATTATTCGTTAAGCGTGACATTAAAAAAAAAACGAGGAAAAGTCGACTTAATTCCTCTAGAAAAATGAAGGTTTTGAAAATGACCTTGAAAAAGACATGGAGTCGCCACCAATCTTTTTTAGCTAGGTGTGATCGGCCACCTATTAAAACCAGTTTTATAAAATATTTTAAAAATTAATAAAAACATTTTAAAAACCAATTTCAAGTCTGCGTTTTAAACCAGAGAAATCAAAGAAGCGGGTTCGGGAGTCAATTACGTGCGGGGAAGGATTAGCACCCCCACAATGCCCGTATAAATCGGTACCTTATTAATCGTGTGTTATCTCAAATCTCGGTAAAAAATCGGTTTTAAATTTAGTATTTCAAGTTAATTCCCAATTTAAAGAAAAAAATAATTCCATTTTTAATTGAAAATGATCCGGAATTTATAAATTCAAAATTTTCCTATATTCCCCAACAAACGTGGCAAAATATAGAAATTTTTATTAGTTTTGGAAAACTTTCCGAATCATTCTATTTTTTTGAAAGAAGATATTCCGTTATTAATAATAATTGATGATATCCTCCCCAGCAAACCCGGCAGAGAACTCATGAATTATTTTAACTCGGGAATATCTTTATTTTATTGAAAACCATTATCTTTTTTGAAAACATTTAAAAGAAATGAATATGTATATGCATGACATAAATAAAATGACATAGCAAAATCTAAATAATATAATGCAACCTAAATGACATGACGTGATTTGAATGCCTTAGCATATTCTGAATGAAATGGAATATCCTAAGTTATATAATACATTTTAAATGAAATTAAATGACCTATGTAACATAATACATTCTATATGAAATGCAATATCCTAAGTCATATGATATAATCTAAATGAAATAAAATATTCTAGATGACATAACATATCCTAAATGAAATGAAATAATTTAAATGACATGACAAATATGAATGATATGGCATATAATTTAAATGACATGGAATAAAATAATGCTATCATATAATATGCATGAATATAAAAATAATAATGCATGAACATAGTATATGCTAAATAAAAATAACTAAATAAAAGCATAGGATATCATGAAATATTCAAAACCATATGATAAACCATATAATATCAAAAAAAATATATATCAAAATAATAACAATATCATAGAAATTATTATAGCAAGAATCACATATTATATAAAATGCATGAATATGAGAAATGCAATGCATGAAATGTATTTTTTCCTTTAATTAAGGAAATCCGTATATCTAAAAAGATATCCGGCTACCTTAGGAAAATATGTCAAATTAAATATTCTAAAACCAAAATACCTTGTGATTGTTTGAAAACAATTTTGAAAAGCTTGAATTAAAAATAAAAACTGGGCTAATTCCTTTTTTAAATGGCTCTAACTCCCTAAGTTTAAAAATCCGGACTTGACTACCCTTAACCCGAGACTTGAAAAACCATTTTTAGAGTTTAAAAGGCTTAGAAACTACCCTAAGTCAGTAGCTAACCCTCCTAATCAGCCACTCTAAGTAACTTAACCAAAACAGAAAAATGATTTTTCTTTAAATTCAATTCTGACTCCACTGTCCAATTTTAAGCCACGATTTTTTACCTATTTTTAAAAATTCAAACAATTATGAAAAAAATACTGGAAACTCAGGACATGTAAAACTACACGGGAAAAAATCAGCTTAATTTTTTGATCAAAGATGAATTCCCAGAAAAATCAGCGATGTACGAGTTTTGGGTAAAAAAAAAAGCTGCTTTGCCAAAACACATTTTTGTCTTTGATAAAATCATTTAAAAATCAAAGTAAAAATATTTCAAACTCATAAAATGACTTACAAACAGTAGCTAGGACTTTTTTAAAGTTAGATAAAAATTGGCTAAGTAAAAAAAAAAATCACAAAGGTAGAATAATCAACTTGACAAACTTAATTTTCCACAAGTGTGCTCAAGAGAGCATGACCTTGAACCAATAATTGGCTCAAGTCATTATTCAAGTGGCATGAACATGAAATGCATAATACAATGCAGCAAACATAATGCATGAAATGCATGGATTTAAACCTAAATGTCATGAAAAAATGCATGGCATTCATAAAGTGACCTAGACCTAAATGAACTTGCATGGCATTTAATGCAACCTAGACCTAAAATGCATGATCATGCATGGCAAATAAACCTAGCTTAATAACTAAAATATGCATGGCATTTTCACAAACACAAAGCATACTTAATCCAAAAACTCAATCAAATATCATGCAAATGCTAACCTATCAACTAACATGGCAAGAATGCACATAAAATGCAAAAATTCCTAGGATGGCCGAATGGAATAATGTGACTAGCAAGCATGGCATTTTCACAAACACTTGGTATACTAGCATGCAAAACTAAATCAAATGTCATGCAAATGCAAAAACCTACCAACTAACATGACAAAAGTGCAATCACACAATGCAAAACACATGGAGTAGCCAAATGGCCTCAAGCTCCAACAAGCATGGCATTTTCACAAACACTTGGTATACTAACATGCTCAACTAAAATACAACACTCAAATCATGCAAAAACCACACAAGCATTTTCACAAACACTTAATATACTAAATCTAAAACATGCTCAACTAAGATATAAAACTCAAATCATGCAAAGACCACACAAGCATTTTCACAAACACTTGATATACTAAATCTAAAACATGCTCAAATTTAAACAACATGAAAACAGAAAATTAAAAATGCAAAAACATGATATTTAAAACATAAATGGCAACAAACAAAGCAACCAAATTAAAATATAACTCAAGAATATGAAGTAACACAACATTTAAAACTTCAAAACCAAAGAAAATAACATAAACAATATGGTAAAATAAATCAAAACAGCAACTTAAAATAAATAATGTAGGCCATTTGGCCATGGTGAGTTTATTGTAAAAATAAAATGTAAAAAATATACTTAAGAAAGAGATGAAAGAAGAACTTAAAAGAACAATAAAAAAAACATTTATTGAAAATGGAAACTCACCAAATAGAAATCAAAATAGCAAAAACAAGAATCGAAAATCAAGAAAATGCAAGAGTTGGTGCTCAAGAGCAACCTCAAGAAGCTATCTTTCAAGCTTTATCTCTTCAAACTTTCCTTTTTTTTTCTAAACTTTTCTTTTTTGCTCTCAACCAAGAAGAGAAAAACTAAGAGAAATCAGCCAAAATGAAGTTGAAAATTCGAAATTCTGACCTCCCCTTAATGTTGGCAGAATTTTACCTCTCTCCTCCCCTAGGATGTTGTCATTTTTTGTTTAACCAATTTTCCATCAAATAGCTAATAATTCAAGGTGAAAAATCATGAAATTACCACCTTTAGATTAGCATCTCAGCTCTCTCAAATTACAGCTGTTAAAGAATAATGTTGACATCTCTCTTGGCCTATGTGGCTTAATCACCATGGCTTGATCAAAGAGAATCTCTAACTAACTCTTGATTTTTAGCCATTTGATTGAAAAATCAGAAGCTTCCTCCTTCCTTTGGGCTTGGGCAGGCCAACACTTCTCTTTTCCAGCCCAACTATGATTTTTTGAAAGGCCCAAAGAAGCCCTTTTCGGTTGCCTGGGTGAAATGACCGTTTTGCCCCCCGGATGCAAATAAATATCAAACGGACTCCAAATTCAATTTTTCTTTTTTTTAATACTTCCAAAATAATAAAATATTGAGTTCTGTAAGTTTTCAAAATTATCCGAGTCCGTTTGCTATTTATTTGGATTTTTTCTTTCAAAAATGCCCTTTTATGCCCCTACATTTTACCATTTTTTAAACGAGCTCCAAATCAAGATTTTTCTTCACCAATCTCTTCCAAATAATTTAAAAATGTGATCTGGAAGTTTTCATAATTTTTGGAGCTCATTCGGTATTTTTTTGGGATTTATCGGCTTGAATTACTACATTAGAGGCCCGGGATTTGGCCATTTTGCAAACGAACTCCGAATCAAGATTTTCTTTAGCCAATATCTTCCAAATAATTTAAAAATAAGATTTGCAAAATTTCAAAATTTTTGGAGCTCATTTGCTATTTGTTCGGGATTTATCTTCTTGAATTATTGCATAGGAGGCCCAAAATTTGGCCATTTTGCAAACGAACTCCGAATCAAGATTTTATTTCGCCAATCTCTTGAAAATAATTTAAAAATGAGATTTGCAAAATTTCAAAAGATTTGGAGCTCATTTACTATTTTTTCGGGATTTTCCTTTTTGAATTACTACATAAGAAGCCCGGGATTTGGCCATTTTGCAAACGAACTCCGAATCAAGATTTTCTCTCTCCAATCTCTTCCAAATAATTTAAAAATGAGATTTGAAAATTTTTAGAAGATTTGGAGTTCATTTGCTATTTTTTTGGGATTTTCCTTTTTGAATTACTACATAAGAAGCCCGGGATTTGGCCATTTTGCAAACGAACTCCGAATCAAGATTTTATTTTACCAATATCTTTCAAATGATTTAAGAATGATATTGACAAATTTTCAGAATTTTCGGAGTCCATTTGCTATTTTTTCCAAATTTTCCAATTTTGCCCTTTCGCCTCCGAAACCCGATTTTGCTCAAAACAAGTCCGATTTTCAGATTTTCTTCAATCTAAGCCTTGGGCTATCCTTTTTAATCATTTTCATCCATTGGGGGCTTTGGTCTTACCAAGTCAGGCCATTTCTGTGATTCTTCCCGATTTCACCAAAATCCACTAAAAACCCTAATTCTCGGTTTTCTCTCGGATTGACTTTTCTTTCGGTTTTTCTTGCAAGTGACTTCTTCATTACCCATAGTCAGTGCTTATCTTTCATTTGGAACCTTCAATTTCGACCAATTTGATCGTTTAAGAAATTTTCCCCAAATTTCTCGGATTAGGGTTTTCTTTCTACTAAATCTCCAAATCCCAACTTTCGAACTCCATATCTTTCAATGTAGACCTCGGATTATCAAAATTCTTTCGCCATTTTCCAATTGAACTTAAAGTCTTGATTTTGAATGTGGGTTGACTTTTTTAGTAGTTGACTTTCTGGGGTTGACTTTTTTGGGGTTGATTTTTTCCGGGGTTGACTTTTTTTTAAGTTTGACTTTTTATGCTCGCCCTCTTAAACTAAGTCTCGGAGTACCACCTGTAGGATGAAAAAAAGTCTTTTTACACTCGGAAACATCAATATAGGAAGAAAACATACCTGTTTAGTGGTCCGGATCAAATTAGGTGTCTACAGTTGCCCCTCTTTGGCTATTGCTGAGAATCAGGAATCAGGCAAAGATAAACCGACACTAATTTTGTATGGTCAGTGACATCACATGTGAAGGAAAGGGAAAGGGGTTTCTTTTTCATTCTTCTATCATTTTTTCATTTTTCATTTTTTTCATTTTTCATTTTCTATTTTTTCATTTTTCCTTTTTTCTTTTTTTCTTTTTTTTCTTTTTCAATTTTCTTTTTTTCACTTTTTTCAGTTTTTTCAAATTTTTTTTTTAAACAGTAAATTGAAGATTTTGTCCTTAAATTGAATTCCCTGACTAAGCAAGGCTCGAACCGTCTTATGGAAATGAATTCGATTTGCAGGAAAGGAAATGACCTCGACGATGGTCTCGGGGCCTTAACCTGTCTTTTTCTCAGTTGTGTTTAAAATTCTGGATATCTCCTCCAGAAGCTTTGGCTATCACCACCAAAGTCTTGCTCATTTTTAAAACTATAAAAATTCTGGGTCTCACCTCCAGAAGCTTCAGCTATCACCACCGAAGACTTTCTACCTTTTCAAAGGATTTTAAAACTTTGGATATCTCCACCAGAGGCTTCAGCTATCACTACCGAAGACTTGTTCATAATAAAAAAAGTTCCTCGACGATGATCTCGGGGCTCGACTCGTCTTAAGGAAATGAATTCGATTTGCAAGAAAGGAAATAACCTCGACGATGGTCTCGGGGCCTTAACCTGTCTTGTTCTCAGCTGTGTTTGAAATTCTAGGTATCTAGAAGCTTCAGCTATCACCACCAAAGTTTTGCTCATTTTTAAAACTGTAAAAATTCTGGGTATCACCTCTAGAAGCTTCAGCTATCACCACCAAAGACTTTCAACCTTTTCAAAGGATTTTAAAACTCTGGATATCTCCACCAGAGGCTTCAGCTATAACCACCGAAGACTTGTTCATAATAATAATAAAAAGTACCTCGACGATGATCTCGGGGCTCGAATCGTCTTAAGGAAACGAATTCGATTTTACCTGAAAGCTTTAAGAGATGATGCAAATGCTGCATGATGCAAATGCAAATGTCTTTAGTTGATGCAAACGCTTCTTGATGTAGATGCAAATGACTTAGATTGGTGCAAATGTCTTTGATGCAAATGTAAATTACTTGATTTGATGCAAACTTTCTTGATGCAGATTCAACTAACTTAGATTGATGCAAATGCTTCTTGATGTAAGTGCACATGTTGAATAAAATTCTGTGTAACTCCTCCAAAAGAAAATTTCTCATTTCTCAAAATTATAAAACCCTGGATCTCTCCACCAGAGGCTTCAGCTATCACCACCAAAGACTTGTTCACTTTTAAAACTGTAAAATTCTGGATATCCCCACCGGAAGCTTTGGCTATCACCACCAAAGACTTGCTCATTGTAAAATTCTGGGTAACTCCTTCAGAAGAAGATTTCTCATGTTTCAAAATTATAAAATCCTGGATATCTCCACCAGAGGCTTCAGCTATCACCACCAAAGACTTGTTCTTTTAAAACTGTAAAATTTTGGATATCCCCACCAGAAGCTTTGAGAAATGATGTAGATGCACATGTCTTTTAACAAGGTGCTCATGCTTCACGGTGCAAATGTAAAATATTTCTTAATGCAAATGCAAATGGCCTGGATTGATGCCCATGTTCCATGATGCAGATGCCCCTACTAATTGTGTTCATGTAACTCGTTTATGAATGATGTAACTACAATTACCACACAATAATGAAACTGCAATGATTCTAGAAATGATGCAATTGCTTGAGATGACACAAATGCGAATTCCATGAAGAATGTAAATGTTAAGGTAAAATGCAGATGCTTATGGAATAATGCCAATGCAAATACCCATGAATGATGCAAATTCTTACCGACACTGTGCAGATGTAAAAGCTTGATAAAGAGATGATTGCTCATGAGTGATGCAAATGCCCCCAGTTGTTTTTGTAGACTTTGGCTTGGCCTTTCGAATTCATTTTTCCTCTTCAAATCAGAGTATATCTTCAATTCATTTTGGCTATTCTCTTTGCCCCAACAGTTTTCAAACTTTCATCAACAGAGATCTGCACTGGGTTCTATTTCTTCTTCTCATATCTGGAAGTCAGGACCTATCTTGGCAGTTCTACACCTTTGAGTTAGAAAAATCCTTGTCTCATGTCAACATCAAAATGGGTATTTCAAAACCTCTTTATTTGTTTTCGCATCTTGAAAACTTCTGAACAAAAAATATTAACCCCACAATGTGTGATGTACAAATCTTTTGAAGACTGATGATCATTGTTAGAAATTTCTCTAAGTATCAATCTGGTTTTTTCAACTGGGATTGGCAAGGCTTGGTATAAGAAGATTCTGGCTTTTCCAGGAAAACTTCATGACAAAAATGTATATCCCTTCTAGGCTCACAAATGGAACAGGTTTTATAAATCATGAATTTATTAAGAACCAAACAAATTCAACATTCTTTTAGTTTCCATATCAAGGCATTTTGACAAGCGTCAAGATTCGCCGGGATGTTCAAACCGAAAAGTTTAATCTTGGAAAAAAAAGTTTCAGTTTTTGAAAACAATCCTCTGAATGAGAATTGACAATTTGAAAGGTTCAGGCATTCCTAGATGTTCCTCGGTGACCACTTTTTCAAGATGACCTTCTCTTTTTGTGGTATCGGCACTTTTATAGATGGCATCAAAAATTTCCATTTTACTCTAGACCGCCCATTTTTGGGTTTTCGCCCTAGAGCCCCATTCTTTCCAATTTTTCTTTTTTCATTGTTTTACCATGCACTTGGGAATTCTAAATTCTTCCTTAGTGAAATGAGAATTTGATGAGATAGGATAAAATCTAAGAAAAACCCATCAAATTAAATATTCATGCTTGATCAAAATGGACTTTTAAAGCATGTAATGTAGGCCATGGCTCAGGGTTCAGAAAGAAAGGATAAATAGGCCCAAAATATGTGTTTGAGGGTAATCAGATCAAAGATCCTTTCTTTGAGGAGGATTCTCTTTGAAGCATTTGTCCCTTCTTGGACATTTCTTTTCTTTTGACTTTGCTCTTTTTCTTCCTTGCTTTTGGCTTTCAATTTGCCATGTCTTACACACATTTTTTTTTTGCTTTCATTTTGCCCCTTTCTTTTTCAACGAGTGAGCCCGTCTTTATTCAGGGATCCATTTGCTTTGCATCTGTCTTTGAGCTAGGACTCATTTCTCAATGATCTTTAAAAAGATCTTTCATTGCATTTGCCCCCTAGTGTAGAGAGAGATCCTTGATCAGGGTTTAAAGAAAAAATAATTCTTTCGGCTCAAAAGGGGTGACTATGGATAATTTCTTTTTGTGCGAAAGGGATATGAAAGATGGCCATTTCTCATGTCAGGTACAAATATTCACATTGAAAAGCAATCCCCAGGGGAAATAGATATTCAGAATTTCATTTTGCACTTTGGAATCCTCCGAATTCTCATATGCATGATATCACAAATTTTTTCATTTTTCATTTTTCATCGCATGCCCCAATGATTCATGCGTTTAGTCCATCCTTATTCACCATGTATCCATCATTTCCACATATGATGCCCCAATTTGATTAACCAATGAGTATTTGTATTAACGAGGAACATGGCAAGTCTAGGTCTGTACTGAAAAGGCTGAATTTCAAATCTGAGTTCTTTGAAGAGACAAGGAAAATATGACCCAAGAAACGGGTTTTCTCTGAGACAAGGGATAATCTAGTTTAATCATTGTGCCCCAGGGTGTCAATCATGAAGTGATGTTTGGGTATTTGAAGTTTTATGATCATTGGGAAAGGTCATGAATGGTTTTAGCACAATCTTGACACACACCAAATTACCAAAATCTAAATTCTTGAAAGAATGTCTCATTTGTTTGAATTTCAAGGAATTCGAAAAAATTTCAAAAAAGTTTGTTCCTTTGTTCATAGCCTAGACTAAGATCTACGTCTTTGCTTATTCTGTGATGACAATGGTTTTATGAAGTCAAATCATTCATATCCCTTGAAGCATTAGGTCTTTCAAGTGTTCTTGGTTTAAGAGATTTAGGCCTAGGAAAACCTAAAGAGAATGGAGAAGGTATTGGGTCATTTGTAACACTGATTATCAATCTTCTTGAGACCATCCATCACTAAAAATTCCTTAATGCTTGTTTTTGCAAATTCAAGTTATTGTTAAAACACAACAAACACAAAGCATTTAAAATTCAAAATTCATTTAATTCATGTAGATGTTAACATGAGACAAGTGCTTTCATCATCACAGTGTATAGAACTACATGCGTCAAAAACCTAATATGATCATGCACAATGTTTCTTATGACACATGGCTTCCCCATCTTCAAAACTTATCGAACCAGCCTTGATGAGATCTCTGACCTTGTACTTCAAAGCGGGGCAATTCTCTGTTGAGTGACCTTGATTGCTAGAATGGTACCCACAACACTCATTAGCATCATACCAGCTCGGATAAGGGGGCTTCAGAGGCTCTATTTGCATAGGTGTTACAAGGTGATTCTGGATGAGTTGAGGTAGTAGCTCACTGTATGTCATAGGAATCGAGTCAACCTGATTTCTTTTTCGCCTTTTATGCCCCCTTCGATTATTCCCATGGGTGTTCGATTGATAGACAGATGTAAATTCTGGTGTAGTTGCAGTCATTGGTTGGTAGGGATAAAAACCTTGAGAGACATTGTTCAGGGTAGAGTAAAATGGCTGATACGAGAAGAATTGGGGAGGTGGGGCAAAGTCTTCCACGACTTGGGTATCTTCCTTTTTCTTTTCAGATGCCCCCTTTTTCTTGGTATTGAATGTTCTTTCTCCTTCAATTTTCCCATCTTTGATAGCATTCTCAATCATCTCTCCTGAAATTACCATGTCTAAAAAATTCTTCGTGGTGTTGCCGACAAGTATATCATAGTACGGGGCTTGTAGTGTATCCATAAAAATGACAGTGGTTTCCTTCCGAGTTAAGGGCGGTTGTACTTGGACGGCCAGGCTCATCCACCATTGCGCATATTCTTTGAAGCTCTCAGTAGCTCTTTTCTTCATATTTTGCAAGGTGAGACGGTCAGGCGCCATGTCGGTCATATGCTTGTACTGGTTTAGAAAAACCCTAGCCAGGTCATTCCAAGAGCGAATCTGATCCTTGCTCAAATGACTATACCACCTAATTACGGATCCGCTGAGGCTATCCTGGAAGCAGTGAATCAAAAGCTTATCATTATCTATATGACTTGTCATCTTCCGGTAGAGCATAGTGATGTGGGCTGATGGTTCGGTTGTCCCGTCATATTTCACAAAGTCAGAGATCTTGAACTTAGGAGGAGTGACTAAATCGAAGACCAAACATCGTTCTTTGGCATCTAAACTCCCAAATACATCTGTATTTTCTACTACCCGGAGCCTTTCATCTAGCAACTGATATTTCCCTTGGGAATCTGCCAACTCAACCTCATTTACTGCAACCCTTTTCAACTTTGCCTGTTCAGCTGGTTCATCTGAGTTTAGGACATTGATGAGGTTAACAGTGTTCTAGCCATCACTTATTACGACCTCATCCTGGCCCTTTTGTGCCTCTAACCCTTCTACGGCGACAAAGTTTTTGGTGTATCCTTTTTCCCTTGATTACGGCAGACATCAGCTCCATCAATTTAGTCATCTAATCCTTAGATTCCGCTTAAGACTTTGCCAGCTGTTCTCGCAATTCTTTCTGTTCCCTTTCCATTTTTTCCATTCGGGCAACTTGTTCATTCTCCATAGCACTAGCCTGTATTAAAAAGGGGTACTCAGTACTTCTTATACCTCTGATTTGAAATGGAAATTCTTTCTTAGACTCTTAAAGCCAAGCCAACTTCTGTTTTATTTCCCCCAAATGTATGTCATGATGAATGAGCCATGAATGCAATTTGATACATGTGAAGCCTAAACAATATGATGTATGGACATGTATAATGGAAACATATTGACCATATATGTAATAAATGCAATCACAATGCCAACATGTTGCAAGCAAAGAATAAACAAATCAACACATGGATATATGCAATGAATAATCATGTACATTTTAGTGTATTTCCTAATGAATGATCATATATCATATGAATGCAACACAGTGTCAATTATGATACATGCAAACAATGAATGATTGATACAGAGTATATACAAAGAAAATCATGCTGACCATGTGTAATGAATGCATCTTAATGTTAATATGACAGTTAATGCATGAGCATATACAGAGAAATCATGCTGACTATGTTTTTCATGAATACAACCCAAAATCAACATGATGCATGTAAAGAATAAACAAATTAATACATGGATATGTACAGATAAATCATGCTAATTATGAATGCATGAATGTGACCTGATGCTAACATGATGTATGTAATAAGCAAATTAATGCATGAACATATACAAAGAAATCCTGCTGACTATGTTTGTTATGAATGCAACCCAAAGTCAACATGATGTATGTAAAGAATAAGCAAATTAATGCATGGATATATACAGAAAAATCATGCTGATTATGAATGCATGAATGCAACCTGATGCTAACATGATACATGTATGAATGTATGGTATGACCACTAATTGATCGGATGCAAAATGCAAAAGGGGATGATATCTCGGAGGAAATAAGAATCGGAGGAACTTAATCATCAACATCTCATAAATTTGAAACATAACCAATTCATTCCCATTTCAATGTTCACAATGGTATAAACCATGTTTTACAAAATTTGAACAATGGTTAAAACTGTCTATTACAAGCCCTTTATTCTTCCTAGCATCCTAAGGCTATAAGAGCCGGCTACTGAAAAAGTGAAATCCTATTACATCACATAAGACCGAAGTCTTCCCATCTCAATGCTGTAAATCTCCCAATCCTAATGACGCTTTCCCAGCCTTCTATCAATCAGTGTCGTTGGACCAACCACTTGGCATTTATAAGAGTTTGCACTTTCTTTTTGAAGGCCATACAGTCTTCAATGCTATAGCCAACAATTCCACAGTGATAATCACATCTTGCATTTGGATTATACCCCTTTGGATATGGTGGTAATAGGGATTTCAATGGGACACAGGCAACCATGTGATTTTGGATCAGTATAGGGAGAAGCTCTTGGTAGCTGATTGGAAGGGGATCAAAAGTCATTTGGGTCTTCTCCTGGGGTCGTTTCTTAGTCACACATGGCCTAGGAGTTGGGGCACTTAGTGGTGGCACTAAGGTCCGAACCAGAGTGTTTCTATGGAGATGTGGCGGAACAGCATGGTAAGGGTATGGATTTGGACACGGGGCCTTTGGAGGTTGTACATAGCTCGAGGTTCCTATCCCAGGTACTCGATAAGGTGATTGATGAGGGAAATAGTATTAACTGGGAGTTGTTGGTGATGGAGTGGGATTCAGGAATCCCGTAGTGGTCATCCCAATGGACGATTGGACCATGGTAGGGTGGGGATACTGGCTTGGACCTCGAACAGTTTGCAGGTATGGTACAGGATCCAAGGTTTCTATCTTTGGTATCAGGCTCTCAGGTTTAATCATTTTCACGATTTTGGCGACAATTTCATCAGGATTGCTACCTTCGGGGCATTGACAAGCGTAGGATCCAGCAAGGATTATGTGTTCTGGACCTAATGGTTTTGGTTGATCCGAAGGCGATGCAGAGCCCTGAGAAAGTTCCTTTTTACTTTTACCCATATCCTCAACCATTTTCAGCAATTTGGCAAGTTATTCCTTCACCTCTCGGATTTCATGTCCACATTCCTCTTGATTGCGTTCCAAAGCACCCAATCGTTCCTCCGATTCATTCCTCATATCTCGAGCCCCTTTCATGCAAATGAAAATGTCATGAGATTAAGAATACAATTGTGAATGTACATGCTCTATTCCTATGTGCATGAATATACTGATGATTAATGCATGAACATATACAGAGAAATTATTATGACTATGTATGCTATGGATGCAATCTAATGCCAACATGATGCATTTAAAAAATGAATAAATTGATGCACAAGTATATACAAATAATGACCATGTATGTATTCTACAATGAATGACCATGTATGCTATGATGTCAAAATGATACATGCTAAGACTAAATAATTAACACAAAGGTATACACAAAGAATGACCATGTATATCACAAATGTATTCTACAATGAATAACCATGCATGTTAGGACTGTGACATGATGTCAAAATGATACAAATAAATTCACCAATGATTACACGAAATTGGTGGGACCTAAATCTTGATTATTCAAAAATTTCATTATGCAAGATTTGCCTCCAAATTTAATCTACAATTTTTTGAAACATGTTTTTTCTATGAAAAAATCACACATATTATTTTCAAAAGAATTTCGGGGTAGTGGATCCTACTATGGTACAATATGCAAATGTTCATGTAACACTACCGGTTTATGAAATCACCAAATGAGATTACCAACTGTTTATTGCAAAGAATTAGATCAATAACACAACCAAAAATGTACATGCTCTATTCACACATGTATGAAATGTGCAAAATGCAAAAATGCTTAAAAAAGGATTTTTTTTAACAGCTAATTAACATCTGCCCCAACAATATCTGCTTATTTAGCCATCACGATGTCTTTGGGACTGATTAACACATTTATTACAGGCGATGTACGTACATCGTTGCCCGATCTACAAAACTTCTTCAGAATGTAAAATAAGTAACAAAAGGTTTAGAAATGTCTCTCCATATGTTCCTATTTTAGGTATATCTAACTGAAATCCGGCATGGCTTTGCCTAGGTTCACTATATGAGGCTGAATCGGATCTAAAGGCCCCGAATCGCTCCTCACTGTCGCCGGTGAAGGCTAGTAAGGCACCTCGATAAAAGCGGGTTCAATTCGTTAGAGTCTATTTCCCTAGCCCATGCGGATTGTTAATCACGAAGGATTAGGTAATTTAGTACTCCGGAAGTGTTTCACTAGCCCATGCGGATTGTTAATCATGAAGGCTTAGTTACTTTGCTCCCACCTAAATGGACGGAACCCGGGTATAGGGTCATGGTATGAAAATGCACGTGTAGTGTGTGTGGAGGAACAACAAACCCCTAGCAATTAAAACATTCAAGAATAGTGTAACGCATTAACCAACAAGCAATTATAATATACAACCGTAAATAACTAGAGAACAATAATAAAATGCATGCACATGAGTATGAACATATTTAAAAATATTTTATTATTTTCAAAATTCTCCTTATTAAAAAAAATGAGGTAATTAAAATTAAATACCAATTAAACCAACCAAAATCGAGACTTTGATAACACACGACTAATTCTAGGCCTGACTCTCTAATAGTCCCCAGTGGACTTGCCAAGCTGTCGCAACTTAAAAAATAACGAGTCTCATCGCAAGATTTTGTTATTCGTTAAGCGTGACATTAAAAAAAAAACCGAGGAAAAGTCGACTTAATTCCTCCAGAAAACTGAAGGTTTTGAAAATGACCTTGAAAAAGACATGGAGTCGCCACCAATCCTTTTTAGCTAGGTGTGATCGGCCACCTATTAAAACCAGTTTTATAAAATATTTTAAAAATTAATTAAAACATTTTAAAAACTAATTTCAAGTCTGCATGTTAAACCAGAGAAATCAAAGAAGCGGGTCCGGGAGTCGGTTACGTGCGGGTAAGGATTAGCACCCCCACAACGCCCATATAAATCGGTACCTTATTAATCGTGTTTTATCTCAAATCTCGGTAAAAAATCGGTTTTAAATTTAGTATTTCAAGTTAATTCCCAATTTAAAGAAAAATAATAATTCCATTTTTAATTGAAAATGATCCGGAATTTATAAATTCAAAATTTTCCTATATTCCCCAACAAACGTGGCAAAATATAGAAATTTTTATTAGTTTTGGAAAACTTTTCGAATCATTCTATTTTTTTGAAAGAAGATATTCCGTTATTAATAATAATTGATGATATCCTCCCCAGCAAACCCGGCAGAGAACTCATGAATTATTTTAATTCGGGAATATCTTTATTTTATTGAAAACCATTATCTTTTTTGAAAACATTTAAAAGAAATGAATATGTATATGCATGACATAAATAAAATAACATAGCAAAATCTAAATAATATAATGCAACCTAAATGACATGACATGATTTGAGTGCCTTAGCATATTCTAAATGAAATGGAATATCCTAAGTTATATAATACATTCTAAATGAAATTAAATGACCTATGTAACATAATACATTCTATATGAAATGCAATATCCTAAGTCATATGATATAATCTAAATGAAATAAATATTCTAGATGACATAACATATCCTAAATGAAATGAAATAATTTAAATGACATGACAAATATGAATGATATGGCATATAATTTAAATGACATGGAATAAAATAATGCTATCATATAATATGCATGAATATAAAAATAATAATGCATGAACATAGTATATGCTAAATAAAAATAACTAAATAAAAGCATAGGATATCATGAAATATTCAAAACCATATGATAAACCATATAATATCAAAAAAATATAAATCAAAATAATAACAATATCATAGAAATTATTATAGCAAGAATCACATATTATATAAGATGCATGAATATGAAAAATGCAATGCATGAAATGTATTTTTTCCTTTAATTAAGGAAATCCGTATATCTAAAAAGATATCCGGCTACCTTAGGAAAATATGTCAAATTAAATATTCTAAAACCAAAATACCTTGTGATTGTTTGAAAACAATTTTGAAAAGCTTGAATTAAAAATAAAAACTGGGCTAAATCCTTTTTTAAATGGCTCTAACTCCCTAAGTTTAAAAATCCGGACTTGACTACCCTTAACCCGAGACTTGAAAAACCATTTTTAGAGTTTAAAAAGGCTTAGAAACTACCCTAAGTCAGTAGCTAACCCTCCTAATCAGCCCACTCTAAGTAACTTAACCAAAATAGAAAAATGATTTTTCTTTAAATTCAATTCTGACTCCACTGTCCAGTTTTAAGCCACGATTTTTTACCCTATTTTTGAAAATTCAAAAAATTATGAAACAAATACTGGAGACTCAGGACATGTAAAACTACACAGGAAAAAACCAGCTTAATTTTTTGACCAAATATGTATTCCCAGAAAAATCAGCGATGTACGAGTTTTGGGTAAAAAAAAAGCTGCTTTGCCAAAACACATTTTTGTCTTTGATAAAATCATTTAAAAATCAAAGTAAAAATATTTGAAACTCATAAAATGACTTACAAACAGTAGCTAGGACTTTTTGAAAGTTAGATAAAAATTGGCTAAGTAAAAAAAAAAATCACAAAGGTAGAATAATCAACTTGACAAACTTAATTTTCCACAAGTGTGCTCAAGAGAGCATTACTTTGAACCATTAATTAGCTCAAGTCATTATTCAAGTGGCATGAACATGAAATGCATGATACAATGCAGCAAACATAATGCATGAAATGCATGGATTTAAACCTAAATGTCATGAAAAAATGCATGGCATTCATAAAGTGACCTAGACCTAAATGAACTTGCATGGCATTTAATGCAACCTATACCTAAAATGCATGATCATGCATGGCAAATAAACCTAGCTTAATAACTAAAATATACATGGCATTTTCACAAACACAAAGCATACTTAATCCAAAAACTCAATCAAATATCATGCAAATGCTAACCTATCAACTAACATGGCAAGAATGCACATAAAATGCAAAAATTCCTAGGATGGCCGAATGGAATAATGTGACTAGCAAGCATGGCATTTTCACAAACGCTTGGTATACTAGCATGCAAAACTAAATCCAATGTCATGCAAATGCAAAAACCTACCAACTAACATGACAAAAATGCAATCACACAATGCAAAACACATGGAGTAGACAAATGGCCTCAAGCTCCAACAAGCATGGCATTTTCACAAACACTTGGTATACTAACATGCTCAACTAAAATACAACACTCAAATCATGCAAAAACCACACAAGCATTTTCACAAACACTTAATATACTAAATCTAAAACATGCTCAACTAAGATATAAAACTCAAATCATGCAAAGACCACACAAGCATTTTCACAAACACTTGATATACTAAATCTAAAACATGCTCAAATTTAAACAACATGAAAACAGAAAATTAAAAATGCAAAAACATGATATTTAAAACATAAATGGAAACAAACAAAGCAACCAAATTAAAATATAACTCAAGAATATGAAGTAACACAACATTTAAAACATCAAAATCAATGAAAATAACATAAACAATATGGTAAAATAAATCAAAATAGCAACTTAAAATAAATAATGTAGGCCATTTGGTCATGGTGAGTTTATTGTAAAAATAAAATGTAAAAAATATACTTAAGAAAGAGATGAAGGAAGAACTTAAAAGAACAATAAAAAAAACATTTATTGAAAATGCAAACTCACCAAATAGAAATCAAAATAGCAAAAACAAGAATCGAAAATCAAGTAAGTGCAAGAGTTGGTGCTCAAGCAACCTCAAGAAGCTATCTTTCAAGCTTTATCTCTTCAAACTTTCTTTTTTTTTTTCTAAACTATTATTTTTTGCTCTCAACCAAGAAGAGAAAAAATAAGAAAAACTAAGAGAAATCAGCCAAAATGAAGTTGAAAATTCGAAATTCTGACCTCCCCTTAATGTTGGCAGAATTTTACCTCTCTCCTCCCCTAGGATGTTGTCATTTTTTGTGTAACCAATTTTCCATCAAATGGCTAATAATTCAAGGTGAAAATTCATGAAATTACCACCTTTAGATTAGCATCTCAGCTCTCTCAAATTACAGCTGTTAAAGAATAATGTTGATATCTCTCTTGGCCTATGTGGCTTAATCACCATGGCTTGATCAAAGAGAATCTCTAAATAACTCTTGATTTTTAGCCATTTGATTGAAAAATCAGAAGCTTCCTCCTTCCTTTGGGCTTGGGCAGGCCAACACTTCTCTTTTCCAGCCCAACTCTGATTTTTTGAAAGGCCCAAAGAAGCCCTTTTCGGTTGCTTGGGTGAAATGACCGTTTTGCCCCCCGGATGCAAATAAATATCAAAGGGACTCCAAATTCAATTTTTATTTTTTTAATACTTCCAAAATAATAAAATATTGAGTTCTGGAAGTTTTCAAAATTATCCGAGTCCGTTTGCTATTTATTTGGATTTTTTCTTTCAAAAATGCCCTTTTATGCCCCTACATTTTACCATTTTTTAAACGAGCTCCAAATGAAGATTTTTCTTCACCAATCTCTTCCAAATAATTTAAAAATATGATCTGGAAGTTTTCATAATTTTTGGAGCTCATTCGGTATTTTTTCGAGATTTATCGGCTTGAATTACTACATAGGAGGCCCGGGATTTGGCCGTTTTGCAAACGAACTCCGAATCAAGATTTTCTTTCGCCAATGTCTTCCAAATAATTTTAAAATAATATTTGCAAAATTTCAGAATTTTTGGAGTTCATTTGCTATTTTTCGGGATTTATCTTCTTGAATTATTGCATAGGAGGCCCGGAATTTGGCCATTTTGCAAACGAACTCTGAATCAAGATTTTATTTCGCCAATCTCTTGAAAATAATTTAAAAATGAGATTTGCAAAATTTCAAAAGATTTGGAGCTCATTTGCTATTTTTCCGAGATTTTCCTTTTTGAATTACTACAAAAGAAGCCCGGGATTTGGCCGTTTTGCAAACGAACTCCGAATCAAGATTTATTTCGCCAATCTCTTCCAAATAATTTAAAAATGAGATTTGCAAAATTTCAGACGATTTGGAGTTCATTTGCTATTTTTTCGGGATTTTCCTTTTTGAATTACTACATAAGAAGCCCGGGATTTGGCCATTTTGCAAACGAACTCCGAATCAAGATTTTATTTTACCAATCTCTTTCAAATGATTTAAGAATGAGATTGAAAAATTTTCAGAATTTTCGGAGTCCATTTGCTATTTTTCCCAAATTTTCCAATTTTGCCCTTTTGCCTCCGAAACCCGATTTTGCTCAAAACAAGTCCGATTTTCAGATTTTCTTCAATCTGATCCTTGGTCTATCCTTTTTAATCATTCTTCATCCATTGGGGGCTTTGGTCTTACCAATTCGGGCCATTTCTGTGATTCTTCCCGATTTCACCGAAATCCACTAAAAACCCTAATTCTCGGTTTTCTCTCGGATTGACTTTTCTTTCGGTTTTTCTTGCAAGTGACTTCTCCATTTCCCATAGTCAGTGCTTATCTTTCATTTGGAACCTTCAATTTCGACCAATTTGATCGTTTAAGTATTTTTCCCCAAATTTCTTGGATTAGGGTTTTCTTTCTACTGAATCTCCAAATTCCAACTTCCGAACTCCATATCTTTCAATGTAGACCTCGGATTATCAAAATTCTTTCACCATTTTTCAATTGAACTTAAAGTCTTAATTTTGAAAGTTGGTTGACTTTTCAGTAGTTGACTTTCTGGGCTTGACTTTTTCCGGGGTTGACTTTTTTTTATGTTTGACTTTTTATGCTCGCCCTCTTAAACTAAGTCTCGGAGTACCACCTGTAGGATGAAAAAAGTCTTTTTACACTCGGAAACATCAATATAGGAAGAAAACATACCTGTTTAGTGGTCCGGACAAAATTAGGTGTCTACAGAGATCATCCTAAAGACCTAAGGACAGTAGCTAAACATTTAAAAACCTTGGACAAAAATTGGCTAAGTAAAAAAAAAATCACAAAGGTAGAATAATCAATTTGACAATTTCTTAATTTTCCACAAGTATGCTCGAGAGAGCATGACTTTGAGCCATTAATTGGCCTAAGTCACAAATCAAGTGGCAATGACATGGAATGCATGAACATACAAAAAATTAAATGTATGAAATACATGGTCTAAAGGTCTAAATGGTAAAGGAAATGCATGACAATTCAAGACAACCTAAATGCCTATCATGAATTTGCATGGCAATAAATGCTATCCTAACTCAATCTGCATGCAATGCTTGATAATGTAGATGTGACTTGGACCTAATATGTTATGAATATGCATGAAAATGCTAATGTAACCTAAGACCTAAATAGCATAGTAATGCATGATAATACCAATGTGATTTAAGACCCAATATGCATGGCAATATCAACATGGCCTAGACCTAAAATGTAATGAACATGCATAACAATACTATGAACATATAATGACCAATGAAACTAATGTTAATGCTGGAACAAACAGCAACAAATACACAATTTCAAGATATGATAATGCAAAGCATGTTACCAAAACAAAATGCAAATGCATGATAAGGCAAGGGATGCATGATAAGGCAAGGGATGCATGAAGAGGCCAAATGTAGCTACATGATGCTCTAATGCAATCCTATCTAGTAAATGACACAAGTACATGACAAATCATATTAAGATGAATAATGTCATGACATTTTCATAAGCATATGACATACTAATATCAAAATGCACAAGCTCATGGCATGGAGATGCAAACAAGTCAAGAAGAAAAGTGAAAATGCACATGCAAGGCATATCAATATGGAGTAGCCGAATGGTCATGTAACAAAATGATGGCATTTTATCATAGCATTTTCATAAGAACATGGCATGCTAAAATCAAAATGTACAAGTTCATGGCATAGAGTTACAAACAAGTCAAGAAGCAAAATGAAAATGCACATGCAAGGCATATTAAAATAGAGTAACCGAATGACCATATAAAATGACCATATAACAATATATGAAAAATGCAAACATGTTTATAACATAAGACATGATACATGAAAAAAAAATGCACAACATGAGCATATGAACACAATGGCCGAATATGCAAGGGAAATTTATTAAGCATGGATTAGAAATATGTAAGTAAATATACCATAGAAAATAATGTAAAGAACATAGAAAAAATTTAACATAGACATGCAAAACAAATAACAAGCAAAACTAGTAAGCTCTATGGTTGGTATCAAATGGGCATAGCCTCTCTCCTAACCATAATCACTTGGTCTTTCCAAGATCATGAAGCCTTTCCATCTCCATAAAATAGAAAATAAACCATGTTAAACAAAAAAATTAAGGTGAGCTTCATGGTAGGTAAAAATGGGCATAGCCTTTCTCCTAACCATGGTCACTTGGTCTAGCCAAGATCATGGACCCATTTCAACCTTTTTGCTTCATCTTTTGTAAAAAATCAGAACCTTAGAATACTCTAAAAAAACTTTCTAAAAATCATTTTTCACAACAACATGCAAGGAAAAAAAAAAACCAAGGCAAGTAAACATGCCATATTCGGCCATAGCATGAAACCATGTAAAAAAAAATTGTTTCCCACCATTTTAATGAAGAAGAAGAGATGAAAACATAAGTAAACATTAAAAAACTTTATTTCTATGAAAAATGTAGTAGGAAAACAAGATAGAAAATCAAGAAAACACCATGGAAAACAAGAAGAAAGCTATGCTAGAACTTGGTAGAGATGATTACCTTCAAGCTCTCTATTGAAAACCTTTTTTTTTCTTTCTTTCAAAACCTTTTTCTTTGCCAAATTAGCTACTGACTTCAGCCAAAAAAACATATGAAAAAATGAAACCAACGCCTGCTCTTTAGCCTTGGCCGAATGACCTCTCACCCTTGGATGGGAATTGCACTTTTTTCTCCTCCAATCTTGGCCTTTAGATTAAGATATTTTGATGACAACATAAAAATGGCATCTTGCCAATTGATAGAAGACCTTAAGATGTGTACTCAACCCTTGTAGTAACCTTAGCCCTTAGATGCAAAAGAGGACCAATCCCATGCACTCCTTTGCTTGCCCCCTTTGAGTGCCTACCCTTGGATGAGTTATGCTCTTCCATTCTTGGTCATTGGATGAGGACAACATAAAAATGACATCTTGTAGATTAAATCCAGCCCTCAACATATGTACTCAGCCCTTGTAGATAGCCTAAGCCATTGGATGAAAATAGACAATCCCATGCACTCCCTTGCTTAACCGAATGCATGCTCACCCTTGGATGAATTGTGCTCATCTTTTTTCTTCCATTCTTGGCCATTAGATGAATACAAGGCACCTAAGCCATTGGATGAAAGGGGGACCATTTGCAAGGTGTTAATGGTAGCATGTGGCTTGATAGTGACTAAGGAATTAAATTGTTCAAGCTTCCTTCTTCTCCTCTATGCTGGCTGACCAAGGGAAGAAAAATCCCAGCAATTCCTTCTTCTTTCATATTTTTCTCAATTATAAATTTGCCCTTTTTGGTTTCTTTGGTGAAATGACCTTTTTGCCCCCCGAACTTAAATAAATAGCAAATGGACTCAAAATTCAAATTTTATTTTTTCAATACTTTTGAAATAATAAAAAATTGAATTCTGAAAGTTTTCAAAATTTTCCGAGTCCATTTGCTATTTATTTTGGATTTATTTTCGAAATTGCCCCTTTTATGCACCTGAAGTTTACCATTTTTTAAACGAGCTCCGAATCCAGATTTTTCTTCACCAATATTTTCCAAATAATTTAAAAATGTGATCTGAAAGTTTTCATAATTTTTGGAGCTCATTTGCTATTTTTTCGGGATTTATCTGCTTGAATTACTACATAGGGGACCCGGGATTTGGCCATTTTGTAAACGAACTCCAAATCAAGATTTTATTTTCCAATCTCTTCCAAATAATTTAAAAATGAGATTTACAAATTTTCAGAATTTTTGGAGTTCATTTGCTATTTTTTCGGGATTTATCCTATTGAATTTCTGCATAGTGGGCCAGTATTTGGCCATTTTGCAAACGAACTACGAATCAAGATTTTATTTCGCCAATCTCTTCGAAATGAATTAAGAATGAGAATTGCAAATTTTCAGATTTTTGGATATTTGCTATTTTTCCCACATTTTCCAATTTTGCCCTTTTGCCTTCGAAACCCGATTTTGCTCAAAACAAGTAAGATTTTCAGATTTTCTTCAAACTGAGCCTTGGACTATCCTTTTTTAATCATTTCTCATCAATTAAGGACTTTATATCTTCCTAATCGGGCCATTTCTGTAATTCTTCCAAATTTTACCAAAATCCACCAAAAACCCCTAATTTTCGATTTTCTTCCGAATTGACTTTTCTATCAGTTTTTCTTCCAAGTGGCTTCTCCATTAACCGTAGTCAGTACTTATCTTTCATTTGGAACCTTCAATTCTGACCAATTTGATCGTTTAAGCACTTTTCCTCAAATTTCCCGAACTAGGGTTTCTTTTTTACTGAGATTCTGTAACCCAACTTTCGACCTCCATATCTTTCAATGTAGACCTCGAATTATCAAAATTCTTTCACCATTTTTCAATTGAACCTCAAATCTTGATTTTGAAAGTGGGTTGACTTTTTAGTAGTTGACTTTTTTGGGTTGACTTTTTATGTCTCGAGGTTGACTTTTTTCGGGGTTGACTTTTTATGTCTCGGAGTACCACCTGCATGATGAGAAAATCCTTTTAGCATTCTAAAACATCAATTTAGGAAGAAAATGTACCTGATTTAGGGGTCCGGACAAAATTAGGTGTCTACAGGCTCAATTGATAAATATAAAGCCAAGCTAAAAGAGGACATGGATTTTTTTTATACATTTTTTCTCGTGAGCAAAATAACATCAATAAGATTTCCAATTGCAGTTATTGCCATCAATGATTTGGTAATCCATGTAAAAACAACTTTCTTAAATGGAGAGTTGGAAGAAGAAATTTATATGGAGTAACCTGGCTTTGTTATGCTAGGTAATGAAAATAAAATGTGTAAATTGTTAAAATCATTATATGGTTTAAAACAAGCCCCCAGACAATGGCATGAGAAATTTGAAATGTGTTTAATTTCTAACGGTTCCAAAACCAATGAAAGTGATAAATACATATATTACAAATCAATAGTAATTCACATGTCATAATTTTTTATATGTTGACTATATCTTGATTTTTGGTACAAATCTAGAGATTATAAATGCTACCAAAATACTACTTACTAATCATTTTGATATGAAAGATTTAGGGGAAGCAAATGTAATTCTTGGCATGAGGATTACAAGGACTTTAAATGGTATTTTTCTAGACCAATCTCAATATATTGAATTTGTTTTTAAAAAAAATACAAGTTTTTCGATTGCAAACCCTTGTGCTCTCCTTTTGATCCAAATTTATATTTATTTCTCATTAAAAATTATCAAGATGTATGTAACCAAAATGAGTATGCTAGCATTATTGGTAGCTTGAGGTATGCCACTGATTGCACCCGACCTGACATTGCTTATGTGGTAAGGGTGCTGGCTATATTTACAAGTAAACCAAACTTAGAGCACTAGAATGCAATTAATCATGTAATGGGATATTTAAAAAGGACTCTAAGTTATGGTATACTCTATCAAAAGTATCATGTTATACTTGAAGGATACAATGATGCTAATTGAAATACCTTGACTGGTGATTCCTTGTCTACCACTGGCTATGTGTTTACATTGGGAGGTGGAGCAATTTGTTGGAAATATAAAAAGCAACAAATCATTGCAAACTCCACCATGGAGGCTGAACTTATAGCATTGGCCTCAGCCAATGAAGAAGCATGTTGGTTACAAGATCTTTTATTTGAAATTCCAATATGAGAAAAACCAATACCACCTGACTTAGTCCATTGTGATAGTATTGTAGCTATTGGGAGAGTTAATAATAAATATTACAATGGAAAATCCAAATATATAAGAAGAAAACATAGCTATGTGAGATCTCATATAACTAATGGTACCATTAATATTGACTATATTCAAATTGGTGATAATCTTGCAGATCCTTTGACAAAAACTCTAGCTAGAGAAAAGATTTTGATAGCATCGAGGGGATAAGATTAAAGCCCAAAGAAGAATAAAAATCCATTATGAGAGTACCCTACTTAGTGGTTGGAGATCCCAAGAATTAGGTTCAAAATGAAAAACGAATCATAAATTGGTTCAAATGACATGCACATTTAATATTTTTTTAAAAAAATCTCTCCCTATGATGCAGTGCATGTATCCTGTAACAGTAATGGAGGTTGAGTCTGTTTATACTCTTAATGAGGCCTATAGCTCATTTGAGTGGGATGTAGAGTGACAGGAGTATCCCTAATAGCCTCACCTGTATGAGATTGAAAGTGAAGCCGCTTTCTATGAGAATTTGGGCGTCTTCTCTAGAACGCTCATTATAACATCGATAAAGCATATGGCCATAACTTGCTGGCTAAAGAAGCTCGTGTGGTAGGACACTGTGTTGACACAATACTTTGTTTCCCTAAAGCAATTCAAAACTTAGTTTACTATTGGTTCTGGAACAGAGATTGTTGAAACACTAAGTGGAGGTTCAAGCCATTGACACCTACATTATGCATAGTTTTCTATCTTCACCTAAAAAATTAATACTGAAATGTTTTATTAAAAATAATTGGGAGATTGTTGGAGTATTTTAATAAAAAAAAAAAAACAAATGCAAAACTTTTCACTTATGAGGAATTAAACTTTAAGTGGCTTAAAGCATCAAAATTTTATTTTTATAAGTTTGCCAACACTTGAGGAACTTTTGAATTACAATAGTTTAAATGCTATCCTCATTACTTTTGTAAAATTTTACCTATAAATAGTTTGTTTTTCTTTCTTTTCTAAGCATCCACTTTCAAAAGCAAAATATCTCTTTAAAGTATTCCATTATTATATTTATTAAAGGTTCTTCCTAAGTTTTTTCAATAGTACTAATTAATAGGGTCAAGAAAGTGTCGATTTTGGTGGAGATTCTACCTTTTAACTTGTGCAGGTTAGCAAAGTGTACAGTGGGTGACTAAACTTGTTGTATCTTGGGGGAGAGTGCAATACAATCTCTTTGCACTGGTTCTTATCATCGAAAAGGCGCGTATCGTCTCAAGATAGCTACCTAGTCCACGCCTCAATCTCCGTCACCCTATTTTAACTATCAGATTTGTGATAATCTGGCAGCAGCAAATTGATCCTTTAATCCTATCATAAAGAATTATTGTGCAACATTCTCTAACATTTAGATTCGCATAAGGTAATGTCTATTGACAGAAGTTTACTTTGTCATAATTCATTATTTTATGCCATTTTTGCTTATTCTACAAATTGAAATTGACTTTTTGAGATCAAGGGTGCAAATTTTGATACTTAAAATCCTCATCATCCATTTTTAAGTCTACACTGAACAACTGGGTCACAATATAATGAAACTCATTCATGTGAGCTCTAGGATCAGTGTCCTATGACATTCTCGATTGATACAACTACTTTTTGAGATGCAATTTGTTACACAAAGACTTTGACATGTAGTCCTCCAGCTTCTTCCATAACTTTACCAAAGATGTCTCATTCATCACACTATATTTGATTTCAGGGGCTAGAATCGGACAATAATGTTGACAGCTTTCATTACTAGTTCATCCCATTCATCATCGGTCATCTTTTCGAGCTTTCTCTCCTTATCTTGGAGTGCTTTGATCAACCCTTGTTGAATTGGATGTCCTTGATTGTGCTCTGCCATAAACTAAAATTATTTTTTCCATTGAACGATTTGATTTCAAATTTTGCACTTACCATATTGTGGCTAATTTCAAAGACTCATCATAAAAAAATCCTTAGAATTTCAGATGCTCTGATATCACTTATTGAAAACAGAAGCAACAGATCACTTAAAGAGTCTGTGTTGGATTTTTGCAATCAATAGAATAGTAAAATAATAAAGACACAAAAATTTATGTGATTCTGTAGCGAAATACCTACATCCACTATAAAAAAAATACAATAATCTAAAGAACACAAAACTCACCTTCTAAATCCCTCTCTCACCTTAGTGTTTTTCGTCGCACTCTATTTTTAAATACATGACGTGAGATGGACTTTGTAAGTGTGAAAACGGATCTTAAAATGAATCTACGAAGTAATCCAACATGTACAAGTTCATCCGAAATGAGTCACAATCCCGACGGACGTTACAATCTCATTTAGTCTCCTAATAATTTTCTGAGTGAAATCAAAGCAAATTACAAAGCTGGTTCCCGGTCGATTTTAATAAATGGCTTTTTATGATTGTTTAATTAATTATTAATTAAGGGTGAGTGAAGCATTAGCCTAACAACAGCCACACCTTGACTACATAATGGGATTGTGAGTTGAAATTAATCACCCTTTGCTCAAATTAACAATAAAATAGGAAAACTATATTCTAGAGGAATCTAAATAACTGGAGCTTTATTGCTGTTTTTCTTTCTGAGTTTATATTTGATTCACTGACAGTTTATATACACAGTCAGTGAATCAAATGATGGTACCTCATTAAAAAAATTTAAAAATAAATACATATAATTTTATTTTTAATAAGGTGGCATTATCTGATTCATTAAAAATGCATAGATTTATACACTAAAATGAATCAAATTTATTTTTTTTTCTTTTGATAGGGCTTTCTTTTTTTTTAATAATACCAAAAGCTGGGTTGTTAATAAATTTCTTAATATATATTCGAAAGGTATTGCTACAATACTGAAAGTTTCTAATTAAAAACGATTGAATGGTACGTTATCGTAATCTGAATGTATGTCTAAATATTAAAAAATGCATCATTTCTATGAAGTAATAAAAAATAATGAAATATAATTTTGAAATATTAAAAAAAAGAATTTTAAATGTTCAAAAAAAGAAGACTATATTTTTAAAACATTTTAAAAAATGCGGCATAGGGAGTATTAATATAAGTAAAAGATTAATAAATAAATTCATGGGTTGGAAGGGGACAATTATTTATAAGAAAATATTAATTGGAATTAGACCTGCTCACGGGCCGGGCAGCCCGCCCGGCCCGGCAGGCCCGGCCCGTATTGGGCCGGGCCTAGGCAGGATAATTTATGTTCCGGGCCGGCTCGATCCAGCCCGGAATAGTAATTTTTATTATAATAATATTATTTTATTTAATTTTAATTATAAAAAAATAAAAATAAAAAAAATTATTTTTTTATTCCAATGAACAGTGTTTCGGGCCTAAACGGGCGGGCTTGGGCGACCCAGGCTCGGGCCTAGGCAAAAAAAAAAAAAAACCGGGCCGCGGCGCGGCCCGGCCCATGAGCACCTCTAATTGGAATCTAATGATATTGATTAAAATGATATTAAAAAAAATACAATTAATAACTTTTTTTTAAATTCAATAAAAATAATATATTAAATACAAAAAATATTTTAAATTAATAATTAAATAATTTTTAATTGACAATTAAGTGAATCCTTATTTATATATGAAAGTGGAAAATGATAGTAGTACGTATGAGAGAGATGCATTACTTGTCCCGAAAAAAAGAAAAAAAGCGTGAGATGCGTTTTGTTAATTTTTTAAGGTCTTAATAATGACGTTTAGCTCTAAGATATATAAATGGGAAGACCTCGCAAACAATTTCACGATTGCTCAAAAATTGATCGATGGTGAGAGTCGAGCAGTAACCTTTCCATTTCATCATTAAATGCAAAAATAAGAAAAAGAAAATGGAGGTGACATTTCAACTGGTTTCTGCTGTCATCATTGATTGAGTATTATTATTATTATTACTATAATAATAAACAATAATAATGATAATAATAATTTTATTATTATTTATTATTTATGATTCTTGCATATTTTGGACCTTAGAATTTTACTTTGTCTAAATTCGTGTGCTTGTTGTGTAAATAATAATCATACATATTCTATGATTAATCATTAAATTTAAAATTAATTAATAATAAATAGACAGATCTAATTTATTAATATCAATTGACTACGAAGATGTTCAACTTTCAATTAAAATATAAGATTATAAATTTTTTAAAATTTAACAAATATAAGATAACATAATCTAAGAGACTCTTTCACGTATTGATGGGATTTTTTATGACAAATTCAAAAGGGTAATAAGCAGAAAAAATATGATAACAGACACAATAAAGTAAATTGACTTTTAATATTATATTAAATATTTAATCTAAAATCAATTAACAATAAATAAAAAAATCAATTAAATTATAAAATTACAAAAAATTCAAAATTTAACATATAACACCATTTAACTCTAAAATATGAAATATGTATTTGGGTAACTTAAATACTTAACATAGAAAAATCAATTTCATGTTTCATTAAGTTGCTTGCTCCATTCAAAAACTGAATATAACTATGGTCAAAACTTTGCATCATTATCCATATGCATTGTCCTTAAGGTTAATTAGTCAAATATGTTCTCATTCGTTTGGTGCTTAACCTCTAAAGTCAATATATTGAATTAAAGACTGTCAAGTAGGCCAAATTTTTCTCTTGGAAAGCAAAGTTCATCGGAGAAAGTGTTATAGGAATGCAACAATGATTCAACACTTTTGCAATAAAATAAATAAATATTTGACAATATGATTATCTAATAATTTATAAATAAAAGAAAAAAGTAGATACTTAAAAAACTTATTATATGTAAATTATTTATGAATAATCGAATAATCGAAAGTTGAACAAAATAGCATTACTCTTTGTAAATTAGTATCCTTTAAAACTTGAAGAAAAAAAAATATTGAAAGACCTGTTAAAAAATTTAAGATGTGCCAAAACTTAAATGTTAGTAAAAAAATAAAATTTATTGGCATTCCATGAACTTTTATCGATATTTCATTTTTATTTGTGACATTAAAAATTTATATTTACGATAACGTTCGTTATCCATACTTTTATTAATTAAGGGTTAAAAAGTTAACGAAAATATTTATATAAACACCACTCGTCAATTCACGTCATTTGATATACACATGAAATGGTTCACCAAAATATGAGTAAAAATGAGGAGGGAAAAATATGATCCAAAATTCAACCATATTAAGTTATTAACTTTTGTGTTTTCTTTTTTTACAAAAATAATATTTGACATACATATAAAATTGACTATTTAAATATATACATACTTGACACATGTACAAAAAGGATAAAAAAGAAAATTTTGCTTTTATTGAGGACATTAAAAAGTTATACAACAATTAAAAAAAAAAAATTTGTTCATAATGATGAAAACATCAAGAAAAAAAGGAAATGGGAGAAGAAAGAGAAAGAGAGAGAGAAAAAAAAAAGGGGGGAACAAAGAAAAAGAAAAGAAAGAGAAAAAATTTTGTGTGTTTGTGTTATTTTTTATGTGTTTAAAGTATTATAATTTATATAAATTTTTATACGTTAATAATTAGTTTTATGTATATTTTGATACCTTCGTGTATTGGTGTAGTGTTCATGTTATTTTTCTGTTGTGTTTTAATTATTTTTCTTATGCTATGTTCGAGTCGTGTTTCCATTCATTTCATATTTTGCATAGTTTGTCATTGTGATTCGATTTAGAAAAAAATTTGTGTGTTCGTGTCGTGTCTCAATTCATGACATATTTTGTGTAATTTTTCATAGTAATTCAATTTAGAGAAAAATTGTGTGTTCGTGACATGTTCGTGTTCGTATTATTTTTTATGTGTTCAAAGTATTATAAATTTATATAAATTTTTACACGTTAATAATTTGTTTTTATAGATTTTGACACGTTCGTGTATTCGTATCGTATTCATGTTATTTTTCTTGTCATGTTTTAATTATTTTCCCATGTTGTAATTGTGTCGCGTCTCAATTCATCTCATATTTTGTTTGTGTGATTTTTTTATGCGTTTAAAATATTATAAATTTATATAAATTCATATACGTTAATAATTCGTTTAAATTATATTTTGACACGTTCGTGTATTTGTGTCGTGTTCATTAGGGGTGAGTTCGGTCTGTTCGATTTCAAAATTCCGAAAATTGATTAAACCGACTATATTTATAAAACCGACCGAACCGACCGACAAAGATTCTAAGACCGAAAATACCGAAACCGACTTAAGTCGGTCGGTTCGGTCAGTTTAATTAGTTTTGACTATTTAAGAAATAATTTATTTATTATATATTATATATTATTATAATATATATAAATTTAAATTTAAATTATTATATAAACATATTTTATTTATATTATATTTAAAATAAAATTAAAATTAAAAGGACCGGTTAGTTTGGTCTATTCGGTTATCAATTTCAAAAACCGACAACCGACCAAACTAACCGACTAAACCGATTTTCATAACCGATTAAATTCAAAACCGAATAAACCGAACCGAATTAACAAAATTTGATCGGTTCGGTCGGTTAAATCGATTCAAACCCGATTAATGCTCACCCCTAGTGTTCATGTTATTTTCGTGTTATGTTTTAATTACTTATGTTGTGTTCGTGTCGTGTCTCAATTCATTTCATATTTTGCATAATTTGTCATTGTGATTCAATTTAGAAAATAAATTTATGTATTCGTGTCGTATCTCAATTCATGATATATTTTGCATAATTTATCATAGTGGTTCAATTTAGAGAAACATTTGTGTGTTCGTATCGTGTTGGTGTTCGGATTATTTTTTTTGTATTCAAAGTAAATAAATTTATATAATTTTTAAGCATTAATAATTCATTTTATATAGATTTTGACACGTTCGTGTATTCGTGTCGTGTTCATTTATTTTTTTATGTCATGTTTTAATTATTTTCCCATGCTGTGTTTGTATCGTGTCTCAATTCATCCCATATTTTGCATAATTTATCATAATGATTCGATTTTAACTGTAAATTTATTTATTTAAGATATTAAAAAATAAAAAATTATTCAAATCAATAATAATTATATTGAGACAAATTGAGACAAATTTATGTATTCGTGTTCGTGTTGCTTTTTCATGTGTTTAAAATATTATAAATTTATATAATTTTTTACACGTTAATAATTTATTTTATGTATATTTTGATACGTTCGTATATTTGTGTAGCATTCATGTTATTTTTCATATTGTGTTTTAATTATTTTTTCTATGTTGTGTTCGTGTTGTATCTCAATTCGTTTCATATTTTACATATTTTGTCATTGTGATTCAATTTAGAAAAAAATTTGTGTGTTTGTGTCGTGTTCATGTCATATCTCAATTCATGACATATTTTGCATAATTTATCATAGTGATTCAATTTAGAGAAAAAATTGTGCGTTCGTGACGTGTTCGTGTTGTCATAACGTGCCAAATGCGAATTTAGCAAGCTAGACGCAAACATGGAGTCACTACTAATTATCTAACTAGTTGTGATTAGTCACCTTTATGAATCTATTCTTCTTAAAATTATCCTAAACTTGACTAAGGCATCCTAAAAAGAATAGGTTTCGATTTACGTTTCATAACTAGGTTTGGAAGTTCGGTTACGTGTGGGGAAGGATTAGCACCCCACAACGCTTATCCTAAAGATAGTACCATATCAGTCACATAATTTTCTAAATCGGTCTTATCTAAATGGTCTTAATCAATCCTAAGTAAATACCTATTTTTCTAATCATGTAAAATAATCTAAAATAATGAAAATAATAATAAAAATCCTAATATTTATCCCTAATCATGCAAAATAATCTAAAAATAATAATAATGATAATGATATATTTAACCTTAATCATGCAAAATAATCTAAAAATAAAAATAATCATAATAATATATTTATCCTTAATCATGCAAAATAATCTAAAAATAAAAATAATCCTAATAATCATGCAAAATCATCTAATAATGAAAATAATAATAATAATCACAATAATCATGCAAAATCTAAAAAAAAAAAAAAATTCCTAATATCATGTATTCTAAAAATAAAAACCTAATCATGCAAATCTAAAAAAATAAAATAAAAACCTAAATCCATGCAAACCTAAAAATATATCATGCTATCTAAAAATAAAAAAAATAATAGAAAAACTAAACATGCAATAAAAAAAATAATGAGGCTCTCTAAAAAAATAAAAATAAAAACTAAACGCGCTTTTTAAAAAATAAAAATAAAAATAAAACCTAACATGCTTATCTAAAATAAATAAAAATAAAACCTAACATGCTTTCTAAAAAATAAAAAAAATAAAAACCTAACATGCTTATCTAAAATAAATAAAAATAAAAATCTAATCATGCTTCTAAAAATAAAATAATAATAATATAAAAAAAGTCTTAAAAATAATCCTGCAATAATTAAATAAAATCACATCATTCCAAAAATTCAATAATAATGTATTCAAATTAAACTAATCATGATAAATAAAATAAATAAATAAATATGTAAAAATGACAAAAAATCAAATCAAATAAAAAATCAAATAAGAAAATGTTAGAAAAAATAAAAGCAAAACAGCTGCAAACGGGTCGGGTCTACGCGCAGGTCAACCTGACCCGACCCGATTGCAGCTTAAGGTAAAAAAAAAAATTATCATTTTCATCACCTTCTAAAAAAAAGCTTCTTTCTCTGAACTCTCTCTCTCTCTAAGACCCAGCCACCGTGTTCTTCAAACCCAGAAATTGACCACCGCCTACTGTCGTCGCTCCGCTCGCCATCGATCGTCGCCGCTCCCATGCCCCAAAATTCCTCAAAATAAACCCCGAAACTCCTTTTGATTTGCTCTACCCAAAAATCCACTTGGTTTTTCCAAAATCGTTCTCAAAATTCCTAGATCTGAAACACAAAGTCGCGACTGCAACCCTCCCGATCTCTTTCGGTGACCGTCAGATGGCTTCCAAATTCCAACCGAACCCCTCTCTTGATTTTTCCTAAATATCCAACCGTCGTGATTCTCAAAACAACTACCTGATCCCAAAAGCCTAAAAAATTCGAAATCAAACTCTCAAGAAAAATTATTTTTTCTTTGCCACTGTTTCCTCCGATTTTGGCGTGCTGATTTTTGTGTCTTCGAAATTCTCCCATGTATCCCCATTGTGTGCTAAATCCCAACGTTTTTTATAGAAGAAAATCACAAGAGTTTTCATTTGCTTGAGTTTTGTATTCTGATCCCATATCCAGATAAAATTCCTTTTCAGAGACTAATCCTAAGTTGATCTTGATCCAAAGAAGAAGTCTAAGTTGATCCAACTTTGTTTTTATTTTTCTTTTTCTTTTTTCGATTTTTCCTCTTTTTTTATTTCCTGTTTTTCTCTTCTTTTTTTTTTTTTGTTTTGTTTTTTTAATTAATTCGAAAATAAACTAAAAAATTAAGAATTAAATTAAATTAAATTAAAATTAAAATTAAGGTTAGAACATCCTTGATAAAAATGGGTGTCTACACGTGTTCATGTTATTTTTTTGTGTATTCAAAGTATTATAAATTTATATAAATTTTTACACATTAATAATTCATTTTATACAAATTTTTACACGTTCATTTATTCGTATAGTGTGTTGGTGTAAGCCCTATAAGGCAATCTAGTTAGGCTTGTAAAACACTATTTTTATATTCATGTATTGCACATTATAGTTTATTAATTATAATTGAGGTATTTCTTTGTCCATAAGTATTGTTATAATTGTTATAAATGACTTATGAAGATAAAGCCCATGAGACACAATGGCATTGCAAAGGAATTGTAAAGTGTTACAATTATGAGGATCCTTATGCATCAATGCCGTGTTTCTAAATTGTTCTTGGTCATTGTATTGTTAAGACAGGGCATTGACGATGCTCAAAGACTGGCATATGTTAAGCCTTCATGCACTTGATGCATGCAACCTATCTCATAGGTTGAAAGTATAGAGATACCTGGGGATAACATATGGGTGCTTGTTAGTTGACCAAGTTCACTGAACATGACCTGCTATGAGAGTTTCATTTGGTATTTCACTCAAGTGTCTATGGTAAATACTCTCATGTGTCAATAGTGTAAATAATCCTGACTTGTGACACCAGGTCATCTTGTATGTGAACTGTCATACTTAGATTTCATCACGAACGGGTCCCAATCATGAGGATGCTTAAAGTAGGGTGTTATTGGGTATGACATGAAGCATACGAAGATGAATGAGTGGTCCAGAGAGGATTCATCATCCCAAGTGATTAAGGGGACATATCTCACATGTATCTGGCTTATATTAACTTATGGAAGTCCTTGGCCAAGGCAATACTTAAGGAGTTAATATAAAGCTACAAATCTAATATGGAATGTGTTAAGAGTAGACACTGAACAATGATCTTTCCTATCTCAGGATATTTGATGAAGGGATCGAATTACACAGACATCTTGTACACGAAAGGCTAGCCGAAGCTTGATAACTCTCTTGGCATTTGGGGGATCATGATGTATTACTAGATGCCGCTCATGATCTATAAATATAAAGAGGAAATTCTTAATTGAATTTATTATGTTTATTGCCAACATGTTAAGGGCCTTATGAGTCACACACAAAAGGTGATTAATGAAATTAAAATGAGATTGGGATAGATTAAATATTCATTAAGTGTTGTGGGCTTAATTTAAATATTTAATAATATATGTATAAGGGCTTTAGTACAATAAGTCCAAGAGTTGGCATACACTAAACCTAGTAAAATATATATACACCTCTTATGTTGTTGCCGCCTCCCTATGTAAGTGCTTACCTAAAATCGGCGCCTACCTCCCTAAGAAGAGAGATTTGGCCGAACATCTTGAGATTAAGGAGAATTCGATTCTTCTTGTTTCTTTAGGATAATTAAGGTAGAGGAGGAAGGTTTCTCACAACCTAGACTGCTAGCATCGTCTTGGCAAAACATAATCTCAACCTTGTGAAGGCTTTTAGATCACCTGTATGGATTACTGTTAGAGGTCAGACAATTAGACGACTTTGGTTTTCGACAAGCGAGCTTTGTGTACAAGAACAAGAACATCAAGAATCTGTGATATGGTTTCGGCAATCTCCATTACAGAGGTATGTGATTTTGATTGTTATCTGTTCTTGACAGCCTGATCGTTTTGAATTCATAGGCAGATCCTTGGAGGAATTTGGTATTCTCTATGTTTTATTTTATTCTATTGCGTTGTATGTTTAACTGTTGATTAAATTATACATTATCTCTGTTTGAGCATGAGCCAAATCTAAACAGTGGTATCAGAGCCTTGCTTATGTTATTCCTATATGATCTATGCTTTGATTGTTATCTTTAACAAAATTGTTTTGTTTTTTGAGTTATTTTGATACGATTGTCACTAATCGAATTTGTGAGAATTTGCACTTGTAGTGTTTCGATGAAGGCAGCAGTTAATCATGGTGAATTCTTGTTGATTAATTGGTTTAAAATTGTTTTAAACTAATTAATGCAACTGGCGAAAGTTTGGTAGCGGTTGAAAATTGTTAAGCCTACTTTGCGCAAATTTGGTGATTTTAGTAAAAAACAACTTGTAGATTTTTCTTGGTTGATTTTTAATGCATGTTTTAATGATCTTTAGGATTTAAAATTGCTTAGAATTGTTCTTGGCAAGCCTAAAAATCATAAAACTGATTTAGCATTGAAAAAATTGGAAGCTGTGAAAAACGGATAGACAGCCTTAGGGAGGTAAGGGGGCGACGGCTACTCACATTAAACATGGGTTGCGCCTCCCTTGCTAGGATTTTTTGGTTCTATCAGACTCTCACAGCTTATGAATTTTAGCAATATTATGTTACTAACGTTGTAGTATCCTAGTTGAGATACAACACTAAAAATAGTAATTATGGTAATATCGTTAAATTAATTAAATCACCAAAATAAGAATTTACATGAATATTCAATTAAATTAATTAATTGGATAATAATTTAATTAAAGAAAATAATCCTAATTGGATTAGGATTTATTCTAATGAGATTAGAATAAATGTTTATTATTTTCTTTGAATTAAATTATGGATCAATATAATCAATGATGGTAATTTGAGATTAAAACTTGATTTATATGTTCATAAATTATTTGTGAATGTACGGGATTATTATGGACTTAGACCCAATATGATTGTGGATGGTTGAATTTAATTTTATGATTTTTATTAAATTAAATAGGGACTGCGTGCCCTACCTTATCTCTCATTTTCTGGAGTTGTAAAAATTCTTTCCTCACCTAACTCCCCTCAAATGTAACTTGAGGTTTCTTATTACAAATGTAATTAGTTACATCAAAGTGTAAAATTAGGATTAGTTAGGAATAATTTTTGTAACTTGAAGATGAAGAAAGGCGCCATGAAGTTAAGGAGATTACAAGCAAGCTTTGAAGACTATGTGAATCACCTAAGAATTTGACCAACTAATTTCCTTTGATGGCTCAAGGAAATTAGATTAGAAAAGTCCATAATCATCCAAATAGAAAGCATGTTATAGATTTATTTTATGCGATATTATAAATGCTATGAATGTTTATTATGATGAGACTTAAAGAAAAAGAAAATCCCTCTTTACAATATTGAGTCACATGTTTCGCATGATAAAGTTGCCTTCCATCATCATAACAAGATAACCAAAGTTTTACCAGTAGAAGGCTTGTTGAGTCACTTAATGTCAAACTACTGTACGAATATGTTTGAGTTATGAAGTTGGGTATTACTCAACTAATGCTATGTTGTCCGGATGCTTTCAAACTTGACTACATAGTGTTAGAGGCATAGTTAGGCGAAGTACATATGATGTGCTTAGACAAAGAGTTATCACCTAACTGATCTGGGAGTTGCATAGAGATGCAATTGATAAGCTATGTTATCTACCCAACTAGGCTTGTTGTAATTTGTTGAGTAACTCAAGGTTGCAACATGTTGAAAGGGATCCCAGCCCACTAGAAATACCTTGATAAGATTTTCGAATAATAGTGAGAGCTATTATCTCAAAAAATTAGTGGGAGAACCAATAAGAGATTTAATACCTCATCTTGAATTGGTATAAATGCATGAATATAACTTATATATGCTTTTTCCATATTAGGTTGTTGAAAATGGTTAATACATTAACTGTACTGCACGGCATTATGGATGCCATTAGTCCAAAATGTTTGGATTGGTACAAAAGATTGAGAAGCGTTCTCAATGAAAGGAAGTTGCTCACTTGACTAGTCAAGAAGAACTTATAGAAGTTTATGGGTTGATTGTGTTTATGATTGAACTGAATCTTTCTACTGTTAAATCCAATTCCTGGATAATTTATTCAAGATGCGGTTCACATCTATGTAATGACATAGCGATGTTAAAAGGAAGTAGAAAGTTGAGCAAAGATGAAGTAGTTCTTAGAGTAGGCAATAGTGCAAAAGTTGCAGCATTGGCCGTTGGAACATGTACTTTATCTTTGTCGTTTGGCATGAAGTTGGAACTGAAAGATTGTTACTTTGTTCCAGTATTGTCTAGAAACATCATTTCGATTTCATACCTCACTGTTAATGATGGTTTCGAGATAAGAATGAAGGGAAATAGTTTCTCCATCATTCTTAAAGACATTCACTATGGATCGGCAACATTACATAATGGTTTATATGTTTTGGATCTAGAGATGCCAGTGTTCAATATAAATGTCAAGAAAGCAAGAAAGGATGATCCAAGTAAGACTTACATCTAGCACTGTAGACTTGGTCATATCAATGAGACAAGGATTTCCAAATTGCATAAACATGGTTATTTGGAACCCTTTGATTATGAATCATATGGGACTTTTGAATGTTGTATCCTTTGTAAGATGACCAAGACTCCCTTTACTGGAAAAGGTGAGAGAGCTGGTGTTTATTGGGCTTAATACATTCAGATGTATATGGGCCACTAAACATAGCTGCTAGAGGTAATTTCTCATACTTCATAACCTTTATCGATGATCATTCTAGATATGATTATATGTATCTGATGAGATACAAGTCTAAAGCTTTTGAAAAGTTCAAAGAGTTCAGAGCTGAAGTAGAGAAACAGACTGGGAAAAATATTCTAGCTCTTAGATCGGATCGAGGAGGAGAATATTTAACACATGATTTCATGGATCATTTGACAGATAATGGAATTCTGCCGCAATGGACTCCACCTGAAACTCCTCAACATAACGGAGTGTCCAAAAGGAGAAATCGGACCTTGTTGGACATGGTTCGGTCCATGATGTCTAAGGCTGACCTTTTGATATCCTTTTGGGGATATGCCTTAGAAACTGCAGCTTGCCTTCTAAATAGGGTTCCAAGCAAGTCGATAGATAAGGTACCATATGAGATATGGAATGGCAAGAAGCCATGTTTATCTTTTTTAAAGATTTGGGGATGTACTACTTTTGTGAAGCAAGTACCTTCTGATAAGCTGGGAGCTAGATCAGAAAAATGTAAGTTTGTGGGATATCCTAAAGAGACTACTGGATATTACTTTTACAGTCCTATTGATCATTAGGTGTTTGTGTCAAAACACGCTGCTTTTCTAGAGAAAGAGTTTCTACTAGAAGGATTCAGTGGGAGCAAAATAAATCTTGAAGAAGTTCAAGAATCACAACCTAACATTCCCTTGAAACCTGAGCCATTGGTCAAGGCATTGGATGCTCGGGCTAATGCTCAAGAAACACAAGTACTTCGAAAGTCTAGTAGGGAGAGGCAAACTCCAATAAGATATGGATTTCTTTTGGAAAGAGATGCTTTGCCCGTTGATAATGAACCTGCTACCTATGAAGAAGTAATGTCGGACATCAATTCCAAGAAATGGCTAGAAGCCATGGAAGTTAACCAAGTTTGGTCTTTATTTGATCCACCTCAAGGGATAAAACCCATAGGGTGTAAATGGGTCTACAAGATAAAGACAGACATGGATGGCAATATACAAACGTATAAGGCTAGATTGGCTGCAAAAGGTTATAATCAAGTTGAAGGCATTGATTTTGAAGAAACCTTTTCACCAATTGCCATGGTAAAGTCCATTAGGATTATGCTTTCTATTGCTGCATACCATGATTATGAGATATGGCAGATGGATGTAAAAACTGCATTCCTTAACGGGAATTTGCAAGAGGAAGTGTATATGACAGAACCTGAAGGTTTTTCATCCAAGGCCACATCTAATAAGGTATGCAAGCTGCAAAAGTCCATTTATGGACTAAGGAAAGCATCTCGGAGTTGGAACATCAGGTTTGATGAAACAATTAAAGAATTTGGTTTCATTAAGAATCCTGATGAACCATGTGTTTACAAGAAGGTAAACATACATGCAGTTGTATTCCTAGTGTTATATGTCGATGACATATTGCTCATAGGAAACGATGTACCTATGCTTCAGACCATCAAGATCTGGCTATCCAAACAGTTTTCCATGAAGGATTTGGGATAAGCAGTATATATTATGGGAATTAAAATCTATAGAGATAAATCGAAAAGGCTGCTTGGATTATCCCAATCCGTTTACATAGACAAGGTGCTAAAGAGGTTTAGCATGGATATCTCCAAAAGAGGTAACTTGCCTATGGTACATGGTGTACAACTCTCGAAAGAGATGTGTCTTAAAACTTATGAAGAAAGGAAACGGATGGATAGGATTCCGTATGCTTCGACAATAGGATCTATCATGTATGCGATATTGTGCACAAGACCAGATGTATTGTACGCTATGAGTGTCACGGGTCGATACCAAAGCAATCCTGGTGAAATTCACCAGACTGTTGTGAAGAATATCCTTAAGTACTTGAGAAAAACTAAGGATCTTTTCTTGGTCTATGGAAGGGCTGAACTCCAAGTAAGGGGTTATACAGATGCTGGATTCCAAACTGATAGGGATGACAGTAAATCGCAAGGCGATTACGTATTTACCTTAAATGGAGCTGCAGTCAGTTGGAAAAGTTCCAAACAAACTACAACTACAGATTCAACAACAGAGGTCGAATACATCTCCGCGTGTGAGGCAGCGAAGGACGCTGTTTGGATTAAGAAGTTCATAACTGAACTTGGTGTGGTTCCAAGCATTGTTGATCCAGTACCACTTTACTGTGATAACAATAGAGCCATAGCGCAAGCTAAGGAACCACGGTCTCATCACAAATCCAAACATGTATGGCGGCAATATCACTTGATTAGAGATATAATTCAAAGAGGTGATATAAGTATGGAAAGGGTACCCATAGAGGATAATATAGCTGATCCTTTCACTAAGGTTCTATCTCAGTAGAAACACAATCGTCACATGGAAGGACATGGGCTTAAGTACATGGGTGATTGGCTTTAGTGCTAGTGGGAGATTGTTGGTGTAAGCCCTACAAGCCAATCTAGTTAGGCTTGTAAAACACTATTTATATATTCATGTATTGCACATTATAGTTTATTAATTATAATTGAGGTATTTCTTTGTCCATAAGTATTGTTATAATTGTTATAAATGACTATGAAGATAAAGCCCCTGAGACACAATGGCATTGCAAAGGAATTGTAAGTTGTTACAATTATGAGGATCCTTATGCATCAATGCCTTGTTTCTAAACTGTTCCTAGTCATTGTATTATCAAGATAGGGCATTGACAATGCTCAAAGACTGGCATATGTTAAGCCTTCATGCACTTGATGCATGTAACCGATCTCATAGGTTGAAAGTATAGAGATACTTGGGGATAACATATGGGTGCTTGTTAGTTGAACAAGTTCACTAAACATGACCCACTATGAGAGTTCCATTTGGTATTTCACTAGAGTGTCTATGGTAAATACTCTCATGTGTCAATAGTGTAAATAATCCTTTGACTTGTGAAACCAGGTCATCTTGTATGTGAACTGTCATACTTAGATTTTATCATGAAAGGGTCCCAATCACTAGGATGCTTAAAGTAGGGTGTTATTGGGTATGACATGAAGCATACGAAGATAAATGAGTTGTCCAGAGAGGATTCATCACCTCAATTGATTAAGGGGACATATCTCATATGTATCTGGCTTATATTAACTTATGGAAGTCCCTGGCCAAAACAATACTTAAGGAGTTAATATAAAGCTGCAGATCTAATATGAAATGGGTTAAGAGTAGACACTGAACCATGATCTTTCCTATCCCGGGATATTTGATGAAGGAATCGAATTACATTGTACACGAAAGGCTAGTCGAAGCTTGATGACTCTCTTGGCATTTGGGTGGTCATGATGCATTGCTAGATGCCGCTCATGATCTATAAATATAAAGAGGAAATTCTTAATTGAATTTATTATATTTATTGCCAACATGTTAAGGGCCTAATGGGTCACACACGAAAGGTGATTAATGAAATTAAAATGAGATTGAGTTAGATTAAATATTCATTAAGTGTTGTGGGCTTAATTTGAATATTTAATAATATATGTATTAGGGCTTTAGTGCAATAAGTCCAAGAGTTGGCATACACTAAACCTAGTAATATATATACACCTCTTATGTTGTTGTCGCCTCCCTATGTAAGTGCTTACCTGAAATCGACGTCTACCTCCCTAAGAAGAGAGATTTGGCCGAACACCTTGAGATTAAGGAGAATTCTATTCTTCTTGTTTCTTTAGGATAATTAAGGTAGAGGAGGAAGGTTTCTCACAACCTAGACTACTAGCATCGTCTTAGCAAAATACAATCTCAACCTTGTGAAGGCTTTCAGATCACCTGTGTGGATTACTGTTAGAGGTCGGACAATTGGACGGCTTTGGTTTTCGACAAGCGAGCTTTGTGTACAAGAACAAGAACATCAAGAATGTGCGATGTGGTTTCGACAATCTCCATTATAGAGGTATATGATTTTGATTGTTATATGTTTTTGACAGCCTGATCGTTTTGAATTCATAGGCAGATCCTTATAGGGATTCAGTATTCTCTATGTTTTATTTTATTCCGCTGCGTTGTATGTTTAACTGTTGATTAAATTATACATTATCTCTGTTTGAGCATGAGCTTAATCCCAACATAGTGTTCATGTTATTTTTCGTTTCGTGTTTTAATTATTTTCCCATGTTTTGTTTGTGTCGTGTTTCAGTTCATCCCATATTTTCTTCGTGTTATTTTTCGTGTGTTTAAAGTATTATAAATTTATATAAAATTTTACACATTAATAATTTATTTTATTTATATTTTGACACGTTCTTGTATTCGTGTTGTGTTCATGTTATTTTTCGTATTGTGTTTTTAATTTCTTTCTATGTTGTGTTCGTGTCGTGTTTCAATTCATTTCATATTTTGCACAGTTTGTCAATTTAGGAAAAATTTTGTGTGTTCGTGTCATGTCGTGTCTCAACTCATAACATATTTTGCATAATTTATCGTAGTGATTTGTGCTTTCTTGATGTGTTCTTGCTCATGTTATTTTTTTTTGTTCAAAGTATTATAAATTTTTACCTGTTAATAATTCCTTTTATATTGATTTTGACACGTTCGTGTATTCGTGTTGTCTTCGTGTTATTTTTTTATCGTGTCGTATCTTAATTACTTTTTCATCTTGTGTTTGTGTCGTATCTCAATTCATCCCATATTTTGCATAACTTATCATAGTGATTCAATTTTAACTATAAATGCATTTTCTTAAGATATTAAAATATAAAAATATAAAAATTATTTAAATAAATGATAATTATTTAATATGATTCAACTTAAATTTATTTGTGATTATTAATTTAATTAAAAATTTATAAAAATCTCCCAGCAAAGCGAAAGAAAGAATTCTAGTTTTGTGTAATACTAGAATTTTTTTCCCCGCTTCGCTGAGGGTTTTTTTTTTTTAATATTTATAAATTTTTAATTAAGTTAATAATCATAAAAAAGTTTATGTTGAATCATATTAAATAAATATCATTTATTTAAATAATTTTTTATATTTTAATATCTTAAATAAATAAATTTAGAGTTAAAATCGAATCACTATGACAAACTATGCAAAATATTGGATGAACATGGGAAAATAATTAGAACACGACACGAAAAATATTAAGAACACGACACAAATACAAGAGCGTGTCAAAATTTATATAAAACGAATTATTAACGTGTAAAATATATAAATTTATAATATTTTGAAAACACAAAAAATAACAAGAACATATCACAAACACACAATTTTTTTTTCTAAATTGAATTACTATGACAATTTATGCAAAATATGTCATGAATTGAGACACGATACGAACACATAATTTTTTTTTTCTAAATTGAATCACTATGACAAATTATGCAAAATATGTCATGAATTGAGACACAACACGAACACCCAATTTTTTCTCTAAATTGAATCACAATGACAAACTATGCAAAATATGAGATGAACTGAAAAACGACACGAACACAACATAAAAAAAAATTAAAACACAACACGAAAAATAGCATGAACATGATACGAGTATACGAACGTGTTAAAATATACATAAAACGAATTATTAACGTGTAAAAATTTATATAATTTTATAATACTTTAAAAGTACAAAAAAATAATACGAACATGAACACATAAATTTTTTAATTTTTTTTTCTTTTTTTTCTTCAACTAAAAAAAGACACATGTCAGCTTCTAAAGAATTTGTGTAGCCAATTTTATAAGTATGTTAGATTGGCTCCATAAGAATGATGTTATTAAATTAAACAATTTGCTCATACTTTAATAAATGTGGTGGTTTTTAACAACGAGTTTCAGCTTTTATGTCATATATTAATGCCACATTTTGGATTTTATAGGAATGATGCATTTTGTTTGCGATTTGAATTTATTGTCCATTATTTTATACCTTATTGTATATAAAAATCTTTCATTTTGTGTAAAATGAGAATAAATTTTAATTATAAGAAAATATTAAAGTTAATAATATCATTATTATGAGTTAATATTATATAAAATATTTTTAAGAAACAAAAATTAATATGAGACGATATTTTTTCCCTTCTACACCTGCTCATAATTTAGTGGGTTATGTCATAATGTACATCAAGTCAAGTGAATTAATGAGTGATGTTTATGTGAATATTATTTTTTTAATTTTTAACTAATGAAAGAATAAATGATAAATTTTTTTGAAAGATCATGAATGTTAAACATAACATTTTAAGATCATAAATTAAAATGAAACATTGATAAAAATCCATAAACTATCAGTAAAATTTACTCTCGTAAGAAAGATTATTTGGAGGGGGAAGGATGAGGGAAATTGACCAAGACAGTCATTAAGAATAACCAGATTATGCACACTCATTACGTGGGTGAATGAGAAATAAAAGTGATTGAAAAATTATATTTATAAAAAAAAAAAAAAAACTTGATTAGTGGGTAATTTTTTTTTTTTTTTATAAAAAACAAAATTTATTAAAGAACATCCTTTTTTTTTTTAAAGAATGAATAAAATCGAACAGTAATAATCCAAAATGTTGCGTTAAAGAACATCCATTTCAAGTAGCGTATCAGAAAGGTTGGACTATTTTTCAACCACACTACATCATTCTCAATAGATAAAGCATATTTAGCTAAACAACGAGCAACAAAATCCCCCCCTCATTACAAAAGACCAACTAAAAGAATGTAACCGTCGAGTCAAGAAATGAATTTCCTCTGCAATATGTCTTGCCAAAGAGCACCTTGATCCACCACCCTTGAGCTCTGAGAACACATTAAAAGCATCAGTTTCAATTACCATATCAGCTATGCCCACATCTTGAGCAAAACGGATACCTTCTCTTACTGCCATCATTTCCAGCACAAAGGTTGAAAACAGAGGACTGGTTTTCCTAGCTAGTGCAGCTATTAGAAGTCCATTTGAATCACAAATGATAGCCTCTAAACCTGCCCTTGTGTTGTCGCTTGTCTGGAAAGCATCAACATTTAGCTTAAAAACACCACTTACAGGTAGGCACTATCTAGAAGGGAGTGAAGTAACTTTTACCTCATTTGGTCTCATGGTATTATCAAATTCTTGGATGGTTTGGCTTATCAGCACTCCAATCCTCTCTGCATCCCATCTTTGTTGTTCAAATTTAATCTTGTTCTAAGTGCTCCATATGGTCACACACATAATCTGAAGGCATCCATTCCCGCCAACCAATAAAGGTTATTAGACCATTCTGTAAACGTGGCTCCCTGCACCTCATAGACCCGTTGTGAAAACATCTACAGATTCAGTAATCCCTTATCTCTCATACAGTCTCGAAATAGATGAAGGACTATCTCTAAAGTCTGTCCACATAAACAGTACTTCTCTTCACAGGGTATATGTTTTGAGATCAACGTCTTATTGATTGGAAAAATGTCATGGCATGCTCTCCATAATAGTATTTTAGGACGTGGTGACAGCTTCAGATTCCAAAGAAGCTTCCATGCCCCTTTGTTCCTTTGTTCCATCCTGCTATCGTCACTTCTCTTTAGCGTTCTTAATAATTTATAACTCGATCTGACAGAGTAAATACCAGAGGGATTATCATGCCAAATGACTTTATTGTCTACCTTGTATCCTGCACAGAGGTAAACTTAGGATAGCTTATTCATCTTCACTCGTAAACTTTTGCCTGATTAACTCTTCATTCCACTCTTTTTTTTAATCATCCAATAAAGCACACACCAAATCCGGGCTGGAGGTCGCATAGGGGGTGTTAATCATACCACTTGCTAATCCCATCAGTCACTTGTCCTTCCAAATGCACACCTTCTCTCCATTCCCAATATGCCAATACAACCCTCCTCTAGCAATTTTTTCGTTGCCCATAACCCAGCTTTGATTTAAGAAAAGAAGATCTTGGGAAGTATTTAGATTTAAACATGCAAGATACTAGGAGATCTACATTATGCAAAAAGTGCCACCCTTGCTTTGCCAACATTGCCACATTGAAAGAGTTAAAGTCTCGAAAACCCATTCCATCTAGAAATTTGGAGTCGCATAACTTATTCCAACTTAGCCAATGAAGCTTTCTCTTATTATCCCTCTGTCCCCACCAAAAATTACACACCATCTACCTTAACTCCTCTAAGATGTTGTTGGGTAAAAGAAAATATGACATTGCGTAGGTTGGAATAGACTGACCGTTTTAACCAGCACCTCGTACCCCGCCTTAGAGAGGAGACGTTCTTTCCGACCTTGAAGTTTCTTCCCTACTCTCTCTATTATAGAGGTGAAGATCTGTCTTCTTGCGTCCATAGAAAAGAGGAGCCTCAAGTAAATATCTGTATTCATTAGTTTGTGGATACCAAACGTATTCTTTAAAGATGCCTGACGTTCACCATCCACATTCTTTCTGAAGAACACAACTGACTTGTCAATCACTACAAACAAATTGCCATATAGCGACGGTCCAAAAAGCGTTGGTAAAACTCAAAAATCCGTTGCTAAAAGTCCTAAAACCCTATACCGACGGTCAAAATGACTATTCCGACAAAAAATTAAGTGACGGTAAAACCCTCGTCGGTATAGACCTATACCAACGGAAAAAGCGATCGTCGGAATAGATGTATAACATATACCGACGGTTTTAGGCGTCACTAATGTTACTACCGTCAGTATAGCCTATGTTGGGTTAGCCCCTTTTGCTTTTTACCTATACCGACGGCTCTTCCGTCCGTCGGTATATCTATACCGGCGGATTTTGTCTCCGTCGGTATAGATACCGTAGATATACATATACCGACGGATTTTTTTCGCGTCCGTCGGTATAGATAAAAATGTAAAATATATAATTAACCTATAGCGACGGTTTGTCGTAAATTTACCGACGGTTTACTCCGTCAGTATACTATACATTTTTTGTTGTTATATGAACTGTCAGTATAAAGGTCAGAGCGTCGGTAAAAATAAAATTTTATCATATTTTCAATTACTAATATTTATATGTTTATAGTTTAATCCAACATATTTCATATAAAAAAAACCATAATAAGAAAGTACAAAATATTTCATAATATTAAAAATAAAATTACAAATAAATTGTCTTAATTATATAACTTTTACAAGCTAAATAGAAGTTGCAAGCTAAAGTCATAATACAGTCTTAAAATTGAAAATTAGCAGTCCAAACACAAAGTAAATAAGCAATCCAAATACATAAAGTGAAATAAGCAATCCAAATCTCATGAATATTCCTATGGAGCAGCATCTGCATAAAATTGACAAATATTATACAATTAAAAGCAATTAAGTAGTGAAGTCAATATAGAAGAATAAAATAATCAAGTAGTTTACCATCTTCATTTTCATTAACTTGATGACTAGAAGTTGAAGACCTTATTACTGGTGACAAATTTGGAGCACTACCAGCATCAGGTACCTAAAAATTATATGTTCTGTCAATATATATCTGTACGATTTATTGAATTAAGCTTATACACATTACATCTACTCAAAGGATAAAAATATATATGCCATAAAGGCGCATGTTAATTAAACATAACACAATCAAATTAATTCAAAAAAAGACCATATTAGAAATATTAGAAATATATTTCATGCATTGTATATATCATACTAACAATTATATATATCATGCATTGTATTGTCATTATTAGAAATATTAAGAAAGACGATAAATTGGGAAGTCTCTTACCAATATCCTGAAGCTAGCAACTTTCACCCCAATAACCTTGGAGGCTTACCCCAAATAAGTGCTTTGGGATTCTTTTTTAATTCATGTTTTTGATTATTGGATCCGCTATATCCAAGAACCCTGCCATTTTTTTTAGGGCAAGAGAACAATTTAGCAGAATTAATGTATGAATTAAGCAGCTAATTATTTCCTAATCCTATATATACAGTGATAAAAACTTACCCAATCAGATAGATTATGCAAGTTGCAACTGCAGCCGAGGTTGATAACTCCACTTTGTTACGCAAAAGACACCAACCCTATACCAAAAGGTGCAGATGAGCAATTTACGAAAACAAAATCTGCATTTATATGGTTCTGATATGCTCTTCTTAATTCAATGAGCTAGCAAATCTCTCAAGAAATTCCTTGACAACTTGTCTTAATTTCTCCAGCTCTTCTTAATTCAAGAAAGGTTTAGTTTCTTACATTTCTTTGCAAAGCCTAGGAGCCGACAAGGTCCCATGGTGTTTGTGTTAAGTGCAACATCACACCTAGCTATATGTAAATTGCTAGCTACTTTTAATACAAGTCTATGTCAATGAAATGCTCAAATATCCACATTTATATAAAGAAACCTTTCATCAAATGTCGTATTGGCAGCTGAATTCACAATTATATCAACTTCTTTAATTTTGCAATCTCACTCGCGATATATTAATGTTGCTGGGATGCTTGCATTGATAGATAATTACTCATTAGACATTCTGTTCTTGCAGAAGTGATTTGAGCTTGAACTTTTACAACTAGAAAAGATTAGTTTTTTTTTTTTTCCACTAATCTAAAACCATAAAACTGTGAAAAACTCACTTAGTTCTTCATAAAACATAATCTTTTTTCTTTCTCTACTATTGTCATTGCCAACAAGTTTCTGACAAGTATGAACAACCCAGTTAGCAACTAAATCAATTCCTTGTTAGAAAGAGAATCAAGCATCAACCATGAACATAGCAAATAGGAACTAAGACTCCCAATGAGAGCCATTTCAAGGTAAAGAAATGAAAAACAAAAACTTTCAACATCAGAAACAATAGATTCTTAGACTAAAAAACAACCAAAACTCCAACCAAAACTAGAAATACTTAAAAACCATCTTAGCTGAAACTTTTAAAGGAAGTTCCATGCACTTATTCTAAAGATTTGAAAAGTTCTGTGTTTATGATATGAAATAGATCCAATTAATGTTAACTCAATAAACAATCATTAATACGCAATTTACATATTACCATGATGCCAATACAATAGCTTGCAATGCTATTTGTATAACATTAAAAGGTTATATATAAGCTATGCAGAATTGTTTATAAAAAAATGAAACTATTAGTTGTTTACCTTAGAGTGAAAATTTCTGATCCAGCTTTGGACCTTGGCAAGAAAAACATTAAAAGATTATCTAGTAGCCAAAAAATAATGCTAGTAGTAATGAATGCTTAAAAAAAAAAAGAAAAAGAATGGCAAAAAAAAAAAGTAAGGGTTGTGAATTGAAATTCCAAATGCTTATTTTAAAGACTAGTCTGAATACTTGTAACTTGAGTTCAAGGAAACTCAAGCTATTTCCTGGCATAACTAATTCCTCCCCCATCAATGATTAAAATTGTGTTTCTTTGACATAGCTTGATGGCATAACATCACAGCTTTCCATGATATAAAATTAGCTTCAGTACTATATAATCAATCAATGCTAGCAGTACTCACAAGTTTACAACACATACAATTCAGTTGCAATTCACACTCTAAATTCTTGTCTTATCCAAAAGACCAATCTCTATATCATGCATGGAAACTAGAAAATTCATTTCAGACCTCATGTATTTGAAGTAGCTAAATTATATGTACCTCTTCCAGAAGCTCCAGTTTTTGACTAGCCTCTGTTTTCTTCCTTTGAAACTCGTAATGACCTCATCTTCGTTATCTCCCTCACCTTGAGCATCTTCTTGGTCTAATGTACTAATTGAATCTTCTTCTTCGCCTGAACTGTGCTCATCAAAAAGTCTCTTCCCCTCAATATTTTGTTGCTTCCGAGGATGACCTCTACGTCATGCAATATAAAATTCATTCTTAATTAGCTCTTGAACTAAAATCTAAAGAACAGACTCTTACTCAACAAATATGATAATACCTAGTAAATGGAAAAGAAAAATGAGGAAATATTTATTTGAAGAAAACCGCACTGCTTGGAAACATCTGATAAAAAGTTCTTACTTCACATACAAAAGAACTAGAGAATGATTGAAGTGAGATTCACCAGTACCTTGAATCCCTTAATTCTTTGCACACTTCTCTTGCAACTTTGCTGCAATTAAAGCAGAAATCAAATCTATCATATTATAAAAATTACAGGACAACAATAGAACCCTAGAAATTATTCAAATCCTTAATCGATGAGAAATGACTCAGAAATCAAATTAAACCTTAGTCGATAAGAAAAACAAAGAAATGAAGAAGATAAGTGAGACAAGTACAACCCTAGAAATTTGGAAAGGTAAAAAGAAAGGGAGAAAATTTCTGATTAAAGAATTGAAGGAGAAATCAAAGACAGATTTCGAAGTAACGCCACTCCATCATTAAGGGGATTTTTTCGAGAGAGAGTAACAAAGCATCAGTTGATAATTAATCAAAAGTAAGAAGCCAAGAAATTAAAGTTCTTTTAATCTGCAATGGCAACGATGGAGCGATTTGGGAGACAGACACATACCAATGGCGAAAGAGAAAGAGAGACACAGCAGAGAGCAAAGTCGAGTACCGGAAGAGAAAGAGAGAACTGAAATAAACAAAAATAAAACCCTAAATAAATTTTAGGCCTATACTGACGGTCAAATTAATGATCCGTTGCTATAAGTTCTTTCTAATTAAAAATGAAATAAAAAAAAATTAAAATCCCCGCCAATTTAAAAAAAAAAAAGGGTCTTTTGGGAAATTTACCGACGGAAAAAAACTGTTGGTAAAAATTATACCTATACCAACGGTTTTTCATTGACCGTCGGTATAGATATACCTATACCAACGGTTTTTCATTGACCGTCAGTATAGGTATAACTATACCAACGATTTTTCATTGACCGTCGGTATAGGTATACTTATACCAACGGTTTTTCATTGACCGTCGGTATAGGTATACCTATAGCAACGGATTATTTGGGCGTCGGTATATGTTATGTATATTCTGACGGTAACAAAAATCCGTCGGAATAGATACTTTTTACCTACGGATTTCGACCGTCAGTATAGGTAAGCGTCAGTATATGACAATTTGTTTGTAGTGAATGTTGATAGTCCGCCCAGAAGCTTCCTCATAGACGTGTAATAAAGTCTTTAATTTCACACAATCACCTTCGGACGCCCTAACAAAAAATAGGCTATCATCTACACACACACAAAAAAAAAAGGTGTGACACTCTGGGACAACTCCTGCAAATTAAGAACCCTTTGATCACATTCCTGTCCTCAGCTCTTTGCAATAGATTAGATAATCCCTTAGCAACAAAAAGAAAAAGGTACGGTGATAGTGGATCACTTTATCGAAGGCCACGGTTAGGGCAACTAACATCACTATTTTCTCCATTCACTAGGATAGAATATGATACAGATGAAACGCACTTCATTATTAGTTGAACACACCTCTCGGCAAAAACCAACCTCATCATCATTCCTTGTAAAAAAGGTTATTCCACCCGATCATAAGCTTTGCTCATATCTAGCTTAATGACCATTCGCCCTTCCCTCCCTTGCTTTTTTTTCTTCATGAAATGTAGGATCTCAAAAGCTACGAGGACATTGTCAGTGATTGATCTTCCTGGCACAAACTCACTTTGGTTGTGAGATATGATTCTTGATAACCACCTTTTAAGCCGATTAACCAACACTCAGCTTATAAACAACATTACATAATTAAATGGGTCTATAATCCGTTACCTTCTTAGGTTGACTGACCTTTGGAATAAGCACAATGTTCGTATGATTGAAAGTCTCCACGAGGTCCCCCCCATTGAGAAAAGATAACACGCCTCTCACCACATCTTCTCATACAAAGTGCCAATATTTAAGAAAAAACACTACTGGCATACCATCTAGACTTGAAGCTTTCAAGGGATGCATATCTTTCAAAGCCTTGTCAACCTCCTAAGCCTTAAATTCCTGCATCATTGCTTCATTCATCTTATCAGAAACATTTCTAGGCACATTATCAAGAACCTTGTCCAAGTTGTTGGCGCCATCAAAAGTGAAAATAGATTTAAAATAACTAACTGCTTCCTTTGTTATCTTGTCATGTTCTTCCTGCCAAACTCCATTATTAACCACAAGCCCCATCATCCTGTTTCGCTCCTTCCTAGCTGATGCTTGAGTATAAAAGAAGGATATATTTTTATCTCCCTCTTTTAACCACACAATGCGGGATCTTTGTTTCCACATTAATTCCTCCCTCACAAAGAGTTCATTAAGTTCTTTTTTAATGACCATTGCTAGCTGAGAGAAAACACCATTTCTCCTACTAAAAAAGTCCAGCCCCTTTTTCTTGTCTTTAATTTGTTCTCGCATGTATCCAAAACAATCTCTATTCCATTGTCTAAGTCGACTTGCACACTGTTTGATTTTATCCTGGACCAGACGTTGGTTGTTTCCTTGTTCGATTCTTGATTGCCATGCATCATGCATAGAGGTGTAAATGAGACACTTGTGCTCGCAAGCTACTCGAGTTCGATTGGAAAAAAACTCGAATACGATTCGGTTATTTTCGAGCCGAGCTAGAGCTCGAGCAGCTCGAGCTATAGACCGAGTCGAGTTCGAGTATCTTAATACCCGATTCGAGTAGCTCGTGAGCCTAATCGAGCTTTTTAATTTTAATATTAATTTACTATTTTATCCTTAATATATATACATAAAACTCAAACCCTATTTTTTTTTCTCTTGTTTCCTTTCATTAGCCGCTTCTCACTCCCTCACAAACTTTCATTCTTGAGCCCAAGTCTGAAACCCTCTCAAGCCGACACCACCACCATGGATTCCATAGACACACTGATGATTACAGAGAATGGTACAACACAATCTTACTACAGCAGTTGACGGCGACCAGAAGCCTTTGGCCTCCAAAAATGGAGCGCCGGCTCAAGTGACACCAGAGTCTGAGGTAACGAAAAGAGGAGCTCGAGTATACTCCCTCTAGAGGTGGGTACTCACGTGATATGCCGCAGGAGAGATGGCAAGTATCATCCTATCAAAGTCATCGAACGCCGTAAGATGCATTTCGCAGAGTATACGCTCCGGACGGTGCCGGATTCCTCGTCGCCGTTTGACTTGGGGTTCATCGTCACCCATTGCTTCCATCGCGCGTTGGCTTCGTGGCCGAAACTCGATACGATATTAGCTATTCTTAATACATAATTTGAATGCGTTTAATTTTTCTTTAAGGAACTTTAATTTCTAAGTATACTTTTCTAGTTTTAGATTTGTTTTAGGAGTTAACTGTTGATGATATATATATATATATATTTTCAAAGCCAAAAACAAAAAACAAGAAAATGCAGTTTTTCTTTTTATCATTATATTATTCAAAAAAATTATTATTTAAATACAAAAAATTTGTATATGAAACGAGCTCGAGTATGTAAATCGAATAAACGAGCTTAATCGAGCCGAACTCGAATAGTTCGATTTTATTTCGAGTTGAGCTTCAGCTTAAAAAATAACATTCGATCGAGCTCGAGTATCGAGCAGCGAGTTTCGAGTCGAGCTCGAATTCGAGTTTCTCACTATTGGGCTCAACTCGATTACAGCCCTAATCATGCACAATTCCTTCACAGTTAGGATCCCTTGTCTACATAGCTTCAAATGTGAAAGTTCCCAATCGCTTCTTGCTCACACTAAAGTCTACCATTCTTAATAAAACAGGAAGGTAATTAGACCTTGAAGCAACAAGATGAGAAACAGAAGCCATAAGGAACCTAGTGCACACCCTGTCGTTACAAAACATTGGTCTAGTCTTTCTTCAACTCTCCCTCTGTCTGCAATGTTTTTGCTCCAAGTATACTTGTGCCTCGAAAAGCCTAGGTTATGAAGTCCACAATCATTTATAACCATTCTAAAATCTCTCATTTGTGCTTTTGGACGTTGGTTGCCTCTCTTTTTTCATGTCCACATAATATTTCATTAAAGTCCCCACAATGAGTCATTCTGAGTGAGAATGTTGTGTCAATTTCGTAAACTTCTCTTGCTAGTTTTCCAGTGTCCATAAAAGTCAATTAATCTCTAATTCCTTTCGTTGTCCTTTGGGAAAATCAAAGCATCAATGTGATGTTGCGTATAGCTAGCTAGATATTTCTAGCCTTACATCATTATTATTTTTAATTATTTTTAAATGTAAAAGATATAATTATTTTTAGGTATAAATTATTGTTAATATTTTTTTAAATTTTAAATTATTTATTAATTGAATTGATGTTATTTGATTTTTAATATAAATTTAATTAAAAACTTCAAATATAATAAAGAAACATTATATGCTCCCACTATTTCCCTCCCACGATCACAATCCTATTTAAGAAACCCCTTGCAGTAATCATCCACGTGTGCGATCCTGATTAAAGCAAGAGAAAAAGAACAAAGCTCATCCCATGTGTCCCAACTTGAAAGCAAGTGGCAGATAGAGAGTTAACAGTCACTGTCACACCATAAGACCACCTTGCAGTTGGACCCAAACGAGACCAATCAAATGGTCAAGAATGATGCAACATGGCAGCCAAAGGCAGGTGCCAATCAAAAGCTCAGAGGATGGGATGGAATATGTGGGGCTCTGGGGTCCTTTCAAAATGTCCAACTGTCATTTCCAGGGTGATACCCAATTACAGGATAAGAATGCAATGGGTATGGGAGTGTTGTGGGACCCATGAGGGAGTGATGTGGCGAAGTGGGACCCGAGATATGGAGATTGTGGTGGGCTTTGCCTTTGTTGGCAGTGACAACTGACAAGCACACGAGAGTGGAGATTTTTTTTTTTTTTTGCCCTTTTGTTCTAACCCTTTTTTTTTTTTTTTAACGACCTTTAGTATGATAAAAATGAATATTTTTTATGAAAAATAATTTATGAAATGTGATTTTCATATTTTATACGTTAAAAACTGTTATTTTTTTTTGGGAATATAATTTTTCTTAAAGAATTACTTTTTTATAAGTATTGAAATGTAATTCTCATGAGAAATGATGTGAAAATAACTTTCTCATTTAATTGAAAAGGTTAAAAAATATTTAAAACAAAATTATCTTCTTTCTATTTGATTTAAAATTATCAATTAAAATATTATTTTAAAATATTTCGTACAAATATTTATTAATAATAAATATTATTAAAATATTTAAATAATATTTAATTTGTATTCAACCTTTTAATTTTTCAATTATTTGAGAGTAACTTCAAAATTTTATTATTAACAAATATTTTTTTATCACAAAAGTAACTCAAATTATCAATTAAAATATTATTTTTAAATATTTAGTACAAATATTTGTTAATAATAAATATCATTGAAATATTTAAATAATATTTCATTTTCATACAGCCTTTTAATTTTAAAACTGCATTAAAGTAATTTTGAAAATTTATTATTAACAAATATTTTTTATCATAAAAATAACTGAAATTATCAATGAAAATATTATTTTTAAATATTTAATACAAATGCTTGTTAATAATGAATATCATTAAAATATTTAAATAATATTTAATTTGCATATTCCCAGGATTTTAATAAATATCATTAAAACATTTTTTATAAAGATAATTTCAAAAATTACCATCACATTTTCAAGATTTTAATCAGCACCTTTTCATGTATATTAAACGTTAAAAAGTTACATTCTAAGAATCACATTCTTAAGAATTATATTTCATAAAATATGATTTCTTGAAACGTTATGGGTTTTCATTTTCTATGTTTTTTCTGACTGATTTCACACGTGTAGGTCATTTTCGTGGGGCCTGATGGGCACGTGCGCACCATTTCTCCTTTGTCAGTTCATTCATAGTCTCAGCTATCTCGACCCCAGGTTGCAGTGCCTAATGGGCTTTGGAGCCCATCGCAATTGGTGGCCCACTGAGAACGATCGATGTTTTAAATGGAAGACGAGGGAACTTTCTAGCATTTAGACACGTAAAGTTTGGGCTCAAATGAATTCAGAAAGATGGCCATGATGATCCACATATTTTCTTTTATTTTCTTTAAACTTTTTTTTTTTTTTGAATTAAACAATGGTTGCAAAAACTCATATTCCTTGTACAAGGTTCAATTATGAGACATTGAAAATGAAAGTTTTAAATCTTAACTATTAGGACATTGAAGTTCAACTTGAGACGGTTTTTTTTTTTTTTATATAAAAAAGGTTACAGTTTAAAAATAGAAAAATAGATTGCAAATATTAAGATTTGAATTCTAAATCTACTATATATCATTTCTTAAAAATAATTGTATGAATTAATTGACTTGGAACAATAATTTGTATATACTTTAATTTGACGATAAAGTAATAGCCTTAAAACACTACAAATAACGTACACCTATTAGTTTCCTCTTTCTATATAAGCAACATTTTTATTTAGAGTGTAGTTATATCTTATATCTTCCAAGTGCCTTTCAAATTTCTCCCCAAATAACACCAAATGAAAGAAGAAAAGCATTGGTAAAATTTGCATCAATAAGCCGTTAAAACGGATGAAACCAAGGCAATAATAATAATTTCTTTTTGAATTACCGTGAAATTTGACCGACTGGTTCAAGTAGCTTACGATGGAAGTACAACTTCAAGGTTTAAACACTAACATTTTATAGGAAGAAAGAAAAAAAAAAAAAAAAGGAGAGAAAACATTGAATGGAAATAAAAGAAAATTATATTTTGATTTAATATGATGGATGAAAAAAAAAATTAAGAATAAAATTATAAGATAAATATAAAAAGTGTATTTTTTCTCATTGTTTAAAAAAAAAAAAAAAGGAAATTTGAATCGAAAGGAAATGTACAAAGAGCAATGCTACTTGCCCAGTCTAGTTATATCGTCTCGCCAACCCCCCATCCCACCTGATGTGGCAAATACCAAGTCAGTACAATCTAGAAACAAAAACTTTTCTTTTAGGGAAATGTTATATACACATAAAAACATACATATATATATATATATATATATATATATAAACATAACTGATTTTTTTTCTTATATCAATTTTTTTAACTTAATAAAAAAACATGTTATTTTTTTTATTTTTCAAAAAATGATAGTACAAAGTAATTATATTTACATTTGTGTGTTTCTTATGTGTATATAACATTATTCTTCCTTTTATTTTATTTTATTTTATTTTGAACATTCTCCAAATGCAGTTCTCTATTTCCTCATTGTCTCCTTCCTCACCGATCAACCATCGCATCGTCAACCTCTCTTTGTCCCTTTGATTCCAAAATACAGTTTAAAACTTCAATGTCCTTCATCAGATCTGTTTAGATTCCATGCCCAAAGATTCAATTTGAATCCTTATCGAAATCTCCAAATTCAATAAATTTGAATTAAAATATAAAAAAATTGAAAAGAAAAAAGAAGTGTGGTATGAATATGAAGAAAAGAGAAAAAAAAGACAGGATGTCAAAGAAAGAAAAATAATAAGTTGGTGTTTGGTATGGTGTGATTTTTAAAAAATTGAAGGTGATTTAATTATCATGATTAGATTACTATGTTTGGTAGTAACTTGAGAATCTTACGTGGCAGTGATTTTAGATCACCGAAAGTGATTAGATCATCGAAAGTGATTAAATCACCACCTTATTGTGAGTTAATCTGAATCTCATCCAAAAATTTGAGAACGTTTTATCACCGAAAGAGAGTAATATACAAAATTATTTTAAAACAAATTTACTCTGGAAGTGATGCCTATCCAAATATGTTTCTTTACAAATTTTTAATTTTTATAAATAAATCTTCATTTTTTAATCATCTTATACAAAATAACTTATGGGACTATTAGATATGAATATGTTAATAATTTTGAATTATACTCATTAGTATTAGTTCATACCATATAATTTTCTATAAAATAATGAATTATTCTTATTTATAAATTGTTCATTCAATAAAAATTGAAATTATTTCTTTCATTAAATAATTTTATTATTAATAATAAAGTTATTTATGGTGTAATATATTCAGTTATTTTTTTTATGCAATGTCAAACATAGTGATTTAAGATTACCAATGATCTATAATATTAGAGAAAATATAGTAATTTAAGATCACTAGTGATCAAATCACTTTGATAATCTTATCACCATGATAATTAAATCATGCCATAATCTTAAAACGATACCAAACACTATCTAAGATTTAACTACCTATATGTTCAAGGTGAACCGTTCGAAGAAGCTTTTGAAATTCTGAGATAATACTAATGTGGTTTTTAAATTGATAAATGCTCAATTTAAGACCAAAACTATTATCTTTTGAATGAATCAAGATTAAACCTTTTATTTGAGTCTATTAAGGGTACAACTTTTTCGAATTGTGATATTTAAAGACTTTTGACATTGTTTGATGAGTACGAACCAAAACAATGAGTGATGTTAGAAAAGAATGCTTACATGGATTTTATTTTCACATTTTGCAATTAGGAAAAAGAAAAAACATAATAATCCAAAAACATATATATAAAAATTGAAAAAAAAAATTAAATCCCCAAAAACAGTTCAATCTTTCCTATTTCGATCAGAGTTTCTTCAATTAAGATTTCAGATTAAAATCAAAGTTGATTTCATAATTCTCAATCTCCTAATCAATCAGGGTTTTAAAAAATGTTCTTCCAATCCAAATTTTCAAATCCTTGAATCAATCAAACACCATAGCCAGACTACACCATAGCCAGACTGTTAGTTCTCAGTCCCATCAATCTCCTCCCTCCATTGTTTTTTTTTTTTTGTTTTGTTTTATTTCCCATCGTCATTTCCTTTCTCTCCCCACAAATCTAATCCAATTATTATCCCAAAAATATGAAAAATGAGTTGGTGGTGGGCTGATGCTATTTAGCGCTACTAAGGCAAGTCCTCATTTTCTTTGGCTTGACAAATTTCTGTTTACCCTTTATGAAATTACTTATGATTTTTTTTTTTTAACGTTTACAGAAGAATTTTGAGGAAGATGAAGCACCAAGAAGCTTTCAGAGCATTGGGTTGGTAGTTCAACTACAAAATCAATGATTCCATGCTCCACAATTAGGGATTTAGGTTTTTGGGTTTTGTCGCAACCTAAAAAATAACAAGTCTCAACGCAAGACTTTATTATTTGTTAAGCGTGAAATTAAAAAAAATCGAAGAAAAGTCGACTTAATTCCTCTTGAAAATGAATGTTTTGAAAATGACCTTGAAAAAGATATGGAGTCGCCACCAATCTTTTTTAGCTAGGTGTGATCGGCCACCTATTAAAACCGGTTTTATAAAAATTTTAAAATTAATTAAAACATTTTTAAAACCAATTTCAAGTCTGTGTTTTAAACCAGAGAAATCAAAGAAGCGGGTTCGAAACTCGATTACGTGTGGGGAAGGATTAGCACCCCCACAACGCCCGTGTAAAACGGTACCTTATTAATCGTGAGTTATCTCAAGTCTCGGTAAAAAGTCAGTTTTAAATTTAGTATTTCAAGTTAATTCCCCAATTTAAAGAAAAATAATTCCATTTTTAATTGAAAATGATCCGAAATTTATAAATTCAAAATTTTCCTATATTCCCCAACAAACGTGGCAAAATATAGAAATTTTTATTAGTTTGGAAAACTTTCCGAATCATTCTCATTTTAAAGAAGATATTCCGTTATAAATGATAATTGATGATATCCTCCCCAGCAAACCCGGCAGAGAATTCATGAATTATTTTAACTCGGAAATATCTTTATTTTATTGAAAATCAGTACCTTTTTGAAAACATTTAAAAAAATATGAATATGAATATATATGACATAAATAAAATGACATAACAAAGTCTAAATAATATAATGCAACCTAAATGATATGATATAATTTAAATGTCTTAGCATATTCTAAATGAAATGAATTATCCTAAGTTATATGATATATTCTAAATGGAATGAAATGACCTAGGTAACATGATATATTCTATATGAAATGTAATATCCTAAGTCATATGATACATTCTAAATGAAATAAAATATCCTAAGTGACATAATATATTCTAAATGAAATGAAATGACCTAGGTAACATAATATATTCTACATGAAATGAAATGACCTAGGTAACATAATATATTCTATATGAAATGAAATAATTTAAATGACATGGCAAATATAAATGATATGGCATATAATCTAAATGATATGAAATATAAAATAATACTATCATATAATATGCATGAAAATAAACATAATAATGCATGAACATAGCATATGCTAAATAATATGATAAAAATAACTAAATAAAAAGCATAGGATATCATGAAATATTCAAAACCATATAACAAATAATATAATATCAAAATTTTAAATCAAAGATAATAACACCATCATGAAAGTTAAACATAGCAAAAATTACATATTATATAATATGCATGAATATGGAAAATGCAATGCATGAGAAAGTATTTTTTCCTTTAATTAAGAAAATCCGTATATCTAAAAAGATATCCGGCTACCTTAGGAAAATATATCAAATTAAATATTCTAAAATCAAAATACTTCGTGATTGTTTGAAAACAATTTTGAAAAGCTTAGATTAAAAATAAAAACTTAGCTAAACCTTTATTAAATGGCTCTAATTTCCTAAGTTTAAAATCCCGGACTTGACCACCCTTAACCCGAGACTTAAAAATCATTTTTAGAGTTTAAAAAGGCTTAGAAACTACCCTAAGTCAGTAGCTAAACTTCCTAATCAGCCCTCTCTAAGTAACTTACAAAACAGAAAAATGATTTTCCTTCAAATTCATTCTGACTCCACTGTCCAGTTTCAAAGCACGATTTTTTACCCTATTTTTAAAAATTCAAAAAAATCTAAAATCAAAACTGGAGACTCAGAACATGTACAAATACACGAAAAAATAGGCTTAATTTTCTGATTAAAGATGCCTGCCCAAAAAAATCGGGAAAGTACGAGTACTGGTGAAAAAACTGTTTTGCCAAAACACATTCTTTTGCCTTTGATAAAATCATTTAAAAATCAAAGTAAAAATATTAGAGACTCTCTAAATGACTCACAAACAGTAGCTAACACTTTTGAAAAGTTAGGCAAAAAATTGGCTAAATAAAAAAAATCACAAAGGTAGAATAATCAATTTGACAACTCTTTAATTTTTCACAAGTATATGCTCAAGATAGCATGAATTTGAACCATTGATTGACCTAAGTCATAAGTCAAGTGGAAAAGACATGAAATGCATGAAAAATACAACAAATATGATGCATGAAATGCATGATTTAAAACCTAAATGACATGAAAAATGCATGGCATCAATAAAATGACCTAGACCTAAATGAACTTGCATGGAATTTAATGCAACCTATGTCTAAAATGCATGAATATGCATGGCAAAACAAACCAATCCTAAACCTAAAATAAGCATGGCAATAACACAAACACATGGCATGCTTAAACAAAATACTCAACCAAATATCATGAAAATGCAAACCTATCTACTAACATAACAAAAAATGCACACACAAAGCAAACAATATGAAGTGGCCGAATGTGGTGGATGCTTAAAATGAGCATGGCATTTTCACAAACACTTGATATACTAACATGCATAGCTAAATAATAATACTCAAATCATGCAAATATAAAGTAAAGGCATGAAAACCAATAGGCATTTTCACAAACACATGGATTACAAAATATAAAACATAAACAAACTTAAACATTTGAAAACAGAAAATCAAAAATGCAAGACAAGTAAAATAAACATGATAACAAGATAATAGATTCAAAAATAGAAACAAGCAAGCAACCAAATTAAAACAAGCTTCATATTTATGTATTAGAAGAAGATTTAAAGCATCAAAACTTGTTAAATATCAAGAATAACGTGAAATAAAAAATGCAAACAGCAACTACTCAAAAACTAGGCCATTCGGCCATCTCAAAAACAAGAGGAGAAAAAAAATTCAAGAGCTTTTTACAAGAAAGAATGAAGAAGAACTTGAAGAAGAATATTAAAAACACTTATTTTAAAAGAAAAATCAAAAGAAACTCACCAAAATAGTAATCAAAACAGCAAATCAAGAATGGAAAATCAAAGAAAGTGCAAGAGTTTGCTGCTTAAAGAACCTCTAGAAGCTATCTTTCAAGCTTTTTCTCTTCTAACTTTCATTTCTTTTCTAAACTTTTCTTTTTGCCTTTCAACAATGGAGAGAAAAATCAGCCAAAACCAAGAGACAATAGAGAGTGAATAGCTGAAAATGAAAGAGAGAATGCCTCTCCCTTGTAGTGGCTGAATGGTCCTCCCTAGGCTAGGATGTTGTCATTTTTCATTCAACCAATTTTCATCCAAAGGCTATTGATCCAAGATGTTTAAAACATGAAATTATCACCCTTAGATTAGGCCATCAACTATCCACAATTACAGCTGTTCAAAAATCTTAAGCCATTATGTTGACACTCTCCCTCTTCATGCATTGGTCCATGTGGCTTATTTGCAAAGGCTTGATCAATAAATAACTAACTTCCTCTTCATTGTTGGCCTTTTAAAAATGAGAAACTATCTACCTATCCTTTGGCCTTGGCCAGCCAACCCCCCTTCTTCCAGCCCATGTTTCATTTTTTTAAAAGGCAAGAAAAGCCCTTTTCGATTTCTTGGGTAAAATGACCTTTTGCCCCCCGAACATAAATAAATGGAAAACGGACTCCAAATTCAAATTTTCTTTTTTCAATACTTTCAAAATAATAAAAATTTGAATTCTAGAAGTTTTCAAAAATTTTTGAGTCCATTTGCTATTTATTTGGATTTTTTCTTCCAAAATTGCCCTTTTATGCCCCCAAACTTTACCATTTTTAAACGAGCTCAAAATCCCGATTTTTCTTCACCAATATCTTCCAAATAATTTAAAAATGTGATATGGAAGTTTTCATAATTTTTGGAACTCATTTGGTATTTTTTCGGGATTTATCTGCTTGAATTACTACATAGGGGCCCGGAATTTGGCCATTTGGCAAACGAACTCCGAATCCAGATTTTCTTTCTCCAAAATCTTCCAAATAATTTAAAAATGAGATTTACAAATTTTCAAAATTTTTAGAGTTCATTTGCTATTTTTTCGGGATTTATCTACTTGAATTTTTGCTTAGGGGACACGGGATTTGGCTATTTTGCAAACGAACTCCGAATCAAGATTTTATTTCTCCAATATCTTTGAAATGATTTAAGAATGAGATTTGCAATTTTTCAAAATTTTTGGAGTTCATTTGCTAATTTTCCCAAATTTTCCAATTTTGCCCTTTTACCTTCGAAACCCGGTTTTGCTTAAAACAAGTCCGATTTTTAGATTTTCTTAAAAATGAGCCTTGGGCTATCCTTTTTTAATCACTCCTCATCCATTAAAGGCTTTAGTCCTACAGAGTCGGGCCATTTCTGTAATTTTTCCCAATTTCACCGAAATCCACCAAAAACCCTAATTCTCAGTTTTCTTTCGGATTAACTTTTCTTTCAGTTTTTCTTTCAAGTGACTTATCCATTACCCGTAGTCAGTGCTTATCTTTCATTTGGAACCTTCAATTTTGACCCATTCGATCGTTTAAGCACTTTTCCCTAAATTTTCTGGGTTAGGGTTTCCTTTCTACTGAATCTCCATAACCCAACTTTCGAACTCCATATCTTTCGATGTAGACCTCGGATTATCAAAATTATTTTTCCATTTTTCAATTGAACTTCAAATCTTGATTTTGAAAGTGGGTTGAATTTTTTAGTAGTTGACTTTTTGAGGTTGACTTTTTGGGGTTGACTTTTTAAAGTTTGACTTTTTATGCTCGCCTTCTTAGACTAAGTCCCGAAGTACCACCTGCAGGATGAAAAAAGTCTTTTTACATTCTGAAACATCAATTTAGGAAGAAAACATACATGTTTTAGTGGTCCGGACAAAATTAGGTGTCTACAGCTGCCCCTCTTTGGCTATTGCTGAGAATCTGGAATCAGGCAAAGATAAACAAATACTAATTTTGTCCGGTTAGTGAAATCACATGTGAAAGGAAGGGAAAGGGGTTTTATTTTTTCATTTTTTTTTACTTTTCATCATTTTTTTTTTCATTTTTTATTTTTTTGGAAAAAACTGTAAATAGAAGATATTGTCCTTAAATTGAATTCCCTGACTAATCAAGGCTCGACCCGTCTTAAGGAAACGAGTTCGATTTGCAAGAGAAGAAAAGACCTCGACGATGGTCTCGAGGGCTTAACTTGTTTTGTGCTAAGCTGTGTTTAAAATTCTGGGTATCTCCAGAAGTTTCGGCTATCACCACCAAAGACTTGCTCAAGCAAATGTAAAACTCTGGATATCTCCAGCAGAGGCTTTGGCTATCACCACCAAAGACTTGTTCAAGCAAATGTAAAACTCGGGATATCTCCACCAGAGGCTTTGGCTATCACCACCAAAGACTTGTTCAAGCAAATGTAAAACTCTATATATCTCCACCAGAGGCTTTGGTTATCACCACCAAAGACTTGTTCAAGCAAATGTAAAAACTCTGGAAACTTATGCCTAGAGGTCTTGAAAAGGTACTCGGAGGCCTTACCCATGATTTGAAAAAAATGCGTTGTATGCGACTTTAATAATAATGCTCGGAGGTCTTAAGAATGGTGCCCGAAGACCTTACCCATGAGTTAAAAAAAATGCGTTGTATACGACTTTAAAAATGATGCCCGGAGTTCTTAAGAATGGTGCCCGGAGGTCTAAAGAATGGTGCCCGAAGGCCTTACTCGTGATTTGAACATACCTTGACGACGGTCTCAAGGCTCGACTTATTTGATAAACAGAATGAATTCGATTTAAAACAAAAGGAAATACCTCGACAATGGTCTCAAGGCTCGACTCATTTGATAAAACAGAATGAATTCGATTTAAAACAAAAGGAAATACCTCGATGGTGGCCTCAAGGCTCGACTCATTTGATAAAACAGAATGAATTTAATTTAAAACAAAAGGAGATACCTCAACGGTGGTCTCAAGGCTCGACTCATTTGATAAAACAGAATGAATTCGATCTAAAACAAAAGGAAATATCTCGACGGTGGTTTCAAAGCTCGACTCATTTGATAAAACAGAATGAATTCGATTTAAAACAAAAGGAAATACCTCGACGGTGGTCTCAAGGCTCGACTCATTTGATAAAACAGAATGAATTTAATTTAAAACAAAAGGAAATACCTCGATGGTTGTCTCAAGGCTTGACTCATTTGATAAAACAGAATGAATTCGATTTAAAACAAAAGGAAATACCTCGATGGTGGTCTCAAGGCTTGACTCATTTGATAAAACAGAATGAATTCGATTTAAAACAAAAGGAAATACCTCGACGGTGGTCTCAAGGCTCGACTCATTTGATAAAATAGAATGAATTCAATTTAAAACAAAAGGAAATACTAAGAATGATTATGGGTTTGGTTCATTTGGAAAAAATAAATTTAACTTGAAAATGAAAGGAACATACCTCGACGGCGGTCTCGGGGCTCGACTTATTTGAGAAGCAAAATGAGTTCGATTTGGAAAGGAAACGTACCTCGACGATGATCTCGGGGCTCGACTCGTTTGAAAAACAGAACGAGCTCACTTTGGGGAAGTCCAAGTTTTCCTAATTTCTACAATGTTAGCTAAATGCAATGATGAGAATGACATGCTTTGCAAATGCTTGTATGTTTCCTAAGAATGAATGCAATCAAATGATTGTGTCATGATTTCTAATCCATGGTTTCTTTGTGGTTCACAGATTATCCGACTTTATTACCGAGTCTTCAATTGTTCATTGATTCCCCACTTAAGGAATCCTTCACTCAAGATAACTTGTCAAACAGTCTCAGTTTCTGACTTTCGCTGAAATTCATAGATTTTCTGACTTCGTGATGGAGTCTCCAACACGTTCACTGTTTTCTTTTCTTGGTGAACTTTCCAAACCTTTCCCAAGATTTAAATCGATCCCTTAATAGTACTTTGAAATCCTTTTATTTAAATTTTTTTTTATTACTAATCACCATTCAATTTAATAACAATCATAATGCATCTCAAAAATGTATGAAAGAAAATATGAATCAAGCAAAATTGTCATGAAAAGGATAAGAAGAATTTATTGCAACAAATGTTTTAAAATAGTAAAAATAAATATCAAGGATATAAGAAACAAATGTAAAGTTATAGGTTGTAGATGCCCCGGATGCGGAATATCTTAGACCCCTCCCTTTTCAAACCATCTGAATTTCTCTTGAACGAGCAATTTACTTGGGTAACCTCTTAGCTTCCGTAGTTACATCAGACTAAGTTGTTCTCCTTTCTTTTGATTTTTAGATACTCTCTCTTTTTACACGGAGCATTGATTCAAACTTTGATTAGTATCTAAGCGCCCTTTGCAGGTTTTCAACTCAAGTGTCCTCCATTTGGTATTAAGTCGCCCTTTGCGGGTTTTCGGCTTAAACCACTCCTTTTACATTATTTTTAATTTCCATTTTTTTTTGTATTCTACCATGCATTTGAGAATTCTAAATACTTCAAAGGTAAAAATATCAATTCAAAAGATGAGATGGATTTTGAGAATAACCTTTCAAATTAAATATCCATGCTTGATCAAAATGGGCTTTTAAAGCACGTAATGTAGGCCAAGGTTTAGGTTTAGAAAAAAAGGATAAAATAGGCTCAAAATGTGTTTAAGGGTGATTAGATCAAGGATCATTTCCTGGGGAGAACTTATTCTTGAAACATTTGTCCCTTTTTTGGACTTTGTTTTTGTTGGCTTTCATTTTCCACATTTTTCGATGGCTTTCTTTTTTGCCATGATTTTTTGATTATTTTTCCTTTTATTTGCCCTCCAGTGTAGAGGGTGATCCTTGATCAAGGTTTAAAGAAAAAAATAATTCCTAAGGCTCAAAGGGGTGACTGAGGATAATTTCTTCTTAATGAAAGGAACATGAAAGATGGCCATTCATCATATCAAGCATGAATATTCTCATTAAAAGGCAATCCACTGGGGAAATAGATATATAGAGTTTCCATTTTTACACTTGGAATCATTCGAATTTCCATGTGCACAACATCACATTTTTTTTCAAGCATAATACTTCTTCAATTCATCAACATTCACGGGATTTCTGAAATCCTCCCCGTCCATTCTAGTTAAAATCAATGCTCCTCCAGAAAAAGCTCATTTTACCACATAGGGTCCTTCCCAAGTCGAAGCCCACTTTCCTCGCGGGTCCTTCACTATAGGGAGAATTTTTCTCAGTACCAACTCCCCCTCTCGGAACTATCTAGGATGAACTTTCTTATTGTGGGCTCGAATCATCCTTTTCTAATACAACTGCCAGTGACAAATTGCTTTCAATCTTTTCTCCTCGATGAGATTTAACTGTTCATAACGAGCTCTAACCCATTCTGCTTCCTCTAGGCCAACTTCCATCAAACCCAAAGTGAAGGGATCTCAACTTCAATAGGTAGCACTGCTTCCATCCCGTATACCAAAGAAAATGGAGTTGCCCCGGTAGATGTGCAGACCGAAGTACGATATGCATGAAGAGCAAAAGGCAAGATCTCATGCCAATCCTTGTACACATTAGTCATCTTCTCAACAATCTTCTTGATGTTCTTATTGGCTGCTTCTACTGCCCCATTCATCTTCGGACGGTAAGATGACGAATTATGATGTGTGTGATCTTGAACAGAGTACACACTTCTCTCATCGTCTTATTGTTCAAATTGAGAGCATTATCCGAAATAATTCTTGCTGACAACCCGTAACGGCATATGATTTCTTTCTTAACAAATCTACATACCACCGACTTTGTTACATTCGCATAGGAAGCAGCTTCTACCCACTTTGTGAAATAATCTATGGCCACCAAGATGAAACGATGTCCATTTAAAGCTTTCGGGGTAATAGGCCCGATCATATCCATTCTCCACATTGAAAAGGGCCATGGTGCAGTCATGACATGTAATGGCGATGGCGGCACATGAATCTTATCTGCATATATCTGGCATTTATGACACTTCCGGGAATAACTGATACAATCTCCTTCCATTGTCAACCAATAGTACCCTGCCCTCATAATCTATTTAGCAAGCATGTGACCGTTATCATGAGTGCCACATATCCCTTCATGGACCTCTTCTATAATTCTCCGAGCTTCGGCAGATCGACACATCTCAATAAGACTTGGTCTTTTCCTTTATTGTAGAGAATCTCACTGTCTAGAACAAAACCCATTGCTAGCCTTCTCAGAGTCCTCTTGTCATTTTCTGTTGCTTGTTTTGGATACTATTGACTCTTGATGTACTAAAAGATGTCGTTCTACTGAGGGAGGCCATCTGCTTCTTCTTCAATACTCAGATAGTGGGCAGGAGACTCATATATACTCATCCTTATTGGCTCAACTTCAGCCCCTTCACTTACTTTAAACATTGATGACAAAGTAGCCAGAGCTTCTGCCATTAGGTTTTCTTCTCGAGGAAAGTATTTGAAATTCACTTCTTCAAATTCCTCCAATAAACTCAGTATGAGTTCTCGATATCGAATTAGTTTTGTATCTCGGATTTCCCATTCTCCTCGTAGTTGGTATATCACTAAGGTTGAGTCTCCGAAAACTTCCAATACTTTGATCTTTTTGTCCACTGCAGCACGAAGACCCATAGTAAATGCTTCATACTCGACAGTATTATTTGTACAATCAAAATCCAATCTAGCAGTGAAAGGATAATAATCTTCTTCTGGGGATATGAGGACTGCACCTATTCCATGCCCCATGGCATTAGATGCGCCATCAAAATACATTTTCCACACTTTTTTCTTCAGGGGAATCTCATCTGCTTGTGAAACATACATCAAATCTTCATCCGGGAAGTCAAAGTTCAACGGCATATAATCTTCCACTGCCCAACTTGCTAAGAATTCAGCCACTGCACTGCCCTTGATAGCTTTTTTACTTACATACACAATGTCATATTCTGACAATAAAACATGCCATCTTGCCGTCCTCCCTGACAAAGAAGGTGATTCCAACATGTACTTGATTGGATCTAGCTTGGCAGTCAATCACGTTGTGTGGTACAACATGTACTGTCTAAGTCTTCGAGCAGTCCAAGCTAAGGCACAGCACAACTTTTCTACCGATGAATATTTCAACTCATAATCTGTGAACTTCTTGCTGAGGTAGTAAACTGCCTGTTCTTTCTTTCCAGTCTCATCAAGATGCCCCAAAACCCAACCCATGGATCTCTCAAATACTGATAAATACAGTATCATTGGTTTATTCGGAACAGGTGGCATTAATACTGGTGGGTTGGATAGATAATGTTTAACCTTTTCAAATGCAATCTGACAACCTTCATCCCATTCTCCTGGATCACGTTTTCGAAGTAACTTAAATATTGGATCACATTTGTTGGTTAACTAAGAAATAAACCGAGCAATGTAATTCAATCTCCCCAGAAAGCCTCTTACTTCTTTCTGAGTACGAGGTGGTGGCAAATTTTGAATGGCTTTTACTTTATCCGGGTCAATCTCAATTCCTCTTTTGATGACAACAAAACCCAACAATTTTCTTGAGGTGACTCCAAAAGTGCATTTTGTCGGATTTAGCTTGAGTCTAAACTTCCTTAGTCATTCGAAGAGCTTCTTAAGATTCGTAATATGCTCATCTTCTCCTTGTGACTTTGTGATCATATCATCAACATATACCTTATTTCCCTTATGCATCATATCATGAAACAAGGTCACCATGGCTCTCTGATATGTTGGCCCAGTATTCTTCAACCCAAATGGCATTACCTTGTAGCAGAAGGTTCCCCACATTGTAACAAATGTGGTTTTCTCCATATCTTTCGGTGCCATCCTGATCTGATTGTATCCTGAGAATCTGTCCATGAAAGAAAATAAAGAACTTTTCACCGTATTATCCACCAGAGCATCAATATGGGGCAAAGGGAAATTATCTTTAGGGCTGGCCTTGTTCAAATCTTGGTAATCAACGCATATCCGCACCTTGCCATCTTTCTTTGGTACTGGAACATAATTTGCCACCCATTCTGGATATTTTGCCACCTCTAAGAATCCAGCATCAAATTGTTTCTTCAACTCCTCTTTTATCTCTAACAGCATGTTTGGCCTCATTCTTCTCAACTTTTGCTGAATTGGTTTGCATTCTGGCCTTAAAGGGAGCTTATGAACCATAATATCCGGATCTAACCCTGGCATGTCTTGGTAAGACCATGCAAATACATCTACATATTCTTGGAGCAATGCTATCAATTCACCCTTTATTGATGATGACAATTAAGCTCCGATTTTGACTTCCTTTATCTCTTCACCATCTCCCAGATTTATCATTTCCAATAATTCCTTATGAGGAAGTACTTGTATAGACTTAAAAACTATGGGCAACTCAGTCGCACTCCAATTGGTTAGTCTATATCCTGGTGGACAAGGTCGCACCATCCAGTTCTCATTGTCACTTTCCATCCCTTCTTTTTCGGTCATGCAAATCACCATATCCTGAATCTGTCCCCCTTTATTTACATGGAATTTTTCAAAAGCTTGCTCGACCATTATAAAGTACATCTTCTTAACTCTTTTCTCCGAACAAAAGACCAACAGAGCGGAAGTTGTGAAGGATTGGTGAGAAAGTTATGGGTTCCCATTCAATATCCATACCCGTGAGACGGGCCATCCTCCTTTGTCTATTCCTTTCAACTTGTTTCCTCCTCTCATGGGCCTTCGAAAGATACCCTAAGGCAAGCCGATCTTTCTTTCTCACTGCTTCCATTGCTCGAGCCATCCTTTGAAGATATTTCCTAAGACCTTTTCCAGCCCTACAGCCTTTTCCCGCTATGGTTCTTACTCCTAGCCTTGTGTTCTTGGACAATCTTAGTTTTGGAATTTTTTGTCCTTCAGTGACGAAAACCGCATTTACGAATTCCAAAGAACGAAAAAAAATTCTACAGCATCTTCATTGGGTTCAACATTAGGAGATTCAGTAGATGCATAGGCTATTATGTCTTCTTCTCCTGATACAGCGATCAAACGGCTTTTCATCACAAATTTCAACTTTTGGTGGAGAGACGAAGGTACAGCCCCTGCTGAATGTATCTACGGCCTTCCCAACAAGCAATTATAAGATGGATTAATATCCATGACCTGGAAGTTCACCGTATAAGTGCATGGTCCTATTTCCAGAGGAACCTCAATAGTTCCCATTACCTCTCTCCTGGTACTATCGAAAGCCCTAACTACTATGCAACTCGATAACATATAAGACATATCAACTGGCAACTTAGACAGGGTTTCCAAAGGCATTACATTTAATGAAGAACCATTTTCCAGAAGCACCCTTGGTAGTATATGCCCTTTGCAGGTGGTTGTTATGTGAAGAGCCTTTGTGGACCCAATACCATTGGGTGGTATTTCATTATCACTGAAAAACATATGGTCGTCTGCTGCAATGTTTCCCACCAGCCTGTCTAACTTTTCTACTGATATGTTGTTAGCCACGTATGCTTGATTCAACACTCTCAATAGGGCATTTCTATGTGGCTCTGAGTTTAATAGCAAAGATAAGATGGAGATTCTTGCTGGCTAACGCTGCAATTGCTCAACCACACTATACTCACTATGTTTTATGAACTTTAAAAACTCGCAGGCCTCCTTATCGTTTATCGACTTTTTTATCCTATTTACCGGGGCTGATCCCCTCTCTGCTTCTTTTGATAAATCCATCTCAATATGGATTGGTTCAACTGCTTTCTTCCCTTTGTCTAGTCCTCCATCATTTCTTGTTGATCCCTATTCAACAACCTCAGGGGCATAACACCTTCCACTTCCTGTTAAGTGCCCCACACCTGTAATATCTTGCTGACTTGAAGACCCGGGCATAACCATACTGCAGTCATATTTCCATGGTGTAGTTTTGTTTTCCTCTTATGAAAAAGAAAAAGGTAAATCTATGATGAGCTTAGGCGCAATTTCCTGAACAACCGGAGTAGTCTTCTCTAGTTCATCATAATAGATGATCAAAGGTCTTCCTATTCCATAGCCAGCTGCATTCTCAATAACCTCTACTTCTTTCTCTGTCTCCTCGTAAAACTAGACCTCTCCATTATCCATCATCTTTTGGACTTTAGCCAGTAAGTCCCCGTAGTTGTGTATGATATGACCTGAACATTTATGGAACGGGCTGGTCGTTCTCCATAGCTCTTGCTTGAGATCGAGTATTGTAGGGGTGTCGAAAGTCTGATTCTTTCTGAGTGCGACCAATTGTACCTTTAGTTTTCAAAACCATGGATTAGAAATTATTGACACATTTTTTATTTTATTTTATAAAAAAGAATGAATGAATAAATGTTAATGAATTAACGAATAAGTAAATGACTAAGTGTATGAACCTGAATGACTAATTATAAAGAATAAATGAATGTGCAAATAAATGACTAAGTGTATGAACAATTTATAAAGAATAAATGAATGAATAATTATAAATATAAATGAATGAACAAACAAAATATATAAAGGAAAGAACAAATGAATGATGAATGCATTTAAAAGTATTGGCCCCGTGATAATTCCAACCAAACGGTCTTTCATTGATTTCCTGGAACTAAATACATCAAAGAAAAGATCACTGCTTAAGACAATCTGATAATCTGTCTATCCTAATTTAAAAATGCTATTATAAAACACTAGTCCTATAGTAACTCCCTCGGATCTTGGACCTTTTTCACTGTCCTCTTTTGATTGCCTTGCTCTTCAATCTGACCCCTACTTGTTCACGGCCCTTTGACATATCAACAGAAGCATCACCGTGTAAGCTTTCCTTAGCTTGTTTCTCCAGTTGATTGGCTCGAGCTTCCTCATGCTTTGCTCTCTCTATCCAATAGTTCTTCTCCTTCTTGAGGTTTTTGACTTCTTGCTCCCATTCCCCGGAATTCTTGAGAGTCCCCTCGAATCTGATCTCGAAACGGTACCTCTTGTTCTCCAAGTGTAATTCCAGAAGATCGCTTTTAGTAGTGTCCCTTTCTCTCTTGATCTTTTCCTTTTCTCTTTCTCGAGCTGATTCCCTAATTTTCATATCCTTAAGCTTTTCTTGCAATCGGGCAATATCCTTGCTCATTTGGGCCTTTTCTTTTTCAAATTCTATCTTTCCAATTTCTAACTCAGATGGCGCTTCCTTGGGTGGCGAACTCAAGAGCTGAACTTCTTCCCCATCTAATGTCAACAACCTATCATTAACCCTCAATTCCCTCCATATCAGGTAATTAGGTGTGACGATGTCGGCATATCTAGCTACCTCCACCCGATGAGTTTCCTTCCATGCTACTACAATCTCACGTACCTTTCCAGAGTATCCATCTTCTCCATAAGCAAATTCCAAATTACTAAGGTCATGGGTCATAGGAGTAAACTGACGGGATTCCGATTGTCTTAGTACCAGCAGTGGTGCATAGCTCACTCCTCCCCATATCTCAATAATTGAATAGAAGTTTTATCTCCGCACTTGTACAATGTCGACATAGGAGCTATCCATTGAGCTCTCCAAATTATCATCTCAGCCCTGATATTCCGGAATATGTTGATCCATTGTTCCTCAGTCCTATTTTCAAGCCAATCTCTCTTAAGAAATTCACCAATTGGTGCAAAAGACTTCCAATACGAGCAAAGAGGGAAATTCTCCTGTTTACAAAATGGCTCTGAACCCATATGTAAAGGAGCCGTATACAACCTATAAAACGCCCTTTTCCTTCCCGTCTACAGAAATTCAGGGATCAGATTATTTCTGCTATAATTACTAGGGCTAGGTTTATCCCCTGTTCAAGCCTCTAAAAACATCAAATATCGCCACATCCACATACCCTAATGTCTTTGGGAAGATAACTAAATCATAGATAGCCAAAGCAAAAATATTCCTAACTGTCTCCTTATTTGAATGGCTATGGATTAAGGTCCGTAAAATATCCCATGATATACAGTAGCTTACCCCTTTTCGGACAACATGGCTTTCGACCCAATTTCTTTCCACTCCCAGAATTTTAGACACCTTTTTCTTGAAACCCGGCGTCTTTGTATCTTTCAAATAAATACGGTCGGGAATAACGTTCTCAATATGCAGCAAGGTCGAATATTCCTCTATGGTTGGAGTCATATCCTCTCGGTTGAAGGTTAAACACCGATAAGCGGTGTCGCAACCTAAAAAAATAACAAGTCTCATCGCAAGACTTTATATTCGTTAAGCGTGACATTAAAAAGAAACCAAGGAAAAGTCGACTTAATTCCTCTAGAAAAAATAAAGGTTTTGAAAATGACCTTGAAAAAGACATGAAGTCTCCACCAGTTTTTTTTAGCTAGGTGTGATCAGCCACCTATTAAAACCGATTTTATAAAATATTTTAAAATTAATTAAAACATTTTTAAAACCAATTTCAAGTCTGCGCTTTAAACTAGAGAAATCAAAGAAATAGGGTTGGGACTCGGTTACGTGTGGGGCAGGATTAGCACCCCCACAACGCCCGTATAAAATGGTACCTTATTAATCGTGTGTTATTTCGAGTCTCGATAAAAAGTCGATTTTAAATTTAATATTTTAAGTTAATTCCCAATTTAAAGAAAAATAATTCCATTTTTAATTGAAAATAATCCGAAATTTATAAATTCAAAATTTTCCTATATTCCCCAACAAACGTGGCAAAATATAGAAATTTTTATTAATTTTGGAAAACTTTCCGAATCATTCTCTTTTTAAAGAAGATATTCCATTATTAATGATAATTGATGATATCCTCCCCAGCAAACCCGACAGAGAACTCATGAATTATTTTAACTCGGGAATATCTTTATTTTATTGAAAATCATTACCTTTTTGAAGATATTTTAAAAGATATGAATATGTATATGCATGACATAAATAAAATGACATAACAAAATCTAAATAATATAATGCAACCTAAATGATATGATATAATTTAAATACCTTAGCATATTCTAAATGAAATGAAATATCCTAAGCTATATGATATATTCTAAATGAAATGAAATGACCTAGGTAACATAATATATTCTATATGAAATGTAATATCCTAAATCATATGATATATTCTAAATGAAATAAAATATCCTAAATGACATAATATATCCTAAATGAAATAAAATGACCTAGGTAACATAATATATTCTACATGAAATGAAATGACCTAAGTAACATAATATATTCTATATGAAATGAAACAATTTGAATGACATGGGAAATATGAATGATATGGCATATAATTTAAATGACATGGAATATAAAATAATTCTATCATATAATATGCATGGAAATAAAAATGAAAATAATAATGCATGAACATAGTATTTGCTAAATAATATAATAAAAAATAACTAAACAAAAAACATAGGATATCATGAAATATTCAAAACCATATAATAAACAATATAACATATAAATCAAAATAATAACAATACCATAGGATTTATCATAGCAAAAATCATATATTATATAAAATGCATGAATATGGAAAATGCAATGCATCAAAATGTATTTTTTTCCTTTAATTAAGGAAATCCGTATATCTAAAAAGATATCCGGCTACCTTAGAAAAATATATCAAATGAAATATTCTAAAATCAAAGTACTTTGTGATTGTTTGAAAACAATTTTGAAAAGCTTAGATTAAAAATAAAAACTTAGCTAAACCCTTTTTAAATGGCTCTAATTTCCTAAGTTTAAAATCCAGGACTTGACCACCCTTAACCCGAGACTTAAAAAATCATTTTTAGAGTTTAAAAGGTTTAGAAACTATCCTAAGTTAGTAGCTAAACTTCCTAATCAGCCCCCTCTAGGTAACTTAACCAAAACAGAAAAATGCTTTTCCTTCAAATTCAATTCTGACTCCACTATCCAGTTTTAAGCCACGATTTTTTATCCTATTTTACAAAATTCTAAAAAATCTAAAACAAGTACTGGAGACGACATGTAAAAATACATGGAAAAAAATCATCTTAATTTTCTGATTAAAGATGAATGCCCAGAAAAATCGGGAAAGTACGAGTACTGGGTGAAAAAACTGTTTTACCAAAACACATTTTTGCCTTTGATAAAATCACTTAAAAATCAAAGTAAAACTATTTAAGACTCACAAAATGACTCACAAATAGTAGCTAGGACTTTTGAAAAATTAGACAAAAATTGGGTAAGTAAAAAAAATACAAAGGTAGAATAATCAATTTAACAAACCTTAATTTTCCACAAGTATGCTCAAGAGAGCATGACTTTGAACCATTAATTGGCCTAAGTCATTAGTCAAGTGGCATGAACATGAAATGCATGAAAAGAATACAGCAAATATGATGCATGAAATGCATGAGTTTAAACCTAAATGTCATGAAAAAATGCATGGCATCAATATAGTGACCTAGACCTAAATGAACTTGCATGGCATTTAATGCAACCTAAGTCTAAAATGCATGAACCTGCATGGCAAAATAAACCAAACTTAACAACTAAAATATGCATGGCAATAACACAAACACAAGGCATGCTTAAACCAAAAACTCAACCAAATGTCATGCAAATGCAAACCTATCATCTAACATAACAAAAATGCAAACACAAGGCAAAATAATGAGGTAGCCGAATGGCCTCAAGCTCCTAGCAAACATGGCATTTTCACAAACACTTGGTGTACTTAAACTAAATACTCAATCAAATGTCATACAAATACAAACCTATCAACTAACATAGCAAAAATGCACACACAATGCTAGATACATGAATTGGCCGAATGGTCTAAGGTTCCAAACAAGCATGGCATTTTCACAAACAGTTGATTTACTAACATGCTCAACTAAAACATAACACTCAAATCATGCAAACACAAAGTAGAGATATTAAAACTAACAAGCATTTTCACAAACACTTGATATACTAAATATAAAACATCAACAAATTTAAACATTATGAAAATAGAAAAATAAAAAATGCAAGAACATGATATCTAACTCATAAATGGCAACAAACAAAGCAACCAAATTAAAACAAGCTTCAAGTATAAGTAGTAGAAGAATATTTAAAGCATCAAGACTAAAAAATAACAAAAATAACATGATAAAATAAAACAAAACAACAACAATAATAAAAAATCTGGGCCATTCGGCCATGGTGAGAAAACAAGAAAAAATTCTAAAAACTTGTTTTTAAGAAAAGATGAAGAAAAGAACATAAAAAAACATTAAAAAAACATTTATTTAAAAAGAAAACTCACCAAATAACAATCAAAAACAGCAAAAACAAGAATTGAAAATCAAGAAAGTGCAAGAGTTGGTGCTAAAAGCAACCTCAAGAAGCTATCTTTCAAGCTTTTTCTCTTCAAACTTTCCTTTCTTTTCTAAACTTTTCTTTTTTGCTTTCAACCAAGGAGAGAAAACTAAGTAAAAACCAAGAGAGAAAATGAAAAATGAAGTGAGCTGAAATGAAAATCTGCCTCTCCCTTTAGTGCTGGCCGAATTCCCCCTCTCTCCTCCTAGGATGTTGTCATTTTGATTCCAACCAATTTACATCCAATGGCTAGTGATTCAAGGTGAAAAATTATGAAATTATCACCCTTATATTAGGCCATCAGCTGTCCATAATTACAGCTATTCAAGAATAATGTTGACACTCTCCCTCTTCATGCATTGGCCCATGTGGCTTATTTGCAATGGCTTGATAAAAAAAATCACTAACTAACTCTTAATTCTTGGCCTTTTGATTGAAAAATCAGAAGCTTCTTCCTTCCTTTGGGCCTTGGCAGGCCAGCACTCTCTTTTCCAGCCCAAGTCTGATTTTTTTGAAAGGCAAGAAAAGCCCTTTTTGGTTGCTTGGGTAAAATGATCGTTTTGCCCCCCGGATGCAAATAAATGGGGCAAACGGACTCCAAATTCATAATTTATTTTTTACTACTTTTAAAATAATAAAATATTGAATTCTGGAAGTTTTCAAAATTTTTTGAGTCTGTTTGCTATTTATTTAGATTTTTTCTTCCAAAAATGCCCTTTTATGCCCCTACATTTTACCATTTTTTAAACGAGCTACAAATCAAGATTTTTCTTCACCAATATCTTCCAAATAATTAAAAGTGTGATCTGGAAGTTTTCATAATTTGTGGAACTCATTTGGTATTTTTTCGGGATTTATCTGCTTGAATTACTACATAAGAGGCTCGGGATTTGGCCATTCTGCAAACGAACTCCGAATCAAGATTTTCTTTCGCCAATATCTTCCAAATAATTTAAAAATGCGATTTACAAAATTTCAGAATTTTTGGAGTCCAATTTCTATTTTTTCGGGATTTATCTTCTTGAATTACTACATAAGAGACCTGGGATTTGGCCATTTTGCAAACGAACTCCGAATCAAAATTTTATTTTTCCAATCTCTTTCAAATAATTTAAAAATGAGATTTGCAAATTTTCATAAAATTTGGAGTTCATTTGCTATTTTTTCGGGATTTATCTTCTTGAATTACTGCATGAGAGACCCGGGATTTGGTCATTTTGCAAACGAACTCCGAATCAAGATTTTCTTTCGCCAATATCTTTGAAATAATTTAAGAATGATATTTGCAAATTTTCAGAAGATTTGGAGTTCATTTGCTATTTTCCCCAAATTTTCGAATTTGCCTTTTTGCCTCCGAACCCGGTTTTGCTCAAAACAAGTTCGATTTTAATATTTTCTACAAAATGAGCCTTGGGCTATCCCTTTTTGATCATTCCTCATCCATTGGGTGCATTAGTCTTACCAAGTCGGGCCATTTCTGTAATTTTTCCTGATTTCACCAAAATCCACCAAAAACCCTAATTCTCGGTTTTCTCTCGGATTGACTTTTCTTCCAGTTTTTCTTTCAAGTGGCTTCTCCATTATCCGTAGTTAGTGCTTATCATTCATTTGGAACCTTCAATTTTGACCAATTCGATCGTTTAAGCACTTTTCCCTAAATTTCTCGGATTAGGGTTTCCATTCTACTGAATCTGCATAACCCAACTTCCGAACTCCATATCTTTCGATGTAGACCTCGGATTATCAAAATTCTTTCAAATCGTGATTTTGAAAGTGGGTTGACTTTTCCAGTAGTTGACTTTTTGGGGTTGACTTTCCGGGGTTGACTTTTATGTTCACCCTCTTAAACTAAGTCTCGGGGTACCACCTGTAGGATAAAAAAGTCTTTTTACATTCTAAAACATCAATTTAGGAATAAAATATACCTGTTTTAGTGGTCCGGACAAAATTAGGTGTCTACAGCTACCCCTTTTTGGCTATTGCTGAGAATCAGGAATCAGTCAAAGATAAACAAACACTAATTTTGTACAGTTAGTGAGATCACATGTAAAGGAAAGGGAAAGAGGTTTTCTTCTTTCTTTTTCATCTTTTTTCATTTTTTCAATTTTTTTTTGAAAAAGCTGTAAATTAAAGATTTTGTCCTTAAATTGAATTCCCTGACTAATCAAGACTCGACCCGTCTTAAGAAAACGGGTTCAATTTCAAAAGAAAAAATTATGCCCGAAGGTTTTTAAAATGGTACCCGAAGGTTTTTAAAACTGGTGCCCGAAGGTCTTTAAAACTGGTGCCCGAAGGTCTTAAAATGGTGCCCGGAGGCCTTACCCGTGATGAAAAGATTATGCCCGAAGGTCTTTAAAATCGGTGCTCGAAGGTCTTTAAAATGGTACCCGAAGGTCTTTAAAACTGGTGCCCGAAGGTCTTTAAAATTGGTGCCCGAAAGTCTTTAAAACTTGTGCTCGAAGGTCTTTAAAATTGGTGCCCGAAGGTCTTTAAAACTGGTGCCCGAAGGTCTTTAAAACTGGTGCCCGAAGGTCTTTAAAATTGGTGCCCGAAGGTCTTAACCGTGATTAAAATACCTTGACGACGGTCTCAAGGCTCGACTCATTTGATAAAACAAAATGAATTCGATTTAAAATAAGAAGAAATACCTCGACGGTGGTCTCTAGGCTCGACTCATTTGATAAAATAGAATGAATTCGATTTAAAACAAAAGGAAATACTAAGAATGATTTTGAGTTTGGTTCATCTGGAGAAAATAAATTTAACTTGAAAATGAAAGGAACATACCTCGATGGCGGTCTCGGAGCCTGACTTGTTTGAGAAGCAAAACGAGTTCGATTTGGGGAAGTCCAAGCTTTCCTGATTTCTGCACTGTTAGCTAAATGCAATGATGAGAATGACATGCTTTTGCAAATGCTTGTATGTTTCCTAAGAATAAATGTAATCAAATGATTGTGTCATGATTTCTAATCCATGGTTTCTTTGAGGTTCACAGATTATCCGACTTCATGATGGAGTTTTCAATTGTTCACTAATGCCCCCACTTAAGATAACTTGTCAAACAATCTCAGTTTCTATCCTTCGCTGAAATTCACAGATTTTCTGACTTCGTGATCGAGTTTTCAACACGTTCACTATTTTCTTTTCTTGGTGAACTTTCTAAACCTTTCCCAAGATTTAAATCTATTCCTTAGTAATACTTTGAAATCCTTTTATTTAAAGATTTTTTATTAATAACCATCATTCAATTTAATAACAATCATAATGCATCTCAAAAATGTATGAAAGAAAATATGAATCAAGCAAAAATTGTCATAAAAAGGATAACAAGAATTTATTGCAAGAAATGTTTCAAAATAGTAAACATAAATATCAAGGATATAAGTAACATATTTAAGGTTATAAGCTGTAGATGCCCCGGCTGTGGAATATCTTGGACCCCTCCCTTTTTCAAACCATCTGAAATTTCTCTTGAATGAGCAATTTACTTGGGTAACCTCTTAGCTTCCGTAGTTACGTCAGACTGAGTTGTTCCCCTTTCCTCTGATTGTCAGATACTTTCTCCCTCTTTACACGGAGCATTGATTCGAACTTTGATTAATACTTAAGCCGCCCTTTACGAGTTTTCAACTCAAGTGTCCTCCATTCGGTATTAAGTCGCCCTATGCGGGTTTTCGGCTTAAACCTCTCATTTCACATTGTTTTTTCATTTTCATTTTTTTTTGTATTCTACCATGCATCTGAGAATTCTAAATGCTTCCAAGGTAAAAATATCAATTCAAAAGATGGGATGAATTCTGAGAATAATTTTTCAAATTAAATATCCATGCTTGATCAAAATGGGCTTTTAAAGCACGTAATGTAGGCCAAGGTTTAGGTTCAGAAGGAAAGGATAAAATAGGCCCAAAGTGTGTTTAAAGGTGATTGGATCAAGGATCATTTCCTGAGGAGAACTCATTCTGGAAACATTTGTCCCTTTTTGGACTTTTTTTTTTATTGCCACATTTTTCAATGGCTTTCTTTTTGCCATGATTTTTTATTATTTTTCCTCGCATTTGCCCTCCAGTATAGAGAGTGATCCTTGATCAAGGTTTAAAGAAAGAAATAATTCCTAAGGCTTAAAGGGGTGACTAAGGATATTTTCTTCTTAGTGAAAGGAATATGAAAGATGGCCATTCATCATATCAAGCATGAATATTCTCTTTGAAAAACCATTCACAGGGGAAAGAGATATATAGAATTTCTATTTTTACACTTGGAATCATTCGAATTTCCATGTGCACAACATCACACCTTTTTGTTTTTTTTTTCAAGCATAATACTTCTTCAGTTCATCAGCATTCACAGGATTTCTGAAATCTTCCCCGTCCATTCTAGTTAAAATCAATGTTCCTCCAGAAAAAGCTCTTTTTACCACATAGGGTCCTTTCACAATTCGGAGCCCATTTTCCTCTTGGGTCCTTCACTATAGGGAGAATTTTCCTCAGTACCAACTCCCCTTCTCAGAACTGTCTGGGACGAACCTTCTTGTTGTGGGCTCGAATCATCCTTTTCTGATACAACTGCCCGTGACAAATTGCTTTCAATCTTTTCTCCTCGATGAGATTCAACTATTCATAACGAGCTCTAACCTATTCTGCTTCCTCTAGGCCAACTTCCATCAAAACCCGAAGTGAAGGGATCTCAACTTCAATAGGTAGCACTATTCCATCCCTTATACCAAAGAAAACGGTGTTGCCCCTGTAGATGTGCGGATCGAAGTACGATATGCATGAAGAGCAAAAGGCAAGATCGCATGCCAATCTTTGTACACATTGGTCATTTTCTCAACAATCTTTTTGATATTCTTGTTAGCTGCTTTTACTGCCCCATTCATCTTAGGACGGTAAGGTGCCGAATTATGATGTGTGATCTTGAATTGAGTAACACTTCTCTTATCATCTTATTGTTCAAATTGAGAGCATTATCCGAAATAATTCTTACTAGCAACCCGTAACGGCATATGATTTCTTTCTTAACGAATCTGCATACCACCGACTTTGTTGCATTTGCATAAGAAGCAGCTTCTACCCACTTTGTGAAATAATCTATGACCACCAAGATGAAACGATGTCCATTTGAAGCTTTCGGGGTAATAGGCCCGATCATATCCATTCCCCACATTGAAAAGGGCCACGGTGCAGTCATGACATGTAATGGCGATGGCGACACATGAATCTTATCTGCATATATCTGGCATTTATGGCACTTCCGGGAATAACTGATGCAATCTCTTTTTATCGTCAACCAATAATAACCTGCCCTCATAATCTGTTTAGCAAGCATGTGACCATTAGCATGAGTGCCATATATCCCTTCATGGACCTCTTTTATAATTCTCCGAGCTTCAGCAGATCCGACACATCTCAACAAGACTTGGTCTTTTCCTTTCTTGTAGAGAATCTCACTGTCTAACACAAAACCCATTGCTAGCCTTCTCAGAGTCCTCTTGTCATTCTCTATTGCTATTCTAGATACTGTTGACTTTTGATGTACTGCAAGATGTCATTATACCAAGGAAAGCCATCTGCTTCTTCTTCAATACTCAGACAGTGGGTAGGAGACTCATATATACTCATCTTTATTGGCACAACTTCAGCCCCTTCATTCACTTTAAACATTGATGGCAAAGTAGCTTAAGCATCTGCCATCCGATTTTCTTCACGAGGAAAGTAGTTGAAATTCACTTCTTCAAACTCCTCCAATAAACTCAGTATGAGTTCTCGGTATCGGATTAGTTTTGTATCTCGGGTTTTCCATTCTCCTCGTAGTTGGTAAATCAATAAGGCCGAGTCTCCGAAAACTTCCAATACTTTGATATTTCTATCCACTGCAGCACGAAGGCCCATAGTATGTGCTTCATACTCGACAGTATTGTTTGTACAATAAAAATCCAATCTGGTAGTGAAAGGATAATAATCTTCTTCTGGGATATAAGCACTGCACCGATTCCATGCCCTATGGCATTAGATGCGCCATCAAAGTACATTTTCCATACTTTATTTTTCAGGGGAATCTCGTCTGCTTGCGACACATACATCAAATCTTCATCCGGGAAGTCAAAGTTCAAGGGCTCAAAATCTTCCACTGCCCGACTTGCTAAGAATTCAGCTACTGCACTGCCCTTGATAGCTTTTTGACTTACATATACAATGTCGTACTCTGACGATAAAACCTGCCATCTTGCCATCTTTCCTCACAAAGAAGGTGCTTCCAACATGTACTTGACTGGATCCAGTTTGGCAATCTGCCACGTTGTGTGGTACAACATGTATTGTCTTAGACTTCGAGCGGTCCAAGCTAAGGCACAACAGAACTTTTCTACCGACGAATATTTCAACTCATAATCTGTGAACTTCTTGCTGAGGTAGTAAACTGCCTGTTCTTTCTTTCCAGTTTCATCAAGCTGCCCCAAAACACAACCCATGGATCTTTCAAACACTGATAAATACAGTATCATTGGTTTATTCGGAACATGTGGCATTAATACTGGTGGGTTGGATAGATAATGTTTAACCTTTTCAAATGCAATATGACAACCTTCATCCCATTCTCCTGGATCACGTTTTCGAAGTAACTTAAATATTGGATCACACTTGTTGGTTAACTGAGAAATAAATCGAGCAATGTAATTCAATCTCCCCAGAAAGCCTCTTACTTCCTTTTGAGTGCGAGGTGGTGGCAAATTCTGAATAGCCTTCACTTTATCCGGGTCAATCTCAATTCCTCTTTTGCTGACGACAAAACCCAACAATTTCCCCGAGGTGACTCCAAACGTGCATTTTTGCCGGATTTTGCTTGAGTCTAAACTTCCTTAGTCGTTCAAAGAGCTTCTTAAGATTCACAATATGCTCTTCTTCTCCTTGTGACTTGGCGATCATATCATCAACGTAGACCTCAATTCCCTTATGCATCATATCATGAAACAAGGTCACCATGGCTCTTTGGTATGTCGCCCCAGCATTCTTCAACCCAAATGGCATTACCTTGTAGCAGAAGGTTCCCCACATTGTAACAAATGTGGTTTTCTCCATATCTTCCGGTGCCATCTTGATCTGATTGTATTCTGAGTATCCGTCCATGAAAGAAAAAAAGAACTTTTCGTCGTATTATCTACCAGAGTATCAATATGGGGCAAAGGGAAATTATCTTTAGGGCTGGCCTTGTTCAAATCTCGGTAATCAACGCACATCCGCACTTTGCCATCTTTCTTTGGTACTGGAACAATATTTTCCACCCATTCTGGATATTTTGCCACCTCTAAGAATCCAGCATCAAATTGCTTTTTCACCTCCTCTTTTATCTTTAATAGCATGTCTGGCCTCATTCTTCTCAATTTTTGCTGAATTGGCTTGCATTCTGGCCTTAAAGGGAGCTTATGAACCACAATATCCGGATCCAACCCTAGCATGTCTTGGTAAGACCATGCAAATACATCCATATATTCCTGGAGTAAGACTATCAATTCACCGTTTATTGATGATGACAATGAAGTTTTGATTTTGACTTCCTTTATCCCTTCACCATCTCCCGAATTTATCACTTCCAATAATTCCTTATGAGGAAGTACTTGTTTCTCTTCTTGTTCTATTTTTCTTAATAGATCCGGAGGTAGACCATAAACCTCAGTATCTTCGTTAGCCTCAAAATCACCCGAACAAATGGGTCTTTCAAAATCAATTTCAGAATTACTGATAGGAAGGTGCTCATATTCAGCATCCGCACACCTGTAAATAGGTGGAGAAGAAATAATATAGGAAAATATATAATGAAAACAAAATAAATAAATAACAAAAATGAAAGAATATGGACACATCAATATGAATAAAATGCATTGTGCTTGTTATTTATTGAATGAAAATGTTTAAACAAAAAGCCCATTACAGAAAAAACTCTTAATATCTCTGGGTAAAGATAATTAAGATTGCTTTTTTAAAAGTATTACGTTGGAATAGACTTAAAAACTATGGGCAACTCAGTCGCACTCCAGTTGGTTACTCTATATCTTGGTGCACAAGGTTGCACCATCCAGTTTGTACTGCCATTTTCCATCCCTCCTTTCTCGGTCATGCAAATCACCATATCCTGAATCTGCCCCCCATTATTCACATGGAATTTTTCAAAAGCTTGCTCGATCATTACAAGCACATCCTCTGAATTCTTTTCTCCGAAGCTATGACGGATTGGTGGAAAAGTCATGGGTTCCCATTCAATATCCATACCCGTGGGACGGGCCATTCTTCTTTTCCGATTCCTTTCAACATGTTTCCTCTTCTCATGGGCCTTCCAAAGATACCTAAGCCAAACCAGTCTTTCTTTCCCACTGCTTCCATTGCTCGGGCCATTCCTTGAAGATATTTCCCCAAACTTTTTCCAACCCTGCAGCCTTTTCCCAATGTGGTTCTTACTCCTAGCCTTGTGTTCTTGGACAACCTTGGTTTCGGAATTTTCAGTCCTTCAGTGACGAAAACTGCATTTGCAAATTCCAAAGACCAAAAAAAATATTCTATGGCATCTTCATTGAGCTTGACATAAGGAGATTCAGTAGATGCAGAGGCTATTATGTCTTCTTCTCCTGATACTGTGATCAAACGGCTCTCTATCACAAATTTCAGCTTTTGGTGGAGAGACGAGGGTACAGCCCCAGCTGAATGTATCCATGGCCTTCCCAACAAGCAATTATAAGACGGTTTAATATCCATGACCTGGAAGTTCACCGTATAAGTGCATGGGCCTATCTCAAGAGGAACTTCAATGGTTCCCATAACCTCTCTCCTTGTTCCATCGAAAGCCCTAACCACTGTGCAACTCGGTATCATATAAGATATATCCACTGGCAACTTGGATAGGGTTACTAAGGGCATCACGTTTAATGAAGAACCATTGTCCACAAGGACCCTTGGTAATATGTGCCCCTTACAAGTGGTAATTACGTGGAGGGCTTTCATTGACCCAATACCATTGGGTGGTATCTCCTCATAGCTAAAAAATATATAGCCATCTGCTGCGATGTTTTCCACTAGCCTATCCAATTTTTCTACGGATATGTTATTAGCCACGTATGCCTGATTCAATACTCTTAACAGGGCATTTCTGTGTGGCTCTGAGTTCAAAAGCAAAGATAAGATTGAAATTCTAGCTGGTTGACGTTGCAGTTGTTAAACAACGCTATACTCACTGTGCTTTATGAATTTTAAGAACTCACAAGCTTCTTTCTCACATACTGGTTCTTTTATTTTGTTAACCGGGGCTGATCCCCTCTCTGTTTCTTTTGGCAAATCCATCTCAATATGGATTTGCTCGACTACCTTCTTCCCTTTGTCTACTCCTCTATCTTTCCCTGTTAACCCTTGTTCAGCAGCCTCCGGAGCATAACACCTTCCGCTTCTGGTTAAATGCCCCACACCTATGATGTCCTGCTGACACAAAGACCCGGGCATAACCATGCTGCAGTCATATTTCCATGGTGCAGCTTTGTTTTCCTTGTATGAAAAGGAAACAGGTAAATCAATGATTAACTTTGGTGCACTTTTCTCAATGACTGGTGTAGACACCTAATTTTGTCCGGACCACTAAAATAGGTATGTTTTCTTCCTAAATTGATGTTTTAGAATGTAAAACAATTTTTTTTCATCGTGCAGGTGGTACCCCGAGACTTAGTATAAGAGGGTGAGCATAAAAAGTCAAACTCAAAAAAAGTCAACCTTGGAAAAAGTCAACCCCTAAAAAATCAATCCCAGAAAGTCAACTACTGAAAAAATCAACCCACTTTCAAAATCAAGATTTGAAGTTCAATTGAAAAATGGTGAAAGAATTTTGATAATCCAAGGTCTACATTGAAAGATATGGAGTTCGGAAGTTGGGTTATGGAGATTCAGTAGAAAGAAAACCCTAATCCGAGAAATTTGGGGAAAAGTGCTTAAATGATCGAATTGGTCAAAATTGAAGGTTCCAAATGAAAGATAAGCACTGACTATGGGTAATAGAGAAGCCACTTGAAAGAAAAACTGAAAGAAAAGTCAATCCTGGAGAAAATCGAGAATTAGGGTTTTTGGTGGATTTCGATGAAATTGAGAAGAACTACAAAAATGGCCCGACTTGGTAAGACCAAAGCCCCTAATGGATGAGGAATGATTAAAAAGGGATAGCTCAAGGATCAATTTGAAGAAAATCTAAAAATCAAACTTGTTTTGGGCAAAACCGGGTTTCAGAGGCAAAAGGACAAAAAAAGAAAAATCCCAAAAAAATAGCAAATGAATTCCAAATCTTCTGAAAATTTGTAAATCTCATTTTTAAATTATTTGGAAGAGATTGGCGAAATAAAATCTTGATTCGGAGTTCGTTTGCAAAATGGCCAAAATCTCGGGTCTCTTATGTAGAAATTCAAGAAGGAAAATCCCAGAAAAATAGCAAATGAACTCCAAATCTTCTAAAAATTTTCAAATCTCTTTTTTAAATTATTTGGAAGAGATTGGTGAAATAAAATCTTGATCCGGAGTTCGTTTGCAAAACGGCCAAATCCTGGGCCTCCTATGCAATAATTCAAGAAGATAAATCCTGGAAAAATAGCAAATGGACTCCACAAATTCTAAAATTTTGTAAATCTCATTTTTAAATTATTTGGAAGATATTGGCGAAAGAAAATCTTGATTCGGAGTTCGTTTGCAAAATGGCCAAATCCCGGGCCTCTAATGTAGTAATTCAAGCCAATAAATCCCGAAAAAATACAAGATGAGCTCCAAAAATTATGAAAACTTCCAGATCACACTTTTAAATTATTTGGAAGATATTGGTGAAGAAAAATCTTGATTTGGAGATCGTTTAAAAAATGGTAAAATGTAGGGGCATAAAAGGGCATTTTTGGAAGAAAAAATCCAAATAAATAACAAATGGACTTGAAAAATTTTGAACACCTCCAGAATTCAATATTTTATTATTTTGAAAGTATTAAAAAAAGAAAATTTGAATTTGGAGTCCGTTTGCCATTTATTTGCATCCGGGGGCAAAATGGTCATTTTACCCAAGCAACCGAAAAGGGCTTATTTTGGCCTTTCAAAAAATCAGACTTGGGCTGGAAAAGAGAGTGCCGGCCTTCCAAGGCCCAAAGGAAGGAGGAAGCTTCTGATTTTTCAATCAAAGGGCAAAGAATTAAGAGTTAGTTAGAGATTTTTTTGCTCAAGTCATTGTAATTAAGCCACATAGGCCAATGCATGAAGAGGGAGAGTGTCAACATTATTCTTGAACAACTGTAATTATGGACAGCTGATACACTAATCTAAGGGTGATAATTTCATGATTTTTCACCTTGAATCACTAGCCCTTGGATTGAAGTTGGTTGGAATCAAAATGACAACATCCTAGGTGAGGAGAGAGGGGGAATTCAGCCATCACATAGAGATAGGGGATTTTGATTTTTTCTTGACTTCATTTTTTGAGATTTCTTCTTGTTTTGGCTTAGTTTTTCTCTCCTTGGTTGAAAGCAAAAAGGAAAAAGTTTAGAAAAGAAAGGAAAGTTTGAAGAGATAAAGCTTGAAATATAGCTTCTTGAGGTTGCATTTAGCACCAATCTTGCACTTTCTTGATTTTCCATTCTTATTTTTGCTATTTTGATTATTATTTGGTGAGTTTTCTTTTTAAATAAGTGTTTTTTTATATTCCTTTTAAGTTCTTTCTTCATCTTTTTCTTAAACAAGTTTTTTTTACATCTTTTTCCTTATTTCCTCACCATGGCCGAATGACCTATATTTTTTTAATGTTGCTGTTTTGTTTGATTTCTCATGTTATTCATGTTATTTTCTTTAGTCTTGATGCTTTAAATATTCTCCTACTATATATACTTGAGGCTTGTTTTAATTTGATTACTTGTTTGTTGTTATTTATAAGTTTATTATCATGTTCTTGCATTTTTAATTTTCTGTTTTCATAATGTTTAAATTTGTTGATGTTTTATATATCAAGTGTTTGTGAAAATGCTTGTTAGTATCTCTACTTTGTGTTTGCATGATTTGAGTGTTATATTTTAGTTGAGCATGTTAGTATATCAAGTGTTTGTGAAAATGCTTGTTAGTATCTCTACTTTGTGTTTGCATGATTTGAGTGTTATATTTTAGTTGAGCATGTTAGTATATCAAGTGTTTGTGAAAATGCCATGCTTGTTTGGAATCTTAGGCCATTCGGCTACCATGTATTCTAGCATTATGTGTGTATTTTTGCTATGTTAGTTGCATGATATTTGGTTGAGTTTTTGGTTTAAGCATGCCTTGTGTTTGTGTTATTGCCATGCATATTTTGGATGTTAGGTTAGGTTTATCTTGCCATGCATGTTCATGCATTTTAGACCTAGGTTGCATTAAATGCCATGCAAGTTCATTTAGGTCTAGGTCACTATATTGATGCCATGCATTTTTTCATGACATTTAGGTTCAAAACCATGCATTTCATGCATCATATTTGCTGTATTTTTTCATGCATTTCATATTCATGCCACTTGACTAATGACTTAGGCCAATTAATGGTTCAAAGTCATGCTCTCTTGAGCACACTTGTGGAAAATTAAGGTTTGTCAAATTGATTATTCTACCTTTGTGATTTTTTTTTTACTTAGCCAATTTTTATCTAACTTTTAAAAAATCCTAGCTACTGTTTGTGAGTCATTTTGTGAGTCTTAAATATTTTTACTTCGATTTTTAAATGATTTTATCAAAGGCAAAAGTGTATTTTGGCAAAACAGTTTTTTTCACCCAGTACTCGTACTTTCTCGATTTTTCTGGCCATTCATCTTTAATAAAAAAATTAAGCTGATTTTTTCTCGTGTAGCTTTACATGTCCTAAGTCTCCAGTATGTTTTTTAGATTTTTTTGAATTTTTAAAAATAGGGTAAAAAATCGTGGCTTAAAACTGGACAGTGGAGTCAGAATTGAATTTAAAGAAAAATCATTTTTCTGTTTTGGTTAAGTTACTTAAAGGGGGCTAATTAGGAAGTTTAGCTACTGACTTAGGGTAGTTTCTAAGCTTTTTTTTAAACTCTAAAAGTGATTTTTTAAGTCTCGGGTTAGGGGTGGTCAAGTCCGGGATTTTACACTTAGGTAATTAGAGCCACTTTAAAAAAGGTTTAGCCCATTTTTTTATTTTATTTTTAATCTAAGCTTTTCAAAATTGTTTTCAAACAATCACAAAGTATTATGGTTTTAGAATATTTAATTTGACATATTTTCCTAAGGTAGCCGGATATCTTTTTAGATATACGGATTTCCTTAATTAAAGGAAAAAATACATTTTCATGCATTGCATTTTCCATATTCATGCATTTTATATAATATGTGATTTTTGCTATGATAATTTCTATGATATTGTTATGATTTTGAGTTATGTTATATTGTTTATTATATGATTTGGAATATTTCATGATATCCTATGCTTTTTATTTAATTATTTTTTTGTTATATTATTTAGCATATACTATGTTCATGCATTATTATTTTCATTTTTATTTCCATGCATATTATATGATAGCATTATTTTATATTCTATGTCATTTAAATTATAAGCCATATCATTCATATTTTTCATGTCATTCAAATTATTTCATTTCATATAGAATATATTATGTTACTTAGGTTATTTCATTTCATATAGAATATATTATGTTACTTAGGTCATTTCATTTCATATAGAATATATTATGTTACCTAGTTCATTTCATTTCATTTCATTTAGAATATGTCATATAACTTAGGACATTTCATTTCATTTAGAATACGCTAAGGCATTTAAATTATATCATATCATTTAGGATTCATTATATTATTTAGATTTTGCTATGTCATTTTATTTATGTTATGCATATACATATTCATATCTTTTAAAATGTTTTCAAAAGGATAATGATTTTTCAATAAAAAATAAAGATATTCTCGAGTTAAAATAATTCATGAGTTCTCTACCGGGTTTGCTGGAGGGAATATCATCAATTATCATTAATAAAGGAATATCTTTCTTTCAAAAAACGAGAATGATTCGAAAAGTTTTCCAAATAAAAATTTCTATATTTTGCCACGTTTGTTGGGGAATATAAGAAAATTTTGAATTTATAAATTCTGGATCATTTTCAATTAAAAATGGAATTATTTTTCTTTAAATTGGGAATTAACTTGAGATACTAAATTTAAAACCGATTTTTTATCGAGACTTGAGATAACACACGATTAATAAGGTACCGTTTTATACGGGCGTTGTGGGGGTGCTAATCCTTCCCCACACGTAACCGAGTTCCGAACCCGTTTCTTTGATTTCTCTGGTTTAAAACGCAGACTTGAAATTGGTTTTAAAAAAAATATTTTAATTAATTTTTAAAATATTTTAATAAAATCGGTTTTAATAGGTGGCCGATCACACCTAGCTAAAAAAGATTGGTGGCGACTCCATGTCTTTTTTCAGGGTCAGTTTCAAAACCTTCATTTATCTAGAGGAATTAAGTCGACTTTTTCTCGGTTTTTTTTTAATGTCACGCTTAACGAATAATAAAGTCTTGCGATGAGACTTGTTAATTTTTTAGGTTGCGACAACTGGCATAACCTTCTCCTCTGGTTCATCATAATAGATGATCAAGGGTCTTCCTATCCCATAACTAGCTGTATTCTCAATAACTCCTATTTCCTCCTCTGTCTCTTCATAGAACTGGGCTTCCCCATTATCCATCATTTTCTGGATTTTGACCAGGAAATCTTCGCAATCTTGTACGGCATGACTTCCATACTTATGGAATGGGCACCAATTTTGCACCCTTTTTGCAATCATTTTCAGACTGTCTGCATCTTCCACCATTCCTGCCTTGACCATTTAAACCCATACTGTCAACATCGGAGTCTTGACTTCCCTAATATATCTTTTTAATCTTCTAGCTTCCCCGGTCAATATTGTATTTACCCGATTCCCAGCATGATCGGGCAATGGGTTTCCTGCTACATTTGGCCCATTTTTTGACCCAAACTTCACAACTCCGGCATTAATCAGGCTTTGGACTTTCTATTTAAAAGCCAGACAATCTTCAGTTGAATGTCCTTGAATTCCTGCGTGGTATGCGCAGTTAGTGTTTGCATTGTACCACCATGGATATGGAGGTGTCAGAGGTTTGAGGTACATGGATGCAACAAGTTTACCCTGCAATAGTTTAGGATATAGCTCACCATAGGTAGTAGGAATCAAATCAAATTGGGGTTTTTGATTCCTTGGTGAACGTTGGTCATTACGCCCAGGCCCTTGAGTTTTTGGGACAGTATTTTGAGGAAGGGTTATTTGTGGGGATATACTAGTCGGGAATGACTGTTGCGGTATATTGGTATAGGGGAATGGATTTTGGGTAAGGTGGTTGACATTGGGGTAATAAGGATTATACCCCAGGTATGGTGTGTAAGGCGTCGAAGGTGCATAAGGTGTGGTAGGAGTATAGGGCCTTGGTGGTGTGTATGGTGTAGGAGGTGTATAGGGGTATTGGGGTATTGGCTGAAACTTACTGCATGTGTTTCCTCCTTCTTTAGGAAAAACTCTCTTTGGGGTAGCAGACTCACCCCCTTCCATCTTCCCGTTTTTAATAGCGGACTCTATCATTTCTCCAGAAATCACCATATCTGCAAAGTCCTTGGTGGCGCTTCCCGCCAATTTGTCATAATAAGGTGCTTTCAAGGTGTTGATGAAAAGCACTGTGGTTTCTTTGCTAGTTAAAGGGGGTTGCACTTGTGAGGCCAGATCTCTCCACCTCTGCGAGTATTCTTTGAAGCTCTCATTAGACCTCTTTTCCATATTCTGTAGCGACAACCTACCAGGTACCATGTTAGACACATGCTTATAATATTCCATGAAAGCCCTGGCCAAATTCGTCCATGAACAAATCTTAGTACGACTCAACTGATTGTACCATCGGGTTGCCGACCCTGTCAAGCTATCATGGAAACAATGAATAAGCAGTTTCTCATTATCCTCATGCCCCATCATCCTTCTGCAATACATGGTCAAATGAGCTGATGGGTTGGTGGTCCCATTATACTTTTCAAAGTCTGGTACTTTGAACTTTGGGGGAATTACTAGATCGTGTACTAAGCTTATCTCTTTGGCATCCAGACTGCCAAATAACTCTGCCCCTTCAACTGCCCTTAACCTTTCCTCTAGCAGCTGATATTTTTTCTAGGATTTAGCAGTTTCAACCCTCTTCAATTCGATCATTTTTTCCCCTTTCCTTTTCTTCCATTTCTTCAAAGTCTAGAACTTCCACCTCAATTGGATCAACCCTGATATTACCCCTTTTAGGACCAAAATTTTGTGCTTCGGCTGCTGGTTGGATGTAAATATAGGAAGCTGCTCCAGTCGGAAGTTCATTTCCCACAGGTTGGGATGTCTGACCATTCCTCAGTACCACCTTTGGTCAATCTTCCTGGTTCACTGCCCCCATTCCGGTAACTGAATTTCTCCTAGCCACTTTTGTCTCATCATGGTACTCATCATCTCCGTGAGTTTTGTCATCTGTTCCTGTGTCTCCTCTTGAGACTTAGTTAACTGTTCCTGCAGTTCTTTCTGAATTCTTTCCATCCTTTCAATTCTGGCAAGCTGATCGTTCTCCATAGCTCTTGTCTGAGATCGAGTATTGTAAGGGTGTCGAAAGTCTGGTTCTTTCTGAGTGCGACCAATTGTACCTTTAGTTTTAAAAACCATTGATTAGAAATTATTGACACAATTCTTATTCTATTTTATAAAAAATGAATAAATGAATGAATGAATGAACAAATGTTAGTGAATGCACAACTAAGTAAATGACTAAGTGTATGAACTTAAATGACTAATTATAAAGAATAAATGAATGGACGAATAAATAAATGACTACGTGTATGAACAATTTATAAAGAATGAATGATTATGAATATGAATATAAATGAATGAATGAACAAATAAAATAAAATATATAAAAGAAAGAACAAATGAATGATGAATGCATTTAAAAGTATTGGCCCCGGGATAATTCCAACCAAACGGTCCTTCATTGATTTCTTGGAATTAAATACATCAAAGGAAAGATCCCTGCTTAAGACAATATGATAATCCTAAAAAATGCTATTACAAAATACTGGTCCTATAGTAACTCCTTCGGATCCTAGACCTTCTTCACTATCCTCTTTTGACTGCCTTGCTCTTCCATCTGATCCCTAATTGTTCACGACCCTTTGATGTGTCAACAGAAGCATCACCATGTAAGCTTTCCCTAGCTTGTTTCTCCAACTGATTTGCTCGAGCTTCCTCATGTTTTGCTTTTTCTGCCCAATAGTTCTTCTCCTTCTTGAGGTTTCTGACTTCTTGTTCTCATTCCCCGGAAGTCTTGAGAGTCCCCTCGAATTTGAGATCGAAACAGTACCTCTTGTTCTCCAAGTGTAATTCCTGAAGATCGCTTTGAACAGTGTCCCGCTCTCTCTTGATCATTTACTTTTCTCTTTCTTGGGCTGATTCCCTATTTTTCATATCCTCCAGCTCTTCTTGGAATTGGGCAATTTCCTTGCTCATTTGGGCCTTTTCCTTTTCAAATTCTGCCTTTGTGATTTCTAACTCCGATGGCACTTCCTTGGGCGGCGAACTCAAATACCGAACTTCTTCCCCATCTGTTATCAACAACCTATCATTAACCCTCAATTCCCTCCATGTCAGGTAATCAGGTGTGACGATGTCGGCATATCTAGCTACCTCCTCTCGATGAGTCTCCTTCCATGCTACCACAATCTCACGAACCTTTCTTGAATATCCATCTTCTCCATAAGCAAATTCCAAATTACTAAGTTCGTGGGTCATCGGAGTAAACTGACGGGATTCTGATTGCCTCAGTACTAGCAGTGGTGCATAGCTCACTCCTCCCCATACTCCCAATAATGGAACAGAAGCTTTATCTCCGCACTTGTACAATGTCGGCATAGGAGCTATCCATGGAGCTCTCCAAACTATCATTTCAGCCCTAATATTTCGGAATATGTTGATCCATTGTTCCTCAGTCCTATTTTCAAGCCAATCCCTCTTAAGAAATTCACTAATTGGTGCAAAAGATTTCCAATATGAGCGAAGAGGGAAATTTTCCTGTTTACAAAAATGACTCTGAACCCATATGTAAAGGAGCTGTATACAACCTAAAAAACGCCCTTTTCCTTCCCGTCTACAAAAATTCAGGGATCGGATTGTTTCTGCTATAATTGCTGGGGTTGGGTTTATCCTTTGCTCAAGCCTCTCAAAAACATCAAATATTGCCACATCCACATACCCTAATGTCTTCGGGAAGATAACTAAACCATAGATAGCCAAAGCAAAAATATTCCTAACTGTCTCCTTGCTTGAATGGCTATGGATTAAAGCCCGTAAAATGTCCCATGATATACAGTAGCTTACCCCTTTTCGAACAACATGGCTTTCTACCCAATTTCTTTCCACTCCCAAAATCTAAGACATTTTTTTCTTGAAACCCGACGTCTTTGTATCCTTCAAATAAATACGATCGGGAATAACATTTTCAATATGCAGCAAGGTCAAATATTCCTCTATGGTTGGAGTCATATCCTCTCGGTTGAAGGTAAAACACAGATAAGCGGGATTCTAGAATTGCACCACAGCCCGGATCACCTCACCACTGACTTTTACCTGAGCTAACAGTGCTATGTACCCCATAAGTCTGAGTGAAGGCTTCTTTTTCTGATATGTTCCACTGATTCCATATATCCATCAATTCTCGGAGATCATTTTTCTTGATAGTAAGATCAACCTCGGCTGACAATGCTGACACATATCCCATCTTCAAACAATCCCCATAATCCTGCTGACCTTTCTCGGACTGTTTCCTAACCTCTAAATGTTTCTCGACCAATGAGACACTCTGACCCTCCATGAAAGCCTTTTTGGTTGAATAATTTCCCGAGGTCAATAACCTTCAAATGTACAAAAATGATAACAAGAATGCAAAAAAAAAAAACAAAAAAAAAAACAACAAAAGGAAAATGAATTAGTAACGGGAATAAATACGAATAATACAAAAAACATATAATTCAAAACAATAATTATCCCTGAGGATGCCAACAAAATTTCAGCATTACAACACCTCTGGGATGAAATACCAACATTTATTACGGGCATTGTGATGTACGTTCATCATTGTCCGATTTTCAAAAATAAATTTATTCGGAAAATAGAATAGAAGGTAAAAGGATTAGAAATATTCCTCCATGTAATCTTAATTTCGGGATATCTAATTAGAAATCCGTCATGGCTTCGCCTAGGTTTACTATACGAAGGTGAATGAGTTCTAAAAGCCCTGAATTGTTCCTCACTGTCGCTGTTGAAGGCTAGTAAGGCACCCCGATAAAAGCGGGTTCAATTCGTTGGAGTCTATTTCCCTAGCCCATGCGGATTGTTAACCACGAAGGCTTAGGTAATTTAGTACTCTAGAAGTGTTTCACTAGCCCATGCGGATTGTTAATCACGAAGGCTTAGTTACTTTTCTCCCACCTAAAAGGACGGAACCCGGGTATAGGGCTCATGATATGAAAATGCACGTGTAGTGTGTGAGGAGGAATAACAAACCTTTCACCACCTATTCTATATCCCTTATTCTAAATGCCCCAACAAGATTAAACAACATAAATCATCAATTAATCAATAAATGAATATATGCACCAAAATAACCAGAGAACAATTATAATATGTATGCACATGAATATGGACATATTAAAAACATTTTGTTATTTTCGAAATTATCCTTAAAAAATGTGGGAATTAAAATTAAATACCAATAAAACCAATAAAACCGAGACTTTGATAACACACGACTAATTTTAGGCCTGACTCTCTAATATGTTTCCCAGTGGAGTCACCAAGCCGTCACAACCTAAAAAATAACAAGTCTCATCGCAAGACTTTATATTCGTTAAGCATGAGATTAAAAAGAAACCGAGGAAAAGTCGACTTAATTCCTTTATAAAAAAATTAAGGTTTTGAAAATGACCTTGAAAAAGACATGGAGTTGCCACCAATCTTTTTTAGCTAGGTGTGATCGGCCACCTATTAAAACCAATTTTATAAAATATTTTAAAAATAATTAAAACATTTTTAAAACCAATTTCAAGTCTGAGCTTTAAACCAGAGAAATCAAAGAAACGGGTTCGAGACTCGGTTACGTGTGGGGAAGGATTAGCACCCTCACAACGCCAGTATAAAACAGTACCTTATTAATCGTGTGTTATTTCAAGTCTCGGTAAAAAGTCAGTTTTAAATTTAGTATTTTAAGTTAATTCCCAATTTAAAGAAAAATAATTCTATTTTTAATTGAAAATGATCCGAAATTTATAAATTCAAAATTTTCCTATATTCCCCAACAAACGTGGCAAAATATAGAAATTTTTATTAATTTTGGAAAACTTTCCGAATCATTCTCTTTTTAAAGAAGATATTCTGTTATTAATGATAATTGATAATATCCTCCCCAGCAAACCCGACAGAGAACTCATGAATTATTTTAACTCGGGAATATCTTTATTTTATTGAAAATCATTACCTTTTTGAAGACATTTTAAAAGATATGAATATGTATATGCATGACATAAATAAAATGACATAACAAAATCTAAATAATATAATGCAACCTAAATGATATGATATAATTTAAATACCTTAGCATATTCTAAATGAAATGAAATATCCTAAGTTATATGATATATTCTAAATGAAATGAAATGACCTATATAACATAATATATTCTATATGAAATGTAATATCCTAAATCATATGGTATATTCTAAATGAAATAAAATATCCTAAATGACATAATATATCCTAAATGAAATGAAATGACCTAGGTAACATAATATATTCTACATGAAAAGAAATGACCTAAGTAACATAATATATTTCATATGAAATGAAACAATTTGAATGACATGGCAAATATGAATGATATGGCATATAATTTAAATGACATGGAATATAAAATAATGCTATCATATAATATGCATGGAAATAAAAATGAAAATAATAATGCATGAACATAGTATATGCTAAATAATATAACAAAAAATAACTAAATAAAAAGCATAGGATATCATGAAATATTCAAAATCATATAATAAACAATATAACATATAAATCAAAATAATAACAATACCATAGGAATTATTATAGCAAAAATCATATATTATATAAAATGCATGAATATGGAAAATGCAATGCATGAAAATGTATTTTTTCCTTTAATTAAGGAAATCCGTATATCTAAAAAGATATCCGGCTATCTTAGGAAAATATATCAAATTAAATATTCTAAAATCAAAGTACTTTGTGATTGTTTTGAAAACAATTTTGAAAAGCTTAAATTAAAAATAAAAACTTAGCTAAACCCTTTTTAAATGGCTCTAATTTCCTAAGTTTAAAATGCCGAACTTGACCACCCTTAACCTGAGACTTTAAAAATCATTTTTAGAGTTTAAAAAGGTTTAGAAACTACCCTAAGTCAGTAGCTAGACTTCCTAATCAGCCCCCTCTAGGTAACTTAACCAAAACAGAAAAATAATTTTCCTTCAAATTCAATTCTGACTCCACTATCCAGTTTTAAGCCACGATTTTTTATCCTATTTTAAAAAATTCAAAAAAATCTAAAAAACATACTCGAGACTTAGGATATGTAAAAATACATGGGAAAAAAATCAGCTTAATTTTTTTGTTAAAGATGAATGCCTAAAAAAATTGGGAAAGTACGAGTACTGGGTAAAAAAACTGATTTGCCAAAACATATTTTTGCCTTTGATAAAATCACTTAAAAATCAAAGAAAAAAATTTAAGACTCACAGAATGACTCACAAACAATAGCTAGGACTTTTGAAAAATTAGACAAAAATTGGCTAAGTAAAAAAAATCACAAAGGTAGAATAATCAATTTGACAAACCTTAATTTTCCACAAGTATGCTCAAGAGAGCATGACTTCGAATCATTAATTGGCCTAAGTCATTAGTCAAGTGGCATGAACATGAAATGCATTAAAAAGATAAAGCAAATATGATGCATGAAATGCATGAGTTTAAACCTAAATGTCATGAAAAATGCATGGCATCAATATAGTGACCTAGACCTAAATGAACTTGCATGGCATTTAATGCAACCTAAGTCTAAAATGCATGAACATGCATGGCAAAATAAACCAAACCTAACAACTAAAATATGCATGGCAATAACACAAACACAAGGCATGCTTAAACCAAAAACTCAACCAAATGTCATGCAAATGCAAACCTATCATCTAACATAACAAAAATGCAAGCACAAGGCAAAATAATGAGGTAGCCGAATGGCCTCAAGCTCCAAGCAAACATGGCATTTTCACAAACACTTGGTATACATAAACTAAATACTCAATCAAATGTCATACAAATACAAACCTATCAACTAACATAGCAAAAATGCACACACAATGCTAGATACATGAAGTGGTCGAATGGTCTAAGGTTCCAAAAAAGCATCGCATTTTCACAAACACTTGATATACTAACATGCTCAACTAAAACATAACACTCAAATCATGCAAACACAAAGTAGAGATATTAAAACTAACAAGTATTTTCACAAACACTTGATATACTAAATATAAAACATCAACAAATTTAAACATTATGAAAACAGAAAATTAAAAATGCAAGAACATGATATTTATCTCATAAATGGCAACAAACAAAGCAACCAAATTAAAACAAGCTTCAAGTATATATAGTAGAAGAATATTTAAAGCATCAAGACTAAAAAAATAACAAAAATAACATGATAAAATCAAACAAAACAGCAACAATAATAAAAAATCTGGGCCATTCGGCCATGGTGAGAAAACAAGAAAAAATTGTAAAAACTTGTTTTTAAGAAAAGATGAAGAAAAGAACATAAAAAAACATTTATTTAAAAAGAAAAATCACCAAATAACAATAAAAAACAGCAAAAACAAGAATGGAAAATCAAGAAAGTGCAAGAGTTGGTGCTAACAGCAACCTCAAGAAGCTATCTTTCAAGCTTTTTCTCTTCAAACTTTCCTTTCTTTTCTAAACTTTTCTTTTTTGCTTTCAACCAAGGAGAGAAAACTAAGCAAAAACCAAGAGAGAAAATGAAAAATGAAGTGAGCTGAAATGAAAATTTGCCTCTCCCTTTAGTGCTGGCCGAATTCCCCCTCTCTCCTCCTAGGATGTTGTCATTTAGATTCCAACCAATTTCCATCCAAGGGCTAGTGATTCAAGGTGAAAAATTATGAAATTATCACCCTTAGATTAGGCCATCAGCTGTCCATAATTACAGCTGTTCAAGAATAATGTTGACACTCTCCCTCTTCATGCATTGGCCCATGTGGCTTATTTGCAATGGCTTGATCAAAAAAATCATTAAACTCTTAATTCGTGGCCTTTTGATTGAAAAATCAGAAGCTTCTTTCTTCCTTTGGGCCTTGTCAGGCCAGCACTCTCTTTTTCAGCCCAAGTCTGATTTTTTTGAAAGGCAAGAAAAGCCCTTTTCGATTGCTTGGGTAAAATGGCCGTTTTGCCCCCCAGATGCAAATAAATAGAAAATGGACTCCAAATTCAAAATTCCTTTTTTTAATACTTTCAAAATAATAAAATATTTAATTCTAGAAGTTTTCAAAAATTTTCGAGTCCGTTTGCTATTTATTTGGATTTTTTCTTCCAAAAATGCCCTTTTATGCCCCTACATTTTACCATTTTTTAAACGAGCTCCAAATCAAGATTTTTATTCACCAACCTATTCCAAATAATTTAAAAGTGTGATATAGAGGTTTTCATAATTTTTGGAACTCATTTGTTATTTTTTTGGGATTTATCTGCTTGAATTACTACATAGGAGGCTCGGGATTTGGCCATTTTGCAAACGAACTCCAAATCAAGATTTTATTTTTCCAATCTCTTCCAAATAATTTAAAAATGATATTTGCAAAATTTCAGAATTTTTGGAGTCCATTTTCTATTTTTTCGGGATTTATCTTCTTGAATTACTACAAAAGAGACCCGGGATTTGGCCATTTTGCAAACGAACTCCGAATCAAGATTTTATTTTGCCAATCTGTTTAAAATAATTTAAAAATGAGATTTGCAAATATTCAAAAGATTTGGAGTTCATTTGCTATTTTTTCGGGATTTATCTTCTTGAATTACTACATAAGAGACCCGGGATTTGGCCATTTTGCAAACGAACTTCGGATCAAGATTTTGTTTCGCCAATCTCTTTAAAATGATTTAAGAATGAGATTTGCAAATTGTCAGAAGATTTGGAGTTCATTTGCTATTTTTCCCAAATTTTCCAATTTTGCCCTTTTGCCTCCGAAACCCGGTTTTGCTCAAAACAAGTCCAATTTTTAGATTTTCTTCAAATTGAGCCTTGGGATATCCCTTTTTAATCATTCCTCATCCATTGGGGGCTTTATTCTTACCAAGTCGGGCCATTTCTATAATTTTTCCCCATTTCACCGAAATCCACCAAAAACCCTAATTCTCGATTTTCTCCCGGATTGACTTTTCTTTCAGTTTTTCTTTCAAGTGGATTCCCCATTACCCATAGTCAGTGCTTATCTTTCATTTGAAACCTTCAATTTCGACCAATTCGATCGTTTAAACACTTTTCCCCAAATTTCCCGACTAAGGGTTTCCTTTCTACTAAATCTACATAACCAACTTCCGAACTCAATATCTTTCGATGTAGACCTCGGATTATCAAAATTCTTTCACCATTTTTCAATTGAACTTCAAATCTTGATTTTGAAAGTGGGTTGACTTTTTTAGTAGTTGACATTTTGGGGTTGACTTTTCGAGGTTGACTTTTTCAAGGTTGACTTTTTATGCTCGCCCTCTTAAACTAAGTCTCAGGGTACCACTTACAGGATAAAAAAAAGTCTTTTTACATTCTGAAACATCAATTTAAGAAGAAAACATACCTGTTTTAGTGGTCTGGACAAAATTAGGTGTCTACAAGCGAGATTCCAATATTGCACCACAACCTGAATCAGCTCACCACTGACCTTAACCTGAACTAGCAATGCTATGTCCCCATAAGTCTGAGTGAAGGCTTCTTTTTCTGATATGTTCCATTGATTCCATATATCCATCAATTCCCGAAGATTATTTTGCTTGATAGTAAGATCAACCTCGACTGGCAATGCTGACACATATCCCATCTTCAAACAATCCCCATTATCTTGCTGACCTTTCTCGAACTGTTTCCTAACCTCTAGATGCTTCTCGACCACTGAGACACTCTAACCCTCTATGAAAGCCTTTTTGGTTGAATATTATCCCGAGACCAATAACCTTCCATGTGCAAAAAAAATGATGATAATAATGCAAAAAAAAAAAAAGAACCAAAAAACAAAAAGAATATGAATTAGTAACGGGAATAAATTCGAATAATACAAAAAAAACATATAATTCAAAACAATAATTATCCCTGAGGATGCCAATGAAATTTTGGCATTATAACACCCCCGGGACTAAATACCAACACTTATTACGGGCATTGTGATGTACGTTCATCATTGTCCAATTTTCAAAAATAAATGTATTCGGAAAGTAGAATAGAAGGTAAAAGGATTGGAAATATTCCTCCATGTGTTTTTAACTTCGGGATATCTAATTGGAAATCCGGCATGGCTTCGCCTAGGTTTACTATATGAAGGTGAATCAGTTCTAAAAGCCCCGAATTGTTCCTCACTGTCGTCGGTGAATGCTAGTAAGGCACCTCGATAAAAGCGGGTTCAATTCGTTAGAGTCTATTTCCCTAGCCCATGCGGATTGTTAATCACGAAGGCTTAGGTAATTTAGTACTCCAGAAGTGTTTCACTAGCCCATGCGGATTGTTAATCACGAAGGCTTAGTTACTTTGCTCCAATCTAAAAGGACGGAATCCGGGTATAGGATTCATGATATGCGAGTGCACGTGTAGTGTAGTGTGTGAGGAGAAATAACAAACCTTTCACCACCTATTCTACATCCCTTATTCTAAATGCCCCAACAAGATTAAACAACATAAACCATCAATTAATCAATAAATGAATATATGCACCAAAATAACCAGAGAAAAATTATAATATGTATACACATGAATATGGACATATTTAAAACATTTTATTATTTTTGAAATTATCCTTACTTTTTTAAAAAATATATGGGAATTAAAATTAAATACCAATTAAACCAACAAAATCGAGACTTTGATAACACACGACTAATACTAGGCCTGACTCTCTAATAGTCCCCAGCGGAGTCGCCAAGCTGTCACAACCTAAAAAATAACAAGTCTCATCACAAGACTTTATTATTCGTTAAGCGTGACATTAAAAAAATCGAGGAAAAGTCGACTTAATTCCTCTTGAAAATGAAGGTTTTGAAAATGACCTTGAAAAAGATATGGAGTCGCCACCAATCTTTTTTAGCTAGGTGTGATCGGCCACCTATTAAAACCGATTTTATAAAATATTTTAAAATTAATTATAACTTTCTTAAAACCAATTTCAAGTCTGCGTTTTAAATCAGAGAAATCAAAGAAGCGGGTTCGGAACTCGGTTACGTGTGGGGAATGATTAGCACCCCACAACGCCCGTGTAAAATGGTACCTTATTAATCGTGTGTTATCTCAAGTCTTGGTAAAAAGTCAGTTTTAAATTTAGTATTTCAAGTTAATCCCCCAATTTAAAGAAAAATAATTCCATTTTTAATTGAAAACGATCCGAAATTTATAAATTCAAAATTTTCCTATATTCCCCAACAAACGTGGCAAAATATAAAAAAATTTATTAGTTTGGAAAACTTTCCGAATCATTCTCATTTTAAAGAAGATATTCCGTTATTAATGATAATTGATGATATCCTCCCCAACAAACTCGGTAGAGAATTAACGAATTATTTTAACTCGGGAATATCTTTATTTTATTGAAAATCATTTATCTTTTTGAAAACATTTTAAAAAAATATGAATATGAATATGTATGACATAAATAAAATGAAATAGCAAAGTCTAAATAATATAATGCAACCTAAATGATATGATATAATTTAAATGTCTTAGCATATTCTAAATGAAATGAAATATCCTAAGTTATATGATATATTCTAAATGAAATGAAATGACCTAGGTAACATGATATATTCTAAATGAAATGTAATATCCTAAGTCATATGATACATTCTAAATGAAATAAAATATCCTAAGTGACATAACATATTCTAAATGAAATGAAATGACCTAGGTAACATAATATATTCTATATGAAATGAAATAATTTAAATGACATGGCAAATATAAATGATATGGCATATAATCTAAATGACATGAAATATAAAATAATGCTATCATATAATATGCATGAAAATAAAAATAAAAATAATAATGTATGAACATAGCATATGCTAAATAATATGACAAAAATAACTAAATAAAAAGCATAGGATATCATGAAATATTCAAAAGCATATAATAAATCATATAATATCAAAAATTTAAATCAAAGATAATAACACCATCATGAAAATTAAACATAGCAAAAATTACATATTATATAATATGCATGAATATGGAAAATGCAATGCATGAGAATGTATTTTTTCCTTTAATTTTGGAAATCCGTATATCTAAAAAGATATCCGGCTACCTTAGGAAAATATATCAAATTAAATATTCTAAAATCAAAATACTTTGTGATTGTTTGAAAATAACTTTGAAAAGTTTAGATTAAAAATAAAAACTTAGCTAAACCTTTTTTAAATGGCTCTAATTTCCTAAGTTTAAAATCCCGGACTTGACCACATTTAACCCGAGACTTAAGTAATTATTTTTAGAGTTTAAAAAGGCTTAGAAACTACCCTAAGTTAGTAGCTAAACTTCCTAATCAGCCGCCTCTAAGTAACTTAACCAAAACAGAAAAATGATTTTCTTTCAAATTCAATTATGACTCCACTGTCCAGTTTTAAAATATGATTTTTTACCCTTTTTTTAAAATTTCAAAAAAATATAAAAACAATACTAGAGACTCAGAACATGTACAAATACATGGGAAAAAATAGGCTTAATTTTTTTATTAAAGATGACTACCCAGAAAAATCGGGAAAATACGAGTACTGGGTGAAAAAACTGTTTTGCCAAAACACATTCTTTTACCTTTGATAAAATCATTTAAAAATCAAAGTAAAAATATTAGAGACTCTCTAAATGACTCACAAATAGTAGCTAACACTTTTGAAAAGTTAGGCAAAAAATTGGCTAAATAAAAATATCACAAAGGTAGAATAATCAATTTGACAACTCTTTAATTTTCCACATTTATGCTCAAGAGAGCATGACTTTGAACAATTGATTGGCCTAAGTCATAAGTCAAGTGGCAAAGACATGAAATGCATGAAAAATACAGCAAATATGATGCATGAAATGCATGATTTAAAACCTAAATGACATGAAAAATGCATGGCATCAATAAAATGACCTAGACCTAAATGAACTTGCATGGCATTTAATGCAACCTATGTCTAAAATGCATGAATATGCATGCCAAAACAAACCAATCCTAAACCTAAAATATGCATGGCAATAACACAAACACATGGCATGCTTAAACAAAATACTCAACCAAATATCATGAAAATGCAAACCTATCAACTAACATAACAAAAATGCACACACAAAGCAAACAATATGAAGTGGCCGAATGTGGTGGATGCTTAAAATGAGCATGGCATTTTCACAAACACATGATATACTAACATGCATAGCTAAAGAAAAATGCTCAAATCATGCAAATATAAAGTAAAGGCATGAAAACCAATAGGCATTTTCACAAACACATAGATTACAAAATATAAAACATAAACAAACTTAAACATTTTGAAAACAGAAAATAAAAAATGCAAGACAAGTAAAATAAACATGATAACAAGATAATAGATTCAAAAATAGAAACAAGCAAGCAACCAAATTAAAACAAGCTTCATATTTATGTATTAGAAGAAGATTTAAAGCATCAAAACTTGTTAAATATCAAGAATAACATGAAATAAAAAATGCAAACAGCAACTACTCAAAAACTAGGCCATTCGGCCATCTCAAAAACAAGAGGAGAAAAAAAATTTCAAGAGCTTTTTACAAGAAAGAATGAAGAATAACTTGAAAAATATTAAAAACACTTATTTTAAAAGAAAAATCAAAAGAAACTCACCAAAATAGTAATCAAAACAGCAAATCAAGAATGGAAAATCAAAGAAAGTACAAGAGTATGGTGCATAAAGCAACCTCTAGAAGCTATCTTTCAAGCTTTTTCTCTTTTAACTTTCCTTTCTTTTCTAAACTTTTCTTTTTATCTTTCAACAATGGAGAGAAAAATTTGACAAAACCAAAAGAGAATAGAGAGTGAATAGCTGAAAATGGTAGAGAGAATGCCTCTCCCTTGTAGTGGCCAAATGGTCCTCCCTGGGCTAGGATGTTGTCATTTTTCATTCAACCAAATTTCATCCAAAGGCTATTGATCCAAGATGTTTAAAACATGAAATTATCACCCTTAGATTAGGCCATCAGCTATCCACAATTATAGCTGTTCAAGAATCTTAAGCCATTATGTTGACATTCTCCCTCTTCATGCATTGGTCCATGTGGCTTATTTGCAAAGGCTTGATCAAAAAATAACTAACTTCCTCTTCATTGTTGGCCTTTTAAAAATAAAAAACTATCTACCTATCCTTGGGCCTTGGCCAGCCATACCCCCTTCTTCCAGCCCATGTTTCATTTTTTTTAAAAGGCAAGAAAAGCCCTTTTCGATTTCTTGGATAAAATGACCTTTTTGCCCCCCGAACATAAATAAATGATAAACTGACTCCAAATTCAAATTTTATTTTTTCAATACTTTCAAAATAATAAAAAATAGAATTCTGGAAGTTTTCAAAAAAATTCGAATCCATTTGCTATTTATTTGGATTTTCTTCCAAAATTGCCTTTTTATGCCCCCAAACTTTACCATTTATTAAACGAGCTCCAAATCCAGATTTTTCTTCACCAATATCTTCCAAATAATTTAAAAATGCAGTTTGGAAGTTTTCATAATTTTTAGAACTCATTTGGTATTTTTTCGAGATTTATCTGCTTGAATTACTGCATAAAGGGCCCGGGATTTTTCCATTTTGCAAATGAACTCTGAATCCATATTTTCTTTCGCCAATATCTTCCAAATAATTTAAAAATGATATTTACAAATTTTCAAAATTTTTGGAGTTCATTTGCTATTTTTCCAGGATTTATCTACTTGAATTTCTACATATGGGACCCGGGATTTGACCATTTTGCAAACGAACTCCGAATCAAGATTTTCTTTCGCCAATCTCTTCGAAATGATTTAAGAATGAGAATTGCATTTTTTCATAATTTTTGGAGTTCATTTGCTATTTTTTCCCAAATTTTCCAATTTTGCCCTTTTACCTCCAAAACCAAGTTTTGCTTAAAACAAGTCTGATATTAAGATTTTCTTCAAACTGAGCCTTGGGATATCCTTTTTTAATCACTCCTCATCCATTAAGGGCTTTAGTCCTACCGAGTCGGGCCATTTCTGTAATTCTTCCCAATTCACCGAAATCCACCAAAAACCCTAATTCTCGGTTTTCTTTTGGATTGACTTTTCTTTCAGTTTTTCTTTCAAGTGGCTTCTGCATTACCCGTAGTCAGTGCTTATCTTTCATTTGGAACCTTCAATTTTGACCTATTCGATCGTTTAAGCATTTTTCCCCAAATTTCCCGGGTTAGGGTTTCTTTTCTACTGAATCTCCATAACCCAACTTTCGAACTCCATATCTTTCGATGTAGACCTCGGATTATCAAAATTCTTTTGCCATTTTTTAATTGAACTTCAAATCTTGATTTTGAAAGTGGGTTGACTTTTTTAGTAGTTGACTTTTTGGGTTGACTCTTTGGGGTTGACTTTTTCAAGTTTGACTTTTTATGCTCGTCTTCTTAGACTAAGTCCCAGAGTACCACTTGCAGGATGAAAAAAGTCTTTTTACATTCTGAAACATCAATTTAGGAAGAAAACATACCTGTTTTAGTGGTCCGGACAAAATTAGGTGTCTACAGGTTTCAAATATTTTTTTTTTTTTTTTAAAAACAGATCTAAGGGTCGCACTTTAAGTGGAATCAGACATTGAGGGAATTATTAAGAAGATTTTGATATTGAAGATTGCAGAAGTTCTTAAAAGGTTGGTGGAAATATGTCAACTTTGTTGAAAAATGCTCGTGCCACTTCTGTAGCTGTTGCTTATCATCGTCTGGTAAATGCTTTTGACAAGTGGAAGCATCTGAAACACATGATGAGCTGGACCCTGATGATTATGGGTAGATTATGCACGATGGAGATGAAAATCTAGATGCTCAAAGTCCAGTGGCTCGGTGGAGCTTGCTTATTAACCAAATCCTTATGGCCTTTCTAGCAATCAAAACAGGTTTGAACCTGATCCAGATGATTTGTTGCACGTGAAATGATAGGTTTTTTGGGTTTCAAGTGTTTTCTTTTAATTTATTAAGTTTTTTGTTTTGATTTTTCGACTGCCACATATATAAAAAATTACATGTCAGCATTCATGGCTGATAAATTAGGCGCGTGCCCTTCAAACGCATTTTTAATTGTCAAAAGTTTTTAATTATCATAATTCGAAAAGGTTGCACCTTTAATAGACTCAAATAAAAGGTTTAACCCTGATTCACTCAAACAGTAATAGGTTTGGTCCTAAATTGAGCATTTAGCCTTTTTAAATTCTACCTCCAATATACTACAATATTATATCTCAAATAGACAAATATTTTTATTTTTGTTGGTTTTTACGTACTGACTTCTTTTTTCATGAAGAAGAAATTTACCAAGTAGATCAAATTTTCAAATAGATTATCCAAAAATTAACGTTACCGATCAGAACATTAAGAAATTTATTATCGGTTGTTTAGGTAAAGATGTAAGTTGGTGGGAAAAAAACTTTAATTATTAAAACTAGAATTTGTCACACCCACGATGTGAGTGAAAAAAATGAAATTTTAAATATAATTTTGTGTTTTAAAAAATAATGATAGTTTAAAAAATATGAATAATTTTTTAGAAGATGTTAAGAAAAAAGTGAATAGTTTTTTAGAGATGGGAACTTACATGAATAGTAATGGGTAGTTTATTTAAGAGTTGAATAATTTGTTTAAGTGAGTAGTTTTTTTTTAGAAAAGTAAGTTTTAGAAGACATAATTATCCCTATTTTATTTTTTGATTTATTTTTTGTATTTTCACCAACTGAGTTGATATCATTTGATTCGTGACACCAACTCAGTCACTCTTTTTATAATAATATAGATGTGAAGTTGGTTATTGATTTACAAAGAAAAAGGAATCTAAGAGTGAATACTTAACCCACTCAAAAAAAAAATTGATAGCCGAGAATGAGATTTAGGAGTGTTGAAATATGAATCAGATCAATTGGATTCTAATTTTTAATATGAGTTGAGTTGCAACTCTATTTCAAATAGAATTTCATATGTCAATTTTTAGTAGGATTGGTATATGTATTATATAGGTAGGCACATATACTTGTAGAAATAAACAAGAATGGTTAATCCCAACTACTCTAGTGAATGTTCTCTCTCATAAACTCTCTTTTGCCTAATTTTTAGGTATTCATTTAAAACCCTGAGGCTTGGAGTGTGAAAATTTGTGGATAATTCTAGTAGTTGCTTCTATAGATGAGAAAAATAAAAAGAGTTGTTCAATAGTAGATCAAGAAGTAGATCTTTAGAGGTTTGTAAAGCAAGTATTGATAAATCGATTTTGGGAATTCATATTAGCATTGGAGTAGGTAAGCCAAAACGTATTAATTTTTCTTACAATGATATTAGAGTTATAGTATGCTTGTTTTTATCTCTAATATTTACTTCTATGGTTGTTTAACATGTTAGAATAATTTTAATAACCTAAAATGATCTTTAATGGTGAAATTTTGAATACGTGCTTTTAGGTCGAAAATTTTACTTAAATATGTACAGTAGGCCAATAGAAACTTGTGGTAAAATTTTGGTATTAAAAGTATGTTTTATGTTTGGAAACATGAATTTGAAAATTTGAATTTAGATTTCATTTGTTATATAAATTGTGAGAATAAAAAACATATATTATGTATAAATTAGTTAAGATTCAATATGATTATATATTTGAAAGGCATAAAAACATGAATTTCAAATTCACAAATAACTATAGGTATTTCAAATTCACCACTAAATAGGCATCCAACAAATCCATGAATTTGAAAAATAATCATGAATATTACATTAAATGTGTTTTATTACACAATTATACTATTTTTGAAATCCAAATCCATCTTTTGAAATCTAATTTCCAAATGCAACCTTACTGAATTCAAGAAAAAGTAATGCATTAATTACATATATATATATATATATATATTACCTTAACTAGTGTCACTAGGTATTCGTTAATATTTCTCTAAAAATACTTATAATTAAAGAGAAAAATCAAAGTCAAACTACAAAAACCAAAACTTTGACTATATATTTCTCCCATATGATTTTTTTTTTAGCATGAAAATTACATGATTAGAATCATTATCTCATAAACTTTTCATGCATATATTATTCCAATTTTTTAAAATGTGTGGTTAAAGAAAATTGAGAACTTAAAATTTTGGGAATTAAACTAAAAGTTTAGAAAAGTTTTTCTGGTAAAAAACAAAATTGGTTTTTGTTTTGTCACGCAAGTGGCACGTGGGGCGCGTGCAGCACCTTTTTGGCACGTTTTCAAGCACTTTTTTTCAAAAATTTTCAAAATTGATTTTATGATTTTTTAATATAATTTTTAGAATTTTGAGAAATTACGAACCGTATTTTTTTTTGTAATTTTTTTTTATGAAAAATCATATAATTTTTGTGTTTAAAATTCACTTACACACTTTGAAATAATGTGTACGAGTAATTTTGGTGAATGAGAGGTAATTCAACTTTCTAGGAATGCAAACTACTCTATGATACTATATGGTTAATTAATTAATTTATTAAAAATTAATTAATTGAGCTTATCCAATTATTGATAATTTTGGCATGGATATTTAGAATATATTTTTCATTCATGTCATTTATATCACATAGTGAAATTATTATTTGAAGATTAAATGAAGCACATATATTTTACGTAGGTTATTATGAACCTAATTTTCATTCTCTTAGAAGATAAATGTTGAAGATCTTCATTCAATAAAAGCTAAATTTGAGTGTTTGGTGTGATTGAATAGAGATATGTGTTGGTATTTTGTGATGCTGATGAGATGCATTGTTTGTTTATTTTATTAATATTGTTTTAATACAATTTTATAGATAGAATAGTGGTGTAACATTCCTATTTAATATATATTTCACTAGAAATGATGCATTATGAATTATTTATGATAAAATAATTGTAATTTTTAATGTATTAATTTGATAGCCTTGTAAGAGAATGTGTATACGCACCACTATTATAGACATAATTTTGTCTTCGCTTGATGAACTAAAATACCAATGAGTCACATTGGACTTACCTTATGTATGTATATATGTGATGAAAAATATTGTATAATGTAGATAAAGAGAATAAGTTCTTATATTTTATTCTAAATAATTAGACATTTTATTTCAACCTATATGCTTAGAGATGATTATGGATCTAGCAAGTAAGATCTTCAATCTTAGTATATAAGAAGAAATTTTATGATTTAATTCATTTGAGAATAAAATATTAGACAAAGTGCCTAATTAAAATCTTCTGCAATGATGTAAAAAATGACAACCATGGCACGAAACTTACAAAAGAAGAACAGTTTAATGGGATTAATCATTATATATAGTGTAGATACTTAATTTTGTCTGGACCATTAAAACAGGTTTGTTTTCTTCCTAAATTGATGTTTCAGAATGTAAAAAGATTTTTTTCATCCTGCAGGTGGTACTCCGAGACTTAGTCTAAGAAGGCGAGCATAAAAAGTCAAACTTGAAAACGTCAACCCCAAAAAGTCAACTACTAAAAAAGTCAACCCACTTTCAAAATCAAGATTTGACGTTCAATTGAAAAATCGCTAAAGAATTTTGATAATCCGAGGTTTTCATCGAAAGATATGGAGTTCGGAAGTTGGGTTACGTAGATTCAATAGAAAGGAAACCCTAGTTAAAATTTTTGGAAAAAAGTGCTTAAATGATCAAATTGATCGAAATTGAAGGTTCCAAATAAAAGATAAGCACTGACTACGAGTAATGGAGAAGCTGCTTGAAAGAAAAATTGAAAGAAAAGTCAATTCGGAAGAAAACCGAGAATTAGGGTTTTTGGTGGATTTTGGTGAAATTTGGAAGAATTACAAAAATTGCCCGATTCGATAAGAATAAAGCCCCTAATTGATGAGAAGTGGTTAAACAAGGATAGCCCAAGGCTCAGTTTGAAGAAAATCTGAAAATCAGACTTGTTTTGAGCAAAACCGGGTTTCGGAGGTAAAATGGCAAAATTGGAAATTTTGGGAAAAATAACAAATGAACTCCAAAAATTTTAAAAATTTTCAGATCTCGTTCTTAAATTATTTTGAAGAGATTAGCAAAATAAAATCCGGATTCGGAGTTCGTTTGCAAAATGGTCAAATCCCGGGTCCCCTATGCAGAAATTCAAGAAGATAAATCCCGAAAAAATAGCAAATGAACTCCAAAAATTCTGAAAATTTGCGGATATCATTCTTAAATTATTTGGAAGAGATTGACGAAAGAAAATCTGGATTCAGAGTTCGTTTGCAAAATGGCCAAATCCCGGGCCCACTATGTAGTAATTCAAGCAGATAAATCCCAAAAAAATACCAAATGAGTTCCAAAAATTATGAAAACTACCAGATCATACTTTTAAATTATTTGGAAGAGATTGGTGAAGAAAAATCTGGATTTGGAGCTCGTTTAAAAAATGGTAAAGTTTGGGAGCACAAAAGGGCAATTTTGGAAGAAAAAATCCAAATAAATAGTAAATGGGCTCGAAAAATTTTGAATACCTCCATAATTCAATTTTTTTATTATTTTGGAAGTATTGAAAAAATAAATTTTGAATTTGAAGTCCGTTTGCTATTTATTTACGTTCGGGGAGCAAAAATGTCATTTTACCCAAGAAACCGAAAAGGGCTTTTCTTGCCTTTTAAAAAATTGGAGATTGGGCTGGAATTTAGAGGATCAGCCGGCCAAGGCCATGTTGGAGAATGATTTTGCTGAGTTCTTGCATCCAAAGGCTAAGAGTGGATAGTAAGGTAGTTATTTTTTGATCAAGCCTTTGTAATTGAGCCACATGGACCAATGCATGAAGAGGGAGAATGTCAACATAATCGCTTAAGATTCTTGAACAACTGTAATTGTGGATAGGTGATTACCTAATCCAAGGGTGATAATTTCACATTTTAAGCATCTTGGATTAATAGCCTTTGGATAAAATTGGTTGAAAAAAAAATGACAACATCCTAGCCATCTAGAAGGCCATTTGGCCACTACAAGGGGAAAGGGGTATTTTCATTTTATGGACACTCTTGTTTGGCTGATTTTCTCTCCATTTTTGAAAGGCAAAAAGAAAATTTTAGAAAAGAAAAAAAAGTTGGAAGAGAAAAAGCTTGCAATATAGCTTCTAGAGGTTGCTTTAAGCACCATACTCTTGCACTTTCCTTGATTTTCTATTCTTGATTTGCTATTTTGATTGCTATTTTGGTGAGTTTCTTTTGATTTTCTTCTTTAAAATAAATGTTTTTAAGTTTCTCCTTTAAGTTCTTCTTTATACTTTCTTGGAAAAAGCTTTGAGAAATTTCTTTTCTTTTGTTTTTAGGTTGGCCGAATGGCCTATTGTTTTGATATAGTTGTTGTTTGCATTTTTTTTTCTTGTTATTCATGATATTTAACAAGTTTTGATGCTTTAAATATTTTTCAAATACATAAACATGAAGCTTGTTTTGATTTGGTTGCTTGCTTGTTTCCATTTTTGAGTCTATTATCTTGTTATCATGTTTATTTTACTTGTCTTGCATTTTTGATTTTCTGTTTTCAAAATGTTTAAGTTTGTTTATGTTTTACATTTTGTTAATCCATGTGTTTGTGAAAATGCATATTGGTTTTCATGCCTTTACTTTATATTTGCATGATTTGAGTATTATTCTTTAGCTACGCATGTCATTGTATTAAGTGTTTGTGAAAATGCCATGATTCACTTAACCATTCGGCTACCCCTCTCTTTTAAGCTTTGTGTGTGCATTTTTGTTATGCTAGTTGATAGGTTTGCATTTTCATGATATTTGGTTGTGTATTTTGTTTAAGCATGCTATATGTTTGTGTTATTGCCATGCATTCTTTAGGTTTAGGATTGGCTTGCTTTGCCATGCATATTCATGTATTTTAGACCTAGGTTGCATTAAATGCCATGCAAGTTCATTTAGGTCTAGGTCATATTCTCTATGCCATGCATTTTTCATGTCATTTAGGTCTTAAATCATGCATTTCATGCATCATATTTGCTGTATTTTCATGCATTTCATGTCATTGCCACATGATTTATGACTTAGACCAATCAATGGTTTAAAGTCATGCTCATTTTGAGCATAGTTGTGGAAAATTAAAGAGTTGTCAAATTAATTATTCTACCTTTGTGATTTTTTTTTACTTAGCCAATTTTTGTTTAACTTTTCAAAAGTGTTAGCTATTGTTTGTGAGTCTTTAGGAGAGTCTCTAACATTTTTACGTTGATTTTTAAATGATTTTATCAAAGGCAAAAAAATGTGTTTTAGCAAAACAGTTTTTTTTTTCTCCTAGTACTCGTACTTTCCCGATTTTTCTAAGCAGTCATCTTTTATCAAAAAATTAAGTCGATGTTTTTCTGTGTAGTTTTACATGTCCTGAGTCTCCAGTATTTTTTTTAGATTTTTGAAAATTTTTAAAAATAGGTTAAAAAATCGTACTTTAAAACTGGACAGTAGAGGCAGAATTGAATTTGCAGGAAAATCATTTTTCTGTTTTGGTTAAGTTACTTAGTGGGGGCTGATTAGGAAGTTTAGCTACTGTCTTAGGGTAGTTTCTAAGCCTTTTTAAACACTAAAAATGATTTTTTAAACCTCTGGTTAAAGGTGGTCAAGTCCGGGATTTTAAACTTAGGAAATTAGAGCCATTTAAAAAGGGTTTAGCTAGGCTTTTATTTTTTTTAATCTAAGTTTTCCAAAATTATTTTCAAACAATCACAAAGTATTTTGATTTTTAGAAAATTTAATTTGTTATATTTTCCTACGGTAGCCAGATATTTTTTTTAGATATACGGATTTTCTTAATTAAAGGAAAAAATACATTCTCATGCATTGCATTTTCCATATTCATGCATACTATATAATATGTGATTTTTGCTATGATAATTTCCATGGTGTTGTTATTATTTATTATTTATATTTTGATGTTATGTTGTTTATTATATGGTTTTGAATATTTCATGATATCCTATGCTTTTTAGTTAGTTATTTATTTTTGTCACATTATTTAGCATATACTATGTTCATGCATTATTATTTTCATTTTCATTTTTATTTTCATGTATATTATATGATAGCATTATTTTATGTTTCACGTCATTTAGATTATATTTTATATCATTTATATTTGCCATGTCATTTAAATCATTTTATTCCATTTAGAATATATCATGTGACTGAGGATATTTCATTTCATATAGAATATATTATGTTACCTAGGTCATTTCATTTCATTTAGAATATATTATGTCACTTGGGATATTTTATTTCATTTAGGATATATCATATGACTTAAGATATTACATTTCATATAGAATATATCATTTTACCTAGGTCATTTCATTTCATTTAGAATATATCATATGGCTTAGGATATTTCATTTCATTTAAAATATGCTAAGACATTTAAATTATATCATACCATTTAGATTGCATTATATTATCTAGACTTTGCTATGTCATTTTATATATGTCACACATATTCATATTTTTTTAAAATGTTTTGAAAAAGGTAATGATTTTCAATAAAATAAAGATATTATCGAGTTAAAATAATTCATGAGCTCTCTGTCGGGTTTGCTGGGGAGGATATCATCAATTATCATTAATAACAGAATATCTTCTTTAAAACGAGAATGATTCGAAAAATTTTCCAAAATAATAAAAATTTCTATATTTTGCCACACTTGTTGGGAAATATAGGAAAATTTTGAATTAATAAATTCCGGATCATTTTCAATAAAAAAATGGAATTATTTTTCTTTAAATTGGAAATTAAAAATTGACTTTTTACCGAGACTTGAGATAACACATGATTAATAAGGTACCATTTTATACGGGCATTGTAGGGGTGCTAATCCTTCCCCACACGTAACCGAGTCCCGAACCCGCTTTTTTGATTTCTCTGGTTTAAAACGCAGACTTGAAATTGGTTTTAAAAAAATGTTTTAATTAATTTTAAAATATTTTATAAAATCAGTTTTAATAGGTGGCCGATCACACCTAGCCAAAAAACATTGGAGGCGACTCCATGTCTTTTTCAAGGTTATTTTCAAAACCTTCGATTTTCTAGAGGAATTAAGTTGACTTTTTCTTGGTTCTTTTAATGTCACGCTTAACGAATAATAAAGCCTTGCGATGAGACTTGTTATTTTTTAGGTTGCGACAGCTTGACGACTCCACTGGGTACATTTAGAGAGTCAGGCTTAGAATTAGTCGTGTGTTATCAAAGTCTCGATTTTGCTTTTAATTGGTATTTAATTTTAATTCCCACATTTAAAAAAAAAAAAAGGAGAATTTGAAAATAATAAAATGCTCTTAAATATGTCCATATTCAGGTGCATACATATTATAATTGTTCTCTGATTATTTTGGTGCATATATTCATTTTTTGATTAATTGATGATTTATATTGTTTAATTTTATCGGGGCATTTAGAATAAGGATTGTAGAATAGGTGGTGAAAGGTTTGTTGTTCTTCCTCTCACACTACACGTGCATTTGCATAACATGAGCCCCATACCCCCTTTAAGTGGAAATAAAGTAGCTACACTCCAGTGATTAACAATCCGCATGGGTTAGTAAAATATTTCCGGAGTATAAATTACCTAAGCTCCCGTGATTAACAATCTGCATGGGCTAGGGAAATATACTCTAACGAATTGAACCCGCTTTTATCGGGGTGCCTTACTAGCCTTCACCGGCGACAGTGAGGAACAATTCGAGGCCTTTAGAACTTCGTTCACCCACATATAATGAGCCGTAGAGCCAACATAGGCGAAGCCCTGCTGAAGTTTTATAGATATATCGAAGTTAGGAACACTTGGAAGGACATTTCTAACCTTTTGTTACCTATTTTACATTCCAATTAAGTTTTGTAAAATCGGGCAGTGATGAACGCACATCGTTTCGCCCGTAATAAGGTAAATACCCCATCCCAAAGGCGTCATAATACCGAATTTTCATTGGGATATTTGTTATATTATGTTGTTATTATTTGGTTTCTTCACCTTTACTGACTTGTTTCTTTTTCATGCATTTTTTGTGTCATCATAATGCATAAGGAAAATTATTGGCATCGGGAAAATCTTCAACCAAAAGGGTTTTCATGAAGGGTCAGGCTAGTTCGATAGTGGAAGAACATGCAGGGGTACGAAAGTGGTCGAAGTCAGAGCAGCGAAGAGATGGGGATTGTTTAAAGGAGGGATATATACCAGTATTGCCAGAACGGGTAGATTTAGTTTAGCGGCAAAATGATCTCCGGGGTTGATGGATATTTGGAGTCAATAGGATGTGTCAGAAAAGAGGATTTTCACTCAGGTATATGGAGACATAGCATTGTTGATGTCGATTAAGATTAACAGTGAGTTGATTCGGGCTATGATACATTTCTGGAATCCAGCATACCGATGTTTCACCTTCAACAAGGAAGACATGACACCGACCATAGAGGAATATTCAGCTTTGTTACGTATTGAGGATGCTATCCCTGATCGGATTTATTTAAAGGATTCAAAGACACTAGGGTTTAAGAAGAAATTAGCTAGCATCGTGGGAATGGATAGCAAATAGGTCGATGCACATGTGGTTAAAAAAGGGAAAAAGTGAGTGTATTCCTTGGGATGCTCTCCAATCTTTGATCCAGAGTCACCCAAATAGAGAGACTGCTAGGGATATTTTTGCTTTAGCTGTATATGGTTTGGTTATTTTCTCGGGGACACTGGGACGTATCGAGTTGGCCATAGTTGACCTTTTTGAGAAGTTAAGACATAAGATAAATCCGTCTCCAGCCATCCTAGCAGAAACTATTCGATCTTTGAATTTTTGCAAAAGGGAAGGAAAAGGAAGATTCATGGGATGTATGCAGCTCCTCTATGTTTGGATTCAGAGTCATTTTTGGAAGAGGGGGGATGTTTCTTTCAAACCATATTTGAAAACCTTAGTACTAATAAGTGAGTTCCTTAAGATAGATTGGCCCGAAGACAGAAATGAAGAGCAGTGGATCAACCTGTTCCGAAATCTTATGAGTGTTTGATGACTTGGAGAGCTCCATGGATGATTTCTATGCCAATTCGGAGCCCATTTTCCTCGCAGGTCCTTCACTATAGGGAGAATTTTCCTTAGTACTAAATCTCCTTCCCGGAATTGTCTAGGACGAACCTTCTTGTTATGGGCTCGAATCATCATTTTCTGATACAAATGCCCATGACAAATCGCTTTCAATCTTTTCTCCTCGATGTGATTCAGCTGTTCATAACGAGCTCTAACCCATTCTACCTCTTCTAGGCCAACCTCCATCAAAACCCGAAGTGAAGGGATCTCAACTTCAATAGGTAGCACCGCTTCCATCTCGTATACCAAGAAAAATGGCATTGCCCCTGTAGATGTGCGAACTGAGGTACGATATGCATGAAGAGCAAAAGGCAAGATCTCATGCCAATCCTTGTACACATCATTCATCTTCTCAACAATCTTCTTGATGTTCTTGTTAGCTGCTTTTACTGCCCCATTCATCTTCGAACGGTAAGGTGCCAAATTATGATGTGTGATCTTGAACTGAGTACACACTTCTCTCATCATCTTATTGTTCAAATTGAGAGCATTATCCGAAATAATCTTGCTGGCAATCCGTAACAGCATATGATTTATTTCTTAACAAATCTGCATACCACCGACTTTGTTACATTCGCATAGAAGCAGCTTTTACCCGTTCTAACCTTCTCATTACTAACCTTCTCAAAGTCCTCTTGTCATTTTCTATTGCCCGTTCTGGATATTGTTGACTCTTAATGTACTGCAAGATGTTGTTATACCAAGAGAGACCATCTGCTTCTTCTTCAATATTCAAGCAGTGGGTAGGAGACTCATATATACTCATCTTTATCGGCACAACTTCAGCCCCTTCATTCACTTTGAACATTGATGACAGAGTAGCCAGAGCATATGCCATTTGGTTTTCTTCTCGAGAGAAGTAATTGAAATTCACTTCTTCAAATTCCTCCAATATACTCAGTATGAGTTCTCGGTACCGAATTAGCTTTGTATCTCGGGTTTTCCATTCTCCCATAGCTGGTATATCACTAGGGCTTAGTCTCCGAAAACTTCCAATACTTTGATCTTTCTGTCCACTACAGCACGAAGGCCCATAGTACACGTTTCATACTCAGCAGTATTGTTTGTACAATCAAAATCCAATCTAGCAGTGAAAGGATAATAATTTTCTTCTGGAGATACGAGGACTGCACCAATTTCGTGCCCCATGGCATTGGATGCACCATCAAAGAACATTTTCCATACTTTCTTCTTTAGGGAAGCCTCATCTGCTTGCGAAACATACATCAAATCTTCATTTGGGAAGTCAAAGTTCAACCGCTCATAATCTTCCACTGCTCGACTTGCTAAGAATTCAGCCACTGCACTGTCCTTGATAGCTTTCTGACTTACATATACAATATCGTATTCTGACAATAAAACCTGCCATCTTGCTGTTCTCCCTGATAAAGAAGTTGCTTCCAACATGTACTTGATTGGATCTAGCTTGGCAATCAACCACGTTGTGTGGTACAACATGTACTGTTTGAGTCTTTCAGCAGTCCAAGCTAAGGCACAACACAACTTTTCTATCGACGAATATTTCAACTCATAATCTATGAACTTCTTGCTGAGGTAGTAAACTGCCTGTTCTTTCTTTCCAGTCTCATCATGTTGCCCCAAGACACAACCCATGGATCTCTCAAATACGGATAGATACAGTATCATTGGTCTATCCGGAACAGGTGGCATTAATACTGGTGGGTTGGAATACTTAACATTTTCAAAAGCGATCTGGCATCCTTCATCCCATTCTCCTGGATCACGTTTTCAAAGTAACTTAACTATTGGATCACATTTGTCGATTAACTAAGAAATAAGCCGAGCAATGTAATTCAATCTCCCCAGAAAGCCTCTTACTTCTTTTTGAGTACGAGGTGGTGGAAAATTCTGAATGACCTTCACTTTATCCGAGTCAATCTCAATTCCTCTTTTGCTGATGACAAAACCCAGCAATTTTCCCGAGGTGACTCCAAAAGTGCATTTTGCCGGATTTAGCTTGAGTCAAAACTTTCTTAGTCGTTCGAAGAGCTTCTTAAGATTCGCAATATGCTCCTCTTCTCCTTATGACTTTGCAATCATATCGTCAACATAGACCTCAATTCCCTTATGCATCATATCATGAAACAAGGTTACCATGGCTCTCTGATATGTTGCCCCAGCATTCTTCAACCTAAACTGCATTACCTTGTAGTAGAATGTTCCCCACATTGTGAAAAATATGGTTTTCTCCATATCTTTCGGTTCCATCTTAATCTGATTATATCCCGAGAATCCGTCCATGAAAGAAAATAAAGAACTCTTCGCCATATTATCCACCAGAGTATCGATATGGGGCAAAGGGAAATTATCTTTAGGGCTGGCCTTGTTCAAATCTCTGTAATCAACGCACATCTGCACCTTGCCATCTTTCTTTGGTATTGGAATAATATTTGCCACCCATTCGGGATATTTTGCCACCTCTTAGAGTCCAGCATCAAATTGCTTCTTCACCTCCTCTTTTATCTTTAACAGCATGTCCGGCCTTATTCTTCTTAACTTTTGCTGAATTGGCTTGCATTCTGGCCTTAAAGGAAGCTTATGAACCATAATATCCGGATCCAACCCTGGCATGTCTTGGTAAGACCATTCAAATACATCTACATATTCCCGGAGCAAAGCTATCAATTCACCTTTTATTGATGATGACAATGAAGTCCCGATTTTGACCTCCTTTATCTCCTCACCATTTCCCAGATTTATCATTTCCAATAATTCCTTATGAGAAAGTACTTGTTTCTTCTCTTGTTCTATTTTCCTTAATAGATCCGGAGGTGGACCATAATCCTCAGTATCTTTGTTAGCCTCAAAATCACCCGTACAAATGGGTCTTTCAAAATCAATTTCAGAATTACTGACAGGAAGATCCTCATATTCCACATCCGTACACCTGTAAATAGGTGGGGAAGAAACAATATAGGAAAATATATATAATAAAAGCAAAATAAATAGCATAAATAAAAGAATATAGACACATCAATATGAATAAAATGCATCGTGCTTGTTATTTATTGAATGAAAATATTTAAACAAAAAGCCCATTTACAGACAAAAAAAATCTTAATATCTCTGGGTAAAGATAATTAAGATTGTTTTTTAAAGTATAACTTTGGAATAGACTTAAAAACTATAGGCAACTCAGTCGTATTCCAGTTGGTCAGTCTATATCCTGGTGGACAAGGTCGCACCATCCATTTCGCATTGTCACTCTCCATTCCTTCCTTCCAGTCATGCAAATCACCATATCTTGTATCTGCCCACCCTTATTCACATGTAACTTTTCAAAAGCTTGCTCGACCATTATGAGTACATCTTCTGAATTCTTTTCTCTGAATATAAAACCAGCAGAGCAGAAGCTATGAAGGATTGGTGGGAAAGTCATAGGCTCCCACTCAATATCCATACCCGCAAGACGGGCCATCCTCCTTTGTCGGTTCTTTTCAAATTGTTTCCTCTTCTCATGGGCCTTCTGAAGATACCCTAAGCCAAATCGATCTTTCTTTCCCACTACATCCATTGCTCGGGCCATCCCTTGAAGATATTTTCCAAGCTCTTTTCCAGCCCTGCAGCCCTTTCCCACTGTAGTTCTTACTCTAGGCCTTGTGTTCTTAGACAACCTTGGTTTTGGAATTTTTCATCCTTCAGCGACGAAAACCGTATTTACAAATTCCAAAGACCGAAAGAAATATTCTACGGCATCTTCATTGGGTTCAACATAAGGAGATTCAGTAGATACAGAGGCTATTATGTCCTCTTCTCCTGATAAAATGACCAAATGGCCCTCTATCATAAATTTCAGCTTTTGGTGGAGAGATGAAGGTATAGCCCTTGCTGAATGTATCCACGGCCTTCCCAACAAGCAATTATAGGACGGATTAATATCTATGACCTTTCATTGTATAGGTGCATGGGCCTATCTCTAGAGGAACCTCAATAGTTCCCATTACCTCTCTCTTGGTACCATTAAAAGCTCTGACTACTGTGCAACTCGGCAACATATAAGAAATATCAATTGGCAACATAGACAGGGTTGCCAGGGGCATTACATTTAATGAAGAACCATTATCCAGAAGCACCCTTGGTAGTATATGCCCTTGCAAGTCGTTATATGAAGAACCTTTGTGGACCCAATATGATTGGGTGGTATTTCATCATAACTGAAATATATATGATTGTCTGTCGCAATGTTTCCCACCAGCCTGTCTAATTTTTCTACCGATATGTTGTTAGCCACATATGCCTGATTCAACACTCTCAACAGGGCATTTCTGTGTGGCTCCGAGTTTAATAGCAAAGATAAGATGGAGATTCTTGCTGGCTGACGCTGCAATTGCTCAACCACACTATACTCACTATGTTTTATGAACTTTAAAAACTCGCAAGCCTCTTTTTCATTCACTGACTCTTTTATCTTGTTAACCAGGGGTAATCCCCTTCCAGTTTTTTTTGACAAATTCATCTCAATATGGATTGGTTCAGTTGCTTTCTTCCCTTTGTCCATTCCTCCATCCTTTCTTGTTGATCCCTGTTCAACAATTTCAGGGGCATAACACCTTCCATTTCGTGTTAAGTGCCCCACACCTGTAATATCTTGCTGACTTGAAGACCTTGGCATAACCATGCGGCAGTCATATTTCCATGGTGCAGCTTTGTTTTCCTTGTATGAAAAGAAAGAAGGCAAATCTATGATTAGCTTAGGCGCAATTTCCTCAACAATCGGAGTAGTCTTCTCTGGTTCATCATAATAGATGATCAAAGGTCTTCCTATTCCGTAGCCAGCCGCATTCTCAATAACCTCTACTTCATCCTCTATTTCTTCATAAAATTGGGCTTCCCCCTCATCCATCATTTTTTGGACTTTAGCCAGAAAGTCCTTGCATTTCTGTATGATATGACCTTTACATCCATGGAACGGGCACCAATCCTCCACCCTGTTTGCAACCATTTTTAAACTGTCACCATCCTCTACTATTCATGCTTTTACCATTTTGACCCATACTTTTATCATTGGAGTCTTAACTTCACTGACATGTCTTTTCAACCTTCTCTCTTCCCCTGTCAATAATGCATTTACCCAATTCTTAGCATGATCGGGTAATGGATTTCCTGCTACATTCAGCCCATTCCTTGTTCCGAGCTTCACCACCCAGTATTAATCAAACTTTGGACTTTCTTCTTAAAGGCAATACAGTCCTCAGTCCAATGCCTCTGGATCCCTACGTTATATGCGCAGCTAACATTTGCGTTGTACCACCTTTGATATGGTGGTGTCAGAGGTTTGAGGTATACAGGTGCAATTTTAGGATATAGCTCACCATAGGTGGTAAGAATCGGATCAAATCGGGGTTTCTGATCATTCCTTGGTGAACGTTGATCATTGCGTCCAACACCTTGAGTATTTGGGACAGTGTTTCGGGGAAGATTTATCTGTGGGGATATGCCAGTTGGAAAAGGATGTTGTGGTATATTGGTATAGGGAAATGGATTCTGGTAAAATGGTTCACATTGGGGTAGTACGGATTATACCCCGGTTAAGATGTGTAGGGTGTAGGAGGTGCATAAGATGTAGGAAGAGTATAGGGCCTGAGAGGTGTATATGGTGTAGGAGGTGCATAGGGGTATTGATTGAAGCTAATTTCATGAGTTTCCTCTTTCTTCTTTGCAGGAAAAACCTTCTTCAGAGTAGCAAACTCACCCCCTTCCATTTTCCCATTCTTAATAGCAGACTTTATGATCTCCCCAGATATCACCATATCTGCAAAGTCCTTGGTGGCACACCCCACCAATTTATCATAATAAGGTGCTTTCAGGGTATTGATGAAAAGCATTGTAGTTTCCTTGTTGGTCAAAGGAGGTTGTACTTGTGTAGCTAGGTCTCTCCATCTCTGAGAATATGTAAGACCCTCGTAAGTACGAGATCAATTCGAGACAATTATAACATGCGGATGGCTCGAGGTTAAACTTTGATATGCCTACAGAAAGGATGGGCTATTGTGTGGTACACATGTTGTATGATAAATTGTAGAGTTGGGGGTTTAATCGAGTGATTAAGTGATTTAACCCCAAATTGACTAAAAGTCGGGATAGGAGAAAGTTTGTAAAATGTGATAAGTTAACTTGACACAGTGTTGATTTGTGATATAACATTATTTGGGAGTGTTAGAACATGAATCGGCAAAAAAATCGGTAAACTGTGAACAGGGGTATTTTGGTAATTTTACCCAAAATTTGGTTTTTAGTCCGTAAATGGTACCAATGGACTAAGTGATCATATAGGATCATAATATGATGTTTAGATCAAAAATTGGACATTAAAATCAAATTCGATAGCTAAAATCGTCTAATTCGTCATTTAGTGACGCTGGCGTAAATTGTCGTAAAAACATGGTTTGGGATTTTTTTAAACTGATCCGAACACATGGACATATGTTATAACATATGAGGATTATGAATATGACAAGAAAAATAAAAAACAGAGTTGAAATCGGATTAGTCCTTAAGTAACCTAAAGGAATGAAAACCGAAAACTGATCGCGGGAAGGTCCGAAAAAGGTTTTAAATGGATCAATAGATTAATATAGACATAAAATGATGTTAGCAAGCTACTGGTGAAATCAGAACAAAAATCGGAGCTAAAACCGCAAAAGTCAAAATATTGACCTGTTGGCGCTCCGAGGCCCGAGTTTGGGTTTCGAGATATCAAAAAAATTATCCTAACATGCATATCAGTATATTATCATATTTGGAACATATCCGTGTCAGGAAAAGTGAAAAACGGGCTTCCGAACGTTAAAATTTCATGTTGGCCTGCTAAGGTAATAAAAGACAAAATAGGGGCAAAATGGTCATTTGACCATAGCCCACTTATTAAGTCTGAAAATCAGACTTCTTCCTCCCCCAATTTCACGTGAGAAACCAAAAAAATGAGAAAGAAAGAGGGGAATCCATGGAAGCTTGCTTCCAAGCTTTCTCTCTCCTCCGTTTACTAGGCAGATCACTAAAATTTTCAAAGATTTCACAAACCCAAAGGTAACTTCATGTTCTAAGCTTGATTTTGATGTTATATTTTGAAGATTTTGCCTTTAGCTATGAGAAACCATGTGGGCTAAAAATTGGTGGTGGTGAACCACCATGTTGCCACCATTTTTTCGCCACGGGAGGTGTTCCTCCGCCTCCTTAAACCATAAATTAGTATCGGATAGCTTTGAATCAAAATTTAGAGGCTAAAACGAGTTCGGCCAAAACCCTAGCTTGCCCATGAGGTGGTGCCGCCACCTTCCTTGGTTGTTCGAGGCCACAGTTAGCTTTGCTGTCATCGTGTGAGCAACTTTCTAGTTGATTGTTGCTCCAAATTTTAATCCGAGCTAAGTGTAAAAATTTATTTGTTAAAAAATTCTTAAGCTAAAAAATTTTGGATAGCAGCTAACTATTATAAATAATGGGAATTTGAGTGTCCCGTAGCTGTAAAATATTTACAGAATATCCTGACGATGTCGTAGGTACCCGTATCCTGGAGTTCGCCTGGGATCGCGACAAACTCACGAAAGTGCCGCTTTAATACTCGAAATAACACTGTGAGTATTTAGGTTAATTTAGGAGGTAGTTGTTGTTTTATATGCATTGTTGATTGATACGGATACTGAAACACGAAAGATTGCTCGGATCACGAAAACGGTAAGTTTTAAACCTTACGCGGATTAATGGCGTAAGTGTAGTGTTAATATGGTTACATGAGGTAAGTATTGTAGAGTTGAATGATAATGATTGTGAGCTATTTGAAATGCTCAGATATTCATAATTAAGATGTTAGACAAGGTAGATTATGGTTGTACTTGTCGGATTAATGAAAAAAAAATAGTATGAAATTGTGTTTGAGGCATTATGGTTGCTAATTTATGAAATTGGTTGATGAATAATATTGTATAGGATGGTTGAGTATTTAAGGATAGTTAGACATTGCAGATTAAATGTTATGCACACAAGTTGTTTGATAAAATGTCTAAGTGAAATTGTAATGCTTGTAAACATAAGTAGAAATATGCTAGTGTAGAAGCTGTTACCTAGCATATTATATAAATCATTTAATAAGATAAACAAATTTAATATATCATGCTATTATTGTACGGACACGGTAACGTCTGGGATTCTATTGTTGTACGGACAAGGTGATGTCCGGGATGCGATTGTTTTACGGACAGGATGATGTCCGGGATGCTATTCTTGTACGGACAGGGTGATGTCCGGGATGCTATTTTGTACAGACAGGTTGATGTCCGGGATGCTATTGTTTTATGGACAGGATAAGTCCGGGATGATACGGACAGGATGAGTCCGGGATGATATAGACAAGATAGTCCGGAATGACAAATATTATGGACTGGTATAAGTCGAGGATGTTTTGATGTTATAGTCATGAAAAATTTCTAAATGATAATTATAGTGGTATACACGTAAAATCGATTGTAAAATATTTTTGGCTATCGATTTTGGCTGGCCAATGGCCTATTTATATTCAGCACTCAGCATAGAGGATTTCATAAGGGACAAGTAATTTTTATAAGTCCCATAATAATTTTTAAATATTACTTTTCGGTTAATTAGTCATACTTGATATGTCATGTTTATGCTTTAATAGTTAAGAAATGAAACACAAAACTTTCAAGTACTCTTCCTAGTAACCTTATGCTCACTGAGTCTTTCGACTCACTCCGTTTATTTTCATTCTTTTTCATATCTTATTAGACCCAGCTTTTCCTAGGTTTCGGATAGCTAGCCGCTCGTAAAATTGTGGTAAGCGGATTGACCTAGGACGTGGTAAGCAGTGGCGATGGTGGGATACATTTTGCAGTCACTAGGGTATCATGGGTCCTACGCATTTTATGTATGATGTATATGTACTTTATATTTTGTAAACTGGTGTATCTAAGTGATGTATGATGTATAACTGCAACAGAGGCCTAGTATGATCTGGTGATGCTTATGCCATTATGATATAATATGACTGTATGTGTGTATATAAGATGTTATAAAGGTTGAGTCTGATGCGGGGCATCTTGGTTACTCCCTATCGGAGGTGTCCAAACCAAGATGTCATGTGTTGATGATTATTACATTGCAAATGTTGATGACTGAGCGGCAAACCCCCATGTAGGGCGAGATTATGCCGAAATTTTGTTTGATTTGGTTTCGTGGGTATATTCAGGCTTCGGAGGCAGGGGCATACCTTGTCTCTGGCCGATCACATGCCCTGAATTTGGGGTGTGACAAAAGTAGTATCAGAGCCTGGTCTAGAGGTCAGTCACTGCAAAAAGGGTAGGGTAGCAGTGCATTGGTTACAGGTAATCTTAGGGTATCAGTAAGTAGTGTACTGCCCCTACAGATGTCCATCGTCACATGCGGTTACGTCGGGTAATCTATAAGCTAACTAGTACATATAGAATTGTGTCGAGAATGTTGTGGAATTACTAACAGTATATTTATTTTCTAAATACAATGCTGTCACGATCATGATCTCATAGATATAGAGACGTATTGGGGGACCGAGAGCTTGAGGTCCTGGATAATATTTTTGTTGGCCCTGAGGTTAGAGGCCAAAGTGAGGATAGTAGTAGGTCTGCTACTAGGGAAATAGATAGGATTGCTGGAGTAGTATTAGATGACGACACATATGAGTAGTTATTGGATATGGTAAACAGAACATATTACTATATTTAGGCCCTGGTAGGGCTGGTGGTAGAACAATGACAGCCACGATTGTTCGACCAAATTCCTTCAACCAGGTGTTGTTAGTAATGAGTTGTTGTTGGGACAACATACACCCTATCAGCATATAACCTTACCTACTTTGGAGGAACCTTACCACCTAGTTTTGCAGAGGTGGAATCCAATTTTGATCCTAGAAGGTTTTTAGAAGAGTGCGGCCAACGGTGTGTAGGCTTAGGGTGCTCGCCGACTAGAGCCATACAATTAGTGAGATTTCTGCTGTATGGTAGGGTACATGCATGGTATATCTCTTTAGTAGCCAGAAGGCGGATTGATGACCCTCTCCTCGAGTGGTCAAAATTTAGTGTTGAGCTTCTTCGAGAATTGTTTACCAGAAAATGAAAGGGATTTAGGAATTCATGAATACGAGAGGTTAAGACGATTCAAGGATAGGTCACAGGAGAGAGTGAGATATGAAAGACAAACATCTAGGCAAACAAAGCCATATGGACTAAGGGTTAGAACAACCCTAGAATCATGGATGTTGAGGGATAGAGAAGTCAGTAGTCGGAGGAGGAGATCGACTGGTGTATGTTATAGATGTGGCAGGCCAGGGCATTTCAGGAGAGATTGCCCATTAGGTCCAGGTTCATCCCCATCAGTGCGAGCTCCACATCCAGCTACAGCATATCCAGGGCAATCAGCAGGGTTAGTAGCATTACAGACGGGTCAGGGTTCCTAAGGTAGGGAATAACAGTCTATGGGCAGAGAACATACTATGGGCAATAGAGGACAAGCCCGTGATTTTGCGTCTACTGCCATGGTGGCAGGTATAACTTTAGTCTGGTTTTGGAAAACTGATTTCATTTAATTTGAGCACTATATATTGAGTTGTACTTCAAGAAACTTTGAAGTATTTTGACCTAGTTCCGAGATTTGTTATTGATGTTGAGGATGCTGTGAAATGGTGGTGGTTGGATATTAAACTGAACTTGTAGGCTGGGTAATATTTGAGTGCTAAAGGATATATTTTAAGTTGGATTATAAATCACACACAAGGTGCTTGTGAAAATGCCTAGGAGAAAGGCGATTATTATGCCTACAAGGTTTTGGTTTAATGCTTGAATGAAAATATATAGCCTTGGAAGATCCTAAATAACCAAGACAAGAATATGATTTGGCATGGATGCCAATGTCGTAAGATTGATGTATATTTATTGTGGCTAGCCTAGTAACGTACCTAGGCAGATAAAACTGATGGTATAGTCATGATAGCCTAGTATAGTATCTAAGTGGGTTATATTGATTATATGGTTGTTGTTGCCTAGTGGTAATCTAGACTGATAAATATACGGATGTGGATGTTTATGTTTTCCCTGTGCACCAGGGAGTTTTGAGATTTCATTCTCGCACTAGTTCCTGAGTTTAAGATGATGGGCCTTAACAGGCGGAGATCATCATATATCTTAGATGACATGAGGGGCTATGCCTGGCAGATCATCATCACACGAACTTTGTCCGGGTTATGTGCTAGCACGTGGAACTAGATGCGAGGGATTTGATCATGAATTATTACATTAATCTCGCGACTATGTGAAATATAGAGTTTTTTGGTTATTGTACGTGATTGAGACATATTGCCCTAGTACTAGTTATTTAATATTTGGATTGTATTCAAAATGTTTAATGGTATTACGGGCTATGCCCGGGACTTGTGTCGATATCGCAAACTGTATGCATATTTATACAGATACTATAGACTTTGTCTAAAATTGTATAGTATACGGGACTGTGTGCAGGGCGTACTTGAGTATAATTTGATGATAGTGTTGGTCTAAAGTTACATCTATTGATATGGTATAAATGAATGGTTTATTGAATGAATGTAGTGAACATATGAGACACAATTTTATTTATTAAGCATGTGTAGTTAAAAGAATGAGTCAGAGCTGTGCAGTGAAAGTTTAGTGTGAAAAAAAAAAGAATTTGATTGAAACAGGATTGATATTGAAAATATTAAAAGACTATGAGTGTATTATTTTTCTATCATTGGATAAAGCCAATATTATGGCAATGTTTTAAAATATTACTGATAGTTAATAGTAAGGGAACCCTCCCATTTATATAATCGATTAGTAGTCCTCGAGATAGAAGGTGTTCGAGGTAAAATCCTCGAAGTGGCACCCAATTTTTCTTATGTGTTGTACCTCGATAAAGTTATGATTTATCGTGAGTTCAAATAGTTCTAATAGTGACAGAGTATGGAACACATTGTTACGGAGTGGTGATTAAATGTTTACTGTGCTAGCAGGTATAAGCTAAGCATCAGAAGCCAGCAGTAATGCTACAAAGTTTAATATACAATAATGAGATTCAAATAGGTTATAAAGTTGAATACATAATAAGGGATTGAGATAAAGTCATTATGGGGCCTAGATATAGGCTTGCCTAAGGTAGGCAAGGAATGTGACTTTATTTGAGTGATTGTCGATAGACTGGCTAAATTAGCACACTTGATTCTGGGTAAATTACGTATAACATAAGTCAGTGTGATAGACTCCATTTAGACCAGATTGGGTCTTTGTGAAGTTTTCGTGTTTATTGTATTGATTGAGACATCAAGTTTACAGTTAAATTCTAGATATTATTCTAGGTAGCTTCTGAAATACAATTGCGATTTAGTACCGTATTTTATTTACAGACAGATGAACAGTCCTTGAGGACATGTTATGTGTTAATATACTAGATTCCAAGGAGAATCGGGATCGATACCTATCATTGATTGAGTTTGTATATATTAACAGTTTTCAGTACAGTATGCAAATGATACCATTTCTGGTATTTCGGTCTAGTTTCGGGCTTATCTTATTGATTATTTGGGATTGCGATCCGAGTTTATTTATTGTTGATCATTGCAAAACTAGGATCGAGACATTGTATGGCCGGATGTGCCAATATCCTATCAGTTAATTTAAAACAGTAGGATATCAATTGTTCAGTTCAGATATGGTACGGTACGGTACACCTAGAAAAAGGTGTAGTTAACCAAAGATATATTATAATTTCTAGAGTAGGCAGAAGTCGTATGCCGATAGCATGTGACTAAGTATTCTTGAAAGTTTCACCTTTCAAGAGAGTTATGAGCTTTGGCGGATGGGCCAAGCTAAGTCCAAGGTATATCGGACCATTTCAGATATTGAGTGAGACCTATCACCTGAGATGAGTGGTGTACACTCTGTGTTTCATGTACTTATGATGTGGAGATTCATGTCAGACGATCTTCATGTGATACAGCCAAAGATAGTACCTGTACTTTTATATAAGTTGACTTTATGCAAAATTCGAGGACGAATTTAATAAGGGGGGAAGAATTGTAAGACCCTTGTAAGTACGAGATCAATTTGAGATAATTATAACATGCGGATGGCTCGAGGTTAAACTTTGAAATGCCTACAGAAAGGATGGGCTACCATGTGGTACACATGTTGTATGATAAATTGTAAAGTTGGGGGTTTAATCGAGTGATTAAGTGATTTAACCCCAAATTGACTAAAAGTCGAGATAGGAGAAAGTCTGTAAAATGTGATAAGTTAACTTGACACAGTGTTGATATGTGATATAACATTATTTGGGAGTGTTAGAACATGAATCGGCAGAAAAATCGGTAAAATGTGAACAGGGGTATTTTGATAATTTTACCCAAAATTTGGTTTTTAGTTCGTAAATGGTACCAACGGACTAAGTGATCATATAGGATCATAATATGATGTTTAGATCAAAAATTTGACATTAAAATCAAATCCGATAGCTAAAATCGTCTAATTCGTCATTTAGTGACGCTGGCGTAAATTGCCATAAAACATGGTTCGGGATTTTTTGAAACTGATCCGAACACATGGACATATGTTATAACATATGAGGATTATGAATATGACATGAAAAATCAAAAACAGAGTTGAAATCGAATTAGTCCTTAAGTAACCTAAAGGAATGAAAACCGAAAACTGATCGCGGGAAGGTCTGAAAAAGGTTTTAAATGGATCAATAGATTAATATAGACATAAAATGATGTTAGCAAGCTACTGGTGAAATCAGAACAAAAATCGGAGCTAAAACCGCAAAAGTCAAAATATTGACCTGTTGGCGCTCCGAGGCCCGGATTTGGGTTTCGGGATATCAAAAAAATATCCGAACATGCATATCAGTATATATCATATTTGGAACATATCCGTGTCAAGAAAAGTGAAAAACGGGCTTCCGAACGTTAAAATTTCATGTTGGCCTGCTAAGGTACTAAAAGACAAAATAGGGGCAAAATGGTCATTTGACCATAGCCCACTTATTAAGTCTGAAAATCAGACTTCTTCCTCCCACAATTTCACGTGAGAAACCAGAAAAATGAGAAAGAAAGAGGGGAAGCCATGGAAGCTTGCTTCCAAGCTTTCTCTCTCCTCCGTTTACTAGGCAGTTCACCAAAATTTTCAAAGATTTCACAAACCCAATGGTAACTTCATGTTCTAAGCTTGATTTTGATGTTATATTTTGAAGATTTTACCTTTAGCTATGAGAAACCATGTGGGCTAAAAATTGGTGGTGGTGAACCACCATGTTGCCACCATTTTTTCGCCACGGGAGGTGTTCCTCCGCCTCCTTAAACCATAAATTAGTATCGGATAGCTTTGAATCAAAATTTAGAGGCTAAAACGAGTTCGGCCGAAACCCTAGCTTGCCCATGAGGTGGTGCCGCCACCTTCCTTGGTTGTTCGAGGCCACCGTTAGCTTTGCTGTCATCGTGTGAGCAACTTTCTAGTTGATTGTTGCTCCAAATTTTAATCCGAGCTAAATGTAAAAATTTATTTGTTAAAAAATTCTTAAGCTGAAAATTTTTGGATAGCAGCTAACTATTATAAATAATGGGAATTTGAGTGTCCCGTAGTTGTAAAATATTTACAGAATATCCTGACGATGTCGTAGGTACCCGTATCGTGGAGTTCGCCTGGAATCGCGACAAAGTCACGAAAGTGCCGCTTTAATACTTGAAATAACACTGTGAGTATTTAGGTTAATTTAGGAGGTAGTTGTTGTTTTATATGCATTGTTGATTGATACGGATACTGAAACACGAAAGATTGCTCGGATCACGAAAACGGTAAGTTTTAAACCTTACGCGGATTAATGGCGTAAGTGTGGTGTTAATATGGTTACATGAGGTAAGTATTGTAGAGTTGAATGATAATGATTGTGAGCTATTTGAAATGCTCAGATATTCTTAATTAAGATGTTAGACATGGTAGATTATGGTTGTACTTGTCGGATTAATGAAAAAAAATAGTATGAAATTGTGTTTGAGGCATTATGGTTGCTAATTTATGAAATTGGTTGATGAATAATATTGTATAGGATGGTTGAGTATTTAAGGATAGTTAGACATTGCAGATTAAATGTTATGCACACAAGTTGTTTGATAAAATGTCTAAGTGAAATTGTAATGCTTGTAAACATAAGTAGAAATATGCTAGTGTAGAAGCTGTTACCTAGCATATTATATAAGTCATTTAATAAGATAAACAAATTTGATATATCATGCTATTATTGTACGGACAGGGTAACGTCTGGGATTCTATTGTTTTACGGACAAGGTGATGTCCGGGATGCTATTCTTGTACGAACAGGGTGATGTCCGGGATGCTATTGTTTTACGGATAGGGTGATGTCCGGGATGCTATTTTGTACGGACAGGGTGATGTCCGGGATGCTATTGTTTTATGGACAGGATGAGTCCGGGATGGTACGGATAGGATGAGTCCGGGATGATATAGACAAGATAGTCCGGAATGACAAATATTATGGACTGGTATAAGTCCAGGATGTTTTGATGTTATAGTCATGAAAATTTTCTAAATGATAATTATAGAGGTATACACGTAAAATCGATTGTAAAATATTTTTGGCTATCGATTTTGGCTGGCCAATGGCCTATTCATATTCAGCACTCAGCATAGAAGATTTCATAAGGGACAAGTAATTTTTATAAGTCCCAGAATAATTTTTAAATATTACTTTTCGGTTAATTAGTCATACTTGATATGTCATGTTTATGCTTTAATAGTTAAGAAATGAAACACAAAACTTTCAAGTACTTTTCCTAGTAACCTTATGCTCACTGAGTCTTTCGACTCACTCCATTTATTTTCATTCTTTTTCAGATCTTAATAGACCCAGCTTTTCCCAGGTTTCGGATAGCTAGCCGCTCGTATAATTGTGGTAAGCGGATTGTCCTAGGACGTGGTAAGCAGTGGCGATGGTGGGATACATTTTGCAGTCACTAGGGTATCATGGGTCCTACGCATTTTGTGTATGATGTATATGTACTTTATATTTTGTAAACTGGTGTATCTAAGTGATGTATGATGTATAACTGCCACGGAGGCCTAGTATGATCTGGTGATGCTTATGCCATTATGATATAATATGACTGTATGTGTGTATATAAGATGTTATAAAGGTTGAGTCTGCTGCGGGGCATCTTGGTCACTCCCTATCGGAGGTGTCCAAACCGAGATGTCATGTGTTGATGATTATTACATTGCAAATGTTAATGACTGAGCGGCAAACCCCCATGTAGGGCAAGATTATGCCGAAATTTTGTTTGATTTGGTTTCGTGGGTATATTCAGGCTTCGGAGGCAGGGGCATACCTTGTCTCTGGCCGGTCACATGCCCTGAATTCGGGGTGTGACAGAATATTCTTTAAAGCTTTCAGTAGCTTTCTTTTCAATGTTTTGTAGAGTTAGACGGTCAATCACCATGTCTGTCATATGCTTGTATTGTTCCATGAAAGCTTTGGCTAGATCCATCCACGAACGGATCTTAGTACGGGTAAGCTGGTTATACCACCGAGTTACAGACCCTGTCAAGCTATCTTGAAAATAGTGGATAAGCAATTTTTCATCTTCCTCATGTCCGGTCATCTTCTGGCAGTACATGGTCAGATGTGTTGATGGGTTGGTAGTTCCGTTATATTTTTCAAAGTCTGGTACTTTGAACTTTGGAGGAATCACTAGACCATGCACTAAACTCATTTCTTTGGCATCTAGACTGCCAAATAGCTCCGCCCCTTCAACTGCCCTCAATCTTTCCTCCAACAGCTGATATTTTTTCTGGGATTCTTCCGTTTCAGCCTTCTTTAGCTCGGCCATCTTTTTCTTTTCCTTTTCAGCCAGTTCCTCAAAGTCTGGAACGTCCACATCAATTAGATCAACCCCAATATTACCCTTTCTAGGACCAAAATTCTTTGCTTCAACTGCTGGTTGGATGTAAACATAGGATGCTGCCCCAGTTGCAATTTCATTTCCCACATGCTGGGATGCTTGGCCATTCTGCTGTACCACCTCTGGTCGACCTTCATGGTTTACTGCCCCCATTCCTGTAACTGAACTTTCCCCTGACCATTTCTGTCTCATCATGGTATTCATCATTTCGATGAGTTTGGCCATCTGTTCTCGTGACTCCTCCTGAGACTTAGTAAACTGTTCCTGCAGTTCTTTCTGAGTTCTTCCCATCCTTTCAATTCTAGCAAGTTGATCGTTCTCCATAGCTCTGGCTTGAGATCGAGTATTGTAAGGGTGTCGAAAATTCGATTCTTTCTGAGTGCGACCAATTGTACCTTTAGTTTTGAAAACCATGAATTAGATTTTATTGACACATTTTTTATTTTATAAAAAATGAATGAATGAATGAATGAATAAATGAATGAATAACTAAATGTTAATGAATGAACAAATAAGTAAATGACTAAGTGTATGAATATGAATAAATAATTATAAAACATAAATTTAGGGACAAATAAATAAATGGCTAAGTGCATGAATAATCTTACAGTATAAATGTATGAATGACTATAAATATGAATGAATGAATGAACAAACAAAGTATATAAAGGAAAGAACAAATGAATGATGAATGCATTTAAAAGTATTGGCCCCGGGATAATTCCAACCAAATGGTCTTTCATTGATTTCCTGGAACTAAATACATCAAAGATAAAAGATCACTGCTTAAGACAATTGATAATCTGTCTATCCTAATTCAAAAATGCTATTACAAAACATCAATCCTATAGTAACTCCCTCGGATCTTGAACTTTTTTTACTGTCCTCTTTTGATTGCCTTGCTCTTCAATCTGACCCCTATTTGTTCACGGCCCTTTGACATGTCAGCAGAAGCATCACCGTGTAAGCGTTCCTTAGCTTGTTTCCCCAATTGATTGGATCGGGTTTCCTCATGCTTTGCTCTCTCTTTCCAATAGTTATTCTCTTTTTTGAGGTTTTTGACCTCTTGCTCCCATTCCCCAGAAGTCTCGAGGGTCCCTTCAAATCTGAGCTCGAAAGGATACCTCTTGTTCTCCAAGTGTAATTCTTGACGATCGTTCTTAGTAGTGTCCCTTTCTCTCTTGATCTTTTCTTTTTCTCTTTCTCGAGCTGATTCTCTATTTTTCATGTCCTCAAGCTCTTCTTGCACTCAGGCAATCTCTTTGCTCATTTGGGCTTTTTCTTTCTCGAATTCTACCCTTGCAATTTCTAACTCTGATGGCGCTTCCTTAGGTGGTGGACTCATGAACTGGACCTCTTTTCCATCTGATGTCAACAACCTATCATTAACCCTCAATTCCCTTCACACCAGGTAATCAGGTGTGACGATGTCGGCATATCTAGCTACCTCCACCCGATGAGTTTCCTTCTATGCTACTATAATCTCATGTACCTTTCCAGAGTATCCATCTTCCCCATAAGCAAATTCCAAATTACTAAGGTCATGGGTTGTAGGAGTAAACTAACGGGATTCCTTTTGTCTTAGTACTAGCATGGTGCATAGCTCACTCATCCCCATACTCCCAATAATGGAACAGAAGCTTTATCTCTGCACTTGTACAACGTCGGCATAGGAGTTATCCATGGAGCCCTCCAAATTACCATCTCAGCCCTGATATTTTGGAATATGTTGATCCATTGTTCCTCAGTCCTATTTTCAAGCCAATCCCTCTTAAGAAATTCACCAATTGGTGCAAAAGACTTCCAATACGAGCGAAGAGGGAAATTCTCCTGTTTACAAAAATGGCTTTGAACCCTTATGTAAAGAAGCTGTATACAACCTATAAAACACCTTTTTCCTGAAATTCAGAGATCGGATTGTTTCTTCTATAATTGTCGGGACTAGGTTTATCCTCTGCTCAAGCCTCTCAAAAATATCAAATACCGCCACATCCACATACCCTAATGTCTTTGGAAAGATAACTAAACCATAGATAGCCAAAGCAAAATATTCATAACTGTCTCCTTACTTGAATGGCTGTGGATTAAGGTCCGTAAAATATCCCATGAGATACAGTGACTTACCCCTTTTCGAACAACATGGCTTTCGACCCAACTCTTTCCACTCCCAGAATCTTAGACACCTTTTTCTTGAAACCAGACGTCTTTGTATCCTTCAAATAAACACGGCTGGGAATAACGTTCTTAATATGCAGCAAGGTTGAATATTCCTCTATGGTTGGAGTCATATCCTCTCGATTGAAAGTAAAACACCGGTAAGCGGGATTCCATAATTGCACCACAGCCCGGATTACTTCATTACTGACCTTAACTTGAACTAACAGTGCTATGTCCCCATAAGTCTGAGTGAAGGCTTCTTGTTCTGATATATTCCATTGATTCCATATATCCATCAATTCCCGGAGATCATTTTTCCTTATAATAAGATCAACCTCAGCTGGCAATACTGAAACATATCTCGTTTTCAAACAATCCCCATTATCCTGCTGACCTTTCTCGGACTGTTTTCTAACCTCTAAATGCTTCTCGACCACTAAGACATTTTGACCTTCCATGGAAGCCCTTTTGGTTGAATATTATCTCGAGACCAATAACCTTCCATGTGTAAAAATGATGACAAGAATGCAAAAAAAAAAAATGAACTAGTAACGGGAATAAATTTGAATAATACAAAAAAACATATAATTCAAAACAATAATTATCCCTAAGGATGCCAACAAAATTTCGGTATTATAACACCCCTGGGACGAAACACCAACACTTATTATGGGCATTGTGATGTACGTTCATCATTGTCCCATTTTCAAAAATAAACTTATTCAGAAAGTAGAATAGAAGGTAAAAGGATTGGAAATATTCCTCCATGTGTTCTTAACTTCGGGATATCTAATTGGAAATCCGGCATAGCTTCGCCTAGGTTTACTATATGAAGGTGAATTAGTTCTAAAAACCCCGAATTATTCCTCACTGTTACCGGTGAAGGCTAGTAAGGCACCCCGATAAAAGCGGGTTCAATTCGTTAGAGTCTATTTCCCTAGCCCATGCGAATTGTTAATCACGAAGGCTTAGGTAATTTAGTACTCCGGAAATGTTTCACTAGCACATGCGGATTGTAAATCACTAAGGCTTAGTTACTTTGCTCCCACCTAAAAAGATGAAATCCGGGTATAGGGCTCATGATATGCAAATGCATGTGTAGTGTGTGAGGAGAAATAACAAACCTTTCACCACCTATTCTACATCCCTTATCCTAAATGCCCCAACAAAGTTAAACAACATAAATCATCAATTAATCAATAAATGAATAAATGAATATATGCAACAAAATAACCAGAGAACAATTATAATATGTATGCACATGAATATGGACATTTTAAAGAGCATTTTATTATTTTCAAAATTCTCCTTTTTTATAAAAAAATGTGTCGCAACCTAAAAAATAACGAGTCTCATCGCAAGACTTTATTATTTGTTAAGCGTGACTTTAAAAAATCGAGGAAAAGTCGACTTAATTCCTCTAGAAAAATGAAGGTTTTGAAAATGACCTTGAAAAAGACATGGAGTCGCCACCAATCTTTTTTAGTTAGGTGTGATCGGCCACCTATTAAAACCGGTTTTATAAAATATTTTAATAATTAATTAAAACATTTTAAAAACCAATTTCAACTCTGCGTTTTAAAACCAGAGAAATCAAAGAAGCGGATTCGGGAGTCGGTTACGTGCGGGGAAGGATTAGCACCCCCACAACACCCGTATAAATCGGTACCTTATTAATCGTGTGTAATCTCAAGTCTCGGTAAAAATTGGTTTTAAATTTAGTATTTCAAGTTAATTCCCAATTTAAAGAAAAATAATTCCATTTTTTATTGAAAATGATTCGGAATTTATAAATTCAAAATTTTCCTATATTCCCCAACAAACGTGGCAAAATATAGAAATTTTTATTAGTTTTGGAAAATTTTCCGAACCATTCTCTTTTTAAAGAAGATATTTCGTTATTAATAATAATTGATGATATCCTCCCTAGCAAACCCGGTAGAGAACTCATGAATTATTTTAACTCGGGAATATCTTTATTTTATTAAAAACCATTATCTTTTTTTTTTTTGAAAACATTTAAAAGAAATGAATATGTATATGCATGATATAAATAAAATGACATAGCAAAATCTAAATAATATAATGCAACCTAAATGACATGACATGATTTGAATGCCTTAGCATATTCTAAATGAAATGAAATATCCTAAGTTATATGATATATTCTAAATGAAATTAAATGACCTATGTAATATAATACATTCTATATGAAATGCAATATCCTAAATCATATGATATAATCTAAATGAAATAAAATATTCTAGATGACATAATATATCCTAAATGAAATGATTTAAATGACATGACAAATATGAATGATATGGCATATAATTTAAATGACATGGAATAAAATAATGCTATCATATAATATGCATGAAAATAAAAATAATAATGCATGAACATAGTATATGCTAAATAAAAATAACTAAATAAAAGCATAGGATATCATGAAATATTCAAACCATATAATAAACCATGTAACATCAAAAAATATAAATCAAAATAATAACAATATCATAGAAATTATTATAACAAGAATCACATATTATATAAAATGCATGAATATGAAAAATGCAATGCATGAAATGTATTTTTTCCTTTAATTAAGGAAATCCGTATATCTAAAAAGATATCCGGCTACCTTAGGAAAATATGTCAAATTAAATATTCTAAAACCAAAATACTTTGTGATTGTTTGAAAACAATTTTGAAAAGCTTGAATTAAAAATAAAAACTGGGCTAAATCTTTTTTAAATGGCTCTAATTTCCTAAGTTTAAAAATCCGGACTTGACTACCCTTAACCCGAGACTTGAAAAACCATTTTTAGAGTTTAAAAAGGCTTAGAAACTACCCTAAGTCAGTAGCTAACCCTCCTAATCAGCCCACTCTAAGTAACTCAACCAAAACAGAAAAATGATTTTTATTTAAATTCAATTCTGACTCCACTGTCCAGTTTTAAGCCACGATTTTTTACCTATTTTTAAAAATTCAAACAATTCTGAAAAAAAAATACTGGAGACTCAGGACATGTAAGACTACACGGGAAAAAATCGGCTTAATTTTCTGATTAAAGATGAATTCCCAGAAAAATCGGAAAAGTACGAAAACTGGGTTTAAAAAAAAAAAACTACTTTGCCAAAACACATTTTTTCCTTTGATAAAATCATTTAAAAATTAAAGTAAAAATATTTGAAACTCATAAAATGACTTACAAACAGTAGCTAGGACTTTTTGAAAGTTAGATAAAAATTGGCTGAGTAAAAAAAAAATCACAAAGGTAGAATAATCAATTTGACAAACTTTAATTTTCCACAAATGTGCTCAAGAGAGCATGACTTTAAACCATTAATTGGCCTAAGTCATTAGTCAAGTGGTATGGACATGAAATGCATGAATAAACCAAATTAAATGCATGAAATGCATGACCTAATACCTAAATGATATAGAAAATACGCATAGAATAAAAGATGACCTAATGCCCAAATGATATGGCATGTAACATGGCATAAAATGACATGACATGTGAATGAAATCGACATGACAAGCAAGATGACATGGCATATGGATGGCATAAAAATGACATGGCATGTGACATGGCATAAGATGACATGGCTTATGAATGAAATCGACATGGCAAGCAAGATGACATGGCATAAGATGACATGACATGTGAATGAAATCGACATGACAAGCAAGATGACATGGCATATGGATGGCATAAAAATGACATGGCATGTGACATGGCATAAGATGACATGGCATATGAATGAAATCGACATGGCAAGCAAGATGACATGGCATATGGATGACATAAGATGACATGGCATATGGATGGCATAAAAATGACATGGCATGTGACATGGCATAAGATGACATAGCATATGAATGAAATCGACATGGCAAGCAAGATGACATGGCATATGGATGACATAAGATGACATGGCAAATGACATGACATGTGAAATGACTTAAGAATGACTCAGAGTTTATTAATACAAAAATCTTTTCATGTTTCCCAGCAGACCCAGCAAAACAGAGAAAGTTTTATTTGTTTCAAAATTTTCTGACTCATCTTATTTTAGAAAAGGGTAGTCTTTCGTTAATAATTAATGATAATCTCTCCGGCAGACGCAGCAGAAAAAACCATGAATTATTGAATTCTGAAATATTGCCTTATTTATTAAAATGTTATGAATATGCAAAATGACATTAAGGCATGCACCACAATAGACAATGTTCAAGGCAAGCAACGTTAGCCGTATAAGAGTAAATTATCAAACACCAAATATATACCATAATATACTCTATCCAAAGCAAACACAATAAATATAAAAAATAATAATAAAATAAAATAAAGGAATATTACCTTGTGCTTGTCCCCTTCGCAAAAACCATTTCTTATTTTCCATTCAAGATTCTCTTTTTTGTTTGGTTTCCAAAAGCTACCAAAATTGCTTATACCAGTTCTGGGACTTTATAGCATGCAAGTCGAAGTTCTAGACCAGCAGCCCTATGTACGGCTCCATCTGCGCCACCATCTCCAAGTATAATCTGATTTGCAGGATTGACAATAGCATCGGAGGAGCCACCAACAAACCACTAAGTAATGTCACCTTTGTTGATTACAAGTTTACTAGTTTTCAGACAACTTGAAATGACCATCTTCTCTCCTAGTTGCTGATGCCATTTTTGAAGGCCTCGTCAAGAATGTACTGCAGCTACTCAATTTCCTTCATGGGAGAATCAGCACCTTTCTCCAAATAGCTTTTAGCAGCTTCCAAGTATATCTTTCCATACCTCACAGTGGAACCTTAAACTTCTCAACTTCCACTTCAATCTTAGAAAAGACTACTTTCTTATCATCACTACTAGCAACCACAAACTCCTTCACCAACGCATCCAAACTTCACAAAATACCATTCTTTGAAGTTAGCTACCCTTTTGTACCACGACTGATGCAACATTTCTCATTGATGAAAGTAACAAAGTCATCCAAATGCCTGCCATCATTATAGTCTTCACTAACTTTGTTGCCCTTTTCATAGATAGGAGCAAGGTTTTGCAAGGTCACACCAAGGAGCATAAAGCTCAGCCAACACATCTTTGGTCTCGTCAAAGACAACCTCATTAAAATTATCAGCATTTAGCACTGCAACATTGGATGGCATAGTAGTTATCTTCACATCGGTCCTTCCTTCAGCATTCACAAACTCAGTAAGGGCCTCTGCGATGCGTGGTCCTTCATACTTTTTAGGTCCAAATAGCCTTTAGGAAACCACTGATATTTGGGTAGCCTTGAACACCAATATTTGCTGCATACACTCTTATGCTCATCACTATCAACCTTTCCCATCTAGATAGATTTTGCCTTCTTGAAACTCGCCCTAAGCTGTTCATACTCGGGAGCTAGCTTCTTAAGTGTTCACACCAAGGAGCATAGAACTCGACGAGAGCTCCTCTGTCTTGACAGACTTCCTTGTCGAAGTTTTTCTTTGATTAGTAGATCATTTATAAGTAAAACAGTGTATAACAACTGTAAATGATCATGACTCACGTGAATCCTTTTAGTAACAGTAAACTGAATTCTTTGTAAAAAAAAAAAACAAAATCCATTTCAAACTAGAAGGTTTCTCTTTCTCAAACTAGCTAGCCCAGATTACCGAACTCCTATTGCCTATGGTGAATAATCCATCTCTCATCCAATCGTGATGGACCGACTCTACATGCCCAGATTACCAAAATCAAATGAGACCAGTTTGAGAAACCTCGATGGTGGGGGCTGAAATTTGCATGGTTTTGCCAACTAGCTCTGCTTATTATTGCTTGGATCATATCATACCCTTACTTCCATGACTAGCATGCAGTAGCATAGATTTGACCTTTGTAGGGTTAATAATTTGTCTAGTTTTCTTTGACAAAGCATATCCAATCAGTTCTTCCTAGCCCCCACAGATGTTGCATATCTGCAACCACATACAATTAGTCCAACCAAATTAATCTTCAATGATCAGAAATCATGGCTGGTCAACAAAACCAGCGGCATCCACCAAGCTGGATTTTAATGTTCTGCAAGCAATTGATGCAACAGATCTGAGATTTCTCCATTTTCCTTCTCTTTTATTTTTTTTTTTGTATGTAGCTTCCTCCTCGACGCTGCTAGCTGCCTTTCCTTCTCTAACCATTTTTTCCTTTCCTCTTCAACAAGCCGGTACTCATGCATATCCAATTGGTTCGCAACCTAGACGGAACTCTCCCACAATAAAGACTAGCGTCTTTTTTATCCCAATAAGCTGAGCCTTGTGAAAGACCTCTCGGTCCTTCCCTGTGGCCTTCAGTATTCTTGGTTTATGGCCCTATTCGTCCTTCCTCCATTCCCATACTTTTTATCCAATAAATAAAAGAAATACCACACCTTGTCTATGGTTTTCAATCCTGACTTGTCTGCAAGGTGCCAAGGTTCATGTTTGTAAATATCAACTTCAGCAATAGCATTAAACCTGACAGACTTGTTTGAAACCTTCCTTCTCAAATAATAGCGATCCAACTCTTCATCTGCTGGGTGAAATCTAAAAACAGGTGCTAATCCCGTCGCTGAATCGCCCATCTTCGACGCCGCCGTCGCTGGTGCTGGAACTACAAAATTTTCACGACCCATAGCTTCGATTGCAAGAAGTTTCAAATTTTCTTTTTCTTCTTTCTTTTTTTGTGAGCCTCTTTTTCTTTTTTTATTCTCCTTTTTTTTATATCCAGCCACCAGCTCCCTTCCAAAAATACCAGCCTTCATCCCAAAAAACCCCAAAGCTTTCTTCTTTTTTTTTTTTAGCTTTCAGCCCTCATGAAAAAAAACCAAAGCTTTCCCTTTTTTTTTCTTTTTTCTTTTTTTTTGCTTTAGCCGCCATTCTCCCTTCCTTTCTTTCAATAATCGGCCCCCGTTTATAAACCAATTCCTAACCTAAAAATGTGTAATGTCTAAATTACCCCCTCTTTTATTTTTTCAAGTCTTTTTTTATTTTTCAAATATTTTCAATTAAAAAAAATATTATTTTAAAAATCTAATAAAACTCAAGATTAAACTTTTTCACCTCGGATTTAAATTGAATTTTAAAATTGGTAATTTTACGGTCCGATTTTATTTGATTAATTAAAGCTAAAAAATGATATAATTTAGAAAATATATATTTTAAAAGATATAAAATCGCGACCGTGATTTTTACAAAAATATTAAAACCCGAGAGGAAAACAAATCGAAATTGATTTTAAAAAAGCCCGGACAAAATTAAGTATCTACAGCTGCCCCTCTTTGGCTATTGCTGAGAATCAGGAATCAAGCAAAGATAAAATAGACAACAATTTTGTCCGGTCAGTGAAATCACATGTGGAGAGATGGAAAAGGGGTTTTTTCTTTTTTCTATCATTTTTTCATTTTTCATTTTTCATATATTTTTTATTTTTATTTTTTTTTGAAAGCAGTAAATTGAAGATTTGTCCTTAAATTGAATTCCCTGACTAATCAAGGCTCGACCCGTCTTAAGGAAACGGATTCGATTTTCAAAAGGAAAAATTGTGCCCGAAGGTCTTAAGACTAGTGCCCGAAGTTCTTAAAAAAACTGGTGCCCGAAGGTCTTTAAAATGGTGCCCTGAGGTCTTAAAAAAATGTGCCCGGAGGTCTTTAAAACTGGTGCCCGAAGGTATTTAAAATTGGTGCCCGAAGGTCTTTAAAACTAGTGCCCGAAGGTCTTTAAAACCGGTGCCCGAAGGTCTTTAAAACTGGTTTGAAAATACCTTGACAACGGTCTCAGGGTTCGACTCATTTGATAAAACAGAATGAATTCGATTTAAAACAAAAAGGAATACCTCGACGAAGGTCTCAAGGCTCGACTCATTTGATAAAACAAAAGGAAATCGATTTAAAACAAAAGGAAATACCACGACGGTGGTCTCAAGGCTCGACTCATTTGATGGAACAAAATGAATTCGATTTAAAACAAAAGGAAATACCTCGACGATAGTCTCAAGGCTCGACTCATTTGATAAAACAGAATGAATTCGATTTAAAACAAAAGGTAATACCTCGACGGTGGTCTCAAGGCTCGACTCATTTGATGGAACAAAATGAATTCGATTTAAAACAAAAGGAAATACCTTGACAATAGTCTCAAGGCTCGACTCATTTGATAAAACAGAATGAATTCGATTTAAAACAAAAAGAAATACCTCGACGGTGGTCTCAAGGCTCGACTCATTTGATAAAACAGAATGAATTTGATTTAAAATAAAAGGAAATACCTCGACGGTGGTCTCAAGGCTCGACTCATTTGATGGAACAGAATGAATTCGATTTAAAATAAAAGGAAATACCTCGACGATAGTCTCAAGGCTCGACTCATTTGATAAAACAGAATGAATTCGATTTAAAACAAAAGGAAATACCTCGACGGTGGTCTCATGGCTAGACTCATTTGATAAAACAGAATGAATTCGATTTAAAACAAAAAGAAATACCTCGACGGTGGTCTCAAGGCTCGACTCATTTGATAAAATAGAATGAATTCGATTTAAAACAAAAGGAAATACCTCGACGGTGGTCTCAAGGCTCGACTCATTTGATAAAATAGAATGAATTCGATTTAAAATAAAAGGAAATACCTCGACGATAGTCTCAAGGCTCGACTCATTTGATAAAACAGAATGAATTCAATTTAAAACAAAAGGAAATACCTTGACGGTGGTCTCAAGGCTCGACTCATTTGATGGAACAAAATGAATTCGATTTAAAACAAAAGGAAATACCTTGACAATAGTCTCAAGGCTCGGCTCATTTGATAAAACAGAATGAATTCGATTTAAAACAAAAAGAAATACCTCGACGGTGGTCTCAAGGCTCGACTCATTTCATAAAACAGAATGAATTTGATTTAAAATAAAAGGAAATACCTCAACGGTGGTCTCAAGGCTTGACTCATTTGATGGAACAGAATGAAATCGATTTAAAATAAAAGGAAATACCTCGACGATAGTCTCAAGGCTCGACTTATTTGATAAAACAGAATGAATTCGATTTAAAACAAAAGAAAATACCTCGACGGTGGTCTCATGGCTCGACTCATTTGATAAAACAGAATGAATTCGATTTAAAACAAAAAGAAATACCTCGACGGTGGTCTCAAGGCTCGACTCATTTGATAAAACAGAATGAATTTGATTTAAAACAAAAGGAAATACCTCGATGGTGGTCTCAAGGCTCGACTCATTTGATAAAACAGAATGAATTCGATTTAAAATAAAAGGAAATACCTCGACGGTGGTCTCAAGGCTTGACTCATTTGATGGAACAGAATGAATTCGATTTAAAATAAAAGGAAATACCTCGACGATAGTCTCAAGGCTCGACTCATTTGATGGAACAGAATGAATTCGATTTAAAACAAAAGGAAATACCTCGACGGTGGTCTCAAGGCTCGACTCATTTGATAAAACAGAGTGAATTCGATTTAAAACAAAAAGAAATACCTCGACGGTGGTCTCAAGGCTCGACTTATTTGATAAAACAGAATGAATTCGATTTAAAACAAAAGGAAATACCTCGACGATGGTCTCGTGGTCTTATCCTGTCTTGTGCTAACCTTACTGGCATGGGTGAAATCGAAAATTGAGGAAGATCTGGATGAAGCCAGCGATTGAAATGACATGAGTGAAACCAGAAAATTGAAAAAGAGCTGGATGAAACCCAGAGATTGAAATAACATGGGTGATTAACCTGGAGGATTTGAGAGAGATCTAGATGAAACCTGAGATTGAACTAATATGGGTGAAACCAGAAAGTTGAGAAAGATCTGGATGAAACCAGAGATTGAAAAATATTTTGGAAATTAACTTGGAGGATTCGAGAGAGGATGCAAACGCTTGGATTCATGCAAATGCTTCTTGATGTAGATGCATATATTGAATAAGATGCAAATGATTTATGATGCAAATGTAAATGTCTTCGATTGATACAAATGCTTCTTAATGCAGATGCAAAATAAGATGCAAATGTTTCAATACAAATGCAAATGTCTTCGATTGATGCAACTACTTCATGAAATGATGCAAAATAAGATGCAAATGCCTTGGATTGATGCACATGCTTCGAATGCTTCATGGTGCAGATGTTGAATAAGATGCAGATGCCTTGGATTGATGCACATGCTTCGAATGCTTCATGGTGCAGATGTTGAATAAGATGCAGATGCTTCATGGTGCGAATGCAAATGGCTTTTGTTGATGCAAATGCTTCTAATGCTTCATTGTGCAAATGCAAATGACTTTGGTTGATGCAAATGCTTCTAAATGATGCAAATGCAAAGATTCTCAGATAACGCAATTACTTCATGGAATGATGTAGAATAAGATTAACAATGTGCAAATGCTTCTAAATGATGTAAATGCAAAAATTGTCGCTGGCGCAACTACTTCATGGAATGATGCAGATGCCCCTACTAATCATGTTCATGTAAGTGTCTATGAATGGTGTAACTGTAGTTGCCACACAATAATAAAAATGCAATGATTCTAAAAAGTTGCAATTGCTTAAGATGACGCAAATGCAAATGCAAATATTGATGAAAGATGTAAATATAAAGGTAAAATGCCAATGTTCATGGAATAGTGCCAATGCAAATACTCATGAATGATGCAAATGCTTCCTGACACTATGCAGATGCAAAGCCCAAAACAAATAGATGATTGCTCATGAGTGATGCACATGCCCCTAATCATCTTTTCTAGACTTTGGCTTAGCCTTTCCCATTCATTTTTCCTCTTCAAATAAGAGTATATCTTCAACTCCTTTTTTCAATCTTTGGCTATTCTCTTTGCCCCACCAGTTTTCAAACTTTAATCAATAGAGATCTGCTTGCTGAGTTTTATTTCTACTTCTCCTATTTGGAAGTCAAGGTTATCCCTAGTAATTCCATATCTTTGGATTAGAAAAACCCTTGTCTCATGTCAACATCAAAAATGGGTATTTCAAAAATATTTTTATTTTCCCTTTTTGAAAAACAATTTTGCTTATTTAAGGAAAACTTCTGAGCCAAAAATTTTAACTCCACAGTGTATGATGTAAAAATCTTTTGATGACTGATGATCACTATTAGAAATTTCCCTAAGTTTCAATTTGGGTTTTTCAATTTGAATTGACAAGGCTCGGTACAACAAGATTTTGGTTTTTCCAGGGAAACATCACAATAAAAATGTATGTCCCTTCTAGGCTCACAAATGGAACGGATTTTATAAATCATGAATTCATTGAGAACCAAACAAATTCAACATTCTTTTAGTTTCCAATATCAAGGTATTTTGACAAGCGTCAAGATTGGCTAGGATGTTTAAACTGGAAAGTTGATTTTGGAGGAAAAAAGTTTCAGTTTGAAATCAATCATCCGAATGAGAGTTGACACTTTAGGGGGTTCAGGAATTCCTAGATGTTCCTCGATGACCACTTCTTTATGATGATATTCTCTTTTGTGGTATCGACACTATCATAGATGGCATCGAAAATTCCCATCTTACTCTAGACCGCCCATTTTTTGGTTTTTGCCCTAGAGTCTCATTCTTTCCATTTTTCCTTCTCTTTCTTTTTTCTTTTTCATTGTTTTACCATGCACTTGAGAATTCTAAATTCTTCCTTAGTGAAATGATAATTCGATGAGATGAGATAAAATCCGAGGAAAAACCCTTCAAATTAAATATTCATGCTTGATCAAAATGGACTTTTAAAGCACGTAATGTAGGCCATGGTTCGGGGTTCAAAAAGAAAGGATAAATAGGCCCAAAATATGTGTTTGAGGGTAATCAAATCAAGGATCATTTCTTGAGGAGAATTCTCTTTGAAGCATTTGTCTATTCTTGGACATATCTTTCCTTTTTACTTTTACACTTTTTCTTCTTTGCTTTTGGCTTTCATTTGCCATACTTTTTCACACACTTCTTTTTTTTTTTGTGTTTTTTCTTTTGTTTTGTTCTTAGCTTCCATTTCGCCATCTTTTCCCTTTTCCTTTTTCTTCGACAGAGTGAGCCCGTATTTATTTGGGAACTCAATTTGCTTTGTATATGTCTTTGAGTTAGGACTCATTTCTCAATGATCTCTGAAAAGATCTTTCCTCGCAGTTGCCCCCTAGTGTAGAGGGTGATCCTTGATCAAGGTTCAAAGAAAAAGAATTCTTTTGGCTCAAAAGGGTGACTATGGATAATTTCTTTTTTGCGAAAGGGATATGAAAGATGGCTATTCATCATATCAAGCACAAATATTCTCATTGAAAAGCAATCCCCAGGGGAAATAGATAGTCAAAGTTTCATTTTGCACTTTGGAATCATCTGAATTCTCATATGCATGATATCACAATTTTTCTTTTTCTTTTTTTTTTTTGGTCGCATGGCCCAAATGATTCATGCATTAATCCATCCTTATTCACCATGTATCCATCATTACCATATATGATGCCCTAATTTGATTAACCCTGAGGATTTGTATCATTGAGAGAAACATCACAAATCTAGGTTTACAATGAAAATGCTGAGTTTCAATCTTGGGTTTGTTTGAAGTGCCTAAGAAAATATTTCCCCAAAGACAGGTTTTCTCTAGGACATGAGCTAATCTTGTTTGGTCATGGCGTCCCAAGGTATCAATCATGAAGTGATGTTTAGGCAATTGGTGTTTTGTGGTTATTGGAAAAGATGTGAATGGCTTTGGCACAGCCTTGACACACATCAAATTACCATGATCTATATTCTTGAAAGATTGTCTCATTTGTTTAATTTCAAGGAGTTCGAAAAAATTTCAAAAAGTTTGTTCCTTTGTTCATAGCCTAGACTAGGATCTACATCCTTGCTTATTCTATGACGACAATGGTTTATGAAATTCAATCATTCATATTCCTTGAAGTATTAGGTCTTTCAAGTGGTCTCGATTCAAAGGATTTAGGCTTAGGAAAGCCTAAAAGAGAGGGTAGAAGGTATTGGGTCATTTCTAATAATGATCATCAATATTCTCAAGATTGTTCATTATTTCATGTGAAAACCACTTATTTATTGTTTACCACAAATTTTCTCAAAGTTTCATTTGTTTTTGCAAATTCAAATTTATTGCTAAAATAAAATTAACACAAAATATTTAAATTCAAAGTTTGTTTATTTCATGTAGATGTCATCATGAGACAAGCGCTTTCATCATCAAAGTGTATAGAAAAATATGCATCAGAATGCTCCTATTGACATGCTTTCAAAGATAACAATTCTTATCCTCAAAATTCTTTAAGAGGAAATCAATCTATGGTAAAACAGATTTCCAATGTTCGATAAGCTCTGGAATCCAAATGCCATCGTGGACAAGACCTTCAATTCTTTCCTTCAGTTTTCTGCATTTTTTAGTCAAATACCCAATTGCCCCAATATGATACTCGCACTTGCTGTTGGGGTCATAGCTTTTAGCTGACGAAGAAAACTCTTCAAAGCTAAGCCAATTTCTATTTCATCTTATTAATGTGTTTCATGATGAATGAGCTATGAATGTCATGAGTGCAATTTGATGCATGTGAAGGATAAACAAAGTTATGTGTGGTCATATACAATGGAAACATGTTGACCATGTATGTTATAAATGCAACACGATGCCAACATGATGCATTTAAAGAATAAGAAAAATCAATGCATGGATATATGCAATGAATGACCATGTATGTTCCAAATGCATTTCTCAATGAATGATCATATACACTATCAATGCCACACAATGTCAATTATGATGCATGTGAAGAATAAATGATTGACACAGAGTATATACAAAGAAAATCATGCTGACCGTGTATGTCACGAATGCAACCGGATGCCAATATGACAAATTAATGTATAAGCATATCATGATGACTACGTATGCCATGAATGCAACCTGATGCCAACATGATGCATGTAAAGAATAAGCAAATTAATGCATGGATATATACAATGAATGACCATGTATGTTCCAAATGCATTTCCCAATGAATGATCATATACACTATGAATGCCACACAATGTCAATTATGATGCATGTGAAGAATAAATAATTGACACAGAGTATATACAAAGAAAATCATGCTAATAATGTGTGTCATGAATGCATCCTGATCTTAATATGACAGATTAATGCATGAGATATCATGATGACTATGTATGCCATGAATGCAACCCAATGTCAACATGATTTATATAAACAAATCAATGCAAAGAATAAGTAAATTAATGCATGGGTATATATATAGGAAAATCATTTCTGACTATGAATGCATGAGTGCAACTTGATGCTAACATGATGCATATAGAGAAAGAATAAATTGATATATGGATATAAACAGAAAAATTATGCTGACTATGAATGCATGATGAATGCATGAATGCATGAATGCAACTTGATGCCAACATGATGCATGCATGAATGCAACTTGATGCCAACATGATGCACGTAAAGAAAGGATAAATTGATATATGGATATATACAGAAAAATCATGCTGACTATGAATGCATGAATGCAACTTGATGCCAACATGATGCATGTAAAGAAAGAATAAATTGATATATGGATATAGACAGAAAAATCATGCTGACTATGAATGCATGAATGCAACTTGATGCCAACATGATGCATGTAAAGAAAGAATAAATTGATATATGGATATATACAGAAAAATCATGCTGACTATGAATGCATGAATACAACTTGATGCCAACATGATGCATGTAAAGAAAGAATAAATTGATACATAAGTATATACAAATAATGACCATGCATGTTATAAACGTATTCTACAATGAATGACCATGCATGCTATGACTGTAACATGATGTCAAAATGATACATGTAAAGAATTCTTAAATTTACACCAGGGTATATACAAAGAATGATCATCTATATCACAAATGTATTTTACAATAAATAACCATGCATGTTAAGACTATAACATGATGTCAAAATGATACATGCAAAAAATAAATGAATTAACACAAAGGTATATACAAAGAAATCAATGATTACACGAAATTGGTGGGACCTAAATCTTGATTATTCAAAAATCTCATTATGCAAGATTTGCCTCCAAATTTATGATTTTTTGAAACATGTTTTTTTTTTTCTATGAAAAACCAATCACATTATTTTCAAAAGAATTTCAGGGTGGATCCTACTATGGTACAATATGCAAATGTTCATGTGACACTACCGGTTTTATGAAATCATCAAATGAAATTACCAACTGTTTATTGCAAAGAATGAGATCAATAACACAACCAAAAATGTACATGCTCTATTCACACATGAATGAAATGTTCAAAATGCAAAAATGTTTGAAAAAGGATTTTTATTTTTTTAAAAAATTAATGAATATTTTGCCCCGACAAATATCTATTTATATAGGTATCACAGTGCCTTTGGGGCGGATTAACACATTTATTATGGGCGATGTACATACTGATGCACATACATCGTTGCCCGATCTACAAAACTTATTTAGAGTGTAAAATAGGTAACAAAAGGTTTATAAATGTCCCTCCATGTGTTCCTATCTTACGGAAATCCGGCATGGCTTCGCCTAGGTTCACTATATGAGGGTGAATCGGTTCTAAAGGCCCCAAATTGCTCCTCACTGTCGCCGATGAAGGCTAGTAAGGCACCCCGATAAAAGCGGGTTCAATTCGTTAGAGTCTATTTCCCTAGCCCATGCGGATTGTTAATCACGAAGGCTTAGTTACTTTGCTCCCACCTAAAAGGACGAAACCCGGGTATAGGGCTCATGATATGCGAATGCACGTGTGGTGTGTGTGGAGGAACAACAAACCTTTCATCACCTATTCTACAAACCTTATTCTAAATGCCATAGCAATTTATAAAAATATTCAAGAATAGTGTAACGCATTAACCAACAAGCAATTATAAGATACAATTATTAAATAACTAGAGAACAATAATAAAATGTATGCACATGAATATGTATATATTTAAAAACATTTTATTATTTTCAAAATTTTCCTTATTAAAAAATGTGGGAATTAAAATTAAATACCAATTAAACCAAAAAAACTGAGACTTTGATAACACACGACTAATTCTAGGCCTGACTCTCTAATAGTCCCCAGCGGAGTCGCCAAGCTGTCGCAACCTAAAAAATAACAAGTCTCATCGTAAGACTTTATTATTCGTTAAGCGTGACTTTAAAAAATCGAGGAAAAGTCGACTTAATTCCTCTAGAAAAATGAAGGTTTTGAAAATGACCTTGAAAAAGACATGGAGTCGCCACAATCTTTTTTAGCTAGGTATGATCGGCCACCTATTAAAACCGATTTTATAAAATATTTTAAAAATTAATTAAAAAATTTTAAAAACCAATTTCAAGTCTGCGGTTTAAAACCAAAGAAATCAAAGAAGCAGGTTCGGGAGTCGGTTACGTGCGGGGAAGGATTAGCACCCCCACAACGCCCGTATAAATCGGTACCTTATTAATCGTGTGTAATCTCAAGTCTCGGTAAAAATTGGTTTTAAATTTAGTATTTCAAGTTAATTCCCAATTTAAAGAAAAATAATTCCATTTTTTATTGAAAATGATTCGGAATTTATAAATTCAAAATTTTTCTATATTCCCCAACAAACGTGGCAAAATATAGAAATTTTTATTAGTTTAGGAAAATTTTCCGAACCATTCTCTTTTTAAAGAAGATATTCCGTTATTAATAATAATTGATGATATCCTTCCCAGCAAACCCGGCAGAGAACTCATGAATTATTTTAACTCGAGAATATCTTTATTTTATTAAAAACCATTATCTTTTTTTTTAAAAAAAAACATTTAAAAGAAATGAATATGTATATGCATGACATAAATAAAATGACATAGCAAAATCTAAATAATATAATGCAACCTAAATGACATGACATGATTTGAATGCCTTAGCATATTCTAAATGAAATGAAATATCCTAAGTTATATGATATATTCTAAATGAAATTAAATGACCTATGTAACATAATACATTTTATATGAAATGCAATATCCTAAATCATATGATATAATCTAAATGAAATAAAATATTCTAGATGACATAATATATCCTAAATGAAATGAAATGATTTAAATGACATGAAAAATATGAATGATATGGCATATAATTTAAATGACAAGGAATAAAATAATGCTATCATATAATATGCATGAAAATAAAAATAATAATGCATGAACATAGTATATGCTAAATAAAAATAACTAAATAAAAGCATAGGATATCATGAAATATTCAAACCATATAATAAACCATGTAACATAAAAAAATATAAATCAAAATAATATCAATATCATAGAAATTATTATAACAAGAATCACATATTATATAAAATGCATGAATATGAAAAATGCAATGCATGAAATGTATTTTTTCCTTTAATTAAGAAAATCCGTATATCTAAAAAGATATCCGGCTACCTTAGGAAAATATGTCAAATTAAATATTCTAAAACCAAAATACTTTGTGATTGTTTGAAAACAATTTTGAAAAGCTTGAATTAAAAATAAAAACTGGGCTAAATCTTTTTTAAATGGCTCTAATTTCCTAAGTTTAATAATCCGGACTTGACTACCCTTAACCCGAGACTTGAAAAACCATTTTTAGAGTTTAAAAAGGCTTAGAAACTAGCCTAAGTCAGTAGCTAACCCTCCTAATGAGCCCACTCTAAGTAACTCAACCAAAACAGAAAATGATTTTTCTTTAAATTCAATACTGACTCCACTATCCAGTTTTAAGCCACGATTTCTTACCCTATTTTTAAAAATTCAAAAAATTTTGAAAACAATACTAAAGACTCAGGACATGTAAGACTACACGGAAAAAAATTTGCTTAATTTTCTGATTAAAGATGAATTCCCAGAAAATCGGAAAAGTACGAAAACTGGGTGAAAAAAAAAAAACTGCTTTGCCAAAACACATTTTTGCCTTTGATAAAATCATTTAAAAATCAAAGTAAAAATATTTGAAACTCATAAAATGACTCACAAACAGTAGCTAGGACTTTTTGAAAGTTAGATAAAAATTGGCTAAGTAAAAAAAATCACAAAGGTAGAATAATCAATTTGACAAACTTTAATTTTCCACAAGTGTGCTCAAGAGAGCAAGACTTTAAACCATTAATTGACCTAAGTCATTAGTCAAGTGGTATGGACATGAAATGCATGAATAAACCAAATTAAATGCATGAAATGCATGACCTAATACCTAAATGATATAGAAAATACGCATGGAATAAAAGATGACCTAATCCCCAAATGACATGGCATGTGACATGGCATAAAATGACATGACATGTGAATGAAATCGACATGACAAGCAAGATGACATGGCATATGGATGGCATAAAAATGACATGGCATAAGATGACATGGCATATGAATGAAATCGACAAGGCAAGCAAGATGACATGGCATAAGGTGACATGACATGTGAATGAAATCGACATGATAAGCAAGATGACATGGCATATGGGTGGCATAAAAATGACATGGCATATGGGTGGCATAAAAATGACATGGCATATGAATGAAATCGACATGGCAAGCAAGATGACATGGCATATGGATGACATAAGATGACATGGCATATGGATGGCATAAAAATGACATGGCATGTGACATGGCATAAGATGACATAGCATATGAATGAAATCGACATGGCATGCAAGATGACATGGCATATGGATGACATAAGATGACATGGCAAATGACATGACATGTGAAATGACTTAAGAATGACTCAGAGTTTATTAATACCAAAATCTTTTCATGTTCCCCAGCAGACCCGGCAAAACAGAGAAAGTTTTATTTGTTTCAAAATTTTCTGACTCATCTTATTTTAGAAAAAGGGTAGTCTTTCGTTAATAATTAATGATAATCTCTCCGGCAGACCCAGCAAAAAAAACCATGAATTATTGAACTCTGGAATATTGCCTTATTTATTAAAATGTTATGAATATGCAAAATGACATTAAGGCATGCACCACAATAGACCATGTTCAAGGCAAGCAACGTTAGCCGTATAAGAGTAAATTATCAAACACCAAATATATACCATAATATACTCTATCCAAAGCAAACACAATAAACATAAAAAATAAAATAAATAAAATAAAATAAAAAATAAAATAAAATAAAAGATTATTACCTTGTGCTTGTCCCCTTCGTAAAAACCATTTCCTATTTTCCATTCAAGATTCTCTTTTTTGTTTGGTTTCCAAAAGCTACCAAAATTGTTTATACCAGTTCTGGGACTTTATAGCATGCAAGTCGAAGTTCTAGACCAGCAGCCCTATGTACGGCTCCATCTGCGCCACCATCTCCAAGTATAATCTGATTTGCAGGATTGACAATAGCATCGGAGGAGCCACCAACAAACCACTAAGTAATGTCACCTTTGTTGATTACAAGTTTACTAGTTTTCAGACAACTTGAAATGACCATCTTCTCTCCTAGTTGCTGATGCCATTTTTGAAGACCTCGTCAAGAATGTGCTGCAGCTACTCAATTTCCTTCTTGGGAGAATCAGCACCTTTCTCCAAATAGCTTTTAGCAGCTTCCAAGTATATCTTTCCATACCTCACAGTGGAACCTTAAACTTCTCAACTTCCACTTCAATCTTAGAAAAGACTACTTTCTTATCATCACTACTAGCAACCACAAACTCCTTCACCAACGCATCCAAACTTCACAAAATACCATTCTTTGAAGTTAGCTACCCTTTTGCACCACGACTGATGCAACACTTCTCATTGATGAAAGTAACAAAGTCATCCAAATCCCTGCCATCATTATAGTCTTCACTAACTTTGTTGCCCTTTTCATAGATAGGAGCAAGGTTTTGCAAGGTCACACCAAGGAGCATATAGCTCAGCCAACACATCTTTGGTCTCCTCAAAGACAACCTCATTAAAATTATCAGCATTTAGCACTGCAACATTGGATGGCACAGTAGCTATCTTCACATCGATCCTTCCTTCAGTATTCACAAACTCAGTAAGGGCCTCTGCGGTGCGTGGTCCTTCATACTTTTTAGGTCCAAATAACCTTTAGGAAACCACTGATAGTTGGGTAGCCTTGAACACCAATATTTGCTGTATACACTCTTATGCTCATCACTATCAACCTTTCCCATCTAGATAGATTTTGCCTTCTTGAAACTCGCCCTAAGCTGTTCATACTCGGGAGCTAGCTTCTTAAGTGTTCACACCAAGGAGCATAGAACTCGACGAGAGCTCCTCTATCTTGACCAACTTCCTTGTCGAACTTTTTCTTTGATTAGTAGATCATTTATAAGTAAAACAGTGTATAACAACTGTAAATGATCATGACTCATGTGAATCCTTTTAGTAACAGTAAATTGAATTCTTTGTAAAAAAAAAACAAAATCCATTTCAAACTAGAAGGTTTCTCTTTCTCAAACTAGCTAGCCCAGATTACCGAACTCCTATTGCCTATGGTGAATAATCCATCTCTCATCTAATCGTGATGGACCGACTCTACATGCCCAGATTACCAAAATCAAATGAGACCAGTTTGAGAAACCTCAATGGTGGGGGCTGAAATTTGCATGGTTTTGCCAACTAGCTCTGCTTATTATTGCTTGGATCATATCATACCCTTACTTCCATGACTAGCATGCAGTAGCATAGATTTGACCTTTGTAGGGTTAATAATTTGTCTGGTTTTCTTTGACAAAGCATATCCAATCAGTTCTTCCTAGCCCCCACAGATGTTGCATATCTGCAACCACATACAATTAGTCCAACCAAATTAATCTTCAATGATCAGAAATCATGGTTGGTCAACAAAACCAGCGGCATCCACCAAACTTGATTTTAATGTTCCGCAAGCAATTGATGCAACAGATCTGAGATTTCTCCATTTTCCTTCTCTTTTTTTTTTTGTATGTAGCTTCCTCCTTGACGCTGCTAGCTGCCTTTCCTTCTCTAACCAGTTTTTTCCTTTCCTCTTCAGCAAGCCGGTACTCATGCATATCCAATTGGTTCGCAACCTAGACGGAACTCTCCCACAATAAAGACTAGCATCTTTTTCATCCCAATAAGCTGAGCCTTGTGAAGGACCTCTCAGTCCTTCCCTGTGGCCTTCAGTATTCTTGGTTTATAGCCCTATTCGTTCTTCCTCCATTCCCATACTTTTTATCCAATAAACTAAAGAAATACCACACCTTGTCTCTGGTTTTCAATCTTGACTTGTCTGCAAGGTGCCAAGGTTCATGTTTGTAAATATCGACTTCGGCAATAGCATTAAACCTGACAGGCTTGTTTGAAACCTTCCTTCTCAAATAATAGCTAACCAACTTTTCATCTGCTGGGAGAAATCTAAACCCAGGTGCTAATCCCGTCGCTGAATCGCCCATCTTCGATGCCGCCGCCGTTGGTGCTGGAACTACAAAATTTTCACGACCCATAGCTTCGATTGCAAGAAGTTTCACATTTTCTTTTTCTTCTTTCTTTTTTTTTTGAGCCTCTTTTTCTTTTTTTATTCTCCTTTTTTTTATATCCAGCCGCCAGCTCCCTTCCAAAAATACCAGCCTTCATCCCAAAAAACCCCAAAGCTTTCCTTTTTTTTTTTTTTTAGCTTTCAGCCCTCATGAAAAAAAAAAACCAAAGGAAATTTTTCTTTTTTTTTTTTTTTTGCTTTAGCCGCCATTCTCCTCCCATTTCTTTCAATAATCGGCCCCGTTTATAAACCAATTCCTAACCTAGAAATGTGTAATGTCTAAATTACCCCCTCTTTTATTTTTTCAAGTCTTTTTTTATTTTTCAAATATTTTCAATTAAAAAAATATTATTTTAAAAATCTAATAAAACTCAAGATTAAACTTTTTCACCTCGGGTTTAAATTGAATTTTAAAATTGGTAATTTTACGGTCCGATTTTATTTGATTAATTAAAGCTAAAAAATGATATAATTTAGAAAATATATATTTTAAAAAATCTAAAATCGCGACCGTGATTTTTACAAAAATATTAAACCCGAGAGGAAAACAAATCGAAATTGATTTTAAAAAAGCCCGGACAAAATTAAGTGTTTACAATGTGGAAATTAAAATTAAATACCAATTAAACCAACAAAACTAAGACTTTGATAATACACGACTAATCCTAGGCCTGACTCTCTAAATGTCCCCAGTTGAGACGCTAAGCTGTCGCAACCTAAAAAATAACAAGTCTCATCGCAACACTTTATTATTCGTTAAGCGTGATATGAAAAAAAAAAAGAGAAAAAGTCGACTTAATTCCTCTTGAAAAATGAAGGTTTTGAAAATGACCTTGAAAAAGACATGGAGTCACCACCAATCTTTTTTAGCTAGGTGTGATCGGCCACCTAATAAAACTGATTTTATAAAATATTTTAAAATTAATTAAAATATTTTTAAAACCAATTTCAAGTCTGCGTTTTAAATCAGAGAAATCAAAGAAGCGGGTTCGGGACTCGGTTACATGTGGGGAAGGATTAGCACCCCCATAACGCCCGTATAAAACGGTACCTTATTAATCGTGTGTTATCTCAAGTCTCGGTAAAAAAAAGTTGGTTTTAAATTTAGTATTTCAAGTTAATTTCCAATTTAAAAAAAATCATTCCATTTTTATTTGAAAATAATCCGAAATTTATTAATTCAAAATTGTCCTATATTCCCTAACAAACGTGGCAAAATATAGAAATTTTTATTATTTTGGAAAACTTTCCGAATCATTCTCGTTTTAAAAGAAGATATTCCGTTATTAATGATAATTGATGATATCCTCTCCAGCAAACCCGGCAGAGAACTCATGAATTATTTTAACTCGGGAATATCTTTATTTTATTGAAAATCTTACCTTTTTCAAAACATTTTAAAAAAATATGAATATGTGTGACGTAAATAAAATGATATAGCAAAGTCTAGATAATATAATGCAACCTAAATGATATGATATAATTTAAATGTCATAGCATATTTTAGATGAAATGAAATATCCTAAGTCATATGATATAGTCTAAATGAAATGAAATAACCTAGATAACATGATATATTTTATATGAAATGAAATATCCTAAATCATATGATATTAATTTAAATGAAATGAAATGACCTAGGTAACATAATATATTCTATATGAAATGAAATATCCTAAGGCACATAATATATTCTAAATGAAATGAAATATCCTAAGTGACATAATATATTCTATATGAAATGAAATATCCTAAGTCACATAATATATTCTAAATGAAATGAAATATCCTAAGTGACATAATATATTCTAAATGAAATGAAATGACCTAGGTAGTATAACATATTCTATATGAAATGAAATATCCTAAGTCACATGATATATTCTAAATTGAGTAAAATGATTTAAATGACATGGCAAATATAAATGATATGGCATATAATCTAAATGATATGAAATGACATGAAACATGAAATAATGCTAACATATAATATGAATGAAAATAAAATAAAAATAAAAATACATGAACATAGTATATGCTAAACATTATGACAAAAATAACTAAATAAAAAGCATAGGATATCATGAAATATTCAAAACCACATAATAAACAACATAACATCATAAATATAAATAAAAAATAATAACAACACCATGGAAATTATCATAGCAAAATCACATATTATATAGTATGCATGAATATGGAAAATGCAATGCATGAGAATGTATTTTTTTCCTTTATTTAAGGAAATCCGTATATCTAAAAAGATATCCAGCTACCTTAGAAAAATATATCAAATTAAATATTCTAAAAAAAAAGAATTTTGTGATTGTTTGAAAACAATTTTGAAAAACTTATATTTAAAAAAAATAATAAAAAAATCTAACTAAACCCTTTTTAAAAGGCTTTAATTTTCTAAGCTTAAAATCCCGAACTTGACCATCCTTAACCCGACGTTTATAAAATTATTTTTAGAGTTTACAAAGATTTAGATACTACCCCTAGACAGTAGCTAAACTTCCTAATCAGCCCCCTCTAAGTAACTTAGCCAAAACAGAAAAATGAATTTTCTTTAAATTCAAATCTGACTCCACTATCCAGTTTTAGAACACGATTTTTTAACCTATTTTTAAAAATTCAAAAAAAAAATCTAAAAAAAAATAATGGAAACTCAGAACATGTAAGACTACGCGGAAAAAAATTGGCTTAATTTTCTGGTTAAAGATGACTACTCAGAAAAATCGAGAAAGTATGAGTACTGGGTGAAAAAACTGTTTTGCCAAAACACATTTTTTTTGCCTTTGATAAAATCACTTAAAAATCAAAGTAAAAATGTTAGACTCTCCCAAGGACTCACAAACAGTAGCTAACACTTTTGAAAAGTTGGGCAAAAATTGGCTAAGTAAAAAAAATCACAAAGGTAGAATAATCAATTTGACAACTCTTTAATTTTCCACAAATATGCTCAAAATGAGCATGACTTTAAACCATTGATTGGTCTAAGTCATAAATCATGTGGCATGATATGAAATGCATGAAAATGCAGCAAATATGATGCATGAAATGCATGATTTAAGACCTAAATGACTTGAAAAATGCATGGCATAGAGAATATGACCTAGACCTAAATAAACTTGCATGACATTTAATGCAACCTAGGTCTAAAATGCATGAATATGCATGGCAAAGCAAGCCAAACCTAAACCTAAAGAATGCATGGCAATAACACAAACATATAGCATGCTTAAACAAAATACACAACCAAATATCATGAAAATGCAAACCTATCAACTAGCGTGATGAAAATGCACATACAAAGCATACAACATGAGGGGTGGCCGAATGGTCCTATACTTTAAAATGAGCATGATATTTTCACAAAACATGATATACTAACATGCAAGATTAAAAAGAAGCAATGCTAACCATGAAAACATAAAGTAAAGGCATGAAAACCATTAGGCATTTTTACAAACACTTAGCAAAGTAAAAGGCAAATCATGAGCAAAATTAAGCATTTTGAAAACAGAAAATCAAAAGTGCAAGACAAGGAAAACAAACATGAAAATAAGCTAGTAAACTCAACAATGGAGGTAAGTAAGCAACAAAATCAAAACAAGCTTCATATCTTTGTATTAAAACAAACTTCATATCTTTGTATTTGAAGAAGATATAAGACTTAAAAAATGCTAAATACCATTAACAACATGAAATAAATGGCAAAACAGCAACCATTAAAAAAAAAAAAAAGGGCTATTCGGCCTCCTTTTAAAACAAGGAAAAATATTTTCCAAAGCTTTTTTTTTTTAAAGAATGTAACAAGAAGAAAGTTGAAAAGAAAATTAAAAACACTTATTTTAAAAAGGAAAATCAAAAGAAACTCACCAAAATAGCAATCAAAACAGCAAATCAAGAATAGAAAATCAAGGAAAGTGTAAGAGTATAGTGCTTAAAGCAACCTCTAGAAGCTATATTGCAAGCTTTTTCTCTTCTAATTTTCTTTTCTTTTCTAAACTTTTCTTTTTACCTTTCAAAAATGGAGAGAAAATCAGCCAAACAAGAGTATGAATAGAGTGAAAATAAAAGAGAGAGCCCTCCCCCCTTGTAGTGGCTGTTTGGCCTAGGAACAACCTAGGAGGTTTTTGAATTTTTTTAGTCCAAATTTCATCCAATGGTCTTCAATCCAAAATGCTTTCTATGTAAAATTCTCACCCTTAGATTAGAATCATCAACCCTTGAATTATGATGTCATAAAGATGTCATAAATATACTCTCTCTCCAACCATTAGTCCATGTGTTGCAAATTCAAAAGCTTGATCACAAAAATAACTACCTTCCTCTTCATTGTTGGCCTTTTGATTAAAAATAAAAAAATATCTACCCACCATTGGGCGTTGGCCGACTGATCCTTCCTCTTCCAGCCCATGCTTTAATTTTTTAAAAACAAGAAAAGGCCATTTTCGATTTTTTTGATAAAATGACATTTTTGCCCCCGAACATAAATAAATAGCAAACGGACTCCAAATTCAAAATTGCATTTTTTAATACTTCCGGAATAATAAAAAAATTGAATTCAGAAGGTTTTCAAAAAATTTCGAGCCAATTTGCTATTTATTTGGATTTTTTCATCCAAAATTGCCCTTTTGTGCTCCCAAATTTTACCATTTTTTAAACGAACTCCAAATCCAGATTTTTCTTCACCAATCTCTTCCAAATAATTAAAAAATATGATCTGAAAGTTTTCATAATTTTTGAAACTCATTTGGTATTTTTTTCGAGATTTATCCGCTTGAATTACTACATAATGGGCCCGAGATTTGACTATTTTGTAAAAAAACTCCGAATCTGGATGACATTAGATGAGGAGACGTATACATTGCTATTCACAAATCACAACTATAAAAAAGGCCTAAGGTCTAAGGAGGACCACTTAACCTATCATTCAAAACATTATCTTGACATTATAGCCGGTTAGAGTTGGTACTCATAAAATAAAAAAATCGTAATAGTAATAGTAATAATAATAGATAATGCCCAATCTTTTTCCAGTTTTCCACCCACTTAAGATATTTATACATGTTCATTCATTTTGCATATCTCATAGTCTATATGATTATGGCGAAGAATATTCTATATAATGTAGTAACATGCAATACGGTCGGAAAATTTGTGAAAATCAGCTTGTTTATCTTAACTTGTTAAGATAAGCAAGCTATTGTTCACAAATCATTCAACAAATACAATGGTTTGCTCACAATCCTAGGGAAGTGAAAGCTGCCTGACATCAGGTAACTGATTATTTTCCTAACTTCAAATGTCCTCGACGAAAAAGAAGATGCTTAAAAAGAGCAGAAAACTCTGATATTTTTATCCAAACAAAAGACAATATGGTCTTAAAAGAAGGATGGTTTAAGTTAAGAAAGTAAACTTAAAGATGAAGTTGAAGCATAATTTTAAATTGTTACTATTTAATTCTTGCTTTGCATGTTATAGAGGATTAGAACTATGAATATAGACTCATTGAGAAAAAGAAAAACTTATTCCAAAAGACCAGATCATTACAATGAAGATTTGAAAGACACATACTAAGTGGGAACTTATTGCCATAAGAGATATCTCAGACTCATCACCAATCATTACATTCTCAATTTTATTCTGCACTTCCACAAAATTTTCAAAAGAAAAAAGTGAAGGAATTGAAGAATTGACTGTACGAGAGAATAACTCCCCTTCATCTGACTAAGAGAAGCTAAAACTTTAACAGCAGCCATCAGATAACAGGCATAAAGATTGAATTTATGATCCCAATGGTTTGTTTTCTTAATCATGCAGAAAAGTTAAGGAGACAGCCATGTGGAACTATGGTGCTAAACATTCAGGAACATATATAGTGTGAATGTACATCTCCCTAATATTATAACTCTCTGCCTTGTAGAGATTACACCTAACTTGTACCTCTAGATTAAAACCATCTACAAGCCAAAGATTCCAGGAGTTTCTCGTCCAACTATGATTTTCATTTCTCCACTTGAGATAATATATTGACTTTACTACGTTCTTTCTTTCTTTATCAGGAACTTCAACCATGCCATTCTTATCTATAAAAAACAATTCTCTATGATAACTAGCAGTTTGTTAGAGCCATGTGTAACAGGCTTCACTTTGCACCATATTCGGACTTGCATCAGTTATATTGCCCTAACCAATTATAGTAGCAAATAATAACTTATTCAACAAGTATTAAAAGACTCAATATCTAAAAAAAATGAGAGAGAGAGAGAGAGAGAGAGAGGAAGAGAGATCAAACATCATAATTAAATTGACTGATTCGGGATCAGGAACCTTTATATGATATAGTTGGCATGGAACTAGCTAAAGATTGAACCAAAAAGGTTGTTGGAAAATCTGGCAGATTCAACTAACTTCTCCAACCTCTCTTGAAGCCTAACTACAAATTGGCTAGTTTTTCATTCAATCTCACAAAGACTGAAGGATGATCCAAATATTACCACATGAATACATGATTAAACACCTTACAGACTACAGAGGTTAAAATTGCGATAAATTAAACAAGCCATCAGTTATAGTATTTTATATGTTGTGGAAATAGTAATACAAGATAGACTAAATAACTGCAAATTTTGAACTTTGTGAGAAAGCGATGTATAATTATATGGTTTATGGTTGTTAAATGCCTTTCCGAATGCTGGTTCCTCAACATCTTAATGCAAGAATATGACTTATAGTTGGACATAATTATGCATATTGTGATTCTATGGGTTGAAAATGGCATTTTCCCCTATTATAGGCAGTGTCCAAATATAATAATGTCCAACCTGTGGAAAGGCTCATTTCTTATTCCTTTGCCAAAAATTTCAAAAGACTGAATATACTTCTGAGTCTGTGCTCCTAAAATCACAATCTAAGTATTGAATAAAAGTTTGCATATAAGAGAGAAGCTCCTTAAGATTCTGATAGATCCATACAAATCAAAACCTGAGGATAATTATCAGTTTAGATGGAGAAAAAAAAACCTACTTCAATAAGTAATTCAACATTAGTTTGATGATCTCAAAGACTTCTTAATATTCCGAAGGATACTCCACATAAAAGTGGATATAAAGAAGAGAATGATACCAGTAACAATGGCATACTTGAGACCCAGGTTCACGAGCAAGTTTACCAGAAGCCCAGCCAACACAACTCCGAAGAAATTGGCTGATACAGCTGACCAAAAGGGCATATCAAGAATAGAAGCTATGATGGCTCCAGTCCATGCTCCTGTTCCAGGGAAAGGAACAGCCACAAAAAGCATCAGCCCAAGCCATTGAAATTCTTCCACAGGACCAGCCTTCTCTTTGGCCTTCTCAAAGATCATGTTAAGCAACCGTGACGCAGACTGGTTCTTTCCAGCAAGAAAAGTAGCAAATCTCTTCAGGTAAAGTATAATGAAGGGCACAGGAACCATATTCCTGCAGTCAAATAATAAATTTTGTGAAGTTATCAGCAACTCATTAATTTCCCAAGATAATCATGCATAACAAACTAACTATCAAATTATACTATCTAATTGTAAGCACACGCATTACATTAAAATTACTATACAAGACAACATGCCACATTGGCTTAAATTTGAGTGACATGTATGCGTTCTATGGAAAGGATTGAAGGCAAACAAATACTACAAGTAAAACTGGATAAAATTGAAATTCGTCACAACAATAAAGCGCCCATACCCTTTAATTTGTAAAACATAAATCTAAAATTAACTAAAAACTTAGAATATCCCCAATTAACGTTTAAGAAAATAAGGCTAACCCAAGAATTGATAAGATTGTCAAGAGTGTAGGCTTGAGTTGCATCCAGTAACCAACAGGAATAGCTCCACGAAGCTCAAGAATAGGAAGTGTTGCAAGAGTAAACACGACAGCCTCATCGGGCCAGCCCGAGCCACGCAAAGCACTAGCAATCTTGAGGCCAAAGCTGGAAGCTCTAATGGAGTCAGCAGCAGCAGTAGCAGCATTAGCATCCCCAGACGCAGCATACCAAAATAGAGACAAGGAAAACCCAAACACAACCCAGAAGAGGAATTTCAGTGGCTTCTCCTCAAAATAAGTCAAAATCTCCTCTTCTCTGCTTGTATCAGCTGTATCAAGCAACCCACTTGAGGAAGCACTTGTTTTGGTCAAAGGAAGACGAAAATGCTGCCAGTTTTGAAATTCTGACCCGAAAAGAAATCGCTTGCTACGAAAACTGGGAGAATTTAATTGGGTGGTCAAGATTTTGAGATTGGTTTTCCTCAAAGAGGATGTTAATAGCAATTGTGAAGTTGCAGTCAATGCTGATGCAGCCATTGTAAAAATAAGAAATTACAGCTATAGGAACTTCCTTTTTGCCTCAATCAATAAAGGGTTTTAGACAGGAGGGGATTGATTGTGAGATTGTTGCAGCTTGCAACTACTGGTAATGTTTTTAAGTACCAATTCGAGAATTTTTTAAATAGTTAGAATGGCTGAAGCAGGCCATAAATAAAATGTAGGAAAAGTTGTTAGAGAAGAAGCCTGCCCCCGCCCGCCCGTATCAAGGCTTGCTCATGGATTAGCAAACAAAACACACTTGTTAGGTATTTGCCTTGGAAATGACCAAACAAAAACAGGGAGGACTCGCCTCGTCTCTATTTTTTTTTTTAATTTATAATTTTTTAATAAATTTTAATAATTATTTATAAATATAATTTTTATAATTAATGAATGATTTATAAATTTATGAATAATAATAATAAATATATTAAAAAAATAAAAAATAAAAAAATAATGAACGGAATCTTAATCTTGTGCCCCCGACTTAGGAAACCCACACTATACTTTCTTCGTGAGGTAGCAAAGGATAAGATTTTAAGGGTTTTTCTTTGTCAGCTAGTGTTTATCCCAAGTTTGTAAATTTGGTATGGGTCCTTTGGGCGAACGTTTCGGTTCTATTTTTTTTGGATTTTTCGATTTAATTAGAAAATATTTATAAATATACTTATACTAGTATATAAGTATATGCAAAATAAATAAATAGAACATTTAATATTGATAATGATAAATATCAAATTAATAAAATTACTTTTTATAATAAATAATAATTATTGTTAAAATTGATAATGATATTTATTTATTTAATTCATTAAATATCATTATTTATGTATTTATTTTTCATTATCTCGATAAGTAAATATATAATTCAATATTAAACTACAATAAAACCAAAAGAATTTATTTACTTATTTTTATATTTATATTATAAAAATTTATATTATTGTAAAACGTATTCATGCTTATATATGTTTTATTTTATTTTATTAATTCTATTTAAACTATTATTTATTTCTTTAATTTAACTTTCTTAATTTTGTATTGTTCTTTAAATAATTTTTTGATTGGTCCTTTAAATAATTTTAATTAATTGTAAAAAAAAATATATTATTTCCACCTCCACGTGGGCTATTCTTCAGGTGACAATTGGCGGGTTCAAGCTCGAGATAGTGATTTAGGATTCAGATCATTCCGGGTTTAGGTTATATCGGGTTTTGATCTTTTCAGATTCAAGTCATTTCGAGTTCGGGTCGTTTTCTGCTCGAACTCCTTTTGGTTCGGATTTGGGTGGGTTTTACGTCATTTTTTATTTAATGTTAGATTTAATCGTTTCTATATAATTTAAATGTTCAAATCCAGAAAAGAAGAATTATTATTGTTTTTTTAGGTAAGCTTTTGTATATAAAATGATATTTTTTTAATTATATTTGTATATTAATATCAATATTTGTTAACATAAAAAGGATATAAAATTAATTTGTTATATAAAATCAATTTGTTAAATAATTGATTATAGATAATATGATATATTATCATATTGATATTTAAAATAATTGATTTGATAAACTCTAATATTTAACATGTAAATACATTATGATTTATATTATGTATACATATAAATATAATTGTACACAGTAATAATTAAATAAAAATGGGAAGATGTTATATTTGAAAAAGAAATAAGACTAAGTTTAAGAGATGGTAGACAATGCCAAAAAGAATTACTACTATTAGTTAACTACTCAATTATTTGTCCTAATGATCTAATCTTGACTTAAAATTAAATTTTAAAAAAAATCATGATTAAAAATTACTTTATATATATATATAGTATATATATCTCTAAATATTTTAATAATTTATCATTTGAATAGTAAATATTAAATAGAAATGACAAATAAAAGATAAGATGACATAATGATTTGTAGACATGATAATTTTAGACACGATATGATTACACGACATGCGAACGACATGAAATATATAAGATAATATTATGATCTTATTAATTAATTAGGTTGTGATTAAAGAAAAATAATTACTTAAGAAATTTGTGAATTTTAAAAGAATATGGAGTATAAATAAACTAATTAAGTCTAGGAATGAAAGAAAAGTAAACAATTAGTAGTAATATAAGTATCATGTTTTGGATCTCATACTAATTGAGTTTTTTATTTTTTATTTTTTTTAAATTTATTTCATTCTCTTATAGAAAATTAGTAGTATGATTATTAATATGATTATAGACTTATAGCTCATTAGTTAATAGTATGACTTTTAATATATTATTTTAATAATTTTTAGACATATCTCATATTCAAATATATGAGCTAAAATAAATAAATAAATAAAACGTGACATTAAATGTTTTTGAGATTAATAAATATGTATATGGTCTTTCTATGAAAGATAAAAGAAGTATTGTTAGAAGAAATGAGACATGTGTTTTATTTTTACAGTTTGGACAAATTATGCTATTCAAAACCAAGAGAAAGAGTGATAGGGTACAATAGACCATTTATGAACTTTGATAAAAATGTTTATATGAAATGAAGCAAATATAATTAATCTATCTTTAGTTTTTCATGGGAAAAATGGAATTTCATTTAACCCAAATATTTTAAAAAGTTTTTGACTTTATAATATGAAAATTCTCGTTTATATCATAATTTGCTTGCCCCTTTTGAATTTAAAACACCAATTTGTTTTGATAATTTATGCTACATGAATTTTAAAACATCAACTTATTTTGATGATTTATATTATAGAAATTTGTTGAATAAGAAGGATTATTTAATCCAAATTAAGAGCTTTTCAATGAAGGTTCTAATGATATTTTGGTTAAAGTTTTAAAGTTATACTTGGAAAGAATTAACTTAAAAGTAATTTTCAAATTTAACAAGAAATTAAAGAATATGTACGAAATTAAATTTAACCATAACTATTAAAAATTATCAAGTATGTTTGTTGATCTTGATATAAATTTAAGTTTTTAAAATGTTTGAAGTGATTTTAATAATTTAAATTGTTTTATACTCGTATAATTTTAATATCTTTATAAGTTATAAGTACAAAATATAATTGTTTTTTTGTATATTAAATTTTAACTTTTTATTAAAAAAATAAAAAGATATTAGAATAAAATTGATAATTAAAATTTTGTTTTATAAAAAATTATTTAATTACAATTCGATCATTCTTGTTTTTAGTATTAAATTTAGGTTCTTATAGGTTTATGATCAGGTCGACCTCAAGTTCAAACCGTTTTGGATTCGGATCATTTCAACTCGAATCATTTTAGGTTCGAGCTATTTCAAATTTGGGGTTTTCTCGAGTTAAGGTCTTTGATATTTTTGGTTAAATTGGGTTTAGACCAATTTGGATTTAGATTCCACCACCACCTCCACTTTTGATTAAGTATCTTAATATCTTAATGGGGCTTGTTAATATTTGCCTAAGCTGAGAAAAAAATAAATAAATAAAGGTAGGCAATGTCAAGCTTTGCAAGATTTTTTCATTTGAATATAGCCAAAAAAAAAATTTATTTACCGAAATACCGATGTTAAAAAATTAATGATCGAAATCCGCTTATTTTAAAAGATATTGATAAATCGCCATGGCTGATGGTGATTTCCCAGCATGTTTTTAAAAAAATTTGTAAAAAACTACAAGAGAAATCGTCATCCTCCATGGCGATTTCCCTTGGGTTAACATAAAACTTTTTCATCTTATGTGAAGGGAAATCACCACCCTATGTGGCGATTTCCCTTCACAATTTATTTAATATTAAATAAAAATTATATAATTTATAATTTTAAAAAAGTAAAAATTATAAAATTAAGATAATAATAATAATAAATTATATAAATTAATGTTTTTATTTAAATTTAATTATAAAATATATAATTTTTTTAATATTTTAATATTTTTTTAATAATGAAATGGACTTTCGGGCAAAATATGTATAACAGTATTATTTTTTAAGCGAACTCTCTCCCGATTTACCAGATCGATAAGGACATTTCGACGGCTATGACTACAGGTGTCCATGGGCCGGGCCAAGGCTCGAAATTTTTTTATTTCCCTTGCCCAAGCTATTTCGAGCCAGGCTCGAGTTGGCCCGGAAGCCCATTTATATTAAAATAAATAATTTAATATTGGGCCCTGATCGTATTGGGCCGTGTAGACACCTAATTTTGTCCGGACCCCTAAATCATGTACATTTTCTTCCTAAATTGATGTTTCAAAACACTAAAAGGCTTTTCTTATCCTGCAGGTGGTACTCCGAGGCTTAGTCTAAGAAAGCAGACAAAAAAAGTCAAACTCAAAAAAGTCAACCTCGAAAAAGTCAATCCTAGAAAAGTCAATCTCGAAAAAGTCAACTACTAAAAACGTCAACCCACATTCAAAATCAAGATTTGAGGTTCAATTGAAAAACGGTGAAATAATTTTGATAATCCGAGGTCTACATTGAAAGATACGGAGTTCAGAAGTTGGGTTATGAGATTCAGTAGAAAGGAAACCCTAATTCGGGAAATTCAGGGAAAAGTGCTTAAACGATCAAATTGGTCAGAATTGAAGGTCTCAAATGAAGGATAAGCACTGACTACGGGTAATGGAGAAGCTACTTAGAAGAAAAACTGATAGAAAAGTCAATTCGGAAGAAAATTGAGAATTAGGGTTTTTTGGTGGATTTCGGTGAAATTTGAAAAAATTGCAGAAATGGCCTGATTTTCGGAGGATAGCCTAGGGCTCAGTTTGAAGAAAATCTGAAAATCGGACTTGTTTTGAACAAAACCGAGTTTCGGAGGCAAAAGGGCAAAATTGAAAAATATGGGAAAAATAGCAAATGAACTCCAATTTTTTTTTTTTTAAATTTACAAATCTCATTCTTAAATTATTTCGAAGAGATTGGTGAAAGAAAATCTTGATTCGAAGTTCGTTTGCAAAATGGCCAAATATCAGATCTCCTATGTAGAAATTCAAGCAGATAAATCCCGAAAAAATAGCAAACGAGTTCCAAAAATTCTGAAAATTTGCAAATATCATTTTTAAATTATTTGGAAGAGATTGGAAAAATAAAATCTTGATTCGGAGTTCGTTTGCAAAATGGCCAAATCCCGGGTCCCTTATGTAGTAATTCAAGCAGATAAATCCCGAAAAAATAGTAAATGAGCTCCAAAAATTATGAAAACTTCCAGATCACATTTTTAAATTATTTGAAAGAGATTGGTGAAGAAAAATCTGGATTCGGAGCTCGTTTAAAAAATGGTAAAGTTCGGGTGCACAATAGGGGCAATTTCGAAAATAAATCAGAAATAAATAGCAAATGGACTCGAAATTTTTTGAAAACTTCCAGAATTTAATTTTTTATTATTTTGGAAGTATTGAAAAAAGGAAATTCGAATTTGGAGTTCGTTTGCTATTTATTTATGTTCGGGAGGCAAAAAGGTCATTTCACCAAAGAAACCAAAAAGGGCAAATTGGTAATTGAGGAAAATATGAAATATGAAGGAATTGCTGGGATATTTTCTTCCCTTGGTCAGCCAACATAGAGGAGAATAAGGAAGATTGGACAATTTAATTCCCTAGTCACTATCAAGCCACATGCTACCACTAACACCTTGCAAATGGTCCCCCCTTCATCCAATGACTTAGGTGCCTTGTAGGAAAGTTGAATGCACCATCTAATGGCCAAGTTTAAATGCCAAAATGAAATTTTTATTTGTCATAAAAGAACCCTCATCTAATGGCCAAGAATGGAGTGCATCCATTCGGTTGAGCAAGGGAGTGCACGGGATTATCTCTTTTCATCCAATGGCTTAGGCCATCTACAAGGGCTGAGTACACATGTTGAGGGCTGGATTTAATTTACAAGATGTCATTTTTATGTTGGCCTCATCCAATGACCAATAATGGAAGAGTACAACTCATCCAAGGGTAGGCACTCAAGAGGGGCAAGCAAGGGAGTGCATGGGATTGGTCCTCTTTTGCATCTAATGGCTAAGATTACTACAAGGGCTGAGTACATATCTTAAGGGCTGATATCAATTGGCAAGATGACATTTTTATGTTGTCATCAAAATATCTAAATCTAAAGGCCAAGATTGGAGGAGAAAAAGTGCAATTCCCATCCAAGGGTTAGAGGGCCATTCGGCCAAGGCTAAAGGAAGGAGGAAGCTTTCATTTTTTGGAAAGGTTTTTGGCTGGAAAATAGTAGCTAATTTGGAAAAGAAAAAGGTTTTGAAAAAAAGAAAAAAAAAAGGTTTTCAATAGAGAGCTTGAAGGTAATCATCTCTACCAAGCTCTAGCCTAGCTTTCTTCTTCATTTCCATGGTGTTTTCTTGATTTTTCTATCATGTTTTCCTACTACATTTTTCATAGAAATAAAGTTTTTTAATGTTTACTTATGTTTTCATCTCTTCTTCTTCTTTAAAATGGTGGAAAACAATTTTTTTCTATGGTTTCATGCTATGGCCGAAAATGGCATATTTATTTGCCTTGTTTTTCATTTTTTTTCTTCCTTGCATGTTGTTGTGAAAAATGATTTTTACAAGGTTTTTAGAGTATTCTAAGGTTCTGATTTTTTACAAAATATGAAGCAAAAAATATTGAAATGGCTACATGATCTTGGCTAGACCAAGTGACCATGGTTAGGAGAGAGGCTATGCTCATTTTTACCTACCATGAAGCTCACCTTATTTTCTGTTTTACATGGTTTATTTTCTGTTTTATTGAGATGGAAAGGCTTCATGATCTTGGCAAGACCAAGTGATTATGGTTAGGTGAAAGGCTATGCCCATTTGATACCAACCATAGAGCTTAACTTTCCTTGTTCTACTTACTAGTTTTGCTTGTTATTTGTTTTGCATGTCTATGTTAAATCTTTTGTATATATGTTCTTTACATTATTTTCTATGCTATATTTACTTATATATTTCATTTCCGTTCTTGATATTGCATCCTTGCATATTCGGCCATTGTTGTTCATATGCTCATGTTGTGCATTTTTTTTTTCATGTATCATGTCTTACATGTTTGCATTTTCTTGGTATTGTTCCATGACCACTCGGCAACTCTATTTTGTATGCCTTGCATGTGTATTTTTCTTTTGCTTCTTAACTTGTTTGCATCTCCATGCCATGAACGTGTATATTCTGATTTTAGTATGCCATGTGCTTATGAAAATGCTATGATAAAAATGCCACCATATTATTCCATGACCATTCGGCAATACCATGTTTGTTTGCCTTGCATGTGCATTTTCCTTTTGTTTCTTAACTTGTTTGCATTTCCATGCCATGAGCTTGTGCATTTTGATTTTGGTATGTTATATGCTATTGAAAATGTCATGACATTATGCATTTTAATATGATTTGTCATTTACTTATGTCATTTACTAAATAGGATTGCATTAGCGTCTCATGTGATCATTTGGCCTCTTCATGCATCCCTTGCCTTGTCATGCATTTGCATTTTATTTAGGTAACATGCTTTGCATTATCATATCTTGAAATTGTATATTAGTTGCTGTTTATTCCAGCATTGACATTAGTTTCATGGGTCATTGTATGTTCATAGTATTGTTATGCATGTTCATTACATTTTAGGTCTAGGCCATATTCTTACTGCCATGCATATTGAGTCTTAAATCACATTGGTATTGTCATGCATTATTATGCTATTTAGGTCTTAGCGCACATTAGCATTTTCATGAATATTCATAACATATTAGGTCCTAGTCACATTTGCATTATCAACAGTGCATGCATATTGAGTTAGGATATCATTTATTGCCATGCAAATTCATGCTAGGCATTTAGGTTGCCATGAATTGTCATGCATTTCCTTTACCATTTAGACCTTTAGACCATGCATTTCATACATTTCATTTGCTGTATGATCATGCATTCCATGTCATTGCCACTTGATTTGTGACTTAGGCCAATTAATGGCTCAAAGTCATGCTCCCTTGAGCATACTTGTGAAAAGTTATGGAATTGTCAAATTGATTGTTATACCTTTGTGATTTTTTTTACTTAGCCAATTTTGTCCAAGGTTTTTAAAGTGTTTACCTACTGTCTTTAGGTCTTTAGGATGATTTCCAACAATTTCTACTTTGGTTTTTGAATGAATTTATCAAAGGCAAAAAATGTGTTTTGACAAACAGTTTTTTTTTCACCCAGTACTCGAACATCTCCAATTTTTTTGGGCAGTCATCTTTAATCGAAAATTAAGCCAAATTTTTATCGTGTATATTTACATGTTCTGAGTCTCCAGTATTTGTTTTAGATTTTTTTGAGTTTTTGAAAATAGGCTAAAAAATCGTGTGGAAAAACCAGACAGTAGAGGCAGATTTGAAATCAAAAGAGGAATAATGGTTGAATTTGGCTAAGGCATTTAGAGGTAGTTGGTTAGAAGATTTAGCTACTGTCTTAGGGTAGTACCTAAGCCTTTTTAAACTCTAAAAATGATTTTATAAATCTCGGGTTAAGGATAGTTAAGTCTGGGATTTTAAACTTAGGAAATTAGAGCCATTTTAAAAGGGTTTAGTAAGGGTTTTAATTTTTATTCAAGGTTTCCTCAAAATTATTTTCAAACAATCACAAAGTTTTTTTTTTTTTTTTTTTATAAAATCTAATTTGACATATTTTCCTAAGATAGCCGGATATCTTTTTAGATATACGGATTTCTTTAATTAAAGGAAAAAAAAAATACATTTTCATGTATTGCATTTTCCATGTTCATGCATTTTATTTAAATGTGTGATTTTTGCTATGATATTTCCATGATATTATTATTATTTTAATTCACATGTTATGATCTTATATTTGTTTGCCATATGATTTTGAATGTTTCATGATATCCTATGTTTTTTATTTAGTTATTTTTGTCATATTGTTTAGTATATACTATGTTCATGCATTATTATTTTTATTTTCATTTTCATGCATATTATATGTTAGCATTATTTTAATTCCATGTCATTTCTTGTCATTTAGATCATATTCCATGTCATTTAGGTTATTTTATTTATAACATGCCATGTCATTTAAAATATGCCATATCATTTAGAATTGCCATGTCATTTAAATCATTTTATCTCATTTAGAATATACCATGATACTTAGGATTTTTTCATTTTGCCTAGAATATACTATGTCATTTGAATTATGTCATATCATTTAGGTTGCATTATATTATCTAGATTTGCCATGTCATTTTGTTTATGTCATACATGTTCATGTTCATATTTTTAAATGTTTTGAGAAAGATAATGATTTTCAATAAAAATAAAGATATTCCCGAGTTAAAATAATTCATGAGTTCTCTACCGGGTTTGCTGGAGGGAATATCATCAATTATCATTAATAAAGGAATATCTTTCTTTCAAAAAAAAAAACGAGAATGATTTGGAAAGTTTTCCAAATGAATAAAAATTTCTATATTTTGCCGATTTTGTCGAGGAATACAGGAAAATTTTGAATTAATATATTCCGGATTATTTTCAATTAAAAATGGAATTATTTTTCTTAAAATTGGGAATTAACTTGAAATACTAAATTAAAAACCAACTTTTTACCGACACTTGAGATAAGACACGATTAATAAGGTACCGATTTATACGGGCATTGTGGGGGTGCTAATCCTTCCCCGCACGTAACCGACTCCGAACCCGTTTCTTTGATTTCTCTGGATTATAACGCAAACTTGAAATTGGTTTTAAAAATGTTTTAATTAATTTTAAAATGTTTTATAAAATCGGTTTTAATAGGTGGCCGATCACATCTAGCTAAAAAAGATTGGTGGCGACTCCATGTCTTTTTACGAGGCCGTTTTCATACCCTCGGCCTTTTATTTCAATCTAGAGGAATTAAGTCATCTTTCCTCTGATTCCTTTTCCCCCTCACTCGAACAGGTTCCCCGCGATCAGGATCACGTATCGACACCTTCATTTTTCTAGAGGAATTAAGTCGACTTTTCCTCTTTTTTTTAATGTCACGCCTAACGAATAATTAAAGTCTTGCGATGAGACTCGTTGTTGTTGTTATGGTTATTTTTTAGGTTGCAATAGCTTGGCGACTCCACTGGGGACATTTTAGAGAGTCAGACCTAAAATTAGTCGTGTGTTATCAAAGTCTCGTTTTTGTTGGTTTAATTGGTATTTAATTTTAATTCCTATATTTTTTAAAATAAAAGAGAATTTTGAAAATAATAAAATGTTTTAAATATGTTCATATTCATTCACATGCATTTTATTTTTGTTTTCTAGTTATTTAATGTTGTATATTACTATTGCTTGTTGGTTAATGCGTTACACTATTCTTGATCTTTGTTTTAATAAATTGTTGGGGTATTTAGGATAAGGGGTGTAGAATAGGTGGGAAAAGGTTTGTTGTTCCTCCACACACACTCACTTGCATTTGCATAACATGAACTCTCTACCCGGGTTCCGTCCTTTTAAGTGGGAGTAAAGTAACTACGCCTTCGTGATGATCCTCCGTATGGGCTAGTGAAACACTTTTAGAGTATAAAGTACCTAAAGCCTTCGTGATGATCCTCTGTATGGGCTTAGGAAAATATACTCTAACGAATTGAACCCACTTTTATCGGGGTGCCTTACTAGCCTTCACCTGCGACAGTGAAGAGCAATTCGGGGCCTTTAGAACCGATTCACCCTCATATAGTGAACCTAAGCGAAGCCATGCCGGATTTTCGTTAGATACACCGAAGTTAGGAACACATGGAGGGATATTTTTAACCTTTTATTACCTATTTTTACATCTTAGATAAGTTTTGTAAACCGGGCAAAGATGAACGTACATTGCCCGTAATAAGTGTGATACTCTGCCCCAAAGGCATCGTGATGCCTGTATAAGTAGATAATATTGGGGCAAGTGTTCACTAACCTTTTGAAATTCAAAATACAAACATTCTTTTTCAAACATTTTTGCATTTCTGCAAATTTCATGCATGTGTGAATAGAGCATGTACATTTATCGTTGTATTTTTTATCTCATTCTTTGCAATAAACGGTTAGTAATAATAATCTCATTTGATGATTTCATAAACATTCGTTGGTTGAATAAGAATTATGAACCGGTAGCGTTACATAAACATTTGCATATTATACCATATTATGATCCACTATCCCGAAATTCTTTTGAAAATAATACGTGTGGTTTTTCATAGAGAAAACATGTTTCAAAAAGTTGTAGATTAAATGTGGAGGCAAATCTTGCATAATGAGATTTTTGAATAATCAAAATTTGGTCCCACCGTTTTTGTGTAGCCATTGATTTCTTTGTATATACCATGGTGTTAACTCATTTATTCTTTACATATATCATTTTGACATCATGTTACAGTCATAAGCATGTATGCTCATTCATTGTAGAATACATTCATAGTTAGCATAATTTTTCTGTATATTTCCATGCAGTAATTTGCTTATTCTTTACATGCATCATGTTGGCATCAGGTTGCACACGTGGCATACATAGTCATCACAATTTCTTTGAACGCTTCATGCATTCATCATTAGTATGTTCATGCATATGGGAATAGAGCATGTACATTCATAATTGTATTCTTAAATCTCATGATATTTTCATTTGCATGAAAGGGGTTCGAGATATGACGAATGAATTGGAGGAACGACTGGATGCTTTGGAACGCAATCAAGAGGAGTTTAGACATGAAATCCGGGAAGTGAAAGAACAACTCGCCAAATTGCTGAAAATGTTTGAGGATATGGGTAAGATTAAGGGGGAACTTTCTCAGGGCTCTGCATCGCCTTCAGATCAACCAAAATCTTCAGGTCCAGAACATACAATCCTTGCTAGATCCTGCGCTTGCCAGTGTTACAAAGAGTGCAACCTTGATGAAATTGTGGACAAAATCATGAAAGTGATTAAACCAGAGAGCCTGATACCAAAGACAGAAATCACCGATCCTGTACCATACCTGCAAACTGCTCTAAGTCCAAACCAGTATCCCTACCCTGCTATGGCTCAATTGTCCACTGGGATGATCACTACGGGACCCCTGAACCCCACTCCATCACCACCAACTGGCAGTTCATACCATTTCCGTCACCAATCACCTTATCAAGCATCTGGGATAGGAACCTCAAACTGTGTACAACCTCCAAGGGTCCCATGTCCTAATACATACCCTTGCCTTGTTATTCGGCCATCTCCCTATGTATACACTATGGTTCGGACCTTAATTCCACCACCAAGTGCCCCAACTCCTAGGCCATGTGTAATTAAGAAACAATCCAAAAACAAGACTCAAGAGCAGTATGATCCCATTCCAATCAGCTATCGAGAGATTCTCCCTATACTGATCCAAAATCACATGGTTGCCTGTATCCCGCTGAAACCCTTGTTACCACCATATCCAAAGTGGTATAATCCAAATGCAAGATGTGATTAGCACTATGGAATTGCCGACCATAGCATTGAAGACTGTATAGCATTCAAAAAGAAAGTACAATCTCTTATAGAGATCAAGTGGATCGATCCAACGACGCTGATTAATAGAGGGCTGGAAAAGCGTCATTAGGATTGGGAGATTTACGGAAATGATGTAGAAGGACTTTGGTCTGATATGATGCAGTAGGATTTCACTTATTCCATAGACGGCTCTTATAGCCTTAGGATGCTAGGAAGAATAAAGTGCTTGTAAAGACAGTTTTAACCACTGCTCATGATTTTGTAAACATGGTTTATACCATTGTGAATGTTGATTTGGGAATGAGTTGGTTGTGCTTCAATTTATGAGATGTTGATGATTAAGTTCTTTCGATTCTTATTTCCTCCGTGATATCTTCCCTTTTGCATTTTACATCCGATCAATTATTTGTCATACCATACATTCATACGTGCATCTTGGTAGCATCAGGTGGTATTCATGACAAACATAGTCAGCATGATTTTTCTATATGTTCATGCACTAATTTGCTTACTACATACATCATGTTAGCATTAGGTCGCATGCATAACACACATGGTCAGAATGAGTTTCGTTGTATATACTTTGTGTCAATCATTCATTGTTTACATGCATCATAATTGACATCATGTTGCATTCATAATATATACGATCATTCATTGGGAAATAATATGGAAAATACATAGTCATTCATTGCATATATCCGTGCATTGATTTGTTTATTCTTTGCTTGCAGCATGTTGGCATCATGATTGCATTTATTACATATATAGTCAGTATGTTTCCACTGTACATGTTCATACATCATATTGTTTAGGCTTCGCGTGCATCAAATTGCATTCATGGCTCCTTCATCATGACATACATTTGGAGGGGGGGAATAAAATGAAAGTTGGCTTGGCTTTAATAGTCTTTGAAAGAATTTCCATTTCAAATTAGAGGTATAAGAAGTACTGAGTACTTTTCCAATACAGGCTAGAGCTATGGAAAATGAACAAGCTGCCCGAATGGAAAGAAAGGAAAGGGCACATGAAGAATTGCTAGAAAAGTTGGCAAAATCTGAAGCAGAATCTAGCGATCAGATGACTAAATTGATGGAGTTGATGTCCGCCGTAATCAAGGGAAAAGGATACACTTAAAACTTTGCTGCTAGAGAAGGGTTAGAGGCATAAAAGGGTCAGCATGAGGTCGTAATGATGGATGACCAGAACACAGTTAACCCCAGCAATACCCTGAACTTAGACGACCCAGCTGAACGGGAAAAGTTGAAAATGGTTGCAGTAAAAGAGGTAGAGTTGGCAGATTCCCAAGGGAAACATTAGTTGTTAGATGAAAGGCTTCGGGCAGTAGAAAATACAGATATATTCGGGAGTGTGGATGCGAAAGAATGATGCTTGGTCCTCGATTTAGTTATTCCTCCTAAATTCAAAGTCCCTGACTTTGTGAAATATGACGGGACGACTGATTCGTCAGCCCACATCACTATATTCTACCGAAAGATGACAAGTCATATAGATAATGATAAAGCTTCTGATTCACTACTTTCAGGATAGCCTTAGCGGGTCCGCAATTAGGTGGTATGGTCAGTTGAGGAAGGATCAGATTCACTCTTGGAATGATTTGGCCATGGCTTTTCTAAACCAGTACAAGCATATGACCGACATGACACCTGACCGTCTCACTTTGCAAAATATGCAGAAAAGAGCTATTGAGAGCTTTAAAGAGTAAGCTCAGAGGTGGAGGAACATGTCCACCCAAGTACAACCACCTTTGACACAAAAAGAAATCACCATCCTTTTTGTGAGTACACTACGGGCCTCGTACTATGATAGACTTGTCGGCAATGGCTCGAAGAATTTCGCTAATATGGTAATCTCAGGGGAGATGATTGAGAATGCTATCATGAATGGGAAACTTGAAGGAGAAGGAACATCCAATGCCGAGAGAAATAGGGTACCTAGAAAGAAAGAGAAAGATGTCCAAGCTATGGAAGATTTCTTCCCATATTCCCAATTTTCCTCATACCAATCATGTTATCCTACTGAGATATCTCCAAGCCTTTATCCTTACCCACCCACCCACGCACCTGATCCTATACCAGTTCTTGCAACAAGGCCTACTTCCAGAAAACGACCGCGGGATAACCAAGAAATAATTCCAATCCCAATCCTAATCCCTGACCTACTTCCATTACTAATAAAGAATCAGTACCTTACCCCGATACCTTTGAAAGTAGCTCCTAATCCATCAGCAAAGAGTTATGACCCTGACAGCAAGTGTGATTGTCACCTGGGGGTAATTGGGCATTCAACTGAAAAATGCAGACAATTGAGGGAAAGGATTGAAGGTCTTATCCGTAATGGTATTTTGACACCGGAGATTATCAATCAGTAGAAGGCCGCTTTGCCGTAAATCAATTTCTTTTAGGGTTTTAGGAGGAGAATTACTACCTTTGAAGATTGTCAATAGGAGCACTTTGATGCATGTAGTTTCAGACCATTAGGATGAAAACACTTGTCTCATGTCGACATTCATATGAATTAAATGAATTTTGAATTTTAAATACTTTGTGTTTACAACCACCTTTGACACAAAAAGAAATCACCGTCCTTTTTGTGAGTACACTACGGGCCTCGTACTATGATAGACTTGTCGGCAATGGCTCGAAGAATTTCGCTAATATGGTAATCTCAGGGGAGATGATTGAGAATGCTATCATGAATGGGAAACTTGAAGGAGAAGGAACATCCAATGCCGAGAGAAATAGGGTACCTAGAAAGAAAGAGAAAGATGTCCAAGCTATGGAAGATTTCGTCCCATATTCCCAATTTTCCTCATACCAATCATGTTATCCTACTGAGATATCTCCAAGCCTTTATCCTTACCCACCCACCCACGCACCTGATCCTATACCAGTTCTTGCAACAAGGCCTACTTCCAGAAAACGACCGCGGGATAACCAAGAAATAATTCCAATCCCAATCCTAATCCCTGACCTACTTCCATTACTAATAAAGAATCAGTACCTTACCCCGGTACCTTTGAAAGTAGCTCCTAATCCTTCAGCAAAGAGTTATGACCCTGACAGCAAGTGTGATTGTCACCTGGGGGTAATTGGGCATTCAACTGAAAAATGCAGACAATTGAGGGAAAGGATTGAAAGTCTTATCCGTAATGGTATTTTGACACTAGAGATTATCAATCAGTGGAAGGCCGCTTTGCCGTAAATCAATTTCTTTTAGGGTTTTAGGAGGAGAATTACTACCTTTGAAGAATGTCAATAGGAGCACTTTGATGCATGTAGTTTCAGACCATTAGGATGAAAACACTTGTCTCATGTCGACATTCATATGAATTAAATGAATTTTGAATTTTAAATACTTTGTGTTTGTTGTTTTAACAATAATTTGAGATTGCAAAAACAAGCATTAAGGAAGTTTTAATAATGGATCGTCTCAAGAATATTGATGATCATTGTTACAAATGACCCAATACCCTCTTCCCTCTCTTTTAGGTTTTCCTAGGCCTAAATCCCTTGAACCAAGATCACTTGAGAAACCTAATACTTCAAGGAATATGAATGATTGAGCGTCATAAAATCATTGTCATCATAGAATAATCAAAGAAGTAGATCTTAGTCTAGGCTATGAACAAAGGAACGAACTTTTTAAAATTTTTTCGAACTCCTTGAAATTCAAACAAATGAGACATTCTTTCAAGAATTTAGATCATGGTAATTTGGTGTGTGTCAAGATTGTGCCAAAACCATTCATGACATTCTCAACAACCACAAAACACTAATTACTCCAAACATCACTTCATGATTGACACCCTGGGGCACAATGATTAAACTAGATTATCCCATGTCCTAGAGAAAACCCGTTTTTGGGCCATATTTTCTTTGTCTCTTCAAAGAACTCATAACTGAAACTCAACCTTTTCAAAACAGACCTAGACTTGCTATGTTCCTCGTTGATACAAATTCTCATGGTTAATCAAATTGGGGCATCATATGTGGAAATGATGGTTTTATGGTGAAAAAGGATGGACTAACGCATGAATCATTGGGGCATGCGAAAAAAAATTGTGATATCATGCATATGAGAATCCGAATGATTCCAAAGTGCAAAATGAAATTTTGATTATTTATGCCCCCCTGGGATCGTTTTTCAATGAGAATATTCGTGCTTGATATGATAAATGGCCATCTTTACCTACCATGAAGCTCACCTTATTTTCTGTTTTACGTGGTTTATTTTTTGTTTTATTGAGATGGAAAGGCTTCATGATCTTGGCAAGACCAAGTGATTATGGTTAGGTGAGAGGCTATGCCTATTTGATACCAACCATGGAGCTTAACTTTCCTTGTTCTACTTACTAGTTTTGCTTGTTATTTGTTTTGAATGTCTATGTTAAATCTTTTGTATATATTTTCTTTACATTATTTTCTATGCTATATTTACTTATATATTTCATTTCCATGCTTGATATTGCATCCTTGCATAATGGGCCATTGTTGTTCATATGCTCATGCTGTGCATTTTTTTTCATGTATCATGTCTTACATGTTTGCATTTTCTTAGTATTGTTCCATGACCATTCGGCCACTCCATTTTGTATTCCTTGCATGTGTATTTTCCTTTTGCTTCTTAACTTGTTTGCATCTCCATGCCATGAACTTCTATATTCTGATTTTAGTATGCCATGTGCTTATGAAAATGCTATGATAAAAATGCCACCATATTGTTCCATGACCATTCGGCAATCGCATGTTTGTTTGGCTTGCATGTGCATTTTCCTTTTGTTTCTTAACTTGTTTGCATTTCCATGCCATTAGCTTGTGCATTTTGATTTTGGTATGTTATATGCTATTGAAAATGTCATGATATTATGCATTTTAATATGATTTGTCATGTACTTATGTCATTTACTAAATAGGATTGCATTAGAGTCTCATGTGATCATTTGGCCTCTTCATGCATCCCTTGCCTTCTCATGCATTTGCATTTTATTTAGGTAACATGCTTTGCATTATCATATCTTGAAATTGTGTATTAGTTGCTGTTTGTTCCAGCATTGACATTAGTTTCATGGGTCATTGTATGTTCATAGTATTGTTATGCATGTTCATTACATTTTAGGTCTAGGCCATATTGGTATTGCCATGCATATTGAGTCTTAAATCACATTGGTATTGTCATGCATTACTATGCTATTTAGGTCTTAGGTCACATTAGCATTTTCATGAATATTCATAACATATTAGGTCCTAATCACATTTACATTATCAATCAGTGCATGCATATTGAGTTAGGATATCATTTATTGCCATGCAAATTCATGCTAGGCATTTAGGTTGCCATGAATTGTCATGTATTTTCTTTACCATTTAGACCTTTAGACCATGCATTTCATACATTTCATTTGCTGTATGATCATGCATTCCACGTCATTGCCACTTGATTTGTGACTTAGGCCAATTAATGGCTCCACGTTATGCTCCCTTGAGCATACTTCTGGAAAAATTAAGGAATTGTCAAATTGATTGTTTTACCTTTGTGATTTTTTTTACTTAGCCAATTTTGTCCAAGGTTTTTAAATGTTTAGCTACTGTCTTTAGGTCTTTAGGATGATTTCCAACAATTTCTACTTTGGTTTTTGAATGAATTTATCAAAGGCAAAAAATGTGTTTTGACAAACAGTTTTTTTCACCTAGTACTCGAACATCTCCAATTTTTCTGGGTAGTCATCTTTGATCCGAAAATTAAGCCAATTTTTTATCGCGTAGATTTACATGTTTTGAGTCTCCAATATTTGTTTTAGATTTTTTTTGAATTTTTAAAAATAGGCTAAAAAATCGTGTTGCAAAACCGAATAGTAGAGGCAGATTTGAAATAAAAAAGATGAATAATGGTTGAATTTGGCTAAGGCATTTAGAGGGGGTTGGTTAGAAGATTTAGCTACTGTCTTAGGGTAGTTTCTAAGACTTTTTAAACTCTAAAAATGATTTTATAAATCTCAGGTTAAGGGTAGTTAAGTCCGTGATTTTAAACTTAGAAAATTAGAGCCATTTTAAAAGGGTTTGGTAAGGGTTTTAATTTTTATTCAAGTTTTCCTCAAAATTATTTTCAAACAATCACAAAGTTTTTTTTTTTTTATAGAAAATCTAATTTAACATATTTTTCTAAGTAGCCGGATATCTTTTTAGATATACGAAATTCTGTAATTAAAGAAAAAATACATTTTCTTGCATTGCATTTTTCATGTTCATGCATTTTATTTAAATGTGTATTTTTGCTATGATATTTCCATGATATTATTATTATTTTAATTCACATTTTATGATCTTATATTTGATTGCCATATGATTTTGAATGTTTCATGATATCCTATGTTTTTTATTTAGTAATTTTTATCATATTGTTTAGTATATACTATGTTCATGCATTATTATTTTTATTTTCATTTTCATGCATATTATATGTTAGCATTATTTTAATTCCATGTCATTTCTTGTCATTTAGATCATATTCCATGTCATTTAGGTTATTTTATTTATAACATTTCATGTCATTTAAAATATGCCATATCATTTAGAATTGCCATGTCATTTAAATCATGTTATCTCATTTAGAATATACCATGATACATAGGATTTTTTCATTTTACCTAGAATATACTATGTCATTTGAATTATGTCATATCATTTAGGTTGCATTATATTATCTAGATTTGCCATGTCATTTTATTTATGTCATACATGTTCATGTTCATATTTTTAAATGTTTTGAAAAAGATAATGATTTTCAATAAAAATAAAGATATTCCCGAGTTAAAATAATTCATGAGTTCTCTACCGGGTTTGCTGGAAGGAATATCATCAATTACCATTAATAAAGGAATATCTTTCTTTCAACAAAAAAAAAAAAAGAGAATGATTCGGAAAGTTTTCCAAATGAATAAAAATTTCTATATTTTGCCGATTTTGTCAGGGAATATAGAAAAATTTTGAATTAATAAATTCCGGATCATTTTCAATTAAAAATGGAATTATTTTTCTTAAAATTGAGAATTAACTTGAAATACTAAATTAAAAACCAACTTTTTACCGAGACTTGAGATAACACACGATTAATAAGGTACCGATTTATACCGGCGTTGTGGGAGTGCTAATTCTTCCCCGCACGTAACTGACTCTCGAACCCGCTTCTTTGATTTCTCTGGTTTATAACGCAGACTTGAAATTTGTTTTAAAAATGTTTTAATTGATTTAAAAATGTTTTATAAAACCGATTTTAATAGGTGGCCGATCACACCTAGCTAAAAAAGATTGGTGGCGACTCCATGTCTTTTTACGAGGCCATTTTCATACCCTTGACCTTTTATTTTAATCTAGAGGAATTAAGTCGTCTTTTCCTCTGATTCTGTTTCCCCTCACTCGAACGGGTTCCCCGCGATCGGGATCACGTATCGACACCTTCATTTTTTTAGAGGAATTAAGTCGACTTTTTTCTCTTTTTTTTAATGTCACGCCTAACAAATAATTAAAGTCTTGCGATGAGACTTGTTATTGTTATTGTGTTATTTTTTAGGTTGCGACAGGCCGGGCTTTGACAAGTGCTTTTGTAATTTGGGCTGGCCGGCCTAGCCCTATTTATTATTTATTAAATAATTAAATTTATTTAAATTTAATTATAAAATATATACAAATAATTAATTGTAATTTTAAAATTTTTTGAATAGTGAAACGGGCTTTCGGGACGGCCTAACCCGAAATGGGCTTGGGCAAGGAAAATAAACCGTTGTGGATTATGTAGGAATGAAGGTCATAGCTTGGACCTATCCATGGACCGGGTAGTTCGCCCGGCAAGCTCAGATGTGTCCCGATATGCCAGATTGATAAGGACATTTTCGACGACTATGACTAGAGGTGTCCATGGGTCGGGGCCAGACTGAGGCCCGAAATTTTTTTATTTCCCTTGCCTAAGCCCGAAAATAAAAATTATATAATTAAAAAATATTTTTATATATTTTATAATTAAATTTAAATAAAAAAATAAATTATATCGGGAGAGATTTCGCATCAACAATAATACCGTTATACATATTTTGTCCGAAAGTTCATTTCACTATTCAAAAATATTAAAATATTTTTATTTATTTTATAATTAAATTTAAATAAAAAATATTTTTTATAAATTATTATTATTTTAATTTTATAACTTTTACTTTTTAAAATTATAAATATTTAAAATTTAATATTAAAAATAAAAAATAAAACTTGTGAAGGGAAACCGCCACATAGGGTAGCGATTTTCCTTCACTTAAAATGAGATATTTTTTAAGTTAACCCAAGGAAAATCGCCATCCCATGACGATTTTTTTTCATAACGATTTTCTTTGTAATTTTTTTACAAATTTTTTAAAAGTATACTGAAAAATCATCATCAATCATGATGATTTTTCAGTATATTTTAAAACAAATGAATTTCGATCATTAATTTTATAAATAATTTTTTTTTTGACTATTAAGAGAAAAAAAAAAAAAACTGCTTTGCAAAGCTGAGTTGGGCTTTATGGAGTTATACAATTGGCCTTTTTTTTAGATAAATAAAAATAACAATCCCCTTTTATTGTTTTCGTTGAATTTTATTTCAGAGACAACAACTTTTGCCCCAAAACCAAAATAAAATCTTGCGATCTTTAAAATTTTACCGACCGTTAGACAACACCTTCTGCGTTGAAGCTGGAAAACTAACTCCAACTCCCACAGATCATCAAACTCCTTTTCCGAAAGTCCAAACACATACTGACCGACAAACAAAACCCGCGAACTCAACTCCAAACTCTCTCTATCTCATTATTATCTCAATTTTTTTTTCTGTTCTTGTGTTTACTTTAACCGTAGAATTCGTCGAAAAATACCTTTTTTGCATTATCTGACAATTTGAACCGAAAGAGAGACAAACCCTACTTCTGCCGCCACTCCCCCGCTTCCACCTCTAAACGGCGTCGTCCTTTGCCACCTCACCCGCCGCCACCAACTGAAGATGAGGACAAGCCAACGCCGCCACCGGCTATGGTCATCATGGGTCTTCCTCCAATTGTTCGGTGCTCGATTTGAAGTCGAGATTTGAGATCTATGGCTCAATCTCCCGCATCCGCATAAACCCTGATGCTGTAGGCTACATAGCATATCGTTCCAAAGAATCCGCCGAGTCTGCCATTGCTGCTTCGCTTGATTCCTCCTTCGGCATTACTGTTGATTTCAAAAAGGTAATCTTTGTTCTTTCTAAATTTATGCTTGTAGTAATTTCTTAATTTCTTGTTTGGTTACTTAGAAACTATGAGAAAGTGAAAAGAGAATAGGAAGAAATTTCCTTGCTGTTTTTGCCATTAAAGTGGTGTTTGGTTTGGAGTCTAATTTGGCTAAATTAAACTAAATTGGGTAGCTTTAAAGGTCGAAATTGAATTGAAATCATTACCCTTTAATGAGGAACTGAAAGTTAAATTTTAGAGCTTTGCTTTGTTGCTCAACATCAGCAGGTTCCAAAGTCTGAACTGTGATTTTGCTTGCAGGTTCAAGTTATCCGTTAGCTCAATGGAGAGACGGGGTAGGGGTTGTGCTAATAAGGATAAAGGGTCATCCTCTTCGTCAAAGCTTTTGGGCCTGAGGTGCCTTTGAGTAGGCATGGAAGAGGTAATAAGCTTGCATCAGCTATAGTCAACCCAATAAGTACTGCTGATGGTTCTTTAATGTTAGAATTGCCTTTTAAAGGTAGAGAAATTGTTGCCTATGATGATATTCTGTAATGCAGGACTATGGGGAATTGGGGATCTGACAACTTTGTAACAATAGTGCAAGTTTGATCTTAGCTTCTTCTTTTCTTTCCTCTCTAATTTCTAGAAGGGTGGAAATGATTTGTGTCTTGAAATTGGAAAAAAGAGTGGAAGGAATGGTGTGGTTTTGGTTTATGGTTTCTAATAATGTTTCTATAGTGCCAATGAATGCAGTATTTTTTTTGTTTTTGTTTTTTTTTTCTGTATACTTATTGTCGCAACCTAAAAAATAACGAGTCTCATCGCAAGACTTTATTATTCGTTAAGCGTGACATTAAAAAAATTGAGAAAAAGTCGACTTAATTCCTCTAGAAAAATGAAGGTTTTGAAAATGACCTTAAAAAAGACATGGAGTCGCCACCAATCTTTTTTAGCTAGGTGTGATCGGCCACCTATTAAAACCGGTTTTATAAAAATATTTTAAAAATTAATTAAAACATTTTTAAAACCAATTTCAAGTCTGCGTTTTAAACCAGAGAAATCAAAGAAGCGGGTTCGGGAGTCGGTTACGTGTGGGGAAGGATTAGCATCCCCACAACGCCCGTATAAATCGGTACCTTATTAATCGTGCGTTATCTCAAGTCTCGATAAAAAAAAGTTGGTTTTAAATTTAGTATTTCAAGTTAATTCCCAATTTAAAGAAAAATAATTCCATTTTTAATTGAAAATGATTCGGAATTTATAAATTTAAAATTTTCCTATATTCCCCAACAAACGTGGCAAAATATAGAAATTTTTATTAGTTTTGGAAAACTTTCCGAATCATTCTCTTTTTTTGAAAGAAAGATATTCCTTTATTAATAATAATTGATGATATTCCCTCCAGCAAACCCGGTAGAGAACTCATGAATTATTTTAGCTCGGGAATATCTTTATTTTTATTGAAAAATCATTATCCTTTTGAAAACATTTTAAAAGATATGAATATGTATATGCATGACATAAATAAAATGACATAATAAAGTCTAAATAATATAATGCAACCTAAATGACATGACAAATATGAATGGTATGGCATATAATTTAAATGACATGGAATAAAATAATGCTATCATATAATATGCATGAAAATAATAATGCATGAACATAGTATATGCTAAATAAAAATAACTAAATAAAAGCATAGGATATCATGAAATATTCAAAACCATATAATAAACCATGTAACATCAAAAATATAAATCAAAATAACAACAATATCATAGAAATTATTATGGCAAGAATCACATATTATATAAAATGCATGAATATAAAAATGCAATGCATGAAATGTATTTTTTCCTTTAATTAAGGAAATCCGTATATCTAAAAAGATATCCGGCTACCTTAGGAAAATATGTCAAATTAAATATTCTAAAACCAAAATACTTTGTGATTGTTTGAAAACAATTTTGAAAAGCTTGAATTAAAAATAAAAACTGGGCTAAAAATTTTTAAATGGCTCTAATTTCCTAAGTTTAAAAAAATCCGGACTTGACTACCCTTAACCCGGGACTTGAAAAACCATTTTTAGAGTTTAAAAAGGTTTAGAAATTACCCTAAGTCAGTAGCTAACCCTCCTAATCAGCCCACTCTAAGTAAATTAACCAAAATAGAAAAATGGTTTTTCTTTAAATTCAATTCTGACTCCACTGTCCAGTTTTAATCCACCATTTTTTACCCTATTTTTAAAAATTCCAAAAATTCTGAAAAAAATACTGGAGACTCAGGACATGTAAAAATACACGAGAAAAAATCGGCTTAATTTTGCTGATCAAAGATGAATTCCCAGAAAAATCAGAGATGTACTAGTTTTTGGAGGAGAAAAAACTGCTTTGCCAACACATTTTTGCCTTTGATAAAATCATTTAAAAACCAAAGTAAAAATATTTGAAACTCATAAAATGATTTGCAAACAGTAGCTAGGACTTTTTGAAAGTTAGATAAAAATTGGCTAAGAAAAAAAAAATCACAAAGGTAGAATAATCAACTTGACAAACTTAATTTTCCACAAGTGTGCTCAAGAGAGCATGACTTTGAACCATTAATTGGCTCAAGTCATTATTCAAGTGGCATGAACATGAAATACATGAAATAATGCAGCAAACATAATGCATGAAATGCATGGATTTAAACCTAAATGTCATGAAAAAATGCATGGCATTCATAAAGTAACCTAGACCTAAACGAACTTGCATGGCATTTAATGTAACCTAGACCTAAAATATGCATGGCATTTTCACAAACACAAGGCATGCTTAATTCAAAAATCCAACCAAATATCATGCAAATGCAAAAACCTAACAACTAGCATGACAAAAAATGCAACACACAATGCAAAACACATGGAGTAGCCAAATGGCCTCAAGCTCCAACAAGCATGGCATTTTCACAAACACTTGGCATACTAGCATGAAAAACTAAGTCATAACACTTAAATCATGCAAAAATCATACAAGCATTTTCACAAACACTTAATATACTAAATCTAAAACATGCTCAACTAAGATATAAAACAAAAATCATGCAAAGAATCACAAGCATTTTCACAAACACTTAATATGCTAACTTTAAAACATGCTCAAATTTAAACAACATGAAAGCAGAAAATTAAAAATGCAAAAACATGATATCTAAGACATAAATGGCAACAAACAAAGCAACCAAATTAAAATATAACTCAAGAACATGAAGTAACATAACATTTAAAACATCAAAATAAAAAAATAGCATAAACAATATGGTAAAATGAACTCAAAACAGCAACTCAAAATAAATAATGTAGGCCATTTGGCCATGGTGAGTTTATTGTAAAAACAAAATGTAAAAAAAAATATACTTAAGAAAGGAGATGAAGGAAGAACAAAAAACATTATTTTAAAATGAAAACTCACCAAGTAGAGATTAAAATAGCAAAAACAAGAATAGAAAATGAAGAAAGTGCAAGAGTTGGTGCTCAAGAGCAACCTCAAGAAGCTAATATTTCAAGCTTTTCTCTTCAAACTTTCCTTTTTTTTCTAAACTTTTCTTTTTTGCTCTCAACCAAGAAGATAAAAACTAAGAAAAACTAAGAGAAATCAGCCAAAATGAACCTCCAAATTCGAAATTCTGCCCCTCCCCTTAATGGTGACAGAATTTTACCTCTCTCCTCCCCTAGGATGTTGTCATTTTTTGTGTAACCAATTTTCCATCAAATGGCTAATAATTCAAGGTGAAAAATCATGAAATTACCACCTTTAGATTAGCATCTCAGCTCTCTCAAATTACAGCTGTTAAAGAATAATGTTGACATCTTTCTTAGCTTATGTGGCTTAATCACCATGGCTTGATCAAAGAGAATCTCTAACTAACTCTTGATTTTTAGCCATTTGATTGAAAAATCAGAAGCTTCCTCCTTCCTTTGGGCTTGGGCAGGCCAGCACTTCTCTTTTCTAGCCCAACTCTGATTTTTTTGAAAGGCCCAAAGAAGCCCTTTTCGGTTGCTTGGGTGAAATGACCATTTTGCCCCCCGGATGCAAATAAATATCAAACGGACTCCAAATTCAATTTTTCTTTTTTAAATACTTCCAAAATAATAAAATATTGAGTTCTGGAAGTTTTCAAAATTATCCGAGTCCGTTTGCTATTTATTTGGAATTTTTCTTCCCAAAATGCCATTTTATGCCCCTACATTTTACCATTTTTTAAACGAGCTCCAAATCAAGATTTTTCTTCACCAATATCTCCAAAATAATTAAAAAGTGTGATCTGGAAGTTTTCATAATTTTTGGAGCTCATTTGGTATTTTTTCGGGATTTATCGGCTTGAATTACTGCATAGGAGGCCCGGGATTTGGCCATTTTGCAAACGAACTCCGAATCAAGACTTTATTTCGACAATCTCTTCCAAATAATTTAAAAATTAGATTTTCCAAATTTCAGAATTTTTGGAGTCCATTTTCTATTTTTCCGGGATTTATCTTTTTGAATTATTGAATAGGAGGCCCGGGATTTGGCCATTTTGCAAACGAACTCGGAATCAAGATTTTCTTTTGCCAATCTCTTCCAAATAATTTAAAAATGAGATCTGCAAAATTTCAAAAGATTTGGAGCTCGTTTGCTATTTTTCCGGGATTTTCCTTTTTGAATTACTGCATAGGAGGCCCGGGATTTGGCCATTTTGCAAACAAACTCGGAATCAAGATTTTCTTTCGTCAATCTCTTCCAAATAATTTAAAAATGAGATCTGCAAAATTTCAAAATATTTGGAGCTCATTTGCTATTTTTCCGGGATTTTCCTTTTTGAATTACTACATAAGAAGCCCGGGATTTGGCCATTTTGCAAACGAACTCCGAATCAAGATTTTATTTTACCAATCTCTTTCAAATGATTTAAGAATGAGATTGACAAATTTTTCAGAATTTTTGGAGTCCATTTGCTATTTTTCCCAAATTTTCCAATTTTGCTCTTTTACCTCCGAACCCCGGTTTTGCTCAAAACAAGTTCGATTTTCAAATTTTCTTCAATCTGAGCCTTGGGCTATCCTTTTTAATCATTATTCATCCATTGGGGGCTTTGGTCTCACCAAGTCAGGCCATTTCTGTGATTCTTCCCGATTTCACCGAAATCCACTAAAAAACCTAATTCCCGGTTTTCTCCTGGATTGACTTTTCTTTCGATTTTTCTTGCAAGTGACTTCTCCATTACCCGTAGTCAGTGCTTATCTTTCATTTGGAACCTTCAATTTCGATCAATTTGATCGTTTAAGCACTTTTCCCCAAATTTCTCGGATTAGGGTTTCTTTTCTACTGAATCTCCAAATCCCAACTTCCGAACTCCATATCTTTCAATATAGACCTCGGATTATCAAAATGCTTTCGCCATTTTTCAATTGAACTTAAAATCTAGATTTTGAAAGTGGGTTGACTTTTCCAGTAGTTGACTTTCTGGGGTTGACTTTTTCGAGGTTGACTTTTTTCGGGGTTGACTTTTTGCAAGTTTGACTTTTTGTGCTCGCCCTCTTAAACTAAGACTCAGAGTATCACCTGCAGGATGAAAACAGTTTTTTTACACTCGGAAACATCAATATAGGAAGAAAACATACATGTTTAGTGGTCCGGACAAAATTAGGTGTCTACAGCTGCCACTCTTTGGCTATTGCTGAGAATCAGGAATCAGGCAAAGATAAACCGACACTAATTTTGTACGGTTAGTGAAATCACATGTGAAGGAAAGGGAAAGGGATTTTCTTTTTCATTCTTCTATCATTTTTCATTTTTTTCATTTTTTTATTTTTTAATTTTTTAATTTTTCCTTTTTTCCTTTTTTCTTTTTTTCAATTTTTTTTTGTTTTTTTTTACCATACAGTAAATTGAAGATTTTGTCCTTAAATTGAATTCCCTGACTAAACAAGGCTCGACCCGTCTTAAGGAAACGAATTCGATTTGCATGAAAGGAAATGACCTCGACGATGGTCTCGGGGCCTTAACCTGTCTTGTTCTCAGCTATGTTTAAAATTCTGGATATCTCCTCCAGAAGCTTCGGCTATCACCACCAAAGTCTTGCTCATTTTTTTCTAAAATGTAAAAATTCTGGGTATCACCTCCAGAAGCTTCAGCTATCACCACCGAAGACTTTTTACCTTTTCAAAGGATTTTAAAACTCTGGATATCTCCACCAGAGGCTTCAGCTATCACCACCGAAGACTTGTTCATAATTAAAAAAAAGAAAAAGTACCTCGACAATGATCTCGGGGCTCGACTCGTCTTAAGAAAACGAATTCGATTTGTAAGAAAAGAAATGACCTCGACGATGGTCTCGGGGCCTTAACCTGTCTTGTTCTCAGCTGTGTTTAAAATTCTGGATATCTCCTCCAGAAGCTTTGGCTATCACCACCAAAGTCTTGCTCATTTTTAAAACTGTAAAAAATTCTGGGTATCACCTCCAGAAGCTTCAGCTATCACCACCGAAGACTTTCTACCTTTTCAAAGGATTTTAAAACTCTGGATATCTCCACCAGAGGCTTCAGCTATCACCACCGAAGACTTGTTCATAATATTAAAAAAAGGTACCTCGACAATGATCTCGGGGCTCGACTCATTTGAGAGGCAAAACAAGTTCGACTATACCTGACAGCTTTAAGAGATGATGCAAATGCAAATGTCTTTGATTGATGCAAACGCTTCTTGATGCAGATGCAAATTACTTAGATTGGTGCAAATGTTTTTCATGCAAATGTAAATGACTTGATTTGATGCAAACTTTCTTGATGCAGATTCAACTAACTTAGATTGATGCAAATGCTTCTTGATGTAGATGCACATGTTGAATAAAATTCTGGATAACTCCTCCAAAAGAAGATTTCTCATTTTTCAAAATTATAAAACCCTGGATATCTCTACCAGAGGCTTCAGCTATCACCACCGAAGACTTGTTCACTTTTAAAACTGTAAAAATCTGGATATCCCCACCAGAAGCTTTGGCTATCACCACCAAAGACTTGCTCATTGTAAAATTCTGGGTAACTCCTTCAGAAGAAGATTTTTCATGTTTCAAAATTATAAAACCCTGGATATCTCTACCAGAGGCTTCAGCTATCACCACCGAAGACTTGTTCACTTTTAAAACTATAAAATTCTGGATATCCCCACCAGAAGCTTTGGCTATCACCACCAAAGACTTGCTCATTGTAAAATTCTGGGTGACTCCTCCAGAAGAAGATTTCTCATTTTTCAAAATTATAAAACACTGGATATCTCCACCAGAGGCTTCAGCTATCACCACTGAAGACTTGTTCTTTTAAATCTGTAAAATTCTGGATATCCCCACCAGAAGCTTTGGCTATCACCACCAAAGACTTGCTCATTGTAAAATTCTGGGTGACTCCTCCAGAAGAAGATTTCTCATTTTTCAAAATTATAAAACACTAGATATCTCCACCAGAGGCTTCAGCTATCACCACCGAAGACTTGTTCACTTTTGAAACTGAAAAATTCTGGATATCCCCACCAGAAGCTTTGGCTATCACCACCAAAGACTTGCTCATTGTAAAATTCTGGGTAACTCCTTCAGAAGAAGATTTCTCATTTCCAAAATTATAAAACCCTGGATATCTCCACCAGAGGCTTCAGCTATCACCACCGAAGACTTGTTCTTTTAAAACTGTAAAATTCTGGATATCCCCACCAGAAGCTTTGAGAAATGATGCAGATGCACATGTCTTTTAACAAGGTGCTCATGCTTCATGGTGCAAATGCAAAATATTTCTTAGTGCAAATGCAAATGGCCTGGATTGATGCCCATGTTTCATGATGCAGATGCCCTTACTAATTGTGTTCATGTAACTGGTTTATGAATGGTATAACTACAATTACAACACAATAATGAAAATGCAATGATTCTAGAAATTATGCAATTGCTTGAGATGTCACAAATGCGAATTCCATGAAGAATGTAAATGTAAAATGCAGATGCTTATGGAATAATGCCAATGCAAATACCCATGAATGATGCAAATGCTTGCCGACACTATGCAGATGTAAAAGCTTGATAAAGAGATGAGTGCTCATGAGTGATGCAAATGCCCCCAGTTGTTTTTCTAGACTTTGGCTTAGCCTTTCAAATTCATTTTTCCTCTTCAAATCAGAGTATATTTTCAATTAATTTTGGCTATTCTCTTTGCCCCAACAGTTTTCAAACTTTCATCAACAGAGATCTGAACCGGGTTCTGTTTCTTCTTCTCATATCTGGAAGTCAGGACCTATCTTGGCAGTTCTACACCTTTGTGTTAAAAAAATCCTTGTCTCATGTCAAATCAAAATGGGTATTTCAAAAATCTCTTTATTTGTTTTCGCATTTTGAAAACTTCTGAACAAAAAATATTAACCCACAATGTGTGATGTACAAATCTTTTGAAGACTGATGATCATTGTTAGAAATTTCTCTAAGTATCAATCTGGGTTTTTTCAACTGGGATTGGCAAGGTTTGGTATAACAAGATTCTGGCTTTTCCAGGAAAACTTCATGACAAAAATGTATATCCCCTCTAGGCTCACAAATGGAACAGGTTTTATAAATCATGAATTCATTGAGAACCAAACAAATTCAACATTCTTTTAGTTTCCAATATCAAGGTATTTTTGACAAGCGTCAAGATTGGCTGGGATGTTTAAACTGGAAAGTTGAATCTTGGAGAAAAAGTTTCAGTTTTTGAAGACAACCCTCCGAATGAGAGCTAACAATTTGGGGGGTTCAGGAATTCCTAGATGTTCCTCGATGACCACTTTTTCAAGATGACCTTCTCTTTTTGTGGTATCGACACTTTCATAGATGGCATCAAAAATTCCCATTCTACTCTAGACCGCCCGTTTTTGGGTTTTCGCCCTAGAGTCCCATTCTTTCCATTTTTTTTCCTACCATACACTTGAGAATTCTGAATTCTTCCTTAGTGAAATGATAATTCGATGAAATGGGATAAAATCTGAGGAAAAACCTTTCAAATTAAATATTAATGCTTGATCAAAATGGACTTTTAAAGCACGTAATGTAGGCCATGGCTCAAGGTTCAGAAAGAAAGGATAAATAGGCCCAAAATATGTGTTTGAGGGTAATCGGATCAAGGATCATTTCTGGAGGAGGATTCTCTTTGAAGCATTTGTCCCTTCTTGGACATTTCTTTCCTTTTGACTTTTGTGTCTTTCTTTCCTCGTTCTTGGCTTTCAATTTGCCATGTCTTTCACACATTTTGTTTTCTTTTTTATTGTGTTTTTTTGTTTTTCTTGGCTTTTATTTCGCCATCTTTTCCTCTTCTTTTTTCTTTGACAGAGTGCGCCCGTATTTATTCGGGGCTCCATTTGCTTTGTGTCTGTCCTTGAGCTGTCACTCATTTCTCAATGATCTTTGAAAAGACCTTTCCTCGCATTTGCCCCCCAGTGTAGAGGGTAATCCTTGATCAGGGTTCAAAGAAGAAAGAATTCTTTTGGCTCAAAAGGGGTGACTATGGATAATAATATTTTTTTTTGAAAGGGATATGAAAGATGGCCATTCATCACATCAAGCCCAAATATTCTCATTGAAAAGCAATCCTCAGGGGAAATAGATAATCAGAATTTCATTTTGCACTTTGGAATCATCCGAATTCTCATATGCATGATATCATGATTTTTTTTTCTTTTTTCCTTTTTTTCGTCGCATGCCCCCAATGGTTCATGCATTAATCCATCCTTATTCACCATGTATCCATCATTTCCACATATGATGCCCTAATTTGATTAACCATGAGGATTTGTATCATTGCGAGGAACATCGCAAATCTAAGTTTACAATGAAAATGCTGAGTTTCAATCTTGGGTTTGTTTGAAGAGACAAGGAAAATATGACCCAAACACAGGTTTTCTCTGGGACAAGGAATAATCTAGTTTAATGATTGTGCCCCAGGGTGTCAATCATGAAGTGATGTTTGGGCAATTAGTGTTTTGTGGTTTGTTGAAAATGACATTAATGGTTTTGGCACAACCTTGACACACACCAAATTATCAAAATCTAGATTCTTGAAAGAATGTCTCATTTGTTTGAATTTCAAGGAATTCGAGAAAAAAAAATTCAAAAAGTTCGTTCCTTTGTTCATAGCCTAGACTAAGATCTACGTCTTTGCTTATTCTGTGATGACAATGGTTTTATGAAGTCAAATCATTCATATTCCAGAAGCATTAAGTCTTTCAAGTGTTCTTGGTTTAAGAGATTTAGGCTTAGGAAAACCTAAAGAGAGGGGAAAAGGTATTGGGTCATTTGTAACACTGATCATCAATCTTCTTGAGACTATCCATTATTAAAAATTCCTTAATGCTTGTTTTTGCAAGTTTTCAAGTTATTGTTAAAACACAATAAACACAAAGCATTTAAAATTCAAAATTCATTTAATTCATATAGATGTTAACATGAGACAAGTGCTTTCATCATCACAGTGTATAGAACTACATGCGTCCAAAACCTAATATGATCATGCATAATGTTTCTTATGACACTTGGCTTCCCCATCTTCAAAACTTATCAAACCAACCTTGATGAGATCCCTGACCTTGTACTTCAAAGCGGGGCAGTTCTCTGTTGAGTGACCTTGATTGCCAGAATGGTAACCACAACACTCTTTAGCATCATACCAGCTCGGATAAGGGGGCTTCAGAGGCTCTATGGGTGTCACAAGGTGATTCTGGATGAGTTGAGGTAGTAGCTCACTGTATGTCACAGGAATCGGGTCAACCTGATTTCTTTTTCGCTTTTTATGCCCCCTTCGATTATTCCCAAGGGTGTTCGATTGATAGACAGATGTAAATTCGGGTGTAGTTGCAGTCATTGGTTGGTAAGGATAAAAACCTTGAGAGACATTGTTCAGGGTAGAGTAAAATGGCTGATACGAGGAGAATTGGGGAGGTGGGGCAAAGTCTTCCACGACTTGGGTATCTTCCTTTTTCTTTTCAGATGCCCCATTGTTCTTGGTATTGGATGTTCTTTCTCCTTCAATTTTCCCATCCTTGATAGCATTCTCAATCATCTCCCCTGAAATTACCATGTCTAAAAAATTCTTCGTGGTGTTGCCAACAAGTCTATCGTAGTATGGGGCCTGTAGTGTATTCACAAAAAGGACAGTGGTTTCCTTCTGAGTTAAGGGCGGTTGTACTTGGACGGCCAGGCTCATCCACCGTTGCGCATATTCTTTGAAGCTCTCAGTAGCTCTTTTCTTCATATTTTGCAAGGTGAAACGGTCAGGCGCCATGTCAGTCATATGCTTGTACTGGTTTAGAAAAGCCCTAGCCAAATCATTCCAAGAGCGAATCTGGTCCTTGCTCAACTGACTATACCACCTAATTGCGGAACCACTGAGGCTATCCTGAAAACAGTGAATCAAAAGCTTATCATTATCTATATAACTTGTCATCTTCCGGCAGAACATAGTGATGTGGGCTGATGGATCGATCGTCCCGTCATATTTCACAAAGTCAGGGATCTTGAACTTAGAAGGAATGACTAAATCGAGGACCAAGCATCGTTCTTTCGCCTCCACACTCCCGAATACGTTTGTATTTTCTACTGCCCGGAGCCTTTCATCTAACAACTGATATTTCCCTTGGGAATCTGCCAACTCAACCTCATTTACTGCAACCCTTTTCAACTTTGCCTGTTCGTTTGGATCATCTGAGTTTAGGACATTGACGGGGTTAACAGTGTTCTGGGCATCACTTATTACGACCTCATCTTGGCCCTTTTGTGCCTCTAACCCTTCTCCGGTGACAAAGTTTTCGGTGTATCCTTTTCCCTTGATTACGGCAGACACCAACTCCATCAATTTAGTCATCTGATCCTTAGATTCTGCTTGAGACTTTGCTAGCTGTTCTCGCAATTCTCTCTGTTCCATTTCCATTCTTTCCATTCGGGCAACTTGTTCAACCTCCATAGCACTAGCCTGTATTAAAAGGGTACTCAGTACTTCTTATACCTCTGATTTGAAATGGAAATTCTTTCAAAGACTCCTAAAGCCAAGCCAACTTATGTTTTATTTCCCCCAAATGTATGTCATGATGAATGAGCCATGAATGCAATTTGATGCATGTCAAGCCTAAGCAATATGATGTATGGACGTGTACAATGGAAACATGCTGACCATATATGTAATAAATGCAATCACGATGCCAACATGTTTCAAGCAAAGAATAAACAAATCAACACATGAATATATGCAATGACTGATCATGTGCATTTTAGCATATTTCCCAATGAATGATCATATATCCTATGAATGAAACACGATGTCAATTATGATATATGCAAATAATGAATGACTGATACAGAGTATATACAAAGAAAATCATGCTAACCATGTGTGCCATGAATGCGACCTAATGCTAACATGATGTATGTAATAAGCAAATTAATGCATGAACATATACAAAGAAATCATGCTGACTATGTTTGTTATGAATGCAACCCAAAGTCAACATGATGCATGTAAACAATAAGCAAATTAATGCATGGATATATACAAAAAAAAAATCATGCTGATTATGAATGTATGAATGCAACCTGACAAATAATTGATCGGATGCAAAATGCAAAGGGGAAGATATCACGGAGGAAATAAGAATCGGAGGAACTTAATCATCAACATCTCATAAATTTGAAGCATAGCCAATTCATTCCCATATCAATGTTCACAATGGTATAAACCATGTTTTACAAAATTTGAGCAGTAGTTAAAACTGTCTTTTACAAGAACTTTATTCTTCCTAGCATCCTAAGGCTATAAGAGCCTACTACTGAATAAGTGAAATCCTATTACATCATATAAGACCGCAGTCTTTCCACCTCAATGCTGTAAGTCTCCCAATCCTAATGGCGTTTTCCCAGTCCTTTATCAATCAGTGTCGTTGGATCCCACTCCTTGGCATCTATAAGAGTTTGCACTTTCTTTTTGAAGGCCATACAGTCTTCAATGCTATGGCCAACAATTCCACAGTGATACTCACATCTTGCATTTGGATTATACCCTTTTGGATATGGTGGTGACAGGGATTTCAATGGGACACAGGCAACCATGTGATTTTGGATCAGTATAGGGAGAAGCTCTCGGTAGCTGATTGGAATGGGATCAAAAGGCATTTGGGTCTTATCCTGGGGTCGTTTCTTAGTCACACATGGCCTAGGAGTTGGGGCACTTAGTGGTGGTAGTAAGGTCCGAACCAGAGTGTTTACATGGAGTTGTGGCGAAACAGCATGGTAAGGGTATGGATTTGGACACGAGGCCTTTGGAGGTTGTACATAGCTCGAGGTTCCTATCCCAGGTACTGGATAAGGTGATTGATGAGGGAAATAGTATGAACTGGTAGTTGTTGGTGATGGAGTGGGATTCAGGAATCTCGTAGTGGTCATCCCAATGGACGATTGGACCATGGTAGGGTGGGGATACTGGCTTGGACCTCGAACAGTTTGCAGGTATGGTACAGGATCCAAGGTTTCTATCTTTGGTATCAGGCTTTCAGGTTTAATTATTTTCATGATTTTGTCCCCAATTTCATCAGGATTGCAACCTTTGTGGCATTGACAAGCGCAGGATCCAGCAAGGATTGTATGTTCTAGACCTAAGGGTTTTGGTTGATCCGAAGGCGATGCAGAGCCCTGAGAAAGTTCTTTTTTACTTTTACCCATATCCTCAACCATTTTCAGCAATTTGGCAAGTTGTTCCTTTACCTCTCGGATTTCATGTCCATATTCCTCTTGATTGCGTTCCAAAGCACCCAATCGTTCCTCCGATTCATTCCTCATATCTCGAACCCCTTTCATGCAAATGAAGATGTCATGAGATTAAGAATACAATTATGAATGTACATGCTCTATTCCTATGTGCATGAATAAACTGATGATTAATGCATGAACATATACAGAGAAATTATGATGACTATGTATGCTATGGATGCAATCTAATGCCAGGTATATACAGATAATGACTATGCATGTCATAAACGTGTCCTACAATGAATGACCATGCATGCTATGATCTCAAAATGATACATGCTAAGACTAAATGAATTATCACAAAGGTATACACAAAGAATGACCATATATGTCACAAATGTATTCTACAATGAATAACCATGCATGTTAGGACTGTGACATGCTATCAAAATGATACAAATAAAGAATAAATGAATTAACACCAAGGTATATACAAAGAAATCAATGATTACATGAAATTGGTAGGACCTAAATCTTGATTATTCAAAAATCTCATTATGCAAGATTTGCCTCCAAATTTATGACTTTTTGAAACATGTTTTTTTTCTATGAAAAACCAACCATATTATTTTCAAAAGAATTTAAGGATAGTGGACCCTACTATTGTACAATGTTCAAATGTTCATGTGAGACTATCGGTTTTAATGAAATCATCAAATGAAATTACCAACTGTTTATTGCAAAGAATGAGATCAATAACACAACCAAAAATGTACATGCTCTATTCACACATGCATGAAATGTCCAACATGCAAAAATGCTTGAAAAAGGATTTTTTTTTTATTTTTAAAAACAGCTAATGAACATCTGCCCCAACAATATCTGCGTATTTAAGCATCACGATGCCTTCGAGGCGGAGTATCACATTTATTACGGGCGATGTACGTACATCGTTGCCCGATCTACCACATTTATTTGGAGTGTAAAATAGGTAACAAAAAGTTTAGAAATGTCCCTCCATGTGTTCCTATTTTCGGTATATCTAACGAAAATTCGGCATGGCTTCGCCTAGGTTCACTATATGAGGGTGAATCGGTTACAAGGTCCCGAATTGTTCCTCACTGTCGCCGGTGAAGGCTAGTAAGGCACCCCGATAAAAGCGGGTTCAATTCGTTAGAGTATATTTTCCTATGCCCATGCGGAGGATCATCACGAAGGCATTAGGTACTTTATACTCCGAAAGTGTTTCACTAGCCCATACGGAGGATCAATCACGAAGGCTTAGTTACTTTACTCCCACTTAAAAGGACGGAACCCGGGTAGAGGATTCATGTTATGCAAATGCACTTTTAGGGTGTGTGGAGGAATAACAAACCTTTCACTACCTATTCTACAAACCTTATTCTAAATGCCCTAGCAATTAAAACATTCAAGAATAGTGTAACGCATTAACCAACAAGCAATTATAATATACAACCTTAAAGAACTAGAGAACAATAATAAAATGCATGCACATGAGAATGAACATATTTAAAAATATTTTATTATTTTCAAAATTCTCCTTATTAAAAAATGTGGGAATTAAAATTAAATACCAATTAAACCAACAAAATCGAGACTTTGATAACACACGACTAATTCTAGGCCTGACTCTCTAATAGTCCCCAGTGGAGTCGCCAAGCTGTCGCAACCTAAAAAATAATGAGTCTCATCGCAAGACTTTATTATTCGTTAAGCGTGACATTAAAAAAATTGAGGAAAAGTCGATTGCGTTTTTGAAAATGACCTTAAAAAAGACATGGAGTCGCCACCAATCTTTTTTAGCTAGGTGTGATCGGCCACCTATTAAAACCGATTTTATAAAAATATTTTAAAAATTAATTAAAACATTTTTAAAACCAATTTCAAGTCTGCATTTTAAACCAGAGAAATCAAAGAAGCGGGTTCGGGAGTCGGTTACGTGTGGGGAAGGATTAGCACCCCCACAACGCCCGTATAAATCGGTACCTTATTAATCGTGTGTTATCTCAAGTCTCGATAAAAAAAAGTTGGTTTTAAATTTAGTATTTCAAGTTAATTCCCAATTTAAAGAAAAATAATTCCATTTTTAATTGAAAATGATTCGGAATTTATAAATTTAAAATTTTCCTATATTCCCCAACAAACGTGGCAAAATATAGAAATATTTATTAGTTTTGGAAAACTTTCCGAATCATTCTCTTTTTTTGAAAGAAAGATAATCCTTTATTAATAATAATTGATGATATTCCCTCCAGCAAACCCGGTAGAGAACTCATGAATTATTTTAGCTCGGGAATATCTTTATTTTTATTGAAAAATCATTATCCTTTTGAAAACATTTTAAAAGATATGAATATGTATATGCATGACATAAATAAAATGACATAGTAAAGTCTAAATAATATAATGCAACCTAAATGACATGACAAATATGAATGGTATGGCATATAATTTAAATGACATGGAATAAAATAATGCTATCATATAATATGCATGAAAATAATAATGCATGAACATGGTATATGCTAAATAAAAATAACTAAATAAAAGCATAGGATATCATGAAATATTCAAAACCATATAATAAACCATGTAACATCAAAAATATAAATCAAAATAACAACAATATCATAGAAATTATTATGGCAAGAATCACATATTATATAAAATGCATGAATATAAAAATGCAATGCATGAAATGTATTTTTTCCTTTAATTAAGGAAATCCGTATATCTAAAAAGATATCCGGCTACCTTAGGAAAATATGTCAAATTAAATATTCTAAAACCAAAATACTTTGTGATTGTTAGAAAACAATTTTGAAAATCTTGAATTAAAAATAAAAACTGGGCTAAAAATTTTTAAATGGCTCTAATTTCCTAAGTTTAAAAAAATCCGGACTTGACTACCCTTAACCCGGGACTTGAAAAACCATTTTTAGAGTTTAAAAAGGTTTAGAAATTACCCTAAGTCAGTAGCTAACCCTCCTAATCAGCCCACTCTAAGTAAATTAACCAAAACAGAAAAATGGTTTTTCTTTAAATTCAATTCTGACTCCACTGTCCAGTTTTAATCCACCATTTTTTACCCTATTTTTAAAAATTCCAAAAATTCTGAAAAAAATACTGGAGACTCAGGACATGTAAAAATACACGAGAAAAAATCGGCTTAATTTTGCTGATCAAAGATGAATTCCCAGAAAAATCAGAGATGTACTAGTTTTTGGAGGAGAAAAAACTGCTTTGCCAACACATTTTTGCCTTTGATAAAATCATTTAAAAACCAAAGTAAAAATATTTGAAACTCATAAAATGATTTGCAAACAGTAGCTAGGACTTTTTGAAAGTTAGATAAAAATTGGCTAAGAAAAAAAAAATCACAAAGGTAGAATAATCAACTTGACAAACTTAATTTTCCACAAGTGTGCTCAAGAGAGCATGACTTTGAACCATTAATTGGCTCAAGTCATTATTCAAGTGGCATGAAATGCATGAAATAATGCAGCAAACATAATGCATGAAATTCATGGATTTAAACCTAAATGTCATGAAAAAATGCATGGCATTCATAAAGTAACCTAGACCTAAATGAACTTGCATGGCATTTAATGTAACCTAGACCTAAAATATGCATGGCATTTTCACAAACACAAGGCATGCTTAATTCAAAAATCCAACCAAATATCATGCAAATGCAAAAACCTAACAACTAGCATGACAAAAAATGCAACACACAATGCAAAACACATGGAGTAGCCAAATGGCCTCAAGCTCCAACAAGCATGGCATTTTCACAAACACTTGGCATACTAGCATGAAAAACTAAGTCATAACACTTAAATCATGCAAAAATCATACAAGCATTTTCACAAACACTTAATATACTAAATCTAAAACATGCTCAACTAAGATATAAAACAAAAATCATGCAAAGAATCACACAAGCATTTTCACAAACACTTAATATGCTAACTCTAAAACATGCTCAAATTTAAACAACATGAAAACAGAAAATTAAAAATGCAAAAACATGATATCTAAGACATAAATGGCAACAAACAAAGCAACCAAATTAAAATATAACTCAAGAACATGAAGTAACATAACATTTAAAACATCAAAATAAAAAAAAAAGCATAAACAATATGGTAAAATGAACTCAAAATAGCAACTCAAAATAAATAATGTAGGCCATTTGGCCATGGTGAGTTTATTGTAAAAACAAAATGTAAAAAAAATATACTTAAGAAAGGAGATGAAGGAAGAACAGAAAACATTATTTTAAAATGAAAACTCACCAAGTAGAGATTAAAATAGCAAAAACAAGAATAGAAAATGAAGAAAGTGCAAGAGTTGGTGCTCAAGAGCAACCTCAAGAAGCTAATATTTCAAGCTTTTCTCTTCAAACTTTCCTTTTTTTTCTACACTTTTCTTTTTTGCTCTCAACCAAGAAGATAAAAACTAAGAAAAACTAAGAGAAATCAGCCAAAATGAACCTCCAAATTCGAAATTCTGCCCCTCCCCTTAATGGTGTCAGAATTTTACCTCTCTCCTCCCCTAGGATGTTGTCATTTTTTGTGTAACCAATTTTCCATCAAATGGCTAATAATTCAAGGTGAAAAATCATGAAATTACCACCTTTAGATTAGCATCTCAGCTCTCTCAAATTACAGCTGTTAAAGAATAATGTTGACATCTTTCTTAGCTTATGTGGCTTAATCACCATGGCTTGATCAAAGAGAATCTCTAACTAACTCTTGATTTTTAGCCATTTGATTGAAAAATCAGAAGCTTCCTCCTTCCTTTGGGCTTGGGCAGGCCAGCACTTCTCTTTTCCAGCCCAACTCTGATTTTTTTGAAAGGCCCAAAGAAGCCCTTTTCGGTTGCTTGGGTGAAATGACCATTTTGCCCCCCGGATGCAAATAAATATCAAACGGACTCCAAATTCAATTTTTCTTTTTTTAATACTTCCAAAATAATAAAATATTGAGTTCTGGAAGTTTTCAAAATTATCCAAGTCCGTTTGCTATTTATTTGGAATTTTTCTTCCCAAAATGCCATTTTATGCCCCTACATTTTACAATTTTTTAAACGAGCTCCAAATCAAGATTTTTCTTCACCAATCTCTTAAAAATAATTAAAAAGTGTGATCTGGAAGTTTTCATAATTTTTGGAGCTCATTTGGTATTTTTTCGGGATTTATCGGCTTGAATTACTGCATAGGAGGCCCGAGATTTGGCCATTTTGCAAACGAACTCCGAATCAAGATTTTCTTTCGACAATCTCTTCCAAATAATTTAAAAATTAGATTTTCCAAATTTCAGAATTTTTGGAGTCCATTTGCTATTTTTCCGGGATTTATCTTTTTGAATTATTGCATAGGAGGCCCGGGATTTGGCCATTTTGCAAACGAACTCGGAATCAAGATTTTCTTTCGCCAATATCTTCCAAATAATTTAAAAATGAGATTTGCAAAATTTCAAAAGATTTGGAGCTCGTTTGCTATTTTTCCGGGATTTTCCTTTTTGAATTACTGCATAGGAGGCCCGAGATTTGGCCATTTTGCAAACGAACTCGGAATCAAGATTTTCTTTCTTCAATCTCTTCCAAATAATTTAAAAATGAGATCTGCAAAATTTCAAAATATTTGGAGCTCATTTGCTATTTTTCCGAGATTTTTCTTTTTGAATTACTACAAAAGAAGCCCGGGATTTGGCCATTTTGCAAACGAACTCCGAATCAAGATTTTATTTTACCAATCTCTTTCAAATGATTTAAGAATGAGATTGACAAATTTTTCAAAATTTTTAGAGTCCATTTGCTATTTTTCCCAAATTTTTTCCAATTTTGCCCTTTTACCTCCGAACCCCGGTTTTGCTCAAAACAAGTCCGATTTTCAAATTTTCTTCAATCTGAGCCTTGGGCTATCCTTTTTAATCATTCTTCATCCATTGGGGGCTTTGGTCTCACCAAGTCAGGCCATTTCTGTGATTCTTCCTGATTTCACCGAAATCCACTAAAAAACCTAATTCTCGGTTTTCTCCCGGATTGACTTTTCTTTCAATTTTTCTTGCAAGTGACTTCTCCATTACCCGTAGTCAGTGCTTATCTTTCATTTGGAACCTTCAATTTCGATCAATTTGATCGTTTAAGCACTTTTCCCCAAATTTCTCGGATTAGGGTTTCTTTTCTACTGAATCTCCAAATCCCAACTTACGAACTCCATATCTTTCAATATAGACCTCGGATTATCAAAATGCTTTCTCAATTTTCCAATTGAACTTAAAATCTTGATTTTGAAAGTGGGTTGACTTTTTTAGTAGTTGACTTTCTGGGGTTGACTTTTTCGAGGTTGACTTTTTTCGGGGTTGACTTTTTCAAGTTTGACTTTTTGTGCTCGCCCTCTTAAACTAAGACTCGGAGTACCACCTGCAGGATGAAAACAGTCTTTTTACACTCGGAAACATCAATATAGGAAGAAAACATACCTGTTTAGTGGTCCGGACAAAATTAGGTGTCTACACTTGTCTTGGTTCTTGGTTATGTAGTTGATGATATGTTTTGAAAGATTCAAGTGTTTCCCTGACATGAATGATCTCCGTTGCATCCTAATTCAAGAGAAACTGCATTTGATTTGAATGGAGTTTTCAATATTGATGAGCTCTGTAGTTGGAGTTCATTAGGTTATTCGAATGCTTCCATACCTCTGTTGCTTTACTCTGTCGTTATGCTTCAGCATTTAGCAATACATGTAAAGTGTAAACAATGCGAGAAGAAGTGATTTCTTAGATTAAGGCCTCGTTTAGCATTGCTTCTGGCACAGCTTTTGAGGTCAAAAGCTGCTTTTCAACGCAAACGCAATGCTAAACAGATAAAAAAATTTGGCTTATGCTGTTGAAACCATGGTTTGAAAAGCCAAAAAATATACCTTTTGGGGTTTAAAAGCTGGCTTTTGGATAAAATGATTTTATTATCCTCACATCTCTACACTTTTATTATTTTAAACATATCTTTTTTTGACATTTCAATTTTCTACAACATTTTTTCACAGCAATACTAAACACTTAAAAGTTTTTAAACCACACTTTTTCACCACACTTTATAAACACACTTTTTTTAACTCGAGCTTTTTCCAATCCAAACTTTTTCCAACAGCAAACTAACTCTAAGATTTGACAACTGGTTCAAACCTATGAGACCCTATGGAAGGTCCAACTGCTAGTCTGACAACATAGAAATATTCATGGTTTCAGATTTGACATGGGTCTCAAACCCCCGTGGCTCTTTGTACAATCCATCCTCTGCTGAACTCAAAGGGTTGTCTGCTTTTGTTTCAAAGCTTCAAAATGCTTTCATGGCCGATTCCTGCCATAAATTTAATAAACTTAACCCCATTCATATATTCTCTCTCTCTCTCTATCAGATCAGGCATTTTCCATCCATTTTTACTAGAAAGCAAATGAAGCAACAAATAAAAGAGGACAATAGGTCCAATATAAGAGGAAATTGACAAATGATTTGTGTACAAAGCAAAGGTAAAATGACGGAAAAATGGCAGCCCAAGCAGCTATAACTTTCAATTAATGGAAACTCAGAGACAACTTTTTCTTTATCCTATTAAATTACACAGTTTATATCTAGTAGGTTAATCCTTATGATAAATAAATAGCCCATCATTTAGCTAAACAATTTAGTAAAATAACGCCTCATTGCAAGCACACCAACTGTTTATGGAATTGACTAGATGAGTTATAATTTTGTCAATTTACTGGAGCAAAATTAAACCCATTAGCCTAATTTAAGCTATAAGTTGTGCAAAATTATCAGAGATATTTGAGTTTAGTACATAGTGTATAAGTTGTACAAGCATGGCTGACTCCAAAGAGACACACTTAAGGGACTCTGTCCAAGCGGCAAGAGGAAAACAGAAACTCTTCAACGTATGGCCCATTTAGTCTCCTTGATATACATAAGGTGGAAACACACAAATTAGAGGCATGATCAACCTCATTTTGAAATGTTATCAGATGTGTCACAAAAAAAATAAAAATAAAAATTCACAAATCATAAACACAAATTGAAGCTACGCTCGAAACTGAAATACCTAGATTCTTGACTCTTAAGCCAGAGGCCAAACCTTGAAGGTTTGTTGCCGGTGGAATGCCATAAGTTGTCGGACTCTTAAGTCCGATGGCAAGAGCTAGAGGTTTTGCCGGACTTTCAAGTCGGAGGCCAAATCCAGAGGTCCTTGTTGCTGAACCTAGTAAGGTTAGTAGTCCCCAGAGGGTACCGGCCTCAATGGGAAAGCTCTTAGGGAGAACTCAAATCACCAAATTTGAAGTTGACCCTGAGACAAATGCCAAACTCTTAAGGAGACCCTAAATTCTTAAATTGAGGTCGAAACCAAAGAGAGTTTGATGAAATGAAGCTACAATTTTGGATTCTAGAAATATAATGCCGAATCAAGAGATTCGACGTCGGTTACGCCCACCCGTTGCCGAACATTTATGTCTGATGTCCCGAGCCAATGGATTTCACTAAACTACGAAAGTTCTTTGACTCCATAGGCTCGATGTCGAATTACGTAAGATTCGTTCCTCCTCAAGCCCTAATGGGTGTCGACCATTGAATGAAAGACTTTTAAAGTTTGAATGACCCCCGATGTTCTTAAAACATCGAAAGGCAGGAATTGAGCAAAAACGCAATCTACATAGTGGACAAGAATATGAAGCTACCTAAGCTCTTAAGCTTAGAGATGAAAGTCTCTAAGACTTTGAACTTAGAAACTACACAAAGGAAGAACTATCCAAAGTGAACTCCATATAAGGGACATCACTCGAAATGTCACCAAAAGTGGACTTGATATAAGGGACGTCGACCAATGTGAACTCCATGTAAGCGACATTATTCGAACTGTCACTAAGAGTGGACTTCACCTAAGGGACATCGACCAAACTGAACTCCATGCAAGCGACATCATTCGAAATGTCACCAAAAATGGACTTCACATAAGGGACGTCAACCAAAGTGAAGCTCAACAAAAGTGAAGTCAAAGTAAACTTTAGTTAAGAAGATGTCAAACAAAGTGAAGCTCAACCAAAGTGAAGTCAAAACGAATCTTACATAAGGTCTCTCCCGAAGTGAACTTCACATAAGGACTCCCTGAAGTGAACTTCACATATGGGAGCACCACCCAAGAAGAGCTTCATACATGGAATAAATGCCCATTAAAATCCAAATGGGGGAGTACGACCCCTTTAGAGGAACCATAAGGTGGCCTAATACATGAGAAAGTCCTCGGGAAGGAGAAGAACCCCTTGAGAAGATGTCATCTGATGTGGTCAAATTTCAAAGGAGGGAATACAACCCCTTACAGAAACCATTCAAACATGCCTACACTACAAGAGGACGTCGATTTACCGACGGATTCTTTACCGACAAAAAATTTTCATCGATAAAACACTTATATATTGACGAAAAGTTGAGAATTACCGACGGAATTCTGTCAATAATGTATTTGCGTATTACTGACGGATTTTTTGAACATTACCGACGAAAATGATCTATTACCGATGGAATATTAACAACCGAACAATTCCGTCGGTAATACTTTGGCGGGAACAACTTAGCTTCCCGCTAAAGTATTACCGACGGATTTACGTGTATTATCGATAAAAATTTCAGTCGATAAAAAAAAGGCACAGATTTTGATATTTAATAAATACAAATTTAAACAAATTTAAAAATTAAAAAAAATTAAAACTGAACGGTCAAAAAATAATACCGACAGATTTTTCGTCGGTAATACGCAGATTCCATCGGTAATACATTACCGACGGACAATCCATCGGTAATATATTATCGATAGAATTCGCTAGTACCGACGAAAAATCCGTCGGTAATATGTTATTACCGACGGATGGAATTTGAAAACCACCAAAAGTATTATCGACGAAAATTTCGTTAGTAATGACATCATTTCGTCGATAAAAGTCTCAGGCATAATTAAATGCCCAAGACCTCTTCTTTTTTTCTCCTTCTTTCTTTTCTCTCTTTCCCTTTTCTCTTTTCTGCTCGATTCCGAACTAGGCCCCCCTGTCGTCGCCATCCGACCGAGCTCCGCCGTCGCCGTCCGACCTCACCAACAGCGTCACTGTCTGACGAGCCTCCCGTATGTCTCTTCTCTCTCTCTCTCTTTACTATGCAATTGTTCATTGATTTTTTGAAACAATAAATTAACAAAATTTCTTTATTTTTTTTTTGCAGATTTAGCTTGGACATCCCATTCTCCATCAAATTTAATTGTAAGTTTTTTTTTTTTCATTTTGTAATTTTTGAAAATATTTTTTAAATAAATATATTTGTTTAATTGTGTATGTGTATATTGTTAATTTGTTTTGTTGGAAATTATTTGTTACTGTTATTGTTATTATTATTTTTTAATAATTGTTATTTGTTATTGTTATTTGTTAATATTTGTTATTGTTATTGTTATTTCTTAATATTTGTTATTGTTATTATAAAAATATATTTGTTAAATTATTTGTTGTTGTTATTGTATTTAAAATGTTTTGTAAAAATATGTTTGTTAAAATATGTTTAGTTATGAAATTGTATAATGTGTTATTTTGATTCTTATGTTATTGTATTTATTGTGGTATTCTATTTATTTTGTCATTGTGTTTGTTTTGTTATTGTATTATTGTATTGTTGATAGCTTACTTAGGCTTAGACAATAGAGCACGATAAATCTTGGATGTATAGGAGGTTGGACGACTCTCAATATATTAGTAATGAGTGTTTGAATGGAGTTGAAGAATTCTTAGGTTTTGCATATGCTCACAGCGAGTACATAAAGGATAATACAATTAGATGCCCTTGTGTGAAGTGTCAGAATAATCGGTTTGCAGAAATTGATGATGTGCGTAAGCACTTGTATTATAGAGGGTTTAAAGAGAATTACTATATTTGGGATACGTATGGTGAAAGTCATCAAGGTCAGTCGTCAAGGATGCATAATGATGAAGTCGAGACGAGAAGTGACGTTGAAAGAGATATTCCTTATGCTAGAATGGTTATGGATGCTCTAAATCCGAATCTCAATTTAGGTGGAAATTACAATGTTGATGACTCAATGGTTCAACATGATCAACCAAATTTAAGTTCAAGAAACTTTTATTCCTTGTTGAACGAAATAGATGAACCATTATGGTCAGGATGTACAAAACACACAACTTTATCTGCTGTGTCATAACTGTTAAATGTGAAGTCTGAATTTAACATGAGCAAATTATGTTTCAGTTGTTTGATGATTATGATAAAAGGGACATTGTCAGAAAGTGATAATTTACCTGATAATTTTTACCGAATGAAGAAAAAGATGACCAAATTTGGACTTCACTATCAGAAGATAAATGTATGCAACAACAATTGCATGTTGTTTTATAATGACTCGGTCCACTTAGAATTTTGTTCCTTATGTGGCCATCATCGTTATAAACCAAGCAAATCAAGTGTTAGAAAGTCGAAGAAAATTCCTTATAAGATTCTCCGTTATTTGCCATTGATTCCGGGACTTCAAAGATTATATATGTCAACCCTAACAGTTGAGAATATGACATGGCATGCGTATAACCTAAGGGATGATGGAATGTTGAGTCACCCTGTTGATGGTGAAGCTTGGCAAGACTTCAATCGTACGCATCCGTCTTTTGTAGTGGAATCTCGAAATGTCAGATTGGGTTTGTGTGCAAATGGGTTTTGTCCGTTTACTCATGGAGCTAAACCGTACTCTTGTTGGCCGATAATGCTTTGTGTATATAATTTACCACCATTGATGTGTATGAAGCAACCATATTTGCTTCTTAAAATGGTAATTCCGGGTCCAAATAGTCTATCACAGAATATTGATGTTTTCCTCAGACCATTGATATATGAGTTGAAATTATTGTGGAATCATGGTGTTCTGACTTATGACGGGTATAGGAAAGAAAATTTTGTATTAGAGATGCATTATTATGGACAATTAATGACTTCCCTGTTTACAGCATGTTATCAAGATGGAGCACACACGGACGATTGGTTTGTCCTTATTGTATGAAAGAAGTTAACTCTTTCAGATTGCATTATGGAAAGAAACCATGTTTTTTTATTGTCATCGAATTTCTTGCCTTTAAATCATTCTTTTAGAAGACAAAGAGATAAATTTTGTCGAAGACTTGAGCATGACTTTCCAATTGAATGATTATTCGGTGAGGCAATTCTGGAAAGGATAGATTGTATTTTGAATATCACATTTGGGAGTAAATTATGTGAACAGAAGTTGATTGGATTCGGAGAATGTCATAATTGGACGAAAAAGAGTATTTTTTGGGAGTTACCTTATTAGCATACCAATCTCATTTGGCATTATTTGGATGTGATGCATATTGAGAAAAATCTGTTTGATAACGTGTTCAACACAATGATGGATGTCAAGGGCAAAACAAAAGACAATATAAAGGCTAGAATTGATTTAGCGTTGCTTTGCAGACGGTCAGAATTAGAATTGGTGGAAAGGAATGGAAAAACGTACAAGCCTAAAGCCAGTTACACATTAAACAGGGAAGATAAAAAAAGAGTTTGTGCATGGGTAAAAGAATTACGACTTCCCGACGGATTTGTCTCGAATATTGGCCATTGTGCAAATGTGGTTGATGGGAGGTTTTATGGCATGAAAAGTCATGGCTGTCATATTTTTATGCAGCAATTGCTTCCAATTACGTTTCGAGATTTGGTATCTAGCACAATTTGGTATGCAATTATGGAGCTATTTCATTTTTCAGAGATTTATGCTCTACAGAAATTCATGTGGACCAGATGGAGTTCTTGGAAACCAATATTGTTGAGACCATTTGCAAGTTGGAAAAATATTTCCTCCAGTATTTTTTGATTCAATGGAACATTTGCCTATTCACCTACCTTATAAGACAAAAATTGGTGGACTGGTTCATTATCGATGGATGTATCCATTCGAAAGGTAATAAAGGATGTACATCATTTTTTTGATTATATACTCTATTGAATTGAACATTTGCTAATTTATTGTTCGTTTATGATTCTTAGATTTTTACATCATTTAAAGAGAAAAGTGAAAAATCTCGCATGTGTGGAAGGGTCAATAGTTGATGGGTATAAAATGGAAGAAATTTCATCATAATACGCCTTATATTTTGAACCAAATGTTGAAACAATATTTACTCGGTTGCCTCGAAATGATGATGGAGGAGATGTCGATCCGATGGAACAACTCTCAAGTTTCACATATGAAGGGAGATCTTTTGGTCCGAAAAAACAAAGGCTTGTTACTTAGAGCACGATGAGTACGATACAGCTAAATTATATGTATTAATGAATTGCGAGGAAGTCATACCTTATATTGAGTAAGAGATTTACCGTTGCTTAATTATATATTTATACATTACGTTATATAATAAATATAGTGTGACTTATTATATATCTGTAGATACCTAATTTTGTCCGGGCCCTCTAAACAAGGTAAGTTCTTCCTTCAACTTCCTGAAATGCAAAGAATCTCCCCTCATTCCACAGTCGGGTCTCCAAGACTTTGATTCGGAGGTCAATATAGAAAAGTCAACCCAAAAAAGTTAACTCCGAAAAACTCAACCCCGAAAAGTCAACCACTGAAAAAGTTAACTTTTGGGAAAAATCAAAATTCAAGGGTGAATTAAACAATGGTGAAGGAATTTTGATAATCAGAGCTCTACAACTGAAGATGGAGAGGTAGAAAGACAAATTGCAAAATTCAATGCAGGAGAAAAGTATAGAATTTCCAAATTTGGGAAAAAGTACGTAAATGATCAAATTGAATGAAATTGAAACCTGAAATTGAAAGAGGATCAATAAAAAGGGATATCTCAAGGTCCAATTTCACCAAGAGGGATCAATCGAAAGAAAAAGTGGACAAAATTGGAAATTGCCATTTTTAGGAAAAATAGAAAATTTTGCAAATTTGGGGAAAAGTATATAAATGATCAAATTGGACAAAATTGAAGGTTCAAAATGGAATAAGACCTATAAATAAGGATATTGGAAGGTCCAATTTGAAGTGGAGGTGAATGAATAATCAATTTGAAGAGAAAGAGGAAATAAGGATTTAGTGCTTAAATAATTTTTTTTTGCAAATTTGGAGAAAACTACAGAGATGGTCCAATTCTGTAAAAATTGAAGTCCCTAGTTGGTAAATAATAAATAAATATGGATATTTGAAGTAGATCCAAAGGAAGAGTCGATTGGAAGAGAAACTAGAAAATCGAGAAAATTCTCAATTTTGAGGAAAATGGGAAAAGAACTAAATCAAAAAGGAATTCAGATATAAAAATTGGGTAAAATTGGTCCAACTCCAATTCAATATAAGAAAAAGGCAATGGAAAAAGAAAATCTGGAAGATTGGCCCGTTTAGAGTAAAATCGAGGTTTTAGGGGTTAAAGGGCAATTTTGGAAAATTCGAAAAAATAGAATCCAAGCTAAAAAAATTGCAAAACTTTACAGAATTATGTTTTAGGATGGTAAAAAGGAAATGAGAAAAAAAAACCTCAAAATTAGGGCTGAAATGCAAATAGGCTAAATTCGGGGGACTAATATGCAATTTTAGAGAAAAATCGAGAAAAAATAGAAAATGAGCTCAGAAAATTATGAAAACTTTCAGAACTGAGTTTTATATTGGATAGAACATATTGAAGAAGAAAAATCCAAAATTGGAGCTGGAATGAAAATAGACAAAGTTCGGGGGTATTAAATCGAGATTTTAGAAGAAAAATCCGACAAAAATGCAAAACTAGCTCGAAAAATTATGAAAACTTCCAGAACTGAGTTTTATATTTGATAGAATGGATTAGAGAAGAAAAATCCGAAATTGGAGCTGGAATGAAAATAGACAAGGTTCGGGGGTATTAAACCAAAATTTTAGAAGAAAAATCCGGGAAAAATGCAAAACGAGCTCGAAAAATTATGAAAACCTCCAGAAATGAGTTTTAAATTGGATAGGATGGATTGAAAAATAAAAATTCAAAATTGGCGTCCATTTACAAATAGATCAAGTTTGGGGGTTAAAATGCAATTTTATCAATCAAACCAAAAAAAGACCAATTTGCAAATAAAAAAGGAGGAATGGCCTGGAATATTCAAGACCATTTTTGGCCAGCACATAGAGAGGAGGGGAGAGGATTGATCAACTTGATTCAATGGCCAAGATTGGGTAGCAAGATGACATTTTTAAAATGAAGGACAAGATTCTCCACTACTTACCTATGTGGCATTCTTGGCCAATAAGAGGTGAATAAGACCCTTAATTTAAGGATAGCATCATGCAAAAAGGGGACAAAAACCCTGAATTTAAGGAAAGCATCATGCAAAAAGGGGGCAAGAAATAGCCATGTGACAAAGGTGTTGGGAGAGCATGCAAAGCATGACAAAGGCCAAAAAAAAAAAGATTTTTCTCTACACTAAGAGGGGGGCCGGCCAAGAGGTACGAAGGGAACTCTCTCTTCATTTTTTTCACTACACTCACTGCATTTGAGAAGAAAAAAATCAGTAGCTAAAAAGATAACAAAAGAAAAGGGAAAGGAAGAGAGAAAGAGGAGAAAATGAGTGGAACTTTAAGAGGATTTTGGAAGCTTTGCGAGGTAGCTTTCCTTTCTCCTTTTGTTTTATGATTTTCTTAGCATTTCCATGTCTATGATTTCTTCTCTTCTATGTCATGTTCATCTTCTCTTCTTCAAAAAGGTTTTTTAAAAGGGTTTTAAGAAGGCTTTCTTCTATTCTCTACAAAATATCAAAGTTTGCAAAAATTCTTCCCTATTTTCTTCTCATAGCCAAAACATGTTGGTTATATTGTGTTTGTCTTTTGCTTGGTTTTCTTGCTTGCATGTTGGATGTGGGTTTCACCATTGTGGTAGGATAGATTTTTTCTTTTGTTTTCTTTTTAAAAAAAATGAAATAAAAGGTTTGAGAAGCTTGAGGATCTTGATTTTTATCAAGTGATTTTGGTTAGGTAGGACTATGTCTAAAGAACCAACCACTGAGCCAACTTTGATTTTCTTTGCTTTGTTTATTTTTTAGTTCATGATTAATCATTTTCATGTGTTTGTATTGAAATAAAAAGGATTGAGAAGCTTGAAGATATTGGTTTTACCAAGTGATTTTGGTTAGGTAGAACTATGTCTAAAGAACCAACCATTGAGCCAACCTTGATTTTTCTTTTCTTGTTTATTTTTTAGCTCATATTTGATCATTTTTATATGTTTTTATTGTTGGAAAATCATGCATTCATATCATTCTCAACTTGATTTTTGGCTAAGACCAATCAATGGTCTATATCCAAAGTCTCTTGTGCAAACTAGTTGGAAAAATGATGATTTGTAAATTGGATAGTTTGATTTGGGCAATATTATTCCTAGGTATTTTTGGTCTGAATTTAAAACTGATTTTTTATCATATAGTTCATCATGTTTTAAGTCAAAAATAATTTTTCCAGAATTTTTAGAATTTTTCTTCAAGGGTAAAAAAGTGGTTTTCGGTAAAACAGTCTTTAACTAGTATTATGTTTTTGGGTAATATTCTTCCTAGGTATTTTGGTTCAAATTTAAAAATGATTTTTCCTCATATAGTTCATCATGTTTTAAGTCCAAAGTAATTTTTCCAGAATTTTTAGGATTTTTCTTCAAGGGTAAAAAAAATAGTTTTCAGTAGAGTAGTCTTTAACTAGTATTATGTTTTTGAGACCACTTTGGCCTTTGGTCTGATTTTAAGACTGATTTTTCCTCATAAATACCATCATGTCTCAAGTCAAAACTATTTTTTTTAGAATTTATTGAACTTTTTATAAATGGTATAAAAATAGTTTTCTAAAACCGGTTTTTGGAGTCAAAATGAGTTTTTCTAAACTAGCAAATTTCTGATTTTATTTGAAAAAAATGAGGGGCTGGTTGGAGTCATTAGCTACTGTTTTAGGATTTTTTCTTTGTTATCTCAAGGATAAAAATTGGTTTTACAAAGATTGGGTCATGGGTAGCTAATCCGGGTTTCAAAAAATTTACATTTTTCTTAATCAGAGCCCAAAATCATTCAACGTAAAGATCCTATTTAAGTTTCTTTCAAAGGTAGTCGGACACCTTTTTAGGTGTACGGATGTCCTTTCTTCAAGTGAGAAATACATCTTCATGCATTGCAGATTTTTTATGTTTTTATTTAATTTAGTGTAAAAAACCATATTTTTCAGTTTCCTAAACATTTGGCGAGAATTAGTTCCTAATCTTTGCCGGGTTTGCCGGGGAGGTTAGCAAATTATTCAATGCACTTGTTTATGGAATCAAAAGGTATGATTTTCATTTTACTCAGAATCATGTAAATGTCATATGAAACAATTATTTTCCAAGCTTTCTGGGTTTGCCAGGGAGTACGATAATATCTTTCGACATATGCAATTTATGTGATTCCTCACATGAAAAATTAATTTCAAAATGAAGATGTGTGCATATTCCATGATATCTACATTAGTCATCTTATTTATGCAAATTCTATGTTTATGAATATTCCATGTTGATGTCATTTTATATTCATATTGGTAATGTGATCATGATGTGATTATAAATATTCTATGATGATGTCTTTTGTGGTTTTTGCCTATATGATCTCTTTGTTTACCATGTTATTCATTCTTTTGGTCATGTCATTTAGATTTGGCCATGTCAAGCATGCCATGTAATTCATTCTTTTGGCCATGTCATTTAGATTTTGCCATGTCAAGCATGGCATGGCATGTCATTCATTTTTTTGCCATGTCATAATAGGATTTGCCATGACATTAATTCATATGCCATGTCATTAATTCTTTTATCATTTTTTTCCATGTTAAGCATGCCATCTCATTAATTCTTTTTTCATATCAGTTAGATTTTGCCATGTCAAGCATGCCATATCATTCATTCTTTTAGCCATGTCATTTAGATTTTGCCATGTCAAACATGCCATGTCACTAATTCTTTTGCCATGTCATAATAAATGTTTGCAATGCCATGATATTTGCATCTTAGTATTGATTTGCATATTCATAATGAATTTTTTATGATTTAAAATGCATGAAAAATAATTAATGGTTTTTAATAAAACAAGGTTATTCCCGAGTTAAAATAATTAATGAGTTCTCTACTGAGTCTGCCGGGGAGGATATCATCAATTATCATTAATGACGGAATATCTTTTTTCAAAAAAAAGGATGATTCGTTGAATTTTTAAAATAAATAAATTTTTTATATTTTGTCGGGTCTATCGGGGAATATAGAAAATTTTGTGTTAATAAATTCCGGATCATTCTCAAATAATATAATTGTTATTTTTGAGGGAATTATTTTTAAATATCAAATATAAAACCGACTTTTACCAAGACTCGAGATAACACACGATTAATACGGTACCGTCTTATACGAGCGTTGTGGGGGTGCTAATCCTTCTCGAACCCGCACTTATTTTCTCTGGTTCAAAGCACAGACTTCAAAATTGGTTTTAAAAAAAGTGTTTTAATTAATTTTAAAATGTTTTACGAAAACCGGTTTTAATAAGTGGCCTATCACACCTTGCCAAAAAAGATTGGTGGCGACTCCATTTCTTTTTCGAGGTTGTTTTCAAACGCTCACAATTTTAATCTAAAAGGAATTAAGTCGTCTTTTCCTCTTCTTCTCCCCATACTTATTATTGTTGTTATTTTTAAACGTGCTTGACGGGTCGCGATATCACGTATACGACAGCTTGGCGACTCCATTGGGGACACTTAGAGAGTCAGTCCTAGAAATAGTCGTGTGTTATCAAAAGTCTCGGTTTTATCTGGTATTTGATTTTTGTACCCAATTTTTTTTAAATAATAAGTAGAATTTTGAAAACAATAAAATGTTTTGAAAATGTTCATACTCATACTCATGTACATGCATATTATTATTATTCTCTGGTTATTTTGTTGAATATTGTTGATCTTTGCTTAATTAATGCTTTACCTTGTTTGTTCTTGTCCTTAATAAATGGTTGGGGTAGTTAGAATAAGGGTTATAGAATAGGTGGTGAAAGGTTTGTTTATTCCTCCTCACACACTATACGTGCATTTTCATAACATAAGCCCTATACCCGGGTTCTGTCTCTTTTAGGTGGAAGCAAAGTAACTAAGCCTTCGTGATTAACAATCCGCATGGGCTAGTGAAACATTTCCGGAGTACTAAAGTACCTACGCCTTCGTGATTAACAATCCGCTTGGGCTAGGGAAATATGCTCTAACAAATTGAACCCATTTCTATCGAGGTGCCTTACTAGCCTTCACCGGTGTAGTGAGGAACAATTTGGAGCCGTTAGAACCTAATGCAACCCCATATAGTGAACCTAGGCAAAGCCACTTCCGTTAGAAGTACTAAAGTTAGGAACACATGGAGGGACATTTCTAACCCTTTTATCCTTTATTCTATATTCCTAATAAGCCTTGCAAATTGGGCGATGATGAACGCACATAATATCGCCCGTAATAAGTTTGATGTTCAGTCCCAGAGGTGTCATAATGCTAAAATTTTGTTGACACCATCAGGGACAATTATTGGTTTGGATCATATATTATTTTGCTATTATTTGAATATTTTCCCTTACTAATTCGTTTACTTTCTCTTTCATGCATTTTTGTCATCATTCACAAGGAAGGTTATTGGTCTCGGGATAGTATTCAACCAAGAGGGCTCTCATGGAGGGTCAGTGTGCCTCAGTGGTCGAGAAACATATAGTGGTGAGAAAACGCTCCGAAGAGGATCAGCGGGGTAATGGGAATCGTTTGAAAGTGGGGTATGTATCAATATTGCCAACCAAAGTTGATCTCACTATCCGGCAAAACGATCTCCGTGGGCTGATGGATATATGGAATAGTGGGACAGAGTAAAAAAAGAAGCTTCCACTCAAATTTATGGGGACATAGCACTGTTAATCCTAATCAAGGTCAGCGATGAGTTAATCCGAGCCGTGGTGCAATTTTGGAATCTCGCCTATCGATGCGTCACCTTCAACCGGGAGGATATGACTCTGACTATCGAAGAATATTTGACACTGTTGCATATTGAGAATGCCATCCCATATCGTATTTAATTGAAAGATTCAAAGACGTTGGGTTTTAAGAAAAAAGTGTCCATGATTTTAGGGGTGGAAGAAGCTAGGTCGAGAGTCACGTGGTCCAAAAAGGAGCAAACAATTGCATCTCATGGGATACTGTACGAGCCTTAATCCATAGTCATTCTAGTAAGGAGTTGGCTAGAAACATCTTTGCCTTAGCTATCTATGGGTTAGTTATCTTCCAAAAGACATTGGGATACGTGGATGTTGCAGTAGTAGATCTTTTTGAGAGGTTAGAGCAGAAGATAAACCAGGCCCCGACAATTATAGCAGAAATAATTCGGTCCCTAAATTTCTGTAGACGGGGAGGAAAAGGGTGCTCTGTGGGTTGTGCACAGCTTCTCTACATATGGATTCTAAGTCACTTTTGGAAGCAAGAAAGAGTTCATCTCTGTGCCCGTATTTGAAGTCTTTTGCACCAATTAGTGAGTTTCTCAAGAGGGATTGGCTCGAAGATAGGATCGAAGAACAGTGGATCGACATACTCCAAAACCTTAAGACTGAGATGGTAACCTGGAGAGCTCCATGGATAGCTCCTATGCCGATGTTGTACAAGTGTGGGGATAAGAAATGTGTCCCATTGTTAGGAGTATGGGGAGGTGTGAGTTATGCGCCTCTGCTAGTATTAAGGCAATTGGAATCTCGTCAGTTCATACCTACAACCCATGGGCTTGATGTGTTGGAATTTGCCTACGGAGAGGACGGGTACTTAGGGAAAGTGCGCGAAGTTGTAGTGGCATGGAAGAAAACTTATCGGGTAGAGGTGGCTTGGTATGCTGATAATGCCACACTAGATTACATGGAATGGAGAGCCAAAAGGGTTAATGGTAGACTGTTGGCACCCGATGAGAGGTATATCTCACTTATGGATCTACAGTCGGAAGAAGTGGCATTTGAGTTAGAGGTCATGAAATCGAAATTTGAAAAAGAAAAGGTTCGAATAAGCAAGGAGGTTACCCGACTCCTCAAAGAGATCGAGGACTTGAAGATTAGGGAATCGATTCGGGAAATGGAAGCAGAGAAGGTCAAGAAAAGAGAGAGATACTTTCAAGAGTGATCTTAGGAACCTGCATTTGGAGAATAAAAGGTTTCGATTTGAACTGAAATATGAAGGGGCCGCTAAATCTTCCAGGGAATGGTAGAAAGAAGTCGACAATCTCAAAAAAAAAGAGCGACTACTAGAAAAGGAAAGCGAAACAGGAGAAGTCAGAGCTGTCAGACTTGCGTAAGAGAAGTGAGTTAAGGAAAACTCTCACACCGTTGTTTCTACTAAACTGTTGGGATGTCAACTAGAAAATGAAAGGTTGCGGGCTAGGTTGAAAGTTGAAAAAGCAAAGCAGTCCGGAAAAGGGGCACTATGAAGGAGACTCCGAGATACGGGGAAGGTCACTTTAGGGCCATCATAGTTGTAATGACACTTTGACTTCGGATAGAAAGGAAATAGATTGGCAAATTACTCAATAGATGCTAGATTTTCTTAGGCAAGGTTATTATGCAATATGAACAGATCTTGTTGTTTTATCATTGATGTATTTAATTTAGTAATCAATGGAAGATCGCTTCGTTGAAATTATCCCGGGGCCAATACTTTCAAATGCATTCATTTATTTAGTCGTTCAGTTATCCATTTGTTAATTTTATCATTAATATTTTTGTTCATTCATTCGTTTATCCATTCATTCATAACAAAATACAAAGAATATGTCACAAAGTTCTAATCCATGGTATTTAAACTTAAGGTATAAAGATTGGGCATCCTAAAAAAAACTCAAATTTTCAACGCCAACATAGCACCAAATCACGAACCAGAGCCATGGAAAGTGAACACACAACTCACATTAAAAGGAAGGAGAGAACGCAAAGGGAATTACAAGAGCAGTTAAAAAAGTCCCAGGAAGAGTCTAGGGAATAGATGACTAAGATAATGGAAATGATGTCTGCCGTACTTTGAGAAAAGGGGCATATTGGGAATTCAACTGTAAGAAGAGAGGCAGAAAATCAAGGGGTTCAACTAGAGACTGTATTGTTAAATGGTCAATCGTCTCAGAGCACTGAAAATTAACCACCGGCAGCTGCAATGCCATTCATATATGTCCAACCCCATTTGAGAGCATAGAATAAGGTGCCGATTGGCGCAAATATTGGAAATATCTTGACAAACCCCATTGAAGTCCCAGATTTGGATGACCTGGCTGAGCAAGAAAAGGTAAAGATGGCAGAACTGAAAAAGGTTGAGCTGGTTGAGTCACAGAAGAAATATCAGTTGTTGGAAGAGAGATTGCGGGCTGTAGAAGGGGCTGAATTATTTGGCAGTCTTTATGCTAAGGAGCTGAGTTTAGTTCCTGGTCTTGTGATCCCACCCATGTTTAAAACACCAGACTTCGAGAAATATGATAGGACTACTAACCCTTTTGTACACTTGACAATATACTGTCGAAAGATGATTGGGCATGCTGATGATGAGAAACTGTTCATTCATTGTTTTCAGAATAGCCTTACTGGGTCGGCAACTCGATGGTACAATCAGCTCACTCGAAGCAAGATCCGCTCCTAGACGGACTTGGCTAGGGCCTTTTTGGAGCACTATAAGCAAGTATCTGACATGGTGCCTGATAGGCTATCCTTACAGAATCTAGAAAAGAAAGCTACTAAAAGCTTTAAGCAGTATGCGCAAAGGTGGTGGGATATGGCTACTCAGGTGCAACCTCCTCTAATGGACAAAGAGACCACCGTTCTCTTTGTCAATACTCTAAAGGCGCCGTATTATGAAAAGCTGGTGGGTAATGCCACTAATAACTTGGCAGACATGGTCATATCAGGGGAATGATTGAAACCTCTATCAAGAGTGAAAAAATGGAGAGTGGGGAACTTGTTGTCCCTAAGAAAACATTCCCTGGCAAGAAGAAAGAGGGGGAAACACATGCAGTGAGTTTTGGCAACCAATTTTTCACAAACTCCTCCACATATACAACCTATCCAACCTATGACCCATACTACCCAGCCATAAACAACCTTACCCAAATCCCTTCCCATATACAGCCATATCCCAACAAGTATATTCGAGCGGCATTTCACAGCAAATAGCTGCTTCCCCAAACACTATACCAAACACCTAAAACACTACCCAGAATAACCAAAGACTGCCAAGGAACAATCAAAAGTCTCAGTTTGATCCTATCTATACAACCTACGGTGAGTTGTACCCTAAGCTGCTATAGGGGTAGCTCATCGTACCAGTGTACCTCCAACCTTTGAAACCACCATATCCTAAGTACGACTTTAATGCTCACTACGCATACCACCTAGGAATTCAAGGACACTCTATTGAAAATTGTATTGCCCTAAAACTAAAGGTACAGAGTCTGATTGATACTGGGATCGTGAAATTCAGATCTAGGAATGGGCCTAATAATGCGGGCAACCCATTGCCCAATCACACAGAAGCTAAGGTGAATGCAGTTTGGTCAGACGAAGTTGGTAGGGTCAAAAGGGACATCAGTGAGGTGAGGACACCGATGCTAAAAGTTTGGTTTGAAATGGTTAAGGCTGGTTTGGTTCAGGCTGAAGCAAGTTTGAAAGAGATTACAATTAGGTTAGAGAACTTTTGTCCGTTTCACTGGTGTGACGGTCACATTACACAAAAATGTGAAGCTTTTCTAGCCAAGGTCCAAAAAATGATGGATATGGGCGAAACCCATTTTTATGAGAAAATAGAAGAAGAGATAGATGCAACCGAGAGTAAAGTAGGCTATGGGGTGGACAGACCCCTGATTATCTACTATGATGAGCCGAAAGAAAAGGATATCCAATTGATAAGGAAACGACGCCTAGATTAATCATAGAGTTACCATCTCATTTCTCTTACAAGGAAGACAAGACGGTGCCTTGGAAATATAATTGTAGCATAGTAATGCCAGGGTTTTCGAGCCAAAAAACAACAACTGCTGATGATATAACGAGAGTGGGTCATCTAATTCATAGTGGTAGATGCTACGCCCCAGGGAACAGCTGAACATAGTCAGATGAGAAAGATGGGAGGACTTGATAAAGGGAAGAGGACAGTAGAGCTGGTTCATATAGAGGTAGAACAGTAAGAGGAAACGGAGAAGAATTCATCCCCAGTTAATAAAATGAAAGAGCCAGTAACCGAGAAGGAAGTCTGTGAATTCTTGAAGTTTATCAAACACAGTGAATACAGTGTAGTAGAACAACTGCACTGCCAATCGACAAGGATTTCAGTCCTTTCACTATTGTTAAACTCAGAGCCACATTGAAACGCTCTATTGAGAATCTTGAACCAAGCATATGTGGCCAGCAATATATCGGTAGAGAAGTTAGACCGATTAGTGGGGAATATACAGCTGATGACTTCATTTCTTTCAGTTATGACGAGATACCACCTAATGGCATAGGATCTACTAAGGCCTTGCACATAACCACTACATGCAAAGGACATATTCTACCTTGAGTGCTCCTAGATAATGGATCCTCTTTGAACGTGATGCCCTTGGAAACCTTGTCCAAATTGCCAATCGATATGTCTTACATGCTGGCAAGCCATACCATAGTCAGAGCCTTCGACGGCACTCATCGGGAGGTGATGGGGAGTATTGAAATCCTGTTTCAGATAGGTCTATGTACTTATGAAGTTAAATTCCAAGTAATGGACATCACCCTATCCTATAACTGTTTGTTGGAAAGGCTGTGGATTCACTTTGCCGGGGCTATGTCGTCACCTCTCTATCAAAAGTTGAAATTTGTGATGGAAGGACGCTTAGTCAGTATGTCAAAAGAAGAGGATATCATAGCTTCTGCGTCCACTGATTCCCCTTATATAGAAGTGAATGAGGATGCTGTGGAGTGCTCGTTCAGGTCGTTGGAATTTGTCAATGTTGTATTCATCACCGAAGGCACAGAATCCCATAGCCGAAGTTATCTAGGAACACCAGGTTAGGGGTGAAGCGACAGTGGGAAAAAGATGCCGTGCGGGAAAAGGATTAGGAAAATACCTTCAAGGAATGGCCAGAGCGATAGAAGCGGCTGGAAAGAAAGACCGACTTGGTATTGGGTACCTTCTTAAAGCCCATGAGAAAAGAAGGCAAGTTAAGAAGAACAGGAATAGGAGGTTGGCCCGACTTTCAGGTATGGATATAGATTGGGAACCCATAACTTTCCTTTCGACCCTTCACAATTTCGCTCCGGAGGATTCGAATATGGAAAGAAGAATTCTGATGATGTGATGGTTATGTTAGAACAAGCTTTCGAGAAGTTCTACGTGAATGAGGATGAACAACTGCAAGAAATGATGATCGACATGGCCGAAGTAGAAGTGCTGGGGAATGAAAGCGCAAACTGGATGGTGCGCCCATGTCCTCCGGGTTATAAGTTGACAAATTGGAGTGTAACCGAACTCCTTTTAGCTATTAGGTCTACTCCGGAGTAATGCTCTGAATCAATCTTAATTGCCTTTATCCAAGGGCATTAAGAATCCTTCTGTATGGGCTTAAGTTTACAAGTTTTCATTTAATAAATAACAATCACGTTGCATTTTCTTCATATTGATTTGTCAGTATTCTTCCATTATTTTTACCTATATGCCTTTCTATATTGTTTTTTCTCTCAACCATTTCTAGGTGTCCGGATGCAAAATATGAGGACTGTCCTGTCAATAATTCTGAAATTGATTTTGAAAAACCCATTTGTACGGGTGATTTTGATGTCAACGAAGATGCCGAAGATTATGGTTTGCCTCCGGATTTGTTGAGAATAATAGAACAAGAGGAGAATCAAGTATTGCCTCATAAAGAGCCGTTGAAAGTGATAAATTTGGGAAATAGAGAAGAGATAAAGGAGGTCAAGATTGGGCTCAATTTCACCATCAACAAGCTATGAACTGATAGCCTTACTCCAAGAGTATGTCGATGTATTTGCATGGTCATACCAAGACATGCCAGGGCTGAATTTCGATATTGTGGTACACAAGCTCCCTGTACAGCCAGATTACAAGCCAATTCAGCAGAAATTGAGAAGAATGAAGCCTGAAATGCTGTTAAAGATAAAAGAAGAGGTGAAAAAGCAGTTTGATGCCAGATTCTTGGAAGTGGCAAAATATCCGGAATGGGTAGCGAATATTATCCCAGTTCCGAAGAAGGATGGCAAAGTACGGATGGGTATTGATTACCGAGATTTGAATAGGGCCAGCCCTAAAGATAAATTCCCATTGCCTCATATTGATACCCTGGTGGATAATACTATGAAGAATTCTATGTTCTCCTTCATGGATGGGTTCTCGGGGTACAATCAGATCTGGCACCGAAAGATTTGGAGAAAACCACGTTTGTGACGATGTGGGGAACGTTTTGCTATAGAGTGATGCCATTAAAATTGAAAAATGTCGGGGCAACATACCAAAGAGCCATGGTAACTTTGTTTCATGGTAAGATGCATAAGGAGATCGAATTCTATGTTGATGATATGATCGCGAAGTCGCAAGGAGAAGATGAGCATGTTGTGAATCTTAAAAAGCTCTTTGAAAGATTAAAAAAGTTTTGACTCAAACTCAACCCGGTAAAATACACTTTCGGAGTCACTTCGGGGAAGTTGTTAGGTTTTGTTGTCAGTAAAAAGGGAATCAAGATTGATCTGGATAAAGTGAAGGCCATCCAAAATTTGCCACCGCCTCGTACTCAAAAGGAAGTGAAAAGCTTTCTAGGAAGATTAAATTACATTGCTCGGTTCATTTCTCAACTAACTGACAAGTGTGACCTAATATTTAAGTTACTTCAAAAGCGTGATCCGGGAGAATGGGATGAAGGGTGTTAGATAGCCTTTGATAAGGTCAAACATTATCTATCAAACTCTCCAGTGTTGATGCCGCCAGTTCCAGGGAAATCGCTGATACTGTATTTATCGATATTTGAAAGATCTATAGGCTGTGTATTAGGGCAGCATGATGAGGCTGGAAGGAAAGAACAAGCAATTTATTACCTCAGTAAAAAGTTCACAGAGTATGAGTTGAAGTACTCATCGGTAGAAAGGTTTTGTTGTGCCTTAGCTTGGACTGCCTGGAGACTCAAACAATACATGTTGTATCACACGACATGGTTGATTGCAATGCTAGATCCCATCAAGTATATGTTGGAAGTGCCCTCATTGTCAGGAAGAACGACTAGATGGCAAGTTTTGCTTTCTGAATATGACATCGCGTATGTGAGTCAAAAAGATATAAAAGGCAGCGTAGTAGCCAAATTTCTATCAAGTCGAGCGGTAGAAGATTATGAGCCTCTAAACTTTGATTTCCTGATGAAGACTTGATGTGTGTCTCACAAGAAGATAGGACTTTCTCTGAGAAGAAAACATGGAAAATGTATTTAGGTGGTGCCTCTAATGCCATGGGGCACGGGATCGGTGCGGTGCTCATATCCTCTAAGGAAGATTATCATCCTTTCACTACCAGACTGGATTTTGATTGTACAAACAACACTGCAGAATATGAGGCGTGTACCATGGGTCTTCGTGCTGCTATTGAAAGAAAGATTAAGACATTATAAGTATTTGGAGATTCAGCTCTAGTGATATACCAATTGAGGGGAGAATGGGAAACCTGAAATGCAAATCTAATCTGATATCGAGAGCTTATATTGAGTTTGATTGAGGAATTATAAGAAGTGAGTTTCAATTACCTACCTCGAGAAAAAAATCGAATGGCAGATGCTTTAGCAACCCTATCATCAATGTTCGAATTAAATGAAGGGACTGAGGTTGTGCCAATAAAGATGAACATATACGAGTCTCCTGCCCACTGCTTAAGTATCGAAGAGAAGACGGATGGTCGCCCTTGGTATTTCAACATCTTGCAATACATCAAGAGTCAACAGTATCTTGAACAAGCAACAAAAAATGATAAGAGAACCCTGAGGATATGTCGATGGGTTTTGTCTTAGATGGGGAAATCCTTTACAAGAAAGGGAAGGATCAGGTTCTATTGAGGTATGTCGTTTTAGCTGAAGCTCAGAGAATTCTCAAAATGGTCCATGAAGGGATATGAGGTACTCATGCCAATGGCCACATGCTGGCTAAACAGATTATGAAGGCTGGATACTATTGGCTAACAATGGAAGGGGTGGTGCACTTAAAATAGTGTATCTTATTTAACCTTGCACTTAAAAAGAATCAATTGTAAGTATAGTAATATGCAAGGGTCAAATCCATAGAGATTCGGTTTTAATTTATAAGTTGTTTGGTTTAAAACTTTAGTTCTAAGACAAGAAATAAAATAAAGGAAAAAGGGGGGTTTTGAAATAAGTGAAAGTAAAACAAATCAGATTAATAAAAGTGCAAGTAATTAAAGAGAACAAGTCAAATATGAGAAAAGTATGGTTAAGGTTTCATTCTCCACCACTAGACATCATTAAGAATCAATTTCATATCTATCAACATCAATTAACTATCAAAGTTATCAACCGAAGATAACAACCTCCCGTGTTACCCCAATCCTTCCTTAGTTCGTTGCTAAATAGGACGAACACCGCTACTTAATCTCTAACCATCAAATAACCTAACATAAACATCACTATATTCAAAGTGATAGCAGCTTTATGATAAGATAGATAGGTTGATCTAAGCAATAAACACATAAACATGGATTCATTCAACTTAGGTTATGTTCCACTTTGCAATTAGTGAAAACTTGACCATAATTATTAACCACAAATTGCCACTATTGAATAGGAACTCAAGACAATTACATATCATGTTTCTTAAACTAGCATTAGATAATTATCAAGATCTATATAGTGTGCACCCTAAACAAATCAAGACAACATTATGAACAATTTATATGGAAGAACATAAGCAACTTTGATAGAAAACGATGATAGATAGATTCTGAAAATTAATTACAAAACATGTCTAAGGCTTTGAAATCACCCTTAACCAAAAGGAATTTTAGCCTTGCATAGGAATTGTAAACATAAACATGAAATTAAAAGGAAAATAAGAAGAAAAACTAAAGAAAGAAAGAAGAAGAAGAATATTAATTATTCAGCTTCTAGTTCTCTCAAACTCTCTCAAACAAAGAAAAATAAGAATATTGTAGCATGTAGAAGTGTAGAGATCAGCTCCCCTTTGTTCTCTATTTATAGGCAAACTTTAGGCCATCCCATAGGTGACTTGTGGTTGACTCCTTTTAATTAATGTTGACTTGGGGATTTTTTTCCTTTCAAGGAAATGTGGTGGCTGACTTAAGGTTTTTAAGGAAAGAAATAATACTTGTCAGCCAACGTTTAATTACCTAAGGAAAGAAAGGGTTACTTGTAGCCAAAGAACTCTTAAACAAGGAAAGATGCTTTACTTGCAGCCAAAGCATAATGTAAACAAGGAAAGTCTTAGCTGATTTGGTTCTCCTACTTTGACTAGGATTAGCTTTAAGGAAAGATTCTAGCAATTAATGTAAGGTTGAAAAGTTGACAGCCACTAATCCTACTTTGACAAGGATTAACATATATTTCAGCTAGGGTAGTAACAAGGGACAAATTAAGGCAGCCGTATTGGTTAAATAAAAGGGTGGTGGCTGCACAACTTCTAATGGGATTAAAGTTGCCGCTAGCCCTAATTTTGGTGTGGGAGTGGGTTTTCCAACTAAGGTTTTTAAGGATAAAGAGTATATGATAAGCCACTAGTTTATTTATGGAAGGTTTAGTTAGGTTTAGCCACATAGTGTCTTCTTGATAGGCAGCCAGCTTTCCTTTGTGCTAGAAGCTTCATTTCTTGTCCAAATTCACTATTTTTAACTCCATAGCAATCTTTATCTTCCAAAACACCTACAAAACACAAAACCATAGTAAACTATCAAGGATTTCAAGGAACTAAGCATAAAATATAAGGAATTGATATATGAAAATATATGAATTTAAGCACTTATCAAATTCCCCCACACTTAGTCCTTTGCTAGTCTTGGAGCAAAATCAAAAAGAGATAAAAGTAAGAAAATTGAATGCAGTTCACTTTCAATAACAATTAGAGGCAATCATTGGATAAGTCTTATAAACTAATTAATCGCTTAAAGAGTTCATAAAGAATCATGCTTGAATGTAAAAAAAAAAAATTGAGTTAAGCCAATATTAACATAACATATCTTAATCAAAATAATACATGTTCAACTTAATCTCAACTTTTCACATGGGATACTCTCATGATTTTCACTCAATATAGTAGTGGTAATGTGTTTACACTCAATCATTCTCATGAAAATAGTCCTACCATATGCTTGCTTATCCACCTAATCTCCACTATTTAGATCATACAACTTCATAAATCAAGAGGTCTTTATTCAAGGTTGTAATGGGGCCAAGGGGTAATAATGTGGCTTAAGAATAAAAGATAAAGGATATTACAAAAGTTCCAAAGACTTCATAGAATTTAGAGACAAAATAAGATTTTGCAAATAGAACTTTCTCAATATTCTTTAAAAGTATATAATCATATAGGCTAAATATTTCATGTTGAGCCTTTGCTTCATTCTAATCAACTTTGTAACATCTTTTTTTTGTTCTTTTCCCAAAAGTTCAAGAGATGATTTATATATATATATATATATATATATTTTATAGGAATGTATTTTTACAATGTTCCCTTTTCTTTTTCTCTTGACTTCTGCCTTTCTCCTCCCCCATACTTATCTTTTGTATCTAACCCAGCTTTTTAATAAGAATCCCTTGTTTTTACAATATGTCTCATACATTCAATTCATCTTTAGAACAAGGGTAGAGATATAAATGTGTTTAGGCTAGGTGTAAGATGTGGTTACCAAAGAAATAGCTCATTCAAGCTCAAATTGGTTCACTAAGGGGATGTTCTCTTGGAACATCAATAGGGGATGGCTGATTTGGCCCTGGTTAAAAATCCTAATGCCTCTATCATATCCATGTTGTCATATGCATCAATATAGTCTCGAACGGTTTAAAGCAAGTTCTAGAGAAACATGTTATCATAAGAGCACACAAGAAAGAAATTGGATTGATATGTACAATACATCAGTCATATAGGCTCAAGAACTCACAAGGATGATTATACAAGTCAGATTTAAGTCTAAACATGCTTCTTTTTCAATCAACATATCATATTAACATTGGCTTATAAAGATAATATAGTATCAAGCTTAATTCTCATGAAAATCTTTTCACCAATACTAGTTTTTAGACCTATTCAATTCATATCTCATCATAGTATTAAAATAACTAAAACACACTAAAAACAAACTAAAAAGACTTAAAACAAAACAAGCTAAAAGAAATCCTAAATTCTTCCCCCCACACTTAATTCTTACATTGTCCTCAATGTAATACTATTATCCCAAATATAAGAATCATGTGTAAAAGAAAAGAATTACTAAACAAAACAAACTAAAGAAAAGCAATAAAATATAGAATGATGGAGAGTAAGAAATAGCAAATCTGATTGTCATAGATGCTCTCCATCCTTTTGGGTTGCCTCCCAAGAAGCGCTTGGTTTATTATCCTTAGCCCGACTTGGACTTTATGAAAACACTATTCAACATAATTGGGCTCAAAGAGGGGTAGTTCCTCTATATCTTGTATTGGAGTGTTCTCATAGTAAGGTTTCAACCTATGTCCATTCACCTTGAATTCAATACTTGTTTTTGATTTTTGATCTCAACTGCACCATGAGTAAAAACATTAGTAATAACAAAAGGTCAAATCCATCTAGAACGTAACTTACCAGGAAACAACTTAAGACGAGAATAGAAAAGAAGAAATTTTTGTCCAACAATAAAGTTCTTTCTTAAAATCATTTTATCATGGAAAGCCTCAGTCTTTTCTTTGTAAATTCTAGAATTCTCATAAGCATCATTCCTTATCTCCTCAAGTTCTTGTAAGTGAAGTTTTCTTTGCTCACCTGCCTCATCCATCTCCATGTTACATTTTTTAATAGCCCAATAGGCTTTATTTCTAATTCAACTGGAAGATGACAAGGCTTACCATAAACAAGTCGATAAGGAGACATACCAAGGGCGTCTTGTATGATGTTCTATAAGCCTAAAGTGCATCATCAAGTCGTAAACTCCAATCCTTTTGATTTGGATTAACAGTCTTTTCAAGGATGAATTTTACCTCTCGATTTGACATTTCAGCTTGCCCACTAGTTTGAGGATGGTATGATGTGGATACCTTGTGTGTGATGTTATACTTCCTCAAAAGTGCTTGCATGGTCCTATTGCAAAAGTGAGTACCTATATCGCTGATTATAGCCTTTGGTGTTCCAAACCTTGCAAAAATGTTAGATTTGACAAAATTTGAAACAACTTTAGAGTCATTAGTCCTAGTGGCTTTTGCTTCCACCCACTTTGAAACATAATCAACGGCAAGAAAAATATAAAAGGTCCCATGAAATCCATGCCTTATACATAAAAAATTTCAATAATAAGTATTGGAGTTTGAGGCATTTGATTTCTAGCACCTAAGTTACATGTTCTTTAGCAACGATCACATGACTTGCAAAAGAGGTATGCATCTTTGAACAAAGTAGGCCAATATAATCCAGAATCAAGAACTTTTATGGCTATTGTTTTGGATCAAAAGTTTCCTCCACATGCATAAGAGTGACAAAAGGTTAGAATAGATTGAAATTCAGATTCAAATACACACTTTCATATAATCTGATCGAAGCAATGCTTCCAAAGGTAAGGATCATCCCATATGCAGTATTTGGCATCACTCTTGATCTTATTTCTTTGAGCTTGTGTCAATTCTTGTGGCAACTGCTTGGTAACTAAGAAATTAACAATATCAGCATACCAAGGAGTTGTTGTGCTAAGTGAAAAGAGTTGTTCATTTGAAAAGTTCTCATGCAATACAATGGAAGTGCATCCTCTACATGAACTAAACGGCTAAAATGGTCTGCAACCAGATTCTCACTACCTCTTTTATCTCTTATTTCCAAGTAAAATTCTTGTAAGAGGAGTATCCATCTAATCAATCTTGGTTTGGCATCCTTATTTGTGAGCAAGTACCTAAGAGCTGCATGGTCAGAAAGTATAATTACTTTAGTACCAATCAAATAAGAATGAAATTTCTCTAAAGCAAAAACAACTGCCAAAAGCTCTTTTTTCAGTTTTGGAATAATTCAATTGAGCATCATTAAGAGTTTGGGAGGCATAATTAATAGCATGTGAGGCTATGCCAACCCGTTGGCCTAAAATAGCTCCAATTGCATAATCACTAGCATCACACATAATTTCAAATGGTATATTCCAATCTAGTGGTTGCATGATAGGGGCTGATGTCAAAAGTCCTTTCAAGGTTTCAAACGCCTCTTTGCATTTATCATCAAAGTGGAAAACCATATCTTTTTGTAGCAACTTGCAAAAAGGTAATGTTATCTTTGAGAAGTCCTTGATAAATCTTCTATAAAAACCTGCATGTCCAAGAAAAAAATGAACCTCTCTCACATTTGTGGGAGGTGGTAAAGAATGCATAATATCTATTTTAGATTTATCCACTTATATTCCCTTACAAGAAATAACATGGCCTAAAACTATACCTTGTTCTACCATAAAATGACACTTTTCCCAATTCAATACAAGGTTAGTTTCCATGCATGTTTCAAGTACAAGTGTAAGGTTCTCTAGACATCTATCAAAAGAATCAGTATAGACACTAAAATCATCTATAAAAACTTCTATGATGTTCTCTACATAATCTGAGAATATGCTAACCATACACCTTTGGAATGTATCCGTTGCATTACAAAGGCCAAATGGCATTTGTCGGTATGCAAAAATACCAAACGGACAATTAAAAGTTGCTTTCTCTTGGTCCTCCAGAGCAATTGCAATTTGATTATAATTTGAAAAACCATCATGAAAACAATAATAAGAATGGCCAGCTAACCTTTCAAGCATTTGATTAATAAAAGGTAAAGGAAAGTGGTCTTTGCAAGTTGTGGAATTAAGTTTACGATAGTCAATACAAACTCGCCACCCTGTTTGAATCCTAGTAGGAACAAGTTCATTCTCATTATTTGTTACAACTGTTACACCTGATTTCTTTGGAATCACTTGGACCGTGCTCACCCATTTGCTATCTGAGATAGGATAGATCACTCCAACATCTAGGAGCTTTAGTATCTCCTTTTTCATAAATTCCATCATAGGAGGGTTCAATCTTCATTGTGCCTCTCTTGTTGGTTTTGACCCTTCCTCTAACAAAATTCGATGCATGCGCATGGATGGGCTTATTCCCTTGATATCGGCAATTGTCCACCCAATTGCTGTCTTATGCTCCCTAAGCACTCGGATAAGTCTTTCTTCTTGCGAAGGTGTGAGCTCTTTGGCAATGATGACCGGTAGTGTATCCTTTTCACCTAAGAACACATATTTCAAGTGGTTCGGTAATGGTTTCAACTCCAAATTTGGTGCCTGCAAAATGGAAGATAGAAGTTTCTCATTAGATAAAGGCAAGTCAATAAATGAAACATCAAACTTTTTATCTTTAGATAGCAACATTTGTAAAGCTGTCAATGCATTTTTCACATGGTCTTTCAAGGCTAGTTCAGTTTCCTCCATTCCGAGGTGTTTGCTAATGATCACTTCCAAACCATCTTCACTATCTAGATCATAAGATTGCTGCATCAAGGAATCAATTATGTTAATAGTAAAAATAGAATGTATATCACTAAGATACCTCATGGCTTCAAAGATATTGAAACGGATTATCTCGCCATCAAATTTCATAGTGAGGGTGCCATCATGCACATCTATTTTAGTCCTAACTGTTTTTAAGAATGACCTCCCTGAAAGAATGGGTGTTGGATTAGAAGACGTCTCATCTTCCATCTCAATAACATAGAAATCAGCAAGAAAGACCAACTCATTAACTTGGACAAGGACATCTTCTACAACTCCTCTTGGATAAGTGTTAGAAAGATCAGCAAGTTGTATTATCACACTGGTTTCCTCTAATCGTCCTAGATTAGATGAAGCATAAATTGAATATGGCATGACATTAATAGATGCTCCTAGATCTAGCATAGCATGCTCAAACCTGATGTTTTCTATCTTACAAGGAATTGTAAACATACCTGGATCCTTGCATTTAGATGGGAGTTTCTTTTGAAGAGTAGCTGACACATTCTCCCCCACACTTACCTTTTCATTACCTTTCAATTTCCATTTAGAAATGCATAATTTTTTAGAAACTTGGCATATCTGCACTTGCTTAATAGCATCTAGCAAAGGAATGTTCACTTCTACTTTCTGGAAGGTTTCCAAAATTTCATTCTCTTGCTCCTCTTTATTGGACTTTACTAACCTGCTAGGAAAAGGTGGAGGAGTTATATAAGAAGAAAATGATGGTTTAGGAGTTACCTTTTCTAATGGCTCATTGGGATGTGAAGATGATGTCTTATCCTCCCCTTGAGCACTATCCTTTTGTGGTGTCTCAAGCTGTTTCCCACTTTTTAGAGTTATGGCATCGGCATTCTCTCTTGGATTCACTATGGTTTGGGAAGGTAATTTCCTAGAATACCTTGCTTGTGATTGACTCATTATTGTTTCCATTTGTCCTATTTGAGTCTCTAAATTACAGAGACTTACCTTTGTGTCCCTTGTCTCCTGTTGAAGTTGCAATACATTAGTAGTAAGAGATTTGACAAGATCTGCTAGAGACTTACCTGAACTTTGTGGTGGTGGCACTTGTTGTCGGGTTTGGTATGGTTGTTGCATTCTTTGCTGAAAACTCGAGGGTCTATTCTCAATAGATGGGGGAGCAGCTTGTGATTGTTTCCCTCCATAATTAAAGTTTGGATGATCCCTCCATCCTGGATTATAAGTGTTTGAGTAGGGATCATAGTTCCTTGGTTGGTTCTGAAATCCACCATGGCATTCACATGTTCATTGGTGTCCTCTTGAAGTGTTGGACACATATCAGTTTGATACCCTATAATAGAACATATGCCACAAGCCTTAATTTACTGTATATTACCTACAACCAATTGTTGAACAAGAGAAGTCAGTTGAGAAATTTTTTGTTCAAGGGATGTTGTACTTACCTTATTGACTTTCTTGGGTTGTGGTAGTGGATCATGTCTCATTAAGAATTGTTGGGAATTGGCTGCCATGTTGGAGATGAGAGTTCTAGTAGCTCTGGGAGTCTTATCAACTAAAGCTCCCCCACTTACGGCATCTATCATACTTCTCTCCATAGGCATGAGACCTTTATAGAAATATTGGATGAGAAGTTGTTCACTTATCTGATGGTGTGGACATGATGCACAAAGTTTCTTGAACCTCTCCCAATATTCATACAAGGACTCTCCTTTGTATTGTCGAATCCCACATATCTCTTTTTTAATGTTGGTAGCCTTAGATATTGGGAAATATCTTTCTAAGAATGCTTTCTTCATACCATTCCATGTAGTTATGGTCCCTGATGGTAAGTAGTTGAGCCATTCCTTTGCCGAATCAGCTAGAGAGAATGGGAAGGCTCTCAACTTAACTTGCTCTTTCGTGACCCCAGTTGGTCTCATACTTGAGCAAACTACATGGAATTCCTTGAGGTGCTTATTAGGATCCTCTCCTGCAAAACCATGAAAAGTTGGGAGAAGATGAATCAAACCAGATTTTAATTCAAAAGCTACCTCAAGATTAGCATATTCAATGCATAATGGTTGTTGACCCAAGTCCGGAGTGGCTAGCTCCTTGAGAGTTCGGTTGTCAGCTGCCATCTCTCCTTGTTCCTCTTGGATGTCTTGGATCAACTCTTCACTTGAACTTTTGTATGAAGCAACAAATTCCAAGATTCTCCTAAGTCTTAAGTCTTATTCGGGAGCTTGCAACATTCACAGAAAAACAAAAACAAGAAAGTAACTAATTAGAACTGAATGTAACAATAAACCAAATAACAAATAAACTAAAATAAGCAATCCCCGGCAACGGCGCCAAAAACTTGATGCACTCAAAATAGTGTATCTTATTTAACCTTGCACTTAAAAAGAATCAATTGTAAGTATAGTAATATGCAAGGGTCTAATCCACAGAGATTGGTTTCAATTTATAAGTTGTTTGGTTTAAAACTTTAGTTCTAAGACAAGAAAATAAATTAAAATAATGGCAATTGTTTTTGAAATAAGTGAAAGTAAAAAAAATCAGATTAATAAAAGTGTAAGTAATTAAAGAGAATAAGTCAAATATGAGAAAAGTATGGTTAAGATTTCATTCTCCACCACTAGACATAATTAAGAATCAATTTCATATCTATCAACATCAATTAACTATCAAAGTTATCAACCGTAGATAACAACCTCCCATGTTACCTCAATCCTGCCTTAGTTCGTTGTTAAATAGGACAAACGCCACTACTTAATCTCTAACCATCAAATATCCTAAGATAAACATCATTAGATTCAAAGTGATAGCAGCTTTATGATAAGAAATATAGGTTGATCTAAGCAATAAACACGTAAACATGGATTCATTCAACTTAGGTTATGTTCCACTTTGCAATTAGCAAAAACTTGACCATAATCATTAACCACATATTGCCACTATTGAATAGGAACTCAAGAAAATTACAGATCATGTTTCTTAAATTAGCATTAGATAATTATCAAGATCTATCTAGTGTGCACCTTAAACAAATCAAGACAACATCATGAACAATTTATATGGAAGAACATAAGCAACTTTGATAGAAAACGATGATAGATAGATTCTGAAAATTAATTACAAAATATGTTTAGGGCTTTGAAATCACCCTTAACCAAAAAGAAGTTTAGCATTGCATAGGCATTGTAAACATAAACATGAAATTAAAAGGAAAATAAGAAGAAAAACTAAAGAAAGAAAGAAGAAGAAGAATATTAATTTCAGCTTCTAGTTCTCTCAAACTCTCTCAAACAAAGAAGAAATCAGAATATTGTAGCATTTAGAAGTGTAGAAATTAGCTCCCCCTTGTTCTCTATTTATAGGTAAATTTTAGGGCATCCCATAGGTGACTTATGGCTGACTCCCTTTAATTAATGCTTACTTGGGCTTTCTTTCCTTGCAAGGAAAGGTGGTGGCTGACTTAAGGTTTTTAAGGAAAGAAATAATACTTGTCATCCAAGGTTTAATTACCTAAGGAAAGAAAGGCTTACTTGCAGCCAAAGGACTCTTAAACAAGGAAAGATGCTTTTATTTGCAGCCAAAGCATATCGTACAAAGATTGGTATGAGATCTTGCCTTTTGCTCTCCACGCATATCGTACCTCGGTCCGCACATCTACTGATGCCACGTCATTTTCTTTGGTCTACGGAATGGAGATGGTACTGCCTATTGAGGTCGAAATCCATTCCCTTCGTGTTTTGATAGAAGTTGGCCTAGAAGAAGCAGAACGGGTTAGAGCTCGATATGAACAGTTGAATTTCATCGAAGAGAAAATTATGAAGGCTATATGCCATGGGCAAATGTATCAGAAGAGAATGATTCAGGCCCATAAAAAAGGGTTCGTCCTAGGCAGTTTCGAGAGGGAGAGTAGGTACTAAGGAAAGTTCTCCCTATTGTGAAAGATCCTCGCGAAAAAATGGGCTCCGAATTGGGAAGGGCCCTATGTGGTGAAAAGAGCTTTTTCTGGAGGAGCATTGATCTTAACTCGGATGGACGGGGATGATTTGAGAAATCCCGTAAATGCCGATGAATTGAAGAAATACTATGCTTAAAAAAAAAGTGTGATATCATGCATGTGAGAATTCGAATTATTCCAAGTGCAAAATGAAAATTCGGATTATCTATTTCCCATGGGGATTGATTTTTACTGAGAATATTCGTGCTTGGTATGAGAAATGGCCGTCTTTCATACTCCTTTCACTAAAAGAAATTATCCCTAGTTACCCTTTTGAGCCTTAAGAATTCTTTCTTTCTTTAAACCTTGGTCAAGGATTACCCTCCACACTGGGGGGCAAATGCGTGGAGAGACCTTCTTCAAAAATATGGTGAGATGCGCCATAAAAAAATCAATCACAAAAAAAAAATGTGTGAAAAGGTGTGGCAAATGAAAGCCAAGAATGAAAAAGAAACAAAAGTCAAAGAAAAAGAGAAAAGTCCAAAACAGGCGAATGTTTCGAAAATAAATTCTTCTCATGAAATGATCCTTGATCTGATTACCCTCAAACACATTTTGGGCCTACTTATCCTTTCTTTCTAAACCCGAACCTTGGCCTACATTATGTGCTTTTAAAGTCCATTTTGATCAAGCATGGGTATTTAACTTGAATGGTTTTTCCTTAGATTTTATCCCATATTTTGAATTATCATTTTTACCATGGAAAATTTTAGAATTCTCAGATGCATGCTGGAACATGAAAAAAAAGAGAGGTTTAAGCCGACAATTCGATAAGGGCGACTTAAAACCGAATGGGGGATACTTGGGTTGAAAACCCGTAAAGGGCGGCCCAAGTATTGATCAAAGATTGAATCAATGCTCCGTGAAAGGGGGAGAAAGTATCAAAAATTTAGAGAAAAGGGTAATTCTCAGTCTGACGCAACTACGGAAGCCAAGAAATTACCCAAGTAAATTGCTCATTCAAAAGAAATTTCACGTGAATTGAAAGAGGACGGGTCCAAGATATTCCGCATCTAGGGCATCTACAACCTATAACTCTAAATTTGTTTCTTGTATCCTTGATATTCATCTATGTTATCTGAAACATATTGCAATAAATTCTTGTTATCCCTTTTATGACATTTGGTTGTTTCATACCATCTTTCATTTATTTTGTGGTGCATTTTGAGTGTTATTGAATTAAATGATGATTAGTAAACATAAAAATCTTTAAACGTAAGGATTTCTTTGTATTACTATGGAGTAGGGTTAAAATTTCAAAGGAGGTCTGGAAACCACTAAAATTTGAAAACACACCGATCCTCGATACTGAAAAACTAGTCAAGAAGGGTAAATAATGGATAGATTGAAGTCACTGTCATGGAGTCAAAAAAATTTAAGGATCTCAGTGAAAATCATAAGTTAGAACTCATGACAGTTTGCAAAGACGGGAGGCTCATCAGGCAGGGCAGATAGTGGAAAAACCAAAGACATTCGTCATAAAGTTGGAAAAGCCTGTGAATCTCAGTGAAATCATGGATTAAGACTTATGACGTAAACATATAACTGCATCCATCTCTAGGAAACATGAGCATTTGCAAAACATGTGATCAACATTATTGCATTTGACTGACCTTGCAGGAATCGTAGAGAATTTTCTTTTAAATCGAACTTGTTTTTCAATTGAGTCAAGCCCCGAGATCACCTTCGAGGTATTTTCTTTTCTTTTAAATCGAACTTGTTTTTCAAATGAGTCGAGCCCCGAGATCGCCATCAAGGTATTTTCTTTTCTTTTAAATTGAACTTGTTTTTCAAATGAGTCGAGCCTCGAGATCATGGTCGATGTATTTTCTTTTGTTTTAAATCGAACTTGTTTTTGAAATGAATCGAGCCCTGAGATCACCGTTGATGTATTTTCTTTTGTTTTAAATCGAACTTATTTTTCAAATGAGTCGAGCCCCGAGCTCACCATCAAGGTGTAATCTATTCTTTTAAATCGAACTTGTTTTTCAAAAGAGTCGAGCCTTGAGATCGCCGTCGAGGTATTTCCTTTTCTTTTAAATCGAACTTGATTTTCAAATGAGTCAAGCCCTGAGATCACCGTCGAGGTATTTTCTTTTGTTTTAAATCGAACTTGTTTTCAAATGAGTCGAGCCCCAAGATCACTGTTGAGGTATTTTCTTTTCTTTTAAATCCAACTTGTTTTTCAAATGAGTCGAGTCTCGAGATCACGGTCGAGATATTTTATTTTATTTTAAATTGAACTTGTTTTTCAAATGAGTTGAGCCCCGAGATCATCGTCGAGGTATTTTCTTTTCTTTTAAATCAAAATTGTCTTTCTAATAAGTCGAGCCCCGAGATCGCCGTCGAGGTATTTCCTTTTCTTTTAAATCGAACTTGTTATTCAAATGAGTGGAACCCCTAGATCATAGTCGAGGCATTTTTTTTCTTTTCTTTTAAATCAAACTTGTTTTTCAAATGAGTGGAGCCCCAAGATCACCGTCGAGGTATTTTCCTTTCTTCTAAATTGAACTTGTTTTTCAAATGAGTCAAGCCCCGAGATCACTGTCGAGGTAGTTTCTTTTGTTTTAAATCGAACTTGTTTTTAAAATGAGTCGAACCCCGGGATTATCTTCGAGGTATTCTTTTCATTTCCAAAAGTCGAATTCTTTCCCTTGAGACGAATCGAGCCTTGGTATCCGCAAGCAAGGTATTTTTAATTCAAGACCTAAATCTTTTATCTTATGTTTTACTTTAAATTTTAAAAAAATCCCTCCTCTTTTTGCGAGCAGCCTCTATACCCGGACAAAATGGTCGTCTACTTGTCTTTACCGTATTCCTGATTCTTAGCAATAGTCAAAGAAAGGCAGCTGTAGACACCTAATTTTGTCCAGGCCCCCTAAACTGTGGGATTTCGACTGATCAAAACCCGAGAACACAGAGGAAGAGTTCAAGTCACTTACTTGTCTACCTATGTAATGCTCGCTTGTTGTAGATATGAGTAATGAACTCAACCGAATGCCTAAGGCACTCTTGTAATCAACCGGTTAAGGCAACTACAAGAACCTTTCCACAACCTATCTTGCTCCTCCAAACCAGAATGCTTTCTTCTTTGCTTCTTGATAATTCAAGCAATCAAGAACCCCTCACTCACTTTGCAATTGCACTTAGTAATCTGCCTCTGATTATTGGTGTTACACCCTTGTGTATTATCTTGGCCAAATCCTCTCCTATTTATAGCCACTCAAGGGTTGCTTCATGAAAGGGTTAAAGGACACAACCCCCTCTAGAATAGCACCCTTCATTCGTGACATAATGGTTCAGTCAACAGAACCATTGTCTTCCAAATGATCACATCTATTCGGCTATTAGGAGGGAACCTCTCTTACCCGAAACACCATGTTGTTTCGGTCCATGTGGCAACCACATGATGTATGATGCCACATGTCACAAACCAATTGGTGACACTTGTACATGATGGTGCTGATGTGTCATACCTATGTGCCACATCATCTAGGCCACCTAGCTACCACTAGCTAGTGTCACTCCACCTCATAGAGTGTCACTCACCTAGCTACCCTTCAGCTACATCTAGCTGAGTGAGCTGGTGTCCAGCTCCTTGAGCTGAGCTAGCTGGTGTCCAGCTACCTTGAGCTGAGTAAGCTTTCACTTTGAGCTCCTTATGAGCTTCCATAAGCTTATCTCATCTCCTTGCTAGTTTACCATCATCATAAATCATTCATATCAAGTTAATCTTGTGCGTACTTGGTGTATTTGTTCACTTATGTCCGAATATATCCAACATAAACAAGGTAAGTTCTTCCTTCAACTTCCCAAAATGCAGAGAATCTCCTCTCATTTCACAGTCGGGTCTCCAAGACTTTGATTCGGAGGTCAATACAAAAAAGTCAACCTGAAAAAGTCAACTTCAAAAAAGTCAAGCTCGAAAAGTCAACCACTAATAAAGTCAACTTTTGGGAAAAATCAAGATTCAAGGGTGAATTGAACAATGGTGAAGAAATTTTGATAATTTGATATCTATAATTGAAGATGGAGAGGTAGAAAGATAAATTGCAAAATTTAGTGTACGAGAAAAGCATGGAATTTTCAAATTTGGGGAAAAGTATGTAAATGACCAAATTTAATGAAATTGAAACCTGAAATTGAAAGAGGATCAATAAAAAGGGATATCTCAAGGTTCAATTTCACCAAGAGGGATCAATCGGAAGAAAAAGTGGACAAAATTGGAAATTGCCATTTTTGGGAAAAATGGAAAATTTTGCAAATTTGGGGAAAAGTGTATAAATGATAAAATTGGACAAAATTGAAGGTTCAAAATGGAATAAGACCTATAAATAAGGATATTGGAACTAGTGGAGGTGAAAGAAGAATCAATTTGAAGAGAAAAAGAAAAATAAGGATTTAGTGCTTAAATAGAAAATTTTGCAAATTTGGGAAAAAACTACAGAGATAGTCCAATTCGTTAAAATTGAAGTCCCTAGCTGGTAAATAATAAATAAATATGGATATCTGAAGTTCCAATTTGAAGTGGATCCAAAGGAAGAGTCGATTGGAGGAGAAACTAGAAAATCGAGAAAATTTCCAATTTTGAGGAAAAAAGGAAAAAAACTAAATCGAAGAGGAATTCTAATATAAAAATTGGGAAAATCGATCCAACTTCAATTCAATATATGAAAAAGGCAATGGAAAAAGAAAATCTGAAAGATTGGCCCGTTTCGAGTAAAACCGAGGTTTCGGGGCTAAAGGGCAATTGTGGAAAATTTGGGAAAAATAGAATCTGAGCTCAAAAAATTGTGAAACTTTCCAGAATTAAGTTTAGGATAGAAAAAAGGAAATGAGAAGAAAAAAACCCAAAATTGGGGCTGAAATGCAAATAGGCTAAATTTGGGGGACTAATTCACAATTTTAGAGAAAAATCCAAAAAAAAAATAGAAAATGAGCTCGAAAAATTATTAAAACTTCCATAACTGAGTTTTGTGTTGGATAGAACAATTGGAGATGAAAAATCCAAAATTGGTGCTGGAATAAAAATAGACAAAGTTCTGGGGTATTAAACCGAAATTTTGAAGAAAAATCCGGGAAAAATAAAAAAACGAGTTTGAAAAATTAGGAAAACTTCTAGAAATGAGTTTTATATTGGATAGAATGGATTGGAGAAGAAAAATCCAAAATTGGAGCTGAAATGAAAATAGACAAAGTTCGGGGGTATTAAACCAAAATTTTAGAAGAAAAATCCAGGAAAAATGGAAAACGACCTTCGAAAATTATGAAAACCTCCAGAACTAAGTTTTATATTGGATAGGATGGATTGAAAAATAAAAATCCAAAATTGGGGTCCATTTGCAAATAGATCAAGTTTGGAGGCTAAAATGCAATGTTACCAAAGAAATCGAAAAGGACCAATTTGCAAATAAAGAAGGGGGAATGGCCTAGAATTTTCTAGGTCATTTTCATCCAACACATAGAGAGGAAGGGAGAGGATTGATCAACTTGATTCAATGGCCAAGATTGGGTAGCAAGATGACATTTTTAAAATGAAGGACAAAGTTCTCCACTACTGGCCTATGTGGCATTCTTGGCCAATAAGAGGTGAATAAGACCCTTAATTTAAGGAAGCCATCATGCAAAAAAGGGACAAAAACCCTTGATTTAAGGAAAGCATCATGCAAAAAGGGGACAAGAAATAGCCATGTGGTAAAGGTGTTGGGAGAGCATGCAAAGCATGACAAAGGCCACAAAAATAAAGATTTTTCTCTCCACCAAGAGGGGGGTCGGCCAAGAGGTATGGAGGGAACTCTCTCTTCATTTTTTTCTCTACACTCACTACATTTTAGAAGAAAAAAATTAGTAGCTAAAAAGCTCTCAAAAAAAAAAAAAAAGAGGGAAATGAAGAGAGAAAGAGGAGAAAAATGGTGGAACTCTAAGAGGATTTTGGATGCTTTGCTAGTTAACTTTCCTTTCTCCTCTTGTTTTATGATTTTTTTTAGCATTTCCATGTCTATGATTTCTTCTCTTCTATGTCATGTTTATCTTCTCTTCTTCAAAAAGGTTTTTTTAAAAGGGTTTTATAAGGCTTTCTTCTATTCTCTACAAAATATCAAAGTTTGCAAAAATTCTTCCCTATTTTCTTCTCATAGCCGAAACATGTTGGTTGATATTGTGTTTGTCTTTTGCAACCATTGAGCCAACCATGATTTTTCTTTTCTTTGTTTATTTTTTGTTCATGATCAATCATTTTCATGTGTTTGTCTTGAAATAAAAAGGTTTGAGAAGCTTGAGGATCTTGGTTTTACCAAGTGATTTTGGTTAGGTAGGACTATGTCCAAAAAATCAACCATTGAGCCAAACTTGATTTTTCTTTTCTTGTTTATTTTTTAGCTCATATTTGTTCATTTTCATATGTTTGTATTGCTGGAAGCATACATTCGTATCATTCTCAACTTGATTTTTGGCTAAGACCAATCAATGGTCTATAGCCAAAGTCTCTTTGCTAACTAGTTGGAAAAATGATGATTTCTAAATTGGATAGTTTGATTTGGGCAATATTCTTCTTAGGTATTTTTGGTCCGACTTTAAAACTTATTTTTTGTCATATAGTTCATCATGTTTTAAGTCAAAACTAATTTTTCCAGAATTTTTAGAATTTTTCTTCAAGGGTAAAAAAATGGTTTTCTGTAAAACAGTATTTAACTAGTATTCTATTATTTGGGCAATATTCTTCCTAGGTATTTTTGGTCTGAATTTAAAACTAATTTTTTCTCATATAGTTCATCATGTTTTAAGTCAAAACTAATTTTTCCAAAATTTTTAGGATTTTTCTTCAAGGGTATAAAAATGGTTTTCGATAGAGTAGTCTTTAACTAGTATTCTATTTTTGAGACCATCTTGGCCTAGGTATTTTTGGTCCGATTTTAAAACTGATTTTTCCTCATAAAGAACACCATGTCTCAAGTCAAAACTATTTTTTTCAAAATTTATTGATCTTTTTATAAATGGAAGAAAAAAAAGTTTTCTATAATCGGTTTTTGGAGTCAAAATGAATTTTTCTAAACTAGCAAAATTTTGATTTTATTTGTAAAAAATGAGGGGCTGGCTGGAGACATTAACTAATATTTTAGGATGTTTTCTATGTTATCTCAAGGATAAAAATTGGTTTTACAAAGATCGGGTCATGAGTAGTTAATATGGGTTTCAAAAAATTTGCATTTTTCTTAATCCGAGCCCAAAATCATTCAACTTAAAGATCCAATTTAAGTTTATTTCAAAGGTAGTCGGACACCTTTTTAGGTGTACAGATGTCCTTAGTTCAAGGGAGAAATACATCTTCATGCATTGCATATTTTTAATTTTTTTATTTAATTTACTGTAATGAAAATGTATTTTTCGGTTTCCTAAACATTTGGCGAGAATTAGTTCCTAATCTTTGTCGGGTTTGCCGGGGAGGTTAGGAAATTATTGAACGCACATGTTTATAGAATCGAAAGGTATGGTTTTCATTTTACTTGGAATCATGTAAATGTCATATGAAAGAATTATTTTCCAAGCTTTACCGGGTTTGCCATGGAGTATGGTAATATTTTTTTACATATGTCATTTATGTGATTCCTCACATGAAAAATTAATTTCAAAATGATGATGTGTGCATATTCCATGATATCTACATTTGTCATCTTAATTAATCAAATTCTATGTTTATGAATATTCCATGTTGATGTCATTTTATATTCATGTTGTTAGTGTGATCATGATGTGATTATAAATATTATATGAAGATATTATTTTGTGGTTTTTGCCTATATGATCTCTTTATTTACCATGTCATTCATTCTTTTGGTCATGTCATTTAGATTTTGCCATGTCAAGCATGCCATGTCATTAATTATATTTCCATGTCATAATAGGACTCGCCATGACAAGCATGGCATGTCATTCATTCTTTTGGCCATGTCATTTAGATTTTGCCATGTCAAGCATGGCATGTCATTCATTCTTTTGTCATGTCATAATAGGATTTGCCATGACATTAATTCATATGCCATGTCATTAATTCTTTTATCATTTTTGTCATGTTAAGCATGCCATCTCATTATTTCTTTTGTCATATCATTTAGATTTTGCCATGTCAAGCATGCCATATCATTCATTCTTTTAGCCATGTCATTTAGATTTTGCCATGTCAAGCATGCCATGTCACTAATGTTGGGATTCAGCTCATGCTCAAACAGAGATAATGTTTAATTTAATCAATAGTTAAACATACAATGCAGCGGAATAAAATAAAACATAGTGAATACTAAATCCCTCCATGGATCTGCCTATGAATTCAAAACAATCAGGCTGTCAAAAACAGATAACAATCAAAATCTCATACCTCTATAATGGAGATTGTCGAAAACACATCACAGATTCTTGATGTTCTTGTTCTTGTACACAATGCTCGCTTGTCGAAAGCCAAAATCGTCCAATTGTTCGACCTCTAACAGTGTTCCACACAGGTGATCTGAAAGCCTTCACAAGGTTGAGATTATGTTTTGCCAAGGCAATGCTAGTAGTCTAGGTTGTGAGAAACCTTCATCCTTTATCTTAATTAGCCTCAAGAAAACAAAATAATCGTATTCTCTTATCTCAATAGGTGTTCGGCCGATTCTCACTAATAGGGGAGAGAGGCGTCGATTCCAATTCTCGTAGGGGGGAGGCGGCAACAACATTAGCCTATTTATAAGTAGGTTTAGTGTATGCCAACACTTGGTCTAACTATACTAAAGCCCTTATAAATATTATTAAATATTCACAATATGCCCACAACACTTAATGAATATTTAATCTGGCCTAATCTCATTTTAATTTCATTAATCACCTTTTGTGTGTGACCCATTAGGCCCTTAACATGTTGGCAATAAATATAATTAATTCAATTAAGAATTTTCTATTTATATTTATAGATCATGAGCGACATCTAGCAATGCATCATGACCACCTAAATGTCAAGAGAGTCATCAAGCTTCGACTAGCCTTTCGTGTACAATATGTCTGTGTAATTCGATCCCTTCATCAAATATCTTCGGATAGGAAAGAGCATGATTCAGTGTCTACTCTTAACCTATTCCATATTAGATCTGCAGCTTTAATATTAACTCCTTAAGTATTGCCTTGGCCAAGGACTTCCATAAGTTAATTTAAGCCAAATACATGTGAGATATGTCCCCTTAATCACTTGGGGTGATGAATTCTCTTTGGACCAGTCATTCATCTTCGTATGCTTCATGTCATACCCAATAACACCCTACTTTAAGCACCCTCGTGATTGGGACCCGTTCGTGATGAAATCTAAGTATGACAGTTCACATACAAGATGACCTGGTGTCACAAGTCAAAGGATTATTTACACTATTGACACATGAGAGTATTTACCATAGACACTTGAATGAAATACCAAATGGAACTCTCATAGCGGGTCATGTTCAGTGAACTTGTTCAACTAACAAGCACCCATATGTTATCCCCAAGTATCTTTATACTTTCAACCTATGAGATCAGTTGCATGCATCAAGTGCATGAAGGCTTAACATATGCCAGTCTTTGAGCATTGTCAATGCCCTGTCTTGACAATACAATGACCAGGAATAGTTTAGAAACATGACATTGATGCATAAGGATCCTCATAATTGTAACACCTTACAATTCCTTTGCAATGCCATTGTGTCTCATGGGCTTTATTTCACAAGTCATTTATAACAATTATAACAATACTTATGGATAAAGAAATACCTCAATTATAATTAATAAACTATAATGTGCAATACATGAATATATAAATAGTGTTTTACAAGCCTAATTAGATTGGCTTGTAGGGTTTACACCAACAATCTCCCACTAGCACTAAAGCCAATCGCCCATGTATTTAAGCCCATGTCCTTCCATGTGACGATTGTGTCTTTGCTGGGACAGAACCTTAGTGAAAGGATTAGCTATATTATCCTCTGTGGGTACCCTTTCCATACTTATATCACCTCTTTGAATTATTTCTCTAATCAAGTGATATTGCCGCAATATATGTTTGGATTTGTGATGAGACCGTGGTTCCTTAGCTTGCGTTATGGCTCCATTGTTATCACAATAAAGTGGTACTGGATCAACAATGCTTAGAACCACACCAAGTTCAGTTATGAACTTCTTAATCCAAACAGCCTCCTTTGCTGCCTCACACGCGGAGATGTATTTAGCCTCTATTGTTGAATCTGCAGTTGTAGTCTGTTGGAACTTTTCCAATTGACTGCAGCTCCATTTAAGATAAATATGTAACCGCCCTACAATTTACAGTCATCCCTATCAGTTTGGAATCTAGCATCTGTATGACCCCTTACTTGGAGTTCAGCCTTTTCATAGACCAATAAAATATCCTTAGTCCTTCTCAAGTACTTGAGGATATTCTTCACAGCAGTCCAGTGAATTTCACCAGGATTACTTTGGTATCAGCTCGTGACACTCAGAGTGTACAATACATCTGGTCTTGTGCACAACATGGCGTACATGACAGATCCTATTGCCAAAGCATACGGGATCCTATCCATCCGTGTCCTTTCTTAAAATGTTTTAGGACACATCTCTTTTGAGAGTTGTACACCATGTACCATAGGCAAGTTACCTCTTTTGGAGATATCCATGCTAAACCTCTTTAGCACCTTGTCTATGTAAATGGATTGGGATAATCCAAGCAGCCTTTTCGATCTATCTCTATAGATCTTAATTCCCAGAATATATGCTATTTCTCCCAAATCCTTAATTGTGAACTGTTTGGATAGCCAGACCTTGATGGTCTGAAGCATAGGTACATCGTTTCCTATGAGCAATATGTCGTCGACATATAGCACTAGGAACACAATTGCATGTCCGTTTACCTTCTTGTAAACACATGGTTCATTAGGATTCTTAATGAAACCAAATTCTTTAATTGTTTCATCAAACCTGATGTTCCAACTCCGAGATGCTTGCTTTAGTCCATAAATGGACTTTTGTAGCTTGCATACCTTATTAGATATGGCCTTGGATGAAAAACCTTTAGGTTGTGTCATATACACTTCCTCTTGGAAATTCCCTTTAAGGAATGCAGTTTTTACATCCATCTGCCATATCTCATAATCACGGTATGCAGCAATAGCAAGCATAATCCTAATGGACTTTACCATGGCAACTGGTGAAAAGGTTTCTTCAAAATCAATGCCTTCAACTTGATTATAACCTTTTGCAACCAATCTGGCCTTATACGTTTATATGTTGCCATCCATGTCTGTCTTTATCTTGTAGACCCATTTACACCCTATGGGTTTTATCCCTTGAGGTGGATCAACCAAAGACCAAACTTGGTTAACATCCATGGGATCCATTTCGAATTTCATAGCTTCTAGCCATTTCTTGGAATTGATGTCGGACATAGCTTCCTTATAGGTAGCAGGTTCATTATGAATGGGCAAACCATCTCTTTCCAAAAGAAATCCATATCTTATTGGAGTTTTCCTCTCCCTACTAGACCTTCGGAGTACTTGTGTTTCTTGAGCATTAATCTGAGCATCCAATGCTTCGAGCAATCGCTCAGGTTTCGAGGGAATTTTAGGTTGTGGTTCTTGAATTTCTTCAAGATCTACTTTACTCCCACTGAATCCTTCTAGTAGAAACTTTTTCTCTAGAAAAGCAACGTGTTTTGACATATACACCCTTTGATAAGTAGGACTGTAAAAGTAATATCCAGAAGTCTCTTTAGGATATCCCACAAACTTACATTTTTCTGATCTAGCTCCTAGCTTATCAGAAGGTATTTGCTTTACAAAAATAGTACATCCCCAAATCTTTAGAAAAGAAAAACATGGCTTCTTGCCATTCTATATCTCATATGGTACCTTATCTATCGACTTGCTTGGAACCCTATTTAGAAGGTAAGCTACAGTTTCTAAGGCATATCCCCAAAAGAATATCGGAAGGTCATCCTTAGACATCATGGACCAAACCATGTCCAACAAGGTTCGATTTCTCCTCTCAGACACTCCGTTATGCTGAGGAGTTCCAAGTGGAGTCCATTGCGACAGAATTCCATTATCTGTCAAATGATCCAGGAAATCATGGGTTAAATATTCTCCTCCTCGATCCGATCTAAGAGCCAAAATATTTTTCCCAGTCTGTTTCTCTACTTCAGCTCTGAACTCTTTGAACTTTTCAAAAGCTTCAGACTTGTATCTCATCAGATACACATAACCATATCTAGAATGATCATCGATAATGGTTATAAAGTATGAGTAATTACCTCTAGCAGCTGTGTTTAGTGGCCCACATACATCTGAATGTATTAAGCCCAATAAAACACCAGCTCTCTCACCCTTTCCTGTAAAGGGAGTCTTGGTCATCTTACCAAGGAGACAACATTCACAAGTCCTATATGATTCATAATCAAAGAGTTCCAAATAACCATGTTTATGCAATTTGGAAATCCTTGTCTCATTGATATGACCAAGTCTACAGTGCCAGATGTAAGTCTTACTTGGATCATCCTTTCTTGCTTTCTTGACATTTATATTGAACACAACCATCTCTGGATCCAAAACATATAATCCATTATGTAATGTTGCCAATCCATAGTGAATGTATTTAAGAATGATGGAGCAACTATTGCCCTTCATTCTTATCTCGAAACCATCATTAACAATGAGGTATGAAATCGAAATGATGTTTCTAGACAATACTGGAACAAAGTAACAATCTTTCAGTTCCAATTTCATGCCAAACGGCAAAGATAAAGTACATGTTCCAACGGCCAATGCTGCAACTTTTGCACTATTGCCTACTCTTAGAACTACTTCGTCCTTGCTCAACTTTCTACTTCCTTTCAACATCGCTATGTCATTACATAGATGTGAACCGCATCCTGAATCAACTATCCAGGAATTTGATTTAACAGTAGAAAGATTCAGTTCAATCACAAACACATTCAACCTAGAAACTTCTATTAGTTCTTCTTGACTTGTCAAGTGAGCAACCTTCCTTTCATTGAGAACGCTTCTCAATCTTTTCTACCAATCCAAACATTTTGGACTAATGGCATTCATAATGTCGCGCAGTACAGTTAAAGTATTAACCTTTTTCAACAACCTAATATGGTAAAAGTATATATCAGTTATATTCATGCATTTATACCAATTCAAGATGAGGTTTTAAATCTCTTATTGGTTCTCCCACTAATTTTTTGAAATAATAGCTCTCACTATTATTTAAAAATCTCATCAAGGTATTTCTACTGGGCTGGGATCCCTTTCAACATATTGCAACCTTGAGTGAGTCAACAAATTACAACAAGCCTATTTGGGTAGATAACATAGCTTATCAATTGCATATCTATGCAACCCCCAGATCAGTTAGGTGACAACTCTTTGTTTAAGCACATCATATGTACTTCGCCTAACTTTGCCTCTAACACTATGCCATCAAGTTTGAAAGCATCGGGACAACATAGCATTAGTTGAGTAAGACCCAACTTCATAACTCAAACATATTCATACAGTAGTTTGACCTTGAGTGACTCAACAAGCCTCCTACTGGAAGAACTCAGGTTATCTTGTTATGATGATGGAAGGCAATTTTATCATGCGAAACATGTGACTCAATATTGTAATGAGGGATTTCCTTGTTCTTTATAAGTCTCATCATAATAAACATTCATAACATTTATAATATTGCATAAAATAAATCTATAACATGCTTTCTACTTGGATGATTATGGACTTTTCTAATCTAATTTCCTTGAGCCATCAAAGGAAATTAGTTGGTCAAATTCTTAGGTGATTACATACATAGTCTTCAAAGCTTGCTTTTAATCTCCTTATCTTCATGGCGCCTTTCTTCATCTTCAAGTTACAAAAATTATTCCTAACTAATCCTAATTTTATACTTTGATGTAACTAATTACATTTGTAATAAAGAAACCTCAAGTTACATTTGAGGGGAGTTAGGTGAGGAAATTTTTTTTACAACTCCAGAAAATGAGAGATAAGGCAGGGCATGTAATCCTTATTTAATTTAATAAAAACCATAAAATTAAATTCAACCATCTACAATCATATTGGGTCTAAGTCCATAAACATCCCATACATTCACAAACAATTTATGAACATATAAATCATGCTTTAATCTCTAATTACCATCATTGATTATATTGATCCATAATTTAATTCAAAAAAAATAATAAACATTATTATAATCTCATTAGAATAAATCCTAATCCAATTAGTATTATTTCCTTTAATTAAATTATTATCCAATTAAATAATTTAATTGAATATTCATGTAAATTCATATTTTGGTGATTTAATTAATTTAACAATATTACCATAATTACTAAATTTAGTGTTGTATCTCAACTAGGATACTACAACATTACTAACTCAATAATGCTAAAATTCATAAGCTGTGAGAATCTGATAGAAGCGAAAAAAACCCTAGCAAGGGAGGCGCAGCCCATGGATAATGTGAGTAGCCACCGACCCCTACCTCCCTAAGGCTGTCTATCCGCTTTTCATAGCTTCCAACTTTTCAATGCTAAATCAGTTTTATGATAAGCAATTTTAAATCCTAAAAATCATTAAAACATGCATTAAAAATGAACCAAGAAAAATCTACAAGTTTTTCTTACTAAAATCACCAAATTTGCGCAAAGCAGGCTTAACAGTTTTCAATCACTGCCAAACTTTCGCCAGTTGCATTAATCAGTTTAAAACAATTTTAAACCAATTAATCAACAAGAATTCACCATGATTAACTGCTGTCATCACCGAAACACTACAAGTGCAAATTCTCACAAATTCAGTTAGTGACAATTGGATCAAAATAACTCAAAGAACAAAATAATTTTGTTAAAGGTAACAATCAAAACATAGATCGTATAGGAATAACATAAGCGAGGCTCTAATACCACTGTTGGGATTCGGCTCATGCTCAAATAGAGATAATGTATAATTTAATCAATAGTTAAACATACAACGTAGCAGAATAAAATAAAACATAGAGAATACCGAATCCCTCCATGGATTTGCCTATGAATTCAAAACGAACAGGCTGTCAAGAACAGATAACAATCAAAATCTCATACCTCTGTAATGGAGATTGCCAAAACCACATCACAAATTCTTGATGTACTTGTTCTTGTACACAATGCTCGCTTGTCAAAAACCAAAGTCGTCCAATTGTCCGACCTCTAACAGTAATCCACACAGGTGATCTGAAAGCCTTCACGAGTATGTTTTGCCAAGACGATGCTAGTAGTCTAAGTTGTGAGAAACCTTCCTCCTTTATCTTAATTAGCCTCAAGAAAACAAAAGAATCGTATTCTCTTATCTCAATAGGTGTTTGACCGATTCTCAGTAATAGGGGAGAGAGGTGCCGATTCTAATTCTCATAGGGAGAGGCGGCAACAACATTGGCCTATTTATAAGTAGGTTTAGTGTGTGCCAACACTTGGACTAACTGCACTAAAGCTATTATAAATATTATTATATATTCACAATAAGCCCACAATACTTAATGAATATTTAATCTGGCCCAATCTCATTTTAATTTCATTAATCACTTTTTATGTGTGACCTATTAGGCCCTTAACATGTTGGCAATAAATATAATTAATTCAATTAAGAATTTTCTATTTATATTTACAAATCATGAGCAGCATCTAGCAATGCATCATTACCACCCAAATGTCAAGAGAGTCATCAAGCCTTGACTAGCCTTTCGTGTACAATATGTCTGTGTAATTCTATCCCTTCATCAAATATCCCGGGATAGGAAAGAGCATGGTTCAGTGTCTACTCTTAACCCATTCCATATTAGATCTGCATCTTTAATATTAACTCATTAAGTTTTTCCTTGGCCAAGGACTTCCATAAGTTAATATAAGCCAGATACATGTGAGATATGTCTCCTTAATCACTTGGGGTGATGAATCCTCTTTGGACCACTCATTCATCTTCGTATGCTTCATGTCATACCCAATAACACCCTACTTTAAACATCCTCGTGATTGGGACCCGTTCGTGATGAAATCTAAGTATGACAGTTCACATACAAGATCACCTGGTGTTACAAGTCAAAGGATTATTTACACAATTGACACATGAGAGTATTTACCATAGACACTTTAGTGAAATACCAAATGGAACTCTCATAGCGGGTCATGTTCAGTGAACTTTTTCAACTAACAAGCACCCATATGTTATCCCCAAGTATCTGTATGCTTCAAACCTATGAGATCAGTTGCATGCATCAAGTGCATTAAGACTTAACATATGCCAGTTTTTGAGCATTGTCAATGCCCTGTCTTGACAATACAATGACCAGGAATAGTTCAGAAACACAGCATTGATGCATAAGGATCCTCATAATTGTAACACCTTACAATTCCTTTGCAATGCCATTGTGTCTCATGGGCTTTGACTTCACAAGTCATTTATAACAATTATGACAATACTTATGGATAAAGAAATACCTCAATTATAATTAATAAACTATAATGTGCAATACATGAATATATAAATAGTGTTTTACAAGCCTAATTAGATTGGTTTTTAGGGCTTACGTTTTTAGGGCTTACACACACCAACAACTCATTCTTTTGCCATGTCAAAATAAATGTTTGCAATGCCATGATATTTGCATCTTAGTATTGATTTGCATATTCATAATCATTTTTTTTTATGATTTAAAATACATGAAAAATTATTAATGGTTTTTAGTAAAACAAGGTTATTCCCGAGTTAAAATAGTTCATGAGTTCTCTACTGGGTCTACCGGGGAAGATATCATAAATTATCCGGGTCTGTCAGGGAATATAGAAAAATTTTGTGTTAATAAATTCTGGATCATTCTCAAATAATATAATTGTTTTTTTTAGGGAATTATTTTTAAATATCAAATATAAAACTGATTTTTATCGAGACTTGAGATAACACATGATTAATAAGGTACCGTCTTATACGGGCGTTGTGGGGGTGCTAATCTTTCCCCACACGTAACAGACTCCCGAACCCGCAATTGTTTTCTCTGGTTCAAAGCGTAGACTTCAAAATTGATTTTTTTTTAAAATATTTTAATTAATTTTAAAATGTTTTACAAAAATCGGTTTTAATAAGTGGCCGATCACACCTAGCCAAAAAAGATTGGTTGCGTCTCCATTTCTTTTTCGAGGTTGTTTTCAAACCCTTACAATTTTACTCTAAGAGGAATTAAGTCGTCGTTTCCTCTTCTTCTCCCCAAACTTATTATTATTGTTATTTTTAAACGTAGCTTGACAGGTCGCGAGATCATGTTACAACAGTATCCATTCATTTTTAGGTTGTTTGATGAGATAGCGAAAATCGATACACCGAACATTAGTGATGGAGAGTTGGAGAAAGTCTGTGCAGCTAGATTTACAAAATGGTTTAAGGACTATGTAAGTTCTAGTCATTATTGTATGGTTCGCTATTGTTTGATACAATTTGATATTGAATGTCATATTGTTATCCGTTATTGTTCATAGGTTCGGCAAGGGTCAATTCAACATAACTCTCGTATAGTTGAGTTATCTCATGGTCCAAGACATATGGGTTTGTATTATTCTGGATATTTCATTAATGGTTTCAAGTTCCATACATTAGATTATGGACAAAATCGAAAAACCATGAATAGTGGTGTATGCGTCAACGGCGATTGTTATAACAGTTCTTCGCATGACTTTATGGAATGTTGTTAGAAATTGTGGAGTTAGAATATTTTGGTGTGGGAAATCGGGTTGTACATTTTAAATGTCAATGGTTTGATACGAATAAAGGAATTCAGGTAGATCCTCATAATGGGCTTGTTGAAATTAAAGTCCAGGTCAATACTTGCTAGTAATGAACTTTTTGTTTTTGCTCATCAATGTCAACAAGTGTATTATAGTTCTTATCTATTGAATAGAAGAGAACGTCGAGATTGGTGGGCTGTGTTCAAAACAAAGGCTATGAGTAGATTTGACATTGGATCTTGTGCAGGAGAAATAATTGATCTAAACGAAAGGGGTTTATCAACAAATGGATGTGCCTACTCCCACCATTGTAACATATTAAAAGATCTTGACAATCCTCGACTTTTGATTCATGGTGATTTCGAAGAAGTAAAAATTAATGTTATGAGAACAATTGAAAAAGAAAATGATGAGGAGGAAAAAGAAAAAGAAAAAGAAGAACAATGATGACAGCGATGACAATGATGCTGATGAGAATGACGAGAATGATGATGATTAGAAAGTTAATATTTTTTAATCATTTTGTACGTGCATGATCTGTCAAATAATATATTCAATTTTATATATTTACTAATAAATTTTATATTATTTATTTTACAGATAAAATGCAAGGAGGGCGTAAAACTGCAAAAAAGTCACGGGGTTCAGTATGGGATGCTTTCAAAGCATCTAGAGGATTGTTCTCGGGCCTTCTACACCACAGTTGCCGTCTGGGTCGGCTCCCTCGCAATGGGCTCCATCGCCACTGGCTCCTTCTACACTAGCTCCATCGACATAGTTGCTGCCTTGGTCGGATCCATCGCCATGGACTCCATCTGCAGTAGCTCCATTGCCCTTGGATCCCTCTGCACTGGCTCCATCTACAGTATGTTTATCTGTATCGACTCCCTCCCCACTGCCACGGTCGACATCTTCTCTGGCGACTCAGGCGAATCCCGCAGTACCATCGACTATCCCACCATTGAATGACATTTCGCAGTATTTCGTTAATGAGCCAGCATCGACGTATTTCACGGATGATGGCACGGGGCAACAGTCAGAGGTACCTTCATCACATCCTTCGCTGCCTTATAGTGCTTCCACCATGTAGAGGAAACGAGGTAGAGGTCGGACGAAAGGATTACTTACACCGAGTAATCCGAATGACAGGTTTCGACTGTCAATTGTTCAAAACACGTAATTTAATTACAATATGATAATTCCATTTTTTGAGTTACAAAGAAATTATTGTTCACTAACACTTATCATTTATTTTAGGACTTTCAACGAGTGTTGTGTAAAATCTACCATTGCCTCGGTGATCAGACAACACTATAACAGACCGTGGCCTACTTGGTCAGAGATACCTGTTGACATGAAACATTCTATGTGGACTATATTTGAGGTATGATTTGGTTTAGGGTCATATTATAATTTAATTATGTTTAATAGTATATATTAATTCATACTGTCTTATTGTAGGAAAAATGTTAGTGGTCTCCCGAGCAAACACCACTGGTTAGGAAATTATGGGAGAACACATGCAAGGATCGATTCAAGGACATGATCAATTATGAGAGGGATAATGCAATAGTCTTCTTCCAGACGAATCGAATAGAAGACTGCAAGGGTTACAAGTTTGATTGGATAGCAGTCGATATTTGGGATGAACTTAACATCTGCAGTACTGATTCTTGGAAAAATAGGTCCCAAAAAGCCAAGGGTAATAGGAACACGGAGAAGGATGGAAGCAATACGAAGCACACTGGAGGATTAGTTCCTTTTCTAGTTACAGGTCAGAGGATGGTAAGATTTATTTTCTTTGCAATTTATTGTTTAAAAGTATTATTCTACTAAATATGTGAATATTCTCTTTTATTACATCATTTTCAAAAAATTTATTAATCTGTAGTCACATTAGTTGCAGTGCGACGTGAGTTTCCTGAAACTATTTAACAAAACCCATAAACGTGCAAAGGGTCAAGGTGATTACGTAGACAACAAGTCTAAAGATGTTAGTGTAAGTATTTAACTATATCAATACTTTATATATTACATCAATTGATTATATTACTGAATTGTGTATGTATGTGTTCATTACAGTTTCACATATTAATTGTTTATATATTTAAATATTTGTGATTGTAGGAAAACTATACTGCCTCGTTGCAGCAAAAATATGGGGACAATACGTCTTCATATCCCGATTTCGATCCTCAGTCCTAGTCTAATGCTATTGGGGGCATTGAGACTATGCGGACGCATGTTTATGGGTGTCGCAACCACTTAAAAAAGGGTCTGAAATATTTTTGCCCCGTCGCAAGACAATCGGCTCCTTTAAAGTGTGACATTGGAAAAAAACAGAGGAAAAGATGACTTAATTCCACTAAAATTAATATTGAGGGTTTGAAAATGACCTCGAAAAAGAAATGGAGTCGCCACCAATATTTTTTTGGCTAGGTGTGATCAGCCACCTATTTAAACCGGTTTTTTAAAAATATTTTAAAATTAATTAAGACATTTTTTAAAACCAATTTTGAAGTCTGCGCTTTGAACCAGAGAAAACAAGTGCGGGTTCGGGAGTCGGTTACGTGTGGGGAAGGATTAGCACCCCACAACACCCATATAAAACGGTACCTTATTAATCATGTGCTATCTCGAGTCTCGATGAAAGTCGGTTTTAAATTTGGTGTTTAAAAATTATTCCCTTAAAAAATCATATTTATTTGAAAATGATCCGGAATTTATTATCGACAAACTCTGCAAAGCATGGAATTTTTTCTTAATTTTGAAATTCTCCGAATCACCCTCGTTTTTTTTTTTTGGAAAAAGATATTCCGTCGTTAATGATAATTAATGATATCTTCCCCGACAGACCTAGCAGAGAACTCATGAATTATTTTAACTCGGGAATAATCTTGTTTTATAAAAGAAGATTATTTATTTTTCATGTATTTTAAAATCATAAAAAATGATCATGAATATACAAAAAAATATTACTAAGATAAAAATTAAACAAAAATGCATATTTATCATGGCATGACAAGCATTTTATTATGACATAGGAAAAGAATTAATGACATGGAAAAATCTAAATGACATGGCCAAAAGAATTAATGACATGGCAAATCCTATTATGACATGGTAAAAGAATTAATGACATGGCATGCTTGACATGGCAAAATATAAATGACACGACCAAAGGGATGAATGACATGGCATGCTTGACATGGCAAATCCTATTATGACATGGCAAAAGGATGAAAGACATGCCATGCTTGACATGGCAAATCCTACTATGACATGACAAAAGGATTAATGATATGACATGCTGGACATGGCAAAATCTTATTATGGCATAGCAAAGTAAATTATGACATAGAAAAAGAATGAGTGACATGGCATGCTTGACATGGCAAAATCTTATTATGGCATAGCAAAATACAGCATGACATGGCATTCAAAGAGATCATATTAGCAAAAATCACAAAATGACATCATCATGGAATATTCATGTACATGGAATTTACATGATTAAGATGGAAAATATAGATATCATGGAACATGCACACATCATCGTTTTGAAATTGATTTTTTATATGAAGAATTATATAAATGACATATGTCGAAAAATATTACCATACTCCTCGGCAAACCCGGCAAAGCTTGGAAAATAATTCTTTCATATGACATTTATATGATTCCGAATAGAACAAAATCCATGCCTTGCGATTTCATAACCACGTACGTTGAATAATTTTCTAACCTCTCCGGCAAACATTAGGAACTAATTCTCTCCAAATGCTTAGAAAATCAAGAAGCACGTTTTTATGCCAAATTAAATAAAAACATTTTTAAAATATGCAATGCATGAAAGTGTATTTCTCCCTTGAAGTAAGGACATCCGTATACCTAAAGAAAATATCCAACTACCTTTGAAAGAAACTTAAATTGGATTTTTAAACCGAATGACTTTGGGCTCGGATTAAAAAATTTGGGATTTTTGGGATGAAAAAGGCCTTGGCCGAATACCCCTAAAAAAGCTCTAGTTTTCCTATTTTTTAAACCTGGGTTGACTACCCATGATCGATCTTTATAAAATTGATTTTTATCCTTGAGATGACACGGAAAACAACCTAAAACAATAGCTAATGACTCAAATCAACCCCTCATTTTTACAAATAAAAATAAAAAAATTGTTAGTTTTAAAAGAACTCATTTTTTACTCCAAAAACCAATTTTAGAAAACTATTTTTCTACCCTTCATAAAAAATTCAAAAAATTATGGAATCAGTTTAGACTTGAGACATGATGGTATTTATGAGGAAAAATCAGTTTTAAATTTGGAGTTAAAATGCCTTGATCGAAATTACCCTAAGGTCAGAATAGTAGACTAAAATCTGTTTTACCAAAAACCATTTTTCCAACCTTGATAAAAAATTCTAAAAATCTTGGAAAAAATACCAGGGGCTCCTTTAAGGTTATACTAGATGTGGTTAAAAAATATTTTTATTTTGACAAAAGGAACTTAGTGAAAAAAAATTGATCAAAGTCAGAATATCCAACTTAAACTATTGCTCTTTCAACTAGTATACACAAGAGACTTTGGCTAGAGACCATTAATTGGTTTTAACCAAAAATCAAGTTGATAATGGTATGAATACATGATTTTACAGCCAACAAACATATGAAAATGAATCATTCATGAATTAAAAATATAAATAAATAAATAAAGAAAATGAAGGTTGGCTCAATGGTTGGTTCCTTGTACATAGTCCCACCTAACCATAATCACTTGATAAAAATCAATATCCTCAAGATTCTCAAACCTTTTTATTTGATCTTTTAAAAGAAAAACCAAAGGAGAAAATCTATCCTACCACAATGGAGAAACCCACAATCAATAAGCAAGCAAGAAAATCAAGCATAGACAAGCACAATAAAGCCCTCTAGGTTTCAGCCAAAATGGAAAATATGTTGAAAATTTTTATCAACTTTGTTATTTTGTAAAGAATAAAGAATAAAGGAAAGAAAACCTTTAGAAATTTATTTTGAAAACCTTTTATTAAACAAAGAAAGTTAACAATCACATGAAAAAAAAAGAGAAAAAAAAAACATGAAATCCAAGTAAATAAATGGAAAAGAAAAGAAGAAATAGCTATCTAGCTAAGCTTTCCTTCAAAGCTTCTTCTTTTTTTTTTTTTTTTCCTTGAAAGGTTTCTTATTTTTCTCCTTTTTTCTCAAGAGTGTGGAGAATGATGCCTTGAAAAAAATGAAATCCTCCTCCTCCTTTGTGGTTGCCAAATGCTCCTCTAATAATATGAGAGTGCTCATATTTTAGCCTTTGTCATGCATTGCATGCTCTCCAACATCCTTGCCACATGGCTAATTCTTGTCCCCTTCTTGTGTGATGCTTTCCTTAAATTAAGGGTTCTTGTCCCCTTTTTGCATGATGCTTTCCTTAAATTAAGGGTTTTCTAACATCTCATTGGCCAATAATGCCACCTAGATTATTCTTGTCTCCTATCTCTACAAAATATCTAAGCCATTTGTCATGATCATATGGCTTACTACCAAAATATCTTTCTACGTGACATTTTTAATCCTATTTGGCATCATCACATGCTCTTCACATGGCCTTCACATGGCTTTGCAATTTGGAGGCCTCGTATTGGCCAAAAATGCCATGTAAGCAACTAGTGAAGAATATTGTCCTTTCTTAAAAATGTCATCTTGCTATTCAATCTTGGCCATTTGATTTAAGATGATCACACCTCTTCTTCCATCCATGAGCTGGCCAAAAATGGCCTGGACTTTTCCAGGCCATTCATTTTTATTTTTTTTTTGCAAAATGGCCATTGTTAATTTTTTTGGTTAAATTGCATTTTGGCCTTCAAACTTAATTTATTTGCAAATGGACCCCAATTTTGAATTTTTCTTTTTTAATCCATCCCATCCAATATAAAACTCAGTTCTAGAGGTTTTTATAATTTTTCAAGCTCAGATTCTATTTTTCTCAGATTTTTCTCTAAAATTTCGGTTTAGTGCCTCTCAAACTTTATCTATTTCCATTTGAGCTCCGATTTTGAATTTTTATTCTCAAATCCCTTCCATCAAATATAAAACTTAGTTCTAGAAGTTTTCATAATTTTTCGAACTCATTTTCTATTTTTCTCGGATTTTTCTCTTAAAATTTTGGTTTAGTGCCCCCCGAACTTTGTCTATTTCCATTTGAGCTCCGATTCTGGATTTCTATTCTCCAATCCCCTCCATCAAATATAAAACTTAGTTCTGGAAGTTTTCATAATTTTTTGAGCTCATTTTCTATTTTTCTCGGATTTTTCTCTTAAAATTTCGGTTTAATGCCCCTCGAACTTTGTCTATTTCCATTTGAGCTCCGATTCTGGGTTTTTCTTATACAATCCCTTCCATCAAATATAAAACTCATTTTTGGAAGTTTCATAACTTCCCGAGCTCATTTTCTATTTTTCTCGAATTTTCCAAAATTGCCCTTTAGCACTTGAAACCTTGATTTTACTCGAAACGGGCCAAATTTCTGAATTTTCTTTTTCCATTGCCTTTGTCATATATTGAATTGGAGTTGGACTGAAAATGATCAATTTTTAAATCCGAATTCCTCTCCGATTTAGTTTTCCCATTTTTCCTCAAAATTGGGAATTTTCTCGGTTTTTCGTTTCTCCTCCAATCGACTCTTCCTTTGGATCCACTTCAAATTAGAACTCGGGATATTTTTATTTATTTATTATTCATCAACTGGGGGCTTCAATTTCACCGAATCAGACCATCTCTGTAGTTTTTCCCAAATTTGTGAATTTTTTATTTATTAATTAAATCCTTATTTTCTTTTTTCTATTTAAACCAATTTTTCCTTCAACTCCGCTTCAAAATTGGACCTTCCAATATCCATATTTATTGATCTTATTCCATTTGGAACCTCCAATTTCATCCAATTTGATCGTTTACACACTTTTTTCTAAATTTGCAAAATTTGGCATTTTTCGTTCACTGAATTTTTGCAATTTGTCTTTCAAACTCTTTATCTTCAATTGTAAATCTCTGATTATCAAAATTCCTTTACCATTGTTCAATTCAACTTTGAATCTTGATTTTGACTGAGAGTTTACTTTTTCAATGGTTGACTTTTTGAGGTTGACTTTTTTAGAGTTGACTTTTTTCGATTGACTTTTTCGTTTTTACCTCTTAATCAAAGTCTTGGAGACCCATCTATCAAATGAAGGAAGATTCTTTGCATTTTGGGAAGTGAAAGGAGAATTTGCCTTGTTTAGGGGGCCCGAAAAAAATTAGGTGTCTACAATGGGTTTGGAACAAGATCGAAGAATCGACAAATTTTTGATATACCCAGCAATTAGCAAAGTTCAAATGCAGCTAGCTACACTCCATGTGATCCTAGTAGTGCACAATAGTCGCCAGCAGCGTAGTCTGGGGACGCGTATAATGCATTGAGGTCCGATGTTTTGCAACTCTACACATTAGTGGCGAGAATTGAGAATCTCATTACGACATAGAGTACGATGTTCGCATCTTTGCTACAGTCACATCTAGCACCTAGATTAGGCGGGATAGGAACCAGTGCTGCCAGAGGCAGTGGTGCTGGAGTAAGTGCTGTCAGAGCCGATGTTGTCGGAGGCAATGGTGCTGGACTTAGTGCTGCGAGAGACGATGTCGGAGGCAGTGATGCTAAAGACAATGCCGACGTAGATAGTGAAACCAATGACAGCAGTACCCAGTGATGACAGCATGTTTTATATTCGAGTTCAACATTTGAATATTATTTTTATTAATAATATTGTAATTTATTAAAATATTTCTTTATTCGTGGTATAATAATATATTTTGATATTATTTATATAATTTTAATTAATAATTTATTTTTTTATGCAAATCTCAAATTATCGATAGAATATTCCATCGATAATTCATTATTATCGGCGAAATATTTTGTCGGTAAAGGATAATTATCGACGAAATATTTCGTCGATAAAATAATTAATGATGGAATATTCTGGGCCCTTTTTTTCCTACCGGCAGAATATTTCGTCAATAAAAATGATTACCGAAGAATGTCTATTTTCGACGAAAAGAGTATCACCAACTTAAGAATCACTAACAAACTTTTTCGATGAATTTTTCCATCGATAATGGACATTATCGATGGAATACGAACTATTACTGACAGTTTCCATTGATAAAAGTCTGTTCCCTTGTTGTGCTAGGCCTTAAAGTCCGAGAACTAGCCACTTAGGAGACCACATAAGGATTACCGCAATTTTGATTTTTTGTGGCATTTTATTGGCGACGTTTTCCTTCAAAATGCAGCCAAGTACTGTGTTTTTGTAAAGGTAGCGGCGTTTGGTTTATAAACGCTGCTAAAAAATGATTTAGCGGCATTTCTCAAGACTAAACGCTACTAAATAATATAACTTACCAGCGTTTTGAGTAACAAACGCGACTAATTATGTATCAAATAATGCAGGTCCATTTTTCTCCCAGCCAAATTATTTATCGCCATTTATAGGAAAAGAAACGCAGCGTTTGGTCCATATATTTAGCGTTATTTATGGGCCCAAACGCCACTAAATTTATTATTTTAGCAGCGTTTACTCTAAACAAACACCGCTAAACAATTTTGATTAATGCAGTATTTTTTAATCACCAAAATTTTATCGCCAACTTTTTTTTCAAGGAAACGATGCGTTTTAATACAAATAAGATAGTGTCGTTTTAGTTAAATAACACCACTATTATTTCTCCATTAGCGGCATTTTTGTGTGAAAATTTCGCTAATAATATTAATTTAGCAGCGTTTTATATGCAAAATGCCACTATGTACGATTCATTAATCGGTCACTCAAAACGCAAAGTTTTTCTGCGTGATATAGCGGCGTTTGTCTCGATAAACGCTGCTATTTTGTAAATAACAACAGTAGAAATCCCTTTTCCCCCTTTCCCTATTATGAACCCTCTCCTCTCTCTTTATCCCCAAACCCTAAACCCAACCCCAACAAAGATTCGAGCTCCTAGCTTGTTTACTCAGTTCATTTTCGTTAAACATTCTGTTTCAAGGTATGGAGTTCAATTTTTTTCCAATTTCTATATTAGGGTTTTGAATTATTTTGAGTAAATAAGATTTTTTTTGAGATTGTTGTGATTATTTATGATTTGTTTGGTATTCTTTAATTTAATCTTATTTTTATTTTTATAATGTCAAATTTTGTAGGGATTGAATATGTTTTAGGGTTTTTGGTGTTAGGATGTCCGATTCTACTTAACTCTAGTCCTTTAAAAATCATTTATTTTTTCCTTGTTTAATCTTGAGTCATATACATTTCTTAAGAGTGTATCTAGGTTTAGGGTAGTGTTTTAGGGGTTTTGGGCACCCAGCATTGAGCAGTTGCTGGGTGCTGCTGCCAGCACCCTTGGGTGCACACAGCAGCTGGTAGGTGCCAGCATCCAGCAGCAACTGCTGGGTGCTGCTGCTAGCACCCTTGGTTGCTGGGCACACAATAGCAGTGGAGAATGCATCAGGTACCAAAATCATTAGTTCTTCTGCTAGTGTCTAAAATTGATTAAAATCTACTAGGCGTTGGTCAATTTCTTGGAAAAAAAATTATTCCATTGTGTTTAAAGACAAAACTTACATGATTTATGACCCTACTGGTTGTGAAGTTTCAAGTTTGTTTGTGCAGGTTACTTGTTTGTTTTCTCTCAATGACACTCTAAAATTTTTGTCATAGAATGCAAAACCTTAAGAATGGAACTTTGATACCATTTGTTGGTTTGAATTGTGATCTGTAATCACCCTTAAAACACAAAAAATAAAGTAGAAACAAAAGAGAGAGAGTTTTCTACAAGGAAGCTCAAAAACTTAGTTCTTCATTCAAGTGTATATGTGATATAAAAATTTAGATTGTTTACATCAGTCATTACCAACTCTAACAATTCTAATTACACTTTGCTATTAACAACAAATAATTGTTTCTAGTTTTACAATAACGTTTCTCCGAAACAACCAAAATAAAATATAAAATATAAATGAAACAGCTGTTATTTATATTGAAATGATTGTGTGGCTTGAAAATCTTTGCTATCATATATTTTGTTTTAGTTTAATTAGGTTATCACTTTGCTATCATTGGGATACTTCCTACTAGCTAAAAATTGCTTTTAAGTTTACAATTACAATTTTATCTCTTAATCACTCTTACATCGACTTGAGGAACCAAATTCTTGTAACAGCTGCTGCAAAAGAAAAAACTACAAGGTACGATTTAGTATCATATTCGTGTTTACAATTTTAAAATATTTAATAATTTATATTGTGTTTATGTTTAGACCATATGCATACGAATTGCCATGGTAAAAATCATGTTCCACATATATTGACTGACCATAAATTGATGATTAATTGATATCTGTCAAACTGTATTGATTCATGAGTTGTTTGAATTTCCTAGAAATTTCTGAGGATAGACATTAAATCCGAATCTCATATGAGGAAGACCATATAAAATAAAATTAAATTAAAGAGCCTTAAATGAACTTCAAGTTTAGACTTAAAGCCTTAAACATGAATATGATTTGTTATAGAGTATGAAGTGCAAGCAATCATGACTGAGTAGAGCGTAGCTCCATGTTTATTGATCATTTACTAGAATTTAGTAGAACTTATAATATATTATTTTATAATTTAGACTTACGTACGAAATGGATAAGAGTTGGATGCAAAAGTCGAGACTAAGTCAAGAGTACCAAGATGGAGTAGATAGTTTTTTCAATTTCGCTTTTCAGAACGCAAGCGAAGATAATATGATATTATGTCCTTATTCAAGGTTTGCTAATAGTGTTTGGCATATGCGTGAAGTTGTATTTGAACATTTAATTTGTTAAGGATTTCTCCCGGGGTACAGACAATGGCTTTTTCATGGAGATTTCGCAACTTCTAGGTCATCTTCTAGAGTTCTTCCAAGTTTTTCTAACAACCAACATCAGTCTATTAGACAAGATGACATGGAAGGCATTTAACATGCGTAACCACAGTTTCCAAACGTCTTCACTAGAAGTTCCTGGAGGAAATGATGGTTACAGTGTTGGCATGAATGACTTTGTTGAAAGGGAAAGAGGTGTGGGTGATCAAGAACCCAATGGAGAAATGGGAAAGTTTTATAACTTCCTTGATGATATGAATGAATAACTTGATGAGGGATCTAAGCATTCAAGATTGTTTTTCTATGTCCATCTTTTTCACTTAAAATGCTTATATGGGTGGACAGGAAATTGTTTGACATAATTATTAGAGTTTATGAAAGAAATGTTTCATTTTGCAAAAATCCCTAAATCTTGTAAGGATTCGAAGAAGATGATAAAGGATCTAGGCCATGGATATGAGAAAATTCATAGTTGTCTGAATGACGGTATGTTGTATTGGGGTGATAGAACAAATCAATAATTTTGTCATGTCTGTAATAAATTGTGGTGGTTAGACGAAAATACAGAAGAAAATGTGAATGAGGACGATGGTGACACACATTTAAAGAAGAAGCCTGCAAAGATTTTGCGGTATTATTCTTTAATACCAAGACTTCAACGAATTTTCATATCTTCAACAACATTTGATTCTATGAGGTGGCATCATGATGAAAGGACTGATGATGGCTTATTAAGACATCCTATTTATTCTTTAGCTTGGAAATCATTTGACAAAAAGTTCCCATGTTTTGCTAATGATCCCCGGATTGTCAGGCTTGGACTTGGTTCTGACGGTTTTAATTCGTTCAAAATAATTAGTACTTCTTATAGTACTTGGCCGGTTGTCTTGATTCCTTATAATTTGCCTCCATGGATTTGCATGAAACAATCCTCTTTTATCTTGTCCATGATAATTCCTAGAGAGAAAGGTCCAAGGAATGATATTGACATTTATATGCAACCTCTTATTCAAGAGTTGAAGCAGTTATGGGAAGGGGTTCAAACATATGACGCATCAAAAAAGGAAAACTTTAATTTGCATGCAGCTTTGCTATGGACTATAAATGATTTTCTTGCTCATGCAAATCTATATGGTTGGAGCACCAAAGGTCGCTATGTTTTTCCTTGATGTGCTACGCAAACATGTTTGAAATGGCTATATAATGAAAAGAAATTCAGTTATATGGGACATCGTCGGTGGTTAGATGAAAATCATAGATTTAGATTCCAAAAACATGTCTTTGATGGCATTGAAGAGTTAGTAGAAGCACCTGAGACCACTATTGGGTCTGATATCTTCTTGATGTTGAAAGATATCAATTTCACTTATGGAAAGATAATCACTCAAGTAGCACACAATCAAGGAAAAGATCGAGAGAGATGTTTGAAGGTGATGTTGATATTCAGAGTGATGAGGAGGAAGATGAAGAAGATGATCCAAATGAGGCGAATTTATGAAGAAAAAAAAGAAGTATTTTTTTTAGTTACCTTATTGGGAGAATAATTTATTGTGTCATAACCTTGATGTGATGCATATAGAGAAGAATGTTTGTGAAAATATCATTGGGACAATTCTTAATGTGGATAGAAAAATCAAAAGACAACTTAAAGAGTCGTCTTGACCTAGTTGGCATGGGAATTCGCCTAGATCTCATCCGGAATTACTTCCTAATAGAAAATCACGGTTGCCTCCTACTTGCTTTGGGATGTCTAAAAAAGAGAAAGACGTCTTCTATAAGGTGTTGAAAGATGTGAAGGTCCCGAATGCATATGCCTAAAATATATCAAGATGTGTGAATGTTAAGGATCGAAAGCTTTCTTCCTTAAAGTCACATGATTGCCACATTTTAATGCAAGACTTACTTTAACTTGCTTTACGTTGTTCTATGTCAAAACAAGTAACTTCTTGCATAACTTAGTAATATAATGAAAGCTATTTGTGGCAAAGTTCTCAAGGTTGAATAGCTTGAAAAACTTCAAAAGCGAGCGGCTCTAACTTTATGCCACTTAGAGAAGATTTTTCCTCCCTCATTCTTCACTATAATGGTGCATTTGGTTATCCATCTTCCTCATGAAGCAAAAGTTGGTGGACCAGTTTTTTATCGATAGATGTACCCATTAGAGAGGTATACTTTTCTAATTAGCTTATTATACGCGTTTAATTACACACATTAAGATTGTTATATATTCTGTTTGGTATACTTTTCTAATTAGGTTTTTAGGAAAGTTAAAATCTTATTGTCAAAACAAACGCTATCCAAAAGGTTCAATTGCTGAAGGATATATAGCGGAGGAGTGTATGACATTTTGTGCAAGATATTTGGAAGATGTTGAAACAAGATTTAACAAACCGGGAATAAATGATAAGCTCACATATAACAACTTAGCAGAGACATACTTATTTGAAAGTTTTGGAACAACCAATCGGCAAAGTTGAAGTGATTGAGCTAGATGATAAATCTTGGGCACAAGCGCATTGATATGTGTTTTTCCAAAATGAATCATTGGAATCATTAGCACGTAAGTTTCAGTATAATATTTATAAGTTGCTAAGAGTTTATAAAATTTTTGCTTTCTTAATTTAAAAAAAAAATTTTGATAGTGAGTATAAAAACTACTTGAGAGGTTGTTTACGTTCTCGAAGACATCAACTTTGCGAGCTTGATAAGTTATTTACGAAAAATTTTCACGAATAGTTAGGAGAAGTTGTAAGTAACGCAACTGCTTGTGATTTTATTACGATCAATCTATTGTTTAATATATAAAAAAAAAGTTATAGCTTGCCTTTGTGTTTCTTGTAATAGATTTGGAGTGGAAGGGATGTTAGTGAAGAAGTTAAGTGTCTTTCACAAGGAATGAATAGAATAGTGAAAAGATATAGTGCTTACATCATTAATGGATTTAGATTTTATACTAAATCCCGTGAAAGATTTAGGAGAACACAAAACTGTGGAGTTGTTGTTTCTTCTTCAGCAACAAGCTATGTTAGTGCTAGGGATAGTAATCCTATGAAGAGAAATGTTTATTATTATGGAATTCTTGATTATATTATTGAGTTGGATTACTGTGGCAAGTGGAAGGTTGGGTTATTTCGATGTGATTGGGCTGATGTGAATATTGGTAGAGATGTTAAAAAAGATCAGTTCCAATTTACAATGGTGAATTTCTCTCGACTAATTCACACCGGACAACAACTGATTGACGAGCTTTATGTTTTTTCATCTCAAGTCAAACAAGTCTTTTATTCCGAAGATCCGAATGATGCGGGTTGGTATGTTGTACTCCGTAACACACCTAGAGACTTGTTTGATATGGGTGATCAATATAGAGATGATATTGAACAAAGAACTAAATGCTTGCCTTTTACCAATCAAAACTTGGATGAAAATATCCCTAGAACCAGTACAGATACACAGTGGGTTTGCGAAGATGTTGATAAAGACATTTATGAAGCTTGATGAAAAAACTAAACTTAGTGATGCACCCAAAAATGTGTATCTTTATTAAACCTTGCAATTAATATGATCAATTATAGTAAAGTAGCATGCAAGGGTCGAATCCACAGAGATTGGTTTTTAGTTTATAAATTATTAGTTTAAAACTTAAATTCAAGAACAATAAAAGAAAATGGGGTTTTTGAAAAAGTTTTTAAAAATTAGAAAACAAGAAAAGTAAGAAGCAAATAAATAAGATGAAATCAAATATAAGAGAAATATGGTCAAGGTTTCATTCTCCACCACTAGACATCATTAAGAATCAATAATCAGATCTATCAACGTCAATTAACTATATAAATTATCAACTGTAGATAACAACATCCTGTGTAATCCCAATCCTTCCTTAGTTCGTCGTTAAGCAGGACAAACGCCACTACTTAATCTCTAACTATCAAACAACCTAGGATAAACATCTCTAAATTTAATTTGACAGCAGCTTTATGATAAGAAAGATAGGTTGATCTAAGCAACAAAAGCATGAACATGAATTGTTTAACTTAGGTTATGTTCCATTTTGTAATTAGCGAAAACTTGACCGTAATCATTAATCACAAATTGCCACTTATGAATAGGAAATCAAGACAATTACACGGATCAAGACTCATAAACTAGCAATAGATAATTATCAAGATTTATCTAGTTAGCAACCTAAACAAATCAAGACAACGTCATGAACAATTCTTATGGAAGAACATAATCAACTTTGATAGAAAACTAATGATAGATAAATCTAAAAATCAATTACACAACTTGTATAAGGCTTGAAATCACCCTTAACCAAATAAAAGTTTAGCCTTGCATAGGCATTGTCAACATAAATATGAATATTCAAAAAAAAACTAATAAGAAAAATAAAATAAAACTTGAGAGATTAAAGAAGAATAAGAATAAGATTGATAAATAATCAAAAGCATGTCATAGTTGGTGGCTCAAAAGATGATATTTATAGAGCTTTAAAGTCTTGGAAACCCTTTCTTACTGATGAAGGAAGCTAGGAGTCAAAGGAGTGCAAAATAGGCGAGATTTTTGAGTTTTACGATTTTTTTCTGGATTTACAGATTTGGGAGGCAGTAAGGGTTACGCTGCGGCGCCAAGTGGCCTGTCTTGGGAAATTTTGCTTGCTGACTTCGATTTCGCGACTAATGCACTGTCTCGCGACTAATGCACTGTCAGCTGATTTGGATGACCATTTCTTGTCTGATTTAGGCGTGTAAACTATCGTTGGAAAGGTATTCAAGTCAGCTTCAAAAGTCAAGAAGAAGTTTCTTCAAATAATGATTTTAACATAATGATTTCTTAGCAACAAGCTCTAGAGGTCAGATCTTGTTGATCACTTAGCACTAAGAATTTGATCTTTTTAACTCCCAAGTCTTCTTCCATCTTATGATTGTGACTTTATAAGCTCTTTAACATCATAATTGACATGTTTTGACTTCATATCATCCAATATACCTATAATTCACAAAAATATAATAAAATGTCAAGGAACTTAAGAATTAAAGCACAAAATATAATACATGAAAATGTATGAAATTAAGCACTTATCAAATTCCCCTACACTTAGTCTTTTGCTAGTCCTCGAGCAAAATTATATAAAAACAAAAAAAGAAATCCTAATCTAATCCACTTTTAATAAAAATGAGAGACAATCCTTAAATAAGTCTTATAACTAATCACTAACTTAAAGAGTTTCACAAAGAACCATGCTTGATAGTAAAGGTTTTGAGTTAAGCTAACATTAACATAATATATAATCAAAATAGTGCATGTTCAAACTTAATTTCAACTTCTCACATGGGATACTCTCATGATTTTCACTCTTTAAAGTAGTGGTAAAGTGTTTACACTCAATCAATCTCATGAAAACAATTCTACCATATGTTTGCTTGTCCACCTATTCTCCACTACTTAGATCATGCAACTTCATAAATCAAGAGGTCTTTATTAAGGTTGTAATGGGGCCAATGGGTAATACTGTGGTTAAAGAATAAAAAGGAAAAGATATCACAAAGGTTCCAAAGACTTCATAGAATTTAGAGACAAAATAAGATTTTTCAAATAAAACTTTTCTCAATATTCCTACATAATCACATTGGCTAAATATTTCATGTTGAGCCTTTGCTTCATTATAATCAACTTTGTAACATTCTTTTCTTTTACCAAAAGTTCAAGAGATGATTCAAAAAAGAAAAACTCTTTTTTATGGGAATGTATTTTTACAATGTTCCCTTTTCTTTTTCTCTTGACTTTTGCCTTTCTCCTCCCCCACACTTACCTTTTATTCTAACCCAAATTTTTAAAAAGTAACCCTTGTTTTTGCAATATGTCCCAAACATTCTAGTCCATATTTAAAACAAGGGTAAAGATATGAATATGTTTAGGCTAGGTGAAAGATGTGGTTACCAATAAAATAGCATATTCAATGTAGGCTCAAATTGGTTCACTAGGGGGATGTTCTCATGGAACATCAATAGGGATTAGCTTATTTGGCCTTGGTAAAAATCCTAATGCCTCTATCATATCCATGTAGTTACATGCATCAATATAGTCTTAAATGGTTTAATGCAAGTTCTAGAGAATCATGTAATCATAAGAGCACTCAAGAAAGAAATTAGATTAATATGTATAATACATCAATCATATAAGCTCAAAACTCACAAGGATGATTATGCAAGTCAATATCAAGTTTAAACATGCTTCTTTCTCAATCAACATAACATAATAACAATAGCTCATGAAAAATAGTGATATCAAGCTTAATTATCATGGAAATCTTATCACTAATAATCAGTTTTAGACCTATTCGATTTATATCTCATCATAGTAAGGAAAGTAACTAGAACACACTAAAAACAAACTAAAACTAAATGAAATCCTAGATTCTTCCCCCCCACACTTAATTCTTACATTGTCCTCAATGTAATTCTATTATCCCCAAATATAAGAATCATGTGTAAAAGAAAAGAATTCCTAATCAAAACAAACTAAAGAAAAACAATAAAAAATAGAATGATAGAGAGTGAGGAATATCAAATCTGATTATAATATGTGCTCTCCATCCTTTTGGGTTGCCTCTCAAGAAGCGCTTGGTTTATTATCCTCAGCCTAACTTAGACCCATTCCATCATCCACACCTTATCCTTGAGTACTTCAAATGATTCGGTGATGGTTCTAACTCCAATGTTGATACCTGCAAAAGAAAAGGTAGATGGTTCTCATTAGATAAATGGAGATTAATAGTTGAAACATCAAACCTTTTATTACAAGGTGACAACACTTGCAAAGTTGCTAATGCTTCCTCCATATATTCACTTAAAACAGGTTTATCTTTAGAGGTCTCCATGCCAAGGTGTTTGTTAATGTCTATGTCTTTGCTACTTAACTCAAAAGTTGGCTGCACTAAAAAGTCAAATGTATCAATTGCATAAACAGAATGTACATCACTAGGGTATCTCATGGCTTCAAAGATATTAAAATGGATTACATCACCATCAAATTCCATAGTGAGTGTGCCATCATTAACATTAATTATTGTCTTGGCTGTTTTTAAGAATGGTATCCCTAATAATATAGGTGTTGGGTTGGAAGACATCTTATCTTTCATGTCAAGCACATAAAAGTCAGTTGGAAAGACTAATCCATTAACTTGCATAAGAACATTTTCTACAACTCCTGTTGGATGAGTAATAGAACGATCAAAGAGTTGTAAAATAACACCTGTTTCTTTTAATGGTCCTAGTTTCAAAGAAGCATAAATTGAATATGGCATAACATTTATAGATGCTCCTAAGTCTATCATAGCATGTGCAAACCTGGTGTTACCTATTTTACAAGGAATGGTGAACATACCTGGATCCTTGCATTTTAGGTGGGAGTTTCTTTTGAAGAACAGTGGACACATTCTCTCCCATACTTATCTTTTAATTCCTTTTGAGCTTCCTCTTAGAAGTGCATAATTCTTTCAAAAATTTGGCATACCTTGGCACTTGCTTTATGACATCTAGTAGAGGAATGTTGACCTCAACTTTTCAGAAGGTCTCCAAAATTTCCTTCTCTTCTTCCTCCTTTTTGGACTTTGCTAACCTGCTTGGAAAAGATGGAGGAGTTATATATGAAGGAAAAGAAGGTTTAGGGATTACCTTAGCAATTGGCTCATTTGGTTGTGAAGATGATGCATTGGTGTTGTCCACCCTTTGAGCACTATCGTTTTGTGGTGTCTCAAGCTGTTTCCCACTTCTTAGAGTTATGGCATTCACATGTTCTCTGGGATTCACTATGGTTTGGGAAGGTAATTTTTCGGAATCCCTTGCTTGGGTTTGACTTATTGCTGTTTCCATTTGTCCTATTTGAGTCGATAATTGGCTCATCCTTATTGTCATTTGTCTATTTGTTTCCTTTATATCCTGTTGCATTTGCAATTGGCTAGTAGTAAGGGATTTGACAAGATCTATTAGAGACTCAACTAAATTTTGTGGTGGTGGTACTTGCTCTCGGGTCTGATATGGTTGTTGCGTTCTTTGCTGAAAAATCGGTTGTCTCTTATCAAAGGGTAGAGGAGCAACTTGTGATTGGTTCCCTCCATAATCAAAGTTCGGATGATCCCTCCATCCTAGATTGTAAGTGTTTGAGTAGGGATCATACTTCCTTGGTTGGCCCGAAAATCCACCCATATCATTAACATGTTCATTTGGATCATCTTGAAGTGTTTGACACATATCAGTTTGGTGTCCCATGTTTGAACATATACCACAAGCCTTAATTTGCTGTATTCAACCTATAACCATTTGTTCCACAAGAGAAGTCAGTTTATCAAATTTTTGTTCAAGGGATGATATATTTACCTCATTCACTTTCTTTGGTTGTGGTGGTAGTTCATCTCTCATGGTGAACTGTTGTGAGTTGGATGCCATATTGGAGATAAGAAGTCTAGCAGCTTCGAGAGTTTTATCAACTAATGCTCCCCCACTTGCTGCATCTATCCATGGGCAAGAGACCTTCATAGAAATATTGCATGTGCAGTTGTTCACTTATCTGATGATGTGGACATGATGCACAAAGTTTCTTGAACCTGTCCCAATATTCATACAAGGATTCTCCGTTGTATTGCCGAATCCAACATATTTCCTTTCTAATGTTGGCAGCCTTAAATGCTGGGAAATATCTTTCCAAGAATGTTTTCTTCATCACATTCCATGTAGTGATAGTCCTGGATGGTAGGTAGTAGAGCCATTCCTTTGTCGAATCAGCTAGAGAGAATGGGAATACTCTTAACTTTATTTGATCTTCCGTGATTCCGATTGGTCTCATGCTAGAACATACTACATGGAACTCCTTGAGGTGTTTATTTGGATCCTCTCCTGCAAAACCATGAAAAATTGGAAAAAGATGAATCAGGCCAGATTTTAATTCAAATGCTACCTCAAGAGTAGGATATTCTATGCACAATGGTTGTTGATCCAAGTCCGGAGTGGCTAGCTCTTTAAGAGTTCGGTGTTTGCTGCCATCTCTCCTTGCTCCTCTTGGATAGTTTGGATCAACTCTTTGTTTGTTCTTTGGTGGGCGGCTATGAATTCCCGAATTCTCCTAAGTCCGAAGTAAGGTTCTTCTTTGGGAGATTGGGACATTCACTGAAAAAGAAAATAAAAAAAATAAACTAATTAAAACAAAAAAGAAGAATAAAACAAATAATTAATAAACTAAAGAAAGCAATCCCCAGTAATGGCGCCAAAAACTTGATGCACCCAAAAGAGTGTATCTTTATTAAACCTTGCAATTAATATGATCAATTATATTAAAGTAGCATGCAAGGGTCGAATCCACAGAGATTGAGTTTTAGTTTATAAATTACTAGTTTAAAACTTAAATCCAAGAATAATAAAAGAAAATGGGGTTTTTGAAAGAGTTTTTAAAAATTAGAAAACAAGAAAAGTAAGAAGCAAATAAATAAGATGAAATCAAATATAAGAGAAATATGGTTAAGGTTTCATTCTCCACCACTAGACATCATCGAGAATCAATAATCAGATCTATCAACATCAATTAACAATCAAAATTATCAACCGTAGATAGCAACATCCCGTGTTACCCCAATCCTTCCTTAGTTCGTCGTTAAGCAGGACGAACGCCACTACTTAATCTCTAACTATCAAAAAACCTAGGATAAACATCTCTAAATTTAATTTGACAGCAGCTTTATGATAAGATAGATAGGTTGATCTAAGCAACAAAAGCATGAACATGAATTGTTTAACTTAGGTTATGTTCTTTGCAATTAGCGAAAACTTCACCATAATCATTAATCACAAATTTCCACTTATGAATAGGAAACCAAGACAATTGCACAGATCAAGACTCCTAAACTAGCAATGGATAATTATCAAGATGTATCTTCGCGACGTAAACAAATCAAGACAACATCATGAACAATTCTTATGGAAGAACATAATCAACTTTGATAGAAAACTAAGGATAGATAAATCTGAAAATCAATTACACAACTTATCTAGGGCTTTGAAATCACCCTTAACCAAATAAAAGTTTAGCCTTGCATAGGCATTGTCAACATAAACATGAATATTCAAAAGAAACTAATAAGAAAAATGAAATAAAACTTGAGAGAGTAAAAAAGAAGAAGATTGATAAATAATCAAAAGCATGTCATAGTTGGTGGCTCAAAAGATGGTATTTATAGAGCTTTAAAGTCTTGGAAGCCCTTTCTTGCTGATCAAGCAAGCTAAGAGTCAAATGAGTACAAAATAGGCAAGATTTTTGAGTTTTGTGGTTTTTTTCTGGATTTACGGATTTGGGAGGCAGTAAGGGTTGCGCTGCAGCGCCACTTTCCTGTGCTGCGACTCCAAGTGGGCTGTCTTGTGAAATTTTCCTTGCTGACTTTGGTTTCGCGACTGATGCACTATCTCGCACTTTGTTAGATAATTTGGATGACCATTTCTTATCCGATTTAGGCATGTAAACTTTTGTTGGAAAGGTATTCAAGTCAGATTCAAAAGTCAAGAAGGAATTTTCTTCAAATAATGAATTTAACATAATGATTTCTTAGAAACAAGCTCCGTAGGTCAGATCTGCCTGATCACTTAGCACTAAGAATTTGATCTTTTTGACTGCCAAGTCTTCTTCCATCTTATGACTGTGAATTTATAAGCTCTTTAACATCATCATTGACAGGTTTTGACTTCATCTCATCCAATATACGTATAATTCACAAAAATATGATAAAATTTCAAGGAACTTAAGAATTAAAGCACAAAGTATAAGAAAATAATACATGAAAATGTATGAAATTAAGCACTTATCATTTAGTAAGATTGTTTTGATACAAATACTGTGTATATAATAAGCATTTATAGTTTGAATATTTTATTATTAATGTTCATTACATTATAGTATTTTATTCTTATACTAATGTTTTTTACTTAAAATTGTTGCAGATAGCATGCTGAGGAGAAGATTAAAGAGTTTGAATATCATTCAGACCGGTTCAGAATCGGTAGGTGTTGATGTTGAGGGCGGCACTAGAGTGACGTCTTCAGAGATGCCGAATGCATCTATTCTGGAGGATAATACAGACTTGCCTACTACAAATACGGCTGCAAAAATTGTAGTTCATACGAACTTGAATACATGTATCGTGTTACATTGTAAAAGTACACAATATACTTTGACCAAAAAAGGTTGGACAGTTGCTAATATATTTGATTTTATATAGTTGATAATACTGGACAATGCAGAACTCGAGATCGTACCACATTAAAGGAGTTATGGGCACTACCTCTTGAAGAGTGTATTGTTGTTTCAGCAAATAATGAGCAGAAGCCAATTGGTCCGGAAGCACAACTATTGGCTAGCTTTCTTGGCCTGATTGCTCGAAATGGTATGAAGTGTCCAATTCATTATGAAACATGGCGTGATATGCTGAATAGTGAGAAGGCTGAGATGTTAAAGTTTATTGAGGTATAAGCGTGTTAAATTAGTATTGCATTAATTTTAGGATCTTGTTTATGATCGAAACTAATTTCGTACAACTTTTCCATTTCAGTCAAGATTTTTCTTGAAAATTCCAACATCATTTGTTATGAAGTCATTAAGGAAAAAATGGAAAAAACTATAATCATGACTTGAAGAAAAAGTATTTCGATCGAAATACTGATCCTTATGTCATATTATGAACCATACCGCGTGGTGTGGTTATGTTGTAGTATGAGAGATTGGTTAGATTGTGGTATTCAAAAAAAGGAGAGGTATCATTTATAACTTATTTTTGTCATTATATAATATAATTGTATGGAATATGTATACATTAATAATGTTTGTGTCCAATGTACAAGATCGAGAACAGATATGGGTAAGCAGTAGAAAGCAACAAAAATATAGTCACACCAATGGATCAAAAAACTTTGCCATAAAAGCTAATGAAAAATTAAGTTTTCATTCATAATATATTATTATATTAGTGTTAAGTACCTTTGATCCGGCAATGTTAGTGTATTTTATGCACGTAAATAGCTCCATATATTATATTATAGTTGTTGAAATTTCGAAGTTACCATAATACTTGTTTTGTCAGATAATTTTTTGTTCTCAATTGTTTTAATACAATTTAGTATTAATTATTATTATTTTGTAGGAAGTTAAGCGTTGGGAAAAAATTGGACTATTTAAACTATTTCAGTTAACTCATACTAAGAATGATGGTTCCTTTTTGAATGTCGAGACTCAACAAATTGTGGTATATTTTGTTCAAACTTATTTTCATTTACAAATATATTACACAAAATATTATTAATTTTATTGTTTTATAGGAGAAAGCAAAAGAAAAAATTGTTGAGTATCAAGCCAGATCATCAGATTCCTCAGTCAATATGCAAGAGGTCGAGAATCAAGTTTTCACTAAAGATGCTGGGAAAGAAAGACATGGATGGGTTCGAGGTGTTGGACTAGGTCCAACAACATCTAGCTACTATGGAATTGGTTCTCAACGATTTATTGCTTCTTCTTCACAAAACTATTCTGCATATGAAGTTCAGATGCTAAGAGAAGAAATGAAAAATATGCATCAACGTTTTAAGGAAAAGGAAGTAGAAAGATAGGCACAAATGGCAAGGCTTGAAGCAGAGATGGAAAAGAGACAAGCAGAGAAAGAAGAAGAGCAATGAAGATATCAGGAGCTGCAGACACAGTTTACGTCGTTGATGAATTTAGTGCAGCAAAAGTTCCCAGGAGGCACAACAAGTTCACAAAATCCTCCATCTCAGGCAATATAATATATTCATTGTTAACTATCTTACTTTCATAACTTAATATATTATATATTGATTACGTGTTTTAACTTTTTTTTAGTAGGGCTCATAACATGGGAACGAACTTGTTGCAAAAAAAATGTTCTTCTTACGGTTGTCCTCGAACTTATAACATTAGTAACTTGTACTTTTTTAAGTTGTAACTGGATTTTATGTGTTAAGTAATAAAATTGTTATATAATGATATTTTATATTAAATATATCATTATATTATGGTTCTTTTTATAATTTGTGTATTGTTAGATAGTTCTGTAAATTTTTAAATGTAATTTGTGTATTGTTGGACAGGCATAAAGTATAAATATAGTTTTTTAAATAAAATAAATAGTATATATAAAAACAATATTCTACTTATATAGTGCCATTTTATGTACAAACGCCGCTAAAGCATTCATTTTAATAAGCAAAACATGTAAAACTTAGCGGCGTTTTATGATAAAACGCCACTAAAAAGTTCACAATAGCAGCGTTTGTGTATCTTAAAACGCCGCTACATATTTGGAATTAGTGGCGTTTGTGAAACACAAACACCAGTAAATTTGTGTAAATAGCAACGTTTAGAATGACAACCGCCGCAAAAGGTCCATCGAATACCATATTTCGACATGCTATTAAGGCATTTCGAAATACCACAAATTTACATACAAACGCTGCTAAATTTGTTGTATTTTTGGTTCAAATGTCGGTAAATTCCTCGGCACGGTATTCAGTGGCCTTTTTGGCGACATTTGTTGCAAGCATCGCTAGTTATTTAGTGGCATTTTTAAACGCCGCCTAAGCACTTATCTACTGTAGTTAAGGAGTAAACTGTCCAAATAAAAGACATGGTATCAAAGACATACAAGGCATGAAAAAAGCAATAACAAGGAAGAAGAGAAGAAGAAATGAAAGAAGATAGAAGAAAAGAAAGAAAAAGTCATTCTTTGAAAAAATCCACAATTCATCTCAAAGTCATTTTCATAAGGAGAAGCGATGATCGTCACCTCAACCAAGGCAACAAAAACTTGGGTAAAAAGAAGCAAGGAAGATCGTCACACTAAAGCCAATAGTCCCAATACCAAGACAACAAAGAACTCAAGCGAATGATCAACCAAGGTGATAAAAATCTTTGCAAATAAAGCTCATCAAGCAACTACAAAATCTTAGTGCACAACTTGAAGCGGGTAACACATCTTTAGTGAGTGCTTTGGGATGAATGAAAAAGGCAACTCTGACTCTGATGAAGCCCAGAGGTGCACACCTAGTGTGCTTAGGTTGTGAACCCGATGTGCTGAAGGCTCGCGTCCAATGTGCCAAGAGGCATGCATCAGATGTGTTAAGGGGCACGCAGCTGGTCTACCTTAGGGGCATCCCATGCACCAGAAATACCAAAGAAAAAGTGATCACCACTAAGATAAAGTAACCACCCAAAATTACAAAGAAGAAGTGATCACCCGAAGTGCCAAAAAGGAAGTGATCACCTCTTAGTTGAAGTGATCATCTAAAGGAAGAAATGATCACTACCTATATGATGTGATCACCTGAAGCACCAAAAAGGAAGTAATCACTATGAAGATGAAAAGGTCACCGCCAAGATTTGGTCACCAACCAAAGGAAGAGACTAAGTCTCCTACCACATGAGGAAATAAGGGCAACACAACATCTTTCATTACGCCAAGGACTTGAGCAAAACCATCAATGACTTCGCTCGTTGTCCCGAAGAAGGAGGTAAGGTCCCTAACGCGACAATGCTTTCAAAATTGAAGGACATCATAAAAAATATCGTAATGCTCATTTCATGAAGAAGAGAGTGATACGTATAGATCTTCAAAAGAGTATTCAAGAAAGAACATAAGGAAGCACGTCTTCATCACTACAAGGGGCGGTAACAAAAGGGATAACATGGATTGTGCAAAATCATCAAGAATTCAAACTCGATGTATTTCGCGCAAGAAACTCGTTTAAAGTATTTACCAAAGATAACCCTCTAAAGTGATAGAAGTGAGGGCTCCTAATGATAAACAAAGCCCAAAGAACTACGCCTAAAATGCTAAAGAGAGGCACAGAGCATGCCTATATGTATAAGTATGAGCTATAAAGATCATATAGGGTGAATGGAATAATATCCACATGAGAAAATGAACTCAAAGGAGAAGCAATATGAGCACTCTAGACACACCTTCAAGGAACACCAAGTAGTCAAAGTCGACCAAAAAAGAAGTAAAACACCAAAGCTTAGTCATCTACTAAAACAAAAGACTAAGTCTTTCACTAAGAAAAGAAGTGATAGATTCATTGGAAAAAAAAAGGAGTAAAAGTTAACATTATAGTTTTCTCTATATGACTAGTTAAAATAAAGCCAAGTTATAAAAAATATCAAGCATGAAGTGGAACACCCCATCATGTCAAAGCATGAAGTGGTGCACCATCGTATTACACAAAAGATATGGCCGAGCAAAAAAGGCTAAGCTCGAAACAACATTGTCACACAAAAGATATGATGCATCATCATTCTATGGCCATCTCCACCACATAAGGAGATCCATGGCTAAGTGACCACAGGAGGACATAAGGGACGATACAACCCTTCCATGACAACAAAGACTCAAGTAAAGGCCATTGATACTTTGCTCAATGTCTTGAAGGAGGGAGTAAGGTCCCATAAGCCAGAATGCTTACAAAGTACAAATGTGGTCAACATAACAAAGAAAAGATCACAACGCATTCCATAACGAAATCATGAAGAGGGGAATAGCATGAAGAGAGGAATAGCACACATGAACACACATATGGAAGACATGAAGAGTCTCTTAAGGAAAATAAATAAAACCTCCAGCAAATATAGAATGTAACTAAGACAATCTCGTAGACTTGGAGGGATGATGTTAAGGCCTGCAATACATAGAGAATGTTAAACAATCTCAAAGACTTAGAGGGATGATGTGAAGGCCTTCAATACATAGAGAATGTTACTAAAACAATCTCGAAAACTTGGAGGGATGATGTGAAGGCTCCTTATACATAGAGAATGTTACAAAACACTTTCAAAGACTTGGAGGATTAACAAAGACCACAAACAAGTAAGGATGCTTCTAAAGCACCAAAAACACTTGGAGGATGGCTTGAAAGATCCTAGACAAGTAAAAGATGCAATAAAAGCATCAACAATATTTGAGGGACATCATAATGAGTACTATAGATGCTCAAACTCAAAATGAAAACCAAACAAGGCACGACCATAATTCCTATTAGCATACAAAGGAATAGTCATGATGCTTTCCTTCTCGATGTGCAAAAATGAAGTAATAAGGCACATCCACAATGTGCAGAATTCGACCTCATGCGTAATCAAAACAATATTAAACGTCATAGAGATGGTCGAACCCCTTAGGATCATACTTGTAAATTTTAATGTGATTAAGAAATAATAAATCAAACATAAGATAAGGAATCACACATCAACTCGAAGGTATCATAACTTTGAGTCAAACAACCCATGTATCCTTTGAACACCAAAAGACAAAATCTAGATAAAGCCATCCAAGTGTTTGGCCTCCAATGGTGATCCACACAACCACTTGCCACAACCTTCTCCAAGGTAGGGACACTTGTGCTAGCAAGATGATATAAAGTCCAAAAAAAATATTTTGTTAACCATTGTTTCCTCTTGGCTGAAAACACTCATATAGCATAATTCTTACTATAGTTTTCTAGTAAGTGTGGCTAGAGAGAAAACAAGGTTGGATAAGGGACTAATCTTTCTTCCTTGGCCGTATGTGATAAGAGAAAAATTCTCCAACTCTCTTCTCAAGATCTGCGGCTAGGTTAGAAAAAAGGAAAAATAATTTTTTCTCCTTCCCGCAGCACAAACTGTGGCTAGGGTGAAAAATATGAGAAATAATTTCCACCTTACTTTTACATTAAGGGTGCAAGTTAAAAAGAATTAGAGAAAATAATTTTCTCATGTGTCATATTTAAGGTGCGGCTAAGCAAGGGTTATATGCTCATGCCTTAGTAGAAATCCTAAGCTAAGATTTCTCTAAATCCTATTTTGGCCCCTTGATTTTAATTAAATCCTTATCATTTTAGCTTTTTCTCAATCAAGTCATACCTAAAAAAATCTCAATTTTAATCCGACAATATGATTTAATGTGTGTGTGGCACATTAGGCTTCTAATATGTTGGCAATGAATACAAACTATAATCTAAGATTAACAAAGATCAACTAATTTATATTTAAGATCATGAGCGACATCTAGCCATGCATCATGACCACCTAAGTATCGAAGAATCAAGGTAATCCCCTCTGGATTACTCATTTATCTTCGCATGCTTTATGCCATACCCAAAAGCACCTATCTAGGCATCCTTTATTAGAACCCGTTCAGATGAAATCAAAGTATGACAATTCACATACAAGATAACTTGACATCACAAGTCAGAGGACTACTTATACAACTAACACATGAGAACATTTTCATAGACATTTGTGAGAGCTACCAAATGAAGTTATCATAACGGGCCATGTTGAGTGAATTTGTTCATATAACAAGCACCTACATGTTATTCTCAAGTATCCCTATATTTCAACCTATGAGACTCGTTGCTTACTTCACAAGTAAGGAGGCTTAACATGTACCAGTTTTTGAGCATTGTCAATGCCCTATCTTGACAATACAATGACCATGAATAGTTTTAAGAACATGGCTTTGATGCATAGGATTTCATAATTGTAATCCTTTATAATTCCTTTGCAGAACCTTTATGTTCCATGAGCTTCATTCAATTAGTACTTAATAATTTTTTTTTTTTTACTAACCATGAACGAAAACCATATCACTCATTGTCTAAGTGATTAGTATGCATCATTGGTAGTATATTCCTGTTCAATCCGATTGGTTCCAAGGCATACTCTAACACAATGCTCGTTAGTACAGAAAGAGGCCACGATACTCACCCCCTCGATATGCAAAATTGAAGCAATAAGGTGTGACCACAATGCTTGTTAGCATACGAATGAAGAGTCACGATGCTCACCTCCTTGATGTGCAAAAATGAAGCAACAAGGTGTAACCACAATGCTCGCTAGCATATGAAAGAGGAGCCACGAGGCTCACCTCTCTCGATGTGCAAAAGTGAAGCAATAAGACATGACAATAATGCTCATTAGCATACAATGGAGGAGCCACGACGCTCACCTCCTCGATGTGCCAAAAGAAAGCTATAAAGCTACGGCAACAATACTCATTAGCATACAAAGGAGGAGCTACAATGCTCATCTCCTCAAGTAACAATGCCCACCTCATTGGTGAAGGGTTCGGTTGCATGCTCAAACAATAAATAAGTATAACATACAAAACATTGACTGTAGACACCCGATTTTATCCAGGTCTTTTAATCCAAAATTTAATTTGACTTTTGTAAAGTCAATTATTATCGGGTTTTGGTAGACTTGGGAGTCAGAACTTGAATCGATTTATGCCCAATAAATGGCAAGTATGATTTAAGTCCATTGGGCCTATTTTAAGTCTGTCCCGGGTCTTTAGTTATTTGGGCTTTATAATCTGGGTTTTGAAATCTTTTGACCGGCCTACATTCTTGTTATTATTATTAATATTATATTATTATTACTATTACTATATTCATTAGTATTATTAGTATTATTATTAATATTATTTTACATTTTTATTATTTTTCTTTATTTTGGAAAATCAGAGAAAAATTGAAAGAAAAAAAAAGAACCGAATCTGTGTATTGATTTTAATTCCTTGAGGCCAAAGAAAAATTTGTTGAAAAAAGGAAATTTAAGAAAAAGAAAAGAAAAGAAAGCAAAAGAAAAATCAAAGATTTTGATGTGAAAAACATGTTGAAATTGTTTTGGAAAGTCTTGGAGCAAAAGAAAAATCTAAAGAAATCAAAGCAAAAAAGGAAAAGAAAAAGGGGAGATCGGATCTGCCAGATTTGATCTCTTCCTCCTATTGAATAAGCTTCAAAATTTTGGGTTTTAAACACATAAATACAGACAGATCAAGCAACACTGATTAAAGAAAAAAGGGTTTTGGTGTTCTTTCAAGGTATTTTTTTAAAGATATTTTTTTCTTCTGTCTGAAGCTTAGACCAGTGTTTGAGGAAAATTGAACAAAAAAAAATAAAGAATTTCTTTTAGGATTTGGGTTTTCAAAAAAAAATCAAGGCTTGTCTTCTTTCCCATATTTTTTTTTAGAATTATTTTTGAAAGCTTGAGGTTGGTGAAGACAGAGGACTTGAACTTTAAAATTTTGGTTTTGTTTTTGGTTCGACTTTTGGTACGAAAAATGGGTTTTGAAGATACTGGATTAGGTCATATTTGAGGTTTTGAAGGAATAAAGATTTTTTTAAAAAAAAATTGGGTTGAAAGGAACCACAAAAAAGAGGGATTTATAAAAGATTGAATCGGGTGCTCAGTAAGACCCGCGCGTTGACCCACGCGAGTCCCTTCTGAAACCCGACTCAAGTGTAGTTATTCATTATTTATTTATTTCTTTTAATTTATTTGAATTTTTTTCTCCTTTCTTTTAATTGATTCTTTTTTCTTTATATTTATATATTCTGATTTTTTTTTAATTAACTTTTTTTATTTAAATTTATCATTATTTGTTATGGATTTATTTAATTATTTTCATTAATTGTTACTAATTATTTGTTTATTTATTTTGTTACTAACTATTAGTTTATTTATTTTGTTAGTTGTTTATTTATTCTATTAATTGCTTATTTATTTTGTTAATTTTTTATTTATTAATATTTCACATGATTTTACATATAATTATTTGTATATTGTATTTATTTAGCTTAATTAATTTAGTTTCATTAATTTAATTTAATTTCATTAGTTAAATTTTTATTTTTATTAAATAACAATTCAAATTAAGAATAAATTGAGATTACCGATGATGGAATCTTGAAAATTGCGAATGGTCAATTTTTAAGAATTTATAGGTGAGAAAAATTTTTAGGTATCTAACCCGAATGGTGGAAAGTAACCTATTTTTTTTTAGTATTTTAATTCTTAGTTTTTTTTTTTTTGTTTTTTAAAAAAAAAACATTTACATAAGATAAAATATTTAATTCCAATGACGGATCTTCATAAGAACGAATGGTTTCTATTGGAGACTCCTGAGGTGAGGTGAATTTCAAAAATCAGTCCCGAATAGTGGAAAGCAATTTTGGAATTTTTCCAATATTTAGGAAATAAAGATAAATTAAGACCATCCGATGATGGAATTTTAGGGGATCGCAAACAGTCGATCTTCTAAAAATTTCTAGGTGAGAAGAGATTTTCCTAAGTTCCGCCAATAATGGAGAATTTAGGTGATAATTTTCAATATTATTGTTCAAAATTTATTTTCAATAATAAAATATTCAAATTTGAAATTTATAATTTATAATTATCCTTTTCCATAAAAGATTTAATAAATCTGCGACGGAGTCTCTTCAGGGAAAGAAATGGTGTCGTTTGAATGCTCTTGAGATGAAGAGAATTCTTCTTAGGGTTCCGTCGATGATGGAGAATATCTTAAAGAAATTTTCCAATATTAAAATATTTGATTTATAAACTAATTAAATAAAAATTAGAGACTATTTAATTAAAACCAAACCTAGGGTAATATTTTACTAATTAGGTATCGTCCTCCTGGATTGGCATTATGGGGATGATAATCCTTCCCTACATGTAACCGTACTCTCGAATACAACCTCCACATTGGCTAGGGAAATACAACCACCCAAATTGAACCCTTTCCGTTTGAAGCCTATAATAGGTGAAGATCGGAGTGCCTTACTCATCCTCCATGGATGAAGTTAAAAGAGCAATTTGGGGACCTTTTTAGATTGTCAAGTATCCTAAAACCCAGCATATAAATAACACTTAAGTGGCCAACTTTAAGATAGAGCCATTCCCCACCTTGTGTAGAAAATAACCCAAGTTAGGACACATGAAAGAATGTTCTTGCTTTCTTTTCACATCTTTGTGTGAACAGTTTTATCTTTATTTATGAAGTTCTTATTTGTTATAGTCTGCATTTAACTTAATTGCCTATTACTAAACTTTTAAAATCTTTTATGACTGTAATTCGAATTGACTTTATTCTCATGAGTTTGTATCTTTAAAATATTCTTTTGCTCATTCATAACTCATGCATACATATGCATCACATAAAATAACATAAATAAGGCATACATACTTCACTCGTGCATGATCTTCATGCATTCATCACATAAAAGGAGTATAATAAGATTGGTGATTTCTTCTTGAGAAATAAAGATTCAAGAGATATGAGTGACCAATTGGAAGCACGAATTAATGCATTGGAGGAAAATCAAGAAGATTTTGGACATGATGTTCGAGAGTTGAAAGATCAGCTTTACCAGTTGATGAAAATGATTGAAAGTCTTAGTCAAGCAAAGGCGAATCATTCCCAAGGATCTTTATCAATCTTGACTCAATCACATGATAAACAACCAATATGTCAAGATTAATCAATATTTTACAAGACTTATGGCAAAGCACTCGGCAGCCCAAGTAATGATCTAAAAAAGTGCCAAGAAAAGATGTAGGTGGTTGGACTTAAGAGCTTGATGTCTAATACGAAGATTCCTGGTTCCACACAATCTTCGCAGATTGGTCTACACTTGAACTCATACTATCATCCTACCACTTTTCAACCACCTTTTAGGCCTGTTATGCGAAAAGGACCATGGGGCAATCAAGAAAGAACTCGTATTGACCCAATTCCAGTGACATACACAGAATTACTTCCCTTTCTCATCCAAGCCCATCTTGTCACACCAATTTGCCTGGAACCACTTAAACCTCCTTATCCAAGATAGTAAGATGCTAATGCACGATGTGGTTATCACTCTGAAAATCATGGTCACTTTATGAATAACTGCTCGGCTTTAAAGCATAAAGTGCAAGGTCTGATCAAACCAGGTTTGTTGAAGTTTGAGAAGACTAAGCCAAGTGTTGAAGAGATCTCATCAATAGCGGCACCTAGGTGTGACATTTTAAGCATTAATTAGGGGTTTGGCAGTTTTGGTTCCTTTCATTTTTGTTGAAAATTACTTATGTTCACATGACTTATTTTCAAGTTCAAATGAAAAATACTTTCCATCTTAAGAAAATTGGTGATTACTATTAAGAATGAACTTTGCAATCCATTCCCATGTCCAGATGCAAATCAAACCACTTAAAAGCTTGATTCTTTTGATGGTATAAGTTTGAAATTTCATAAACCTTCCTTTCCAATTGACCATGGAATAAATTTCAAAAGTCAGTAATCTTCATCAGGGCAATGAACAATGAAATGGATGATTAATTTGCAAAATATTTTTGAAAATCAATGTTGTCGCAACCTAAAAAATAACAAGTCTCATCGCAAGACTTTATATTCGTTAAGCGTGACATAAAAAAAATCGAGGAAAAGTCGACTTAATTCCTCTTGAATGAAGGTTTTGAAAATAACCTTAAAAAGACATGGAGTCGCCACAAATCTTTTTTAGCTAGATGTGATCGGCCACCTATTAAAACCGGTTTTATAAAACATTTTAAAATTAATTAAAATATTTTTAAAACCAATTTCAAGTCTGCGTTTTAAACAAGACAAAATCGAAGAATCAGGTTCTGGACTCGATTCCGTGTGGGGAAGAATTAGCACCCGCACAACGCCTGTATAAAACGGTACCTTATTAATCATGTGTTATCTCAAGTCTCGGTAAAAAGTCGAATTTTAATTTAGTATTTCAAGTTAATTCTCAATTTAAAGAAAAATAATTCAAATTTTTAATTGAAAATGATTCGGAATTTATAAATTCAAAATTTTTCTATATTCTCCAACAAACGTGGCAAAATATATAAATTTTTATTAGTTTGAAAAACTTTTCGAATCACTCTCGTTTTAAAGAAGATATTCTGTTATTAATGATAATTGATGATATCCTCTCCAGCAAACCCGACAGAGAACCCACGAATTATTTTAACTCGGGAATATCTTTATTTTATTGAAAATCATTACCTTTTCCAAAATATTTTAAAAAAAAATATGAATATGTGTGACATAAATAAAATGACATAGCAAAGTCTAGATAATATAATGCAACCTAAATGGTATGATATAATTTAAATGTCATAGCATATTCTAAATAAAATGAAATATCCTAAGTCATATGATATATTCTAAATGAAATGAAATGACCTAGGTAACATAATTTATTCTATATGAAATGAAATATCCTAAGTCACATGATATATTCTAAATGAAATGAAATATCCTAAGTGACATAATATATTCTAAATGAAATGAAATGACCTAGGTAACATAATATATTCTATATGAAATGAAATGAAATGAAATATCCTCAGTCACATGATATATTCTAAATGAAATAAAATGATTTAAATGACATGGCAAATATAAATGATATGGCATATAATCTAAATGCTATGAAATAACATGAAACATAAAATAATGCTATCATGTAATATGCATGAAAATAAAAATCATGAACATAATATATACTAAATAATGTGACAAAAATAAATAACTAAATAAAAAGCATAGGATAGAATGTAATATTCAATACCATATAACAATTAATATAATATCAAAATTTTAAATCAAAGACAATAACACCATCATGAAAATTAACATAACAAAAATCACATATTATATAGTATGCATGAATATGGAAAATGCAATGCATCAGAATGGATTTTTCCCTTTAATTAAGAAAATCCGTATATCTAAAAAGATATCCACCTACCTTAGGAAAATATATCAAATTAAATATTCTAAAACCAAAATACTTTGTGATTGTTTGAAAACAATTTTGAAAAGCTTAGATTAAAAATAAAAACTTAGCTAAACCCTTTTTAAATGGCTCTAATTTCCTAAGTTTAAAATCTCGGACTTGACCACCCTTAACCCGATATTTAAAAAATCATTTTTAGAGTTTAAAAAGGCTTAGAAACTACCCTAAGTCAGTAGCTAAACTTCCTAATCAGCCCCCTAAGTAACTTAACTAAAACAGAAAAATAATTTTCCTTCAAATTTAGTTATGCCTTTACTGTCCAGTTTTAAAGCACGATTTTTTACCCTATTTTTAAAAATTCAAAAAAATCTAAAAAAAAATATTGGAGACTCATGACATGTAAAACTACACAGAAAAAAATAGGCTTAATTTTTTTATTAAAGATGTCTACCCAGAAAAATCAAAAAAGAACGAGTACTGGGTGAAAAAAAAACTGTTTTGCCAAAACACATTTTTTTGTCTTTGATAAAATCATTAAAAAATCAAAGTAAAAATGCTAGAGACTCTCCTAAAGACTCACAAACAGTTTTCCACAAGTATGCTCAAACTGAGCATGATTTTGACCCATTGATTGGCCTAAGTCATAAATCATGTGGCAATGACATGAAATGCATGAAAATACAGCAAATATGATGCATGAAATGCATGATTTAAAATCTAAATGACATGAAAAATGCATGGCATCAATAAAATGACCTAGAACTAAATGAACTTGCATGGAATTTAATGCAACCTAGGTCTAAAATGCATGAATATGCATGGCAAAGCAAACCAATCCTAAACCTAAAGAATGCATGGCAATAACACAAACATATAGCATGCTTATATAAAATACACAACCAAATATCATGAAAATGCAAACCTATCAACTAGCATGATGAAAATGCACATACAAAGCATACAATATGAGGGGTGGCCGAATGGTCCCATAAAAATGAGCATGGCATTTTCACAAACACATTATATACAAACATGCATAGCTAAAGAATAATACTCAAATCATGCAAATATAAAGTAAAGGCATGAAAACCAATAGGCATTTTCACAAACACATGGATTAACAAAATGTAAAACATAAACAAACTTAAACATTTTGAAAACAGAAAATCAAAAATGCAAGACAAGTAAAATAAACATGATAACAAGATAATAGACTCAAAAATGGAAACAAGCAAGCAACCAAATCAAAACAAGCTTCAAGTTTATGTATTTGAAAAAGATTTAAAGCATCAAAACTTGTTAAACATCACTAGAATCATGAAATAAAGAAGCAAAATAGCAACTACCAAAAACAATAGGTCATTCGGCCAACTCAAAAATAAGAGAAAAAAAAATTCAAAAGCTTTTTACAAGAAAGAATCAAGAAGGAACTTAAAGAAGAATATTAAAAACACTTATTTTTAAAAAGAAAAATCAAAAGAAACTCACCAAATATCAAATGAAAACAGCAAATCAAGAATGGAAAATCAAAGAAATTGCAAGAGTATGGTGCTTAAAGCAACCTCTAGAAGCTATATTGCAAGCTTTTTCTCTTGTAACTTTTTTTTCTGAACTTTTCTTTTTGCCTTTCAACAATGGAGAGAAAGTCAGCCCCCAAAACAAGAGTGAATAGCTAGTGAATGAAAAGAGAGAGACCCCTCCTTTGTAGTGGCCGAATGGCCTTGTAGTGTGAATAGAGTATGTTGTCATTTTTTCTTCAACCAATTTTGATCCAAAGCTATTAATCCAAGATGTTTAAAATGTGAAATTATCACCCTTAGATTAGGCAATCAACTATCAACAATTACAGCTGTTCAAGAATCTTAAGCCATTATGTTGACATTCTTCTTATTCATGCATTGGCCCATGTGGCTTAATTACAAAGGCTTGATCAAAAAAATAACTATTTTCCTCTTCATTATTGACCTTTTGATTAAAAATAAAAAAATATTTTCCCACCATTGGGCCTTGGCCGGCTGACCCCTCACCTTCCAACCCATGCTTCATTTTTTTTAAAATGGCAAGAAAAGCCTTTTTCGATTTCTTAGGTGAAATGACTTTTTTGCCCCCTGAACATAAATAAATAGCAAACGGACTCCAAATTCACATTTATTTTTTTCAATACTTCAAAAATAAATAAAAAATTGAATTTTGGAGATTTTCAAAATTTTCCAAGCCCATTTGCTATTTATTTGGATATTTTCTTCCAAAATTGCCCTTTTATGCTCCCAAACTTTACCATTTTTTTAAACGAGCTCCAAATCTAGATTTTTCTTCACCAATCTCTTCCAAATAATTTAAAAGTATGATCTGGAATTTTTCATAATTTTTTGAACTCATTTGGTATTTTTTCAGGATTTATCTGTTTGAATTACTACATAGTGGGCCCGGGATTTAGCCATTTTGCAAACGAACTCCGAATCTGGATTTTCTTTTGCCCATCTCTTCCAAATAATTTAAGAATAAGATCTACAAATTTTCATAATTTTTGGAGTTCATTTGCTATTTATTCGGCATTTATCCTCTTGAATTTTTGCATAGGGGACCCGGGTTTTGGCCATTTTGCAAACGAACTCCGAATTTGGATGTTCTTTCGCCAATCTCTTCGAAATGATTTAAGAATGAGATCTGCAGTTTTTTAGAATTTTTGGAGTTCATTTGCTATTTTTCCCAAATTTTCCAATTTTGCCTTTTTGCCTCCGAAACTCGGTTTTGCTCAAAACAAGTTCGATTTTCGGATTTTCTTTCAACTGAGCTTTGTGATATCCTTGTTCAATCACTCCTTATCCATTAGGGGCTTTAGTCTTATCGAATCGGGCAATTTCTGTAATTCTTCCAAATTTCACCGAAATCTACCAAAAACCTTAATTCTCGGTTTTCTTCCGGATTGACTTTTCTTTCAGTTTTTCTTTCAAGTAGCTTTTCCATTACCTGTAGTTAGTGCTTATCTTTCATTTGGAACTTTCAATTTCAACCAATTTGATCGTTTAAGCATTTTTTCCCAAATTTCCCGAACTAGGGTTTCCTTTATATTGAATCTCCGAAATCCAACTTCCGAACTCCATATCTTTCAATGTAGACTTCGGATTATCAAAATTCTTTTGTCATTTTTCAATTGAACTTCAAATCTTGATTTTGAAAGTGGGTTGACTTTTTTAGTAGTTGACTTTTTGAGGTTGACTTTTTAGGGTTGACTTTTTCATGTTTGACTTTTTATGCTCGCCTTTTTAGACTAAGTCTCAGAGTACCACCTGCAGGATGAAAAAAGTCTTTTTATATTCTGAAACATCAATTTAGGAAGAAAACATACATGTTTTATTGGTCCGGACAAAACTGCCTCGCTTTGGCTATTGCTGAGAATCAGGAATCAGGCTGATGCACTCAAAAGAGTATATCTTATTTAACCTTGCACTAAAAAGATCAATTGTAAATATAGTAGTTAGCAAGGGTCAAGTCCTCAGGGATTGGGTTTTAGTTTATAAGTTAATAGTTTAAAACTTAAATTCAAGGAAAACAAAAGAAAAAGGGGGTTTTGAAATAGTTTTAAAAATAAGTAAACAAGAAAAGTAAGAAATAAGAAATCAAATATGAGAGAAATATGGTTAAGGTTTCATTCTACACCACTAGACATCATTAAGAATCAATTTCAAATCTATCAATATCAACCAACTATCAAAGTTAACAACCGTAGATAACAACAAGCTCTGTTACCCCAATCTTTCCTTAGTTTGTCGTTAAATAGAACAAGCTCTCTATTTAATCTCTAACCATCAAACAACCTAGAATAAGCTCTCTAAATTCAATTTAATGGAAGCTTTATGATGAGAAAGATAGGTTGATCTAAGCAACAAACACATAAGCTCGGATTGTTCAACTTAGGTTATGTTCCACTTTGCAATTATCGAAAACTTGACCATAATCATTAATCACAAATTGCCACTTATGAATGGGAAATCAAGACAATTACACGGATCAAGACTCCTAAACTAGCATTAGATAATTATCAAGATCTATCTAGTTGTACACCTAAATAAATCAAGACAACATCATAAACAATTCTTGTAGAAGAACATAAGCAATTTTGATAGAAAATTAATGATAGATAGAATATGAAAATCAATTACAAAACATGTCTAGGGCTTTGAAATCACCCTTAACCAAATAGAAGTTTAGCTTAGCATAGGCATAGATAATATATACATAAAACTAAAAAGAAAATAAAAGAATGGAGAAGAAGAATAATGATGATCTTTGAGTCTCCTCAAAAGATGTCTAGTTTGTGGCTCAAAAGATGATATTTATAGAGCTTTAAAACCCTGTGAACAAGTCCTTGCCGCACAAGTAAGGTTAGGGGCTGAAAAATCACGTTTTTGCCTTTTTTTTTAGATTTGCGGTTAGGGTTTTTCTGGCCGTAGGGTTCTTTAGGGAGATCTTATAGCGCCAATTTGTGTGCCCATTTCTTATCCGATTTTGGCCCATACTATATCGTTGGAAAGATAATCAAGTCAACTTCAAAAGTGAAGTTTCTTCAAATAAAGAATCCAACATCATGTTTTCCTTGCAACAAGCTATGGAGGTCAGATCTACCTGATCACTTAGCACTAAGAATTTGATCTTTTTGACTCCCAAGTCTTCTTCCATCTTGTGATTATGATTTTGTAAGCTCTTTACCATCATTATTGACATATTTTGACTTCATTCTCCTTATTGTACCTAAAATTCAAAAACATAATATAAGTTAACAAAATAAAGATCGAAAACATAACAAAATCTAAAGGTAGAAAGGCATAAAATGTATATTTTAGGAACTTATCAAATACCCCAACACTTAGCTTTTTGCTAGTCATTGAGCAAAACAAAATAAAAAAAAAAAAAAAATCTAATCTAATCTAATCCACTTTCATATGAAATCACGGTGGCACTTAGCATGTGACACAAACCTTTAAAGCCCTAGGTGTCCCTAGTGGACGAGTTTAGTCTCGTGAGGGTTTGCTAGAACGATACCCACAAACATTGAAAAACTAAAATATAAATAAACTACATATACTAAAAATATTTACTCCTAATCCTTTCAATATAAATTAGAGACAATTTTTGAACAAGTCTTATAAACTAATCAATAGCTCTACCATATGCTTGCTTGTCCACCTATTCTCCACTATTTAGATCCTACAACTTCATAAATCAAGAGGTCTTTAATCAAGGTTGTAATGGAGCCAAGGGGTAATAATGTGGTTAAAGAATAAAAAGGAAAAGATATCACAAAGGTTCCAAAGACTTCATAGAATTTAGAGACAAAATAAGATTTTGCAAATAAAACTTTCTCAATATTCTTTAGAAGTACATAATCAGATAGGTTGAATATTTCATGTTGAGCATTTGCTTCATTCTAACCAACCTTGTAACATTCTTTTTCTTTTCTTTAACCAAAAGTTCAAGAGATGATTCAAATTTTTTTTTTCATGGGAATGTATTTTTATAATGTTCACTTTTCTTTTTCTGTTGACTTTTGCCTCTCTCTTCCCCCACACTTATCTTTTGTTCTAACCCAAATTTTCATAAAGTATCCCTTGTTTTTGCAATATGTCTCAAGCATTCTAGTCCATCTTTAGAACAAGGGTAACGATATAAATGTATTTAGGCTAGGTGTAGGATATGGTTACCAAAGAAATAGCTTATTCAATGTAGGCTCAAATTGGTTCACTCGAGGGATGTTCTCTTGGAACATCAATAAGGAATGGCTGTTTGGCCCTGGTTATAATTCTAATTCCTCTATCATTTTCATGTTGTTACATGCATCAATATAGTCTCAGAAAGGTTTAAAGCAAGTTCTAGAGAAACATGTAATCATAAGAGCACACAAGAAAGAAATTAGATTGATATTTATAATGCATCAATCATATAGGCTCAATATTCACAAGGATGATTATACAAGTCAATATCAAGTCTAAACATGCTTCTTTCTCAACCAACATATCATATTAACATTGGCTCATGAAAAATAGTGATATCAAGCTTAATTCTCATGAAAATCTTATCAGTAATGATCAGTTTCAGACCTATTCAATTCATATTTCATCATAGTATGTAAAGGAACTAAAACACACTAAAAATTATAATAATAATAAAATTAAAGACTCATAAAAAAATAATAGACAAAAATAAAAGAAATCCTTAATCCTTCCCCCCACACTTAATTCTTACATTGTCCTCAATGTAATGCTATTAACCCAAATGAAAGAATCATGTGTAAAAGAAAAGAACTAATAACATAAGAATAGGAACAAATAAGACTCAAAACAAACTCATGCAACCTAAATAATCCTAAAATACTAAACAAACAATTAACAAATAAACATAAATAAAAAAAATAATAATAATAAAAGAAAAAGGAAAAGGCAAAGGCAAAGAAAGCAAATCTGCGTATGGCAGGTTCGTAATTTCTTTATTAATTGGGCTGCCTTCCCAATTAGTACTTGAGTTAAGTTGTCCAACCTAACTAACACCCCTTCTTGGCTGTTTAGGATTTGCAAGATAATACAAGAAACTTTCCGAATTTGTGCGTTTTGTAGGGTGGTTTCTTTGCACAATAGTGGATGCATTCTCCATTACAAGTATTATTCCATCATCCTTTGTGGTGCATAGCTTGTCAAGGAATGGTGCATATTTTGGTATTTGTTGAATGGCATCCACAAACAAGCTGTTTAAGGTTTCCGGCATGTGTTGTTCATGTTCTTCCTCCTTGAACTTTGCAAATCTACTAGGAAAAGATGGAGAAGAAACATTAGTAAAAAGTGGAACCTTAAACGTTACCTCAGGTGCCAAAGTACTCTCTTTCGCAATTGAAGCTTCATTATCTTCAATAGTTGAATCCATCTTTAGTTCTTTCTCATCCTCGGGTTCCCTTAGATTTTCTTATTCATCCTCAAGTTGTGTGGCACTAACACTCTCCTTTGGATCAATCATCGATTGGGAAGGGAGTGCTTGAGATCTTTGTGCTACTAATTCCACCGTACTACTAGCCAATAGGCTCATTTGCCTTTCCAAACTTTGGATACTTGCCTTTGTTTCCCTTGTTTCCTGTTGAAGTTGCAGAGTATTAATAACAAGAAAATTGATAAGTTCTTCTAAAGAATTACCTGAGTTTTGAGGTGGTAGCTCAAAAAGATCTTGTTGTTGATCCTATGGTTGATTGAAGACAAATTGATTATTGTAATTAGAATAAGGATCTACTTCTTGATAATCTCCCGAGTAGCCATAATGAGTATGATTCCACCATCCCTCATTGTAAGTGTTTGGGAAAGCATCATACTGTTGTCCTTGGAACCCATGATGGCTTTGGTATTCTCCCACATCATAGGCTGGTTCAAAATTATCTTTTTGGTAGTATGGGCACCAATTGGTTGGATGATCCATCATGAAGCACACTCCAAACTGCCTTGATTGTTGAATCTTACTTATCGCCACTTGTTGAACTATGGAGATGAGATTGTCTAGTTGGTTCTGAAGGTTCTAAAATTTTGATGTAGCACCTGCCATCTCTTCTTGCTTGAAATTTGAAAACAAAAACCTGTATGTACAAAAAAAATAAAATTAATTACAACTGAAAATAAGAATAAACCAATAAACTAAATAAAGCAATCCCCGGCAACGGTGCCAAAAATTTGATGCACTCAAAAGAGTATATCTTATTTAACCTTACACTAAAAAGATCAATTGTAAATATAGTAGTTAGCAAGGGTCAAGTCCTCAGGGATTGGGTTTTAGTTTATAAGTTAATAGTTTAAAACTTAAATTCAAGGAAAACAAAAGAAAAGGGGGTTTTGAAATAGTTTTAAAAATAAGTAAACAAGAAAAGTAAGATGCAAGTAAGAAATAAGAAATCAAATATGAGAGAAATATGGTTAAGGTTTCATTCTACACCACTAGACATCATTAAGAATCAATTTCAAATCTATCAATATCAACCAACTATCAAAAACAACTGTAGATAACAACAAGCTCTGTTACCCCAATCTTTCCTTAGTTTGTCGTAAAATAGAACAAGCTCTCTATTTAATCTCTAACCATCAAACAACCAAGAATAAGCTCTCTAAATTCAATTTAATGGAAGCTTTATGATGAGAAAGATAGGTTGATCTAAGCAACAAACACATAAGCTCGGATTGTTCAACTTAGGTTAAGTTCCACTTTGCAATTATCGAAAACTTGACCATAATCATTAATCACAAATTGCCACTTACGAATAGGAAATCAAGACAATTACACGGATCAAGACTCCTAAACTAGCATTAGATAATTATCAAGATCTATCTAGTTGTACACCAAAATAAATCAAGACAACATCATAAACAATTCTTGTAGAAGAACATAAGCAACTTTGATAGAAAATTAATGATAGATAGAATCTGAAAATCAATTAGAAAACATGTCTAGGGCTTTGAAATCACCCTTAACCAAATAGAAGTTTAGCCTAGCATAGGCATAGATAATATATACATAAAACTAAAAAGAAAATAAAAGAATGGAGAAGAAGAATAATGATGATCTTTGAGTCTCCTCAAAAGATGTCTAGTTTATGGCTCAAAAGATGATATTTATAGAGCTTTAAAACCCTGTGAACAAGTCCTTGCCGCACAAGTAAGGTTAGGGGCTGAAAAATCACGTTTTTGCCTTTTTTTTTTTTAGATTTGCGGTTAGGATTTTTCTGGCCGTAAGGTTCATTAGGGATATATTATAGCGCCAATTTGTGTGCCCATTTCTTATCCGATTTTGGCCCCTTATATATCGTTGGAAAGATAATCAAGTCAACTTCAAAAGTCAAGCAGGAAGTTTCTTCAAATAAAGAATCTAACATCATGTTTTCCTTGCAACAAGCTCTGGAGATTAGATCTGCCTGATCACTTAGCACTAAGAATTTGATCTTTTTGACTCCCAAGTCTTCTTCCATCTTGTGATTATGATTTTGTAAGCTCTTTACCATCATTGTTGACATATTTTGACTTCATTATCCTTATTGTACCTAAAATTCAAAAACATAATATAAGTTAACAAAATAAAGATCGAAAACATAACAAAAACTAAAGGTAGAAAGGCATAAAATGTATATTTTATGAACTTATTACAGGCAAAGATAAACAAATACTAATTTTGTCCGATTAGTGAAATCACATGTGAAGAAAAGGGAAAGGGGGGTTCTTTTTTCATTTTTCATTTTTCAATTTTAATTTTTTTTTTTTTGAAATAAAGCTGTAAATAGAAGATATTGTCCTTAAATTGAATTTGCTGACTAATTAAGGCTCGACCCGTCTTAAGGAAACGGGTTCGATTTGCAAAAGAAGAAAAGACCTCGATGATAGTCTCGGGGTCTTATCCTATCTTGTGCTTACCTTACTGGCATGGGTGAAATCAAAAATTGAAAAAGATCTGGATGAAACCAGGGATTGAAATGATATGGGTAAGACTAGAAATTTGAAAAAGATCTGGATGAAACCAGAAATAAAAAAGCATGGGTTAAACCAGAAATTTGAAAATGATCTAGATGAAACCAAAAATTGAAAAGCATGGGTGAGACCAGAATTTTGAAAAAGATCTGGATGAAACCAGAAATTGAAAAGCATGGGTGAAACCAGAAATTTGAAAATGATCTGGATGAAACCAGAAATTTGAAAATGATCTGGATGAAACCAGAAATTGAAAAGCATGGGTGAAACTAGAATTTTGAAAAAGATCTGGATGAAACCAGAAATTGAAAAACATGGGTGAAACCAGAAAAAGATCTGGATGAAACCAGAAATTGAAAAACATGGGTGAAACCAAAAATTTGAAAAAGATCTGGATGAAACTAGAAATTGAAAAACATGGGTGAAACCAGAAATTTGAAAAAGATCTGGATGAAACCAAAAATTGGAAAAACATGGGTGAAAACATAAAAAGATCTAGATGAAACCAAAAATTGAAAAGCATGGGTGAAACCAAAAATTGAAAATGATCTGGATGAAACCAGAAATTGAAAAGCATGGGTGAAACCAGAAAAAGATCTGGATGAAACCAAAAATTGAAAAACATGGGTGAAACCAGAAAAAGATCTGGATGAAACAGAAGTTGAAAAACATGGGTGAAACCATAAAAAGATCTAAATGAAACCAGAAATTGAAATGACCTGCAAATTATCCTGAATGATTTGAGAGAGGATGCAAATGCTTGATGGTGTAAATGCAAATGTCTTGGATTGATGCAAATGCTTCTTGAAATGATACAGATGTTTTGGATTGATTCAAATGCTTCTAAATGCATATGCAAATGTCCCTAAGAATCATGTTCATGTAAGTTGTTCATGAATGGTGTAATTGCAGCTACAATGAAGATGCAATGATCCTAGAAATGATGCACTTGCTTGAGGTGATGCGAATGCAAATATCTATGAAAGATGTTCTTGTAAAGGTAGAATGCAGATGCTCATGGAATAGTGCAAATGCAAATATCCATGAATGATACAAATGCTTGTTGACACGGTGCAGATGCAAAGCTTAATAGAGAGATGAGTGTTCATAAATGATGCAAATGCCCCCGGTCGTTTTTCTAGACTTTGGCTTAGCCTTTCCCATTCTTTTTTCCTCTTCAAATCAGAGTATATTTTCAACTCCTTTTTCAATCTTTTGGCTATTCTTTTTGCCCCAACAGTTTTCAAACTCTTATCAACAAAAATCTGCTTGCTGAGTTTTATTTCTTCTTCTCATATTTGGAAGTCAAGGTTATCCCTAGTAATTTCACACCTTTGGATTAGAAAAACTCTTCTCTCATGACAACATCAATAATGGGTATTTCAAAACCAATTTGGCTTATTTAATGAAAACTTCTGAGTCAAAAATTTTAACCCCACAGTGTGTAATGTACAAATCTTTTGAAGACTGATGATCACTGTTAGAAATTTTCCTAAGTGTCAATTTGGGTTTTTCAACTTCAATTGACAAGGCTTGGTACAACATGATTTTGGTTTTTCTAGGAAAACTTCACAACAAAAAATGTATGTCCCTTCTAAGCTCACAAATGGAACAGGTTTTATAAATCATGAATTCATTGAGAACGAAACAAATTCCTTTAATTTCCATATCAAGGTATTTTGACAAACGTCAAGATTGGATGGGATGTTTAAACTGGAAAGTTGATTTTGGAGAAAAAATGTTTCAGTTTTTGAAGTCAATCATCCAAATGAGAATTGACAATTTGGGAGGTTCAAGAATTCCTAGATGTTCCTCGATTACCACTTCTTTAAGATGATCTTCTCTTTTATGGTATCGACACTATCAAAGGTGGCATCAAAAATTCCCATTTTACTCTAGACCGCCCGTTTTTGGGTTTTCGCCCTAAAGTCCCATTCTCTCCAATTTTTTCTTTTTTCATTTTTTTTGTTTTACCATGCACTTGAGAATTCTAAATTCTTCCTTACTGAAATGAAAAATTGATGAGGTGGGATAAAATCTGAGGAAAAACCCTTCAAGTTGAATATTCATGCTTGATCACAATGGGCTTTTAAAGCATGTAATGTAAGCCATGGCTCGGAGTTCAGAAAGAAAGGATAAATAGGCCCAAAATCTGTGTTTAAAGGTAATCAGATCAAGGATCAATTATAGAGGAGGATTCGTTTTTCGAAGCATTTATCTCTTTTTGGACTTTTCATTCTCTTTTTGACTTTTGCTTTTTTCTTCCTTGCTTTTTTTTTTTTTTTTTGCTTCCATTTTGCCATCGCTTTTTCACACACTTTTTTTGTGTGTTTTTCTTTTGTTTTGTTCTTGGCTTCCATTTCGCCATCTTTTCCTTTTGATAGAGTGAGCCCATATTCACTCGGGGCTCTATTTGCTTTGTATCTATCTTTGAGCTAAGACTCATTTTTCCATGACCTTTGAGAATATTATTCCTCGCATTTGCCCCCCAGTGTAGAGGGTGATCCTTGATCAAGGCTCCAAGAAGAAAGAAATCTTTTTGATCAAAAGGGGAGACTATGGATAATTTCTTCTTGTGAAAGGGATATGAAAGATGGCCATTCATCATATCAAGCAAAAATATTCTCATTGAAAAGCAATCATCAGGGGAAATAGATAATTGAAATTACATTTTACACTTTGGAATCATCCAAATTCTCATATGCATGATATCCCGATTTTTTCTTTTTCTTAATCGCATGCCCCTAATGATTCATGCGTTAGTCCCATCATTTTTCACCATATAACCATCATTTCCACATATGATACCCCAATTTGATTAGCCATAAGAATTTTTATCAATGATGAACATAGCAAGTCTAGGTCTATTTTGAAAAAACTGAGTTTCAAATCTTAGTTCTTTGAAGAGACAAGGAAAATATGACCCAAAAATGGGTTTTCTATGGGACATGGGATAATCTAGTTTAATCATTGTGCCCCTGGGTGTCAATCATGAAGTGATGTTTGGGCAATTAGTTTTTTATGGTTATTGGTAAAGGTCATGAATGGTTTTAGCACAATCTTGACACACACTAAACTACCATGATCTAAATTCTTGAAAGAATGACTCATTTGTTTGAATTTCAAGGAATTCAAAAAAAATTTAAAAAGTTCGTTCCTGTGTTCATGGCCTAGACTAGGATTTACATCTTTCCTTATTTTGTGATGACAATGTTTTTTTTTTTCTTTTTTTTTTATGAAGTTCCATCATTCATATTCCTTGAAGCATTAGGTCTTTCAAGTGTTCTCGATTCAAGGGGTTTAGACATAGAGAAGCCCAAAAGAGAAGGGGAAAGAGTATTGGGTCATTTCTAACAATGACCATCAATATTCTCGAGACTGTTCATTATTAAAACTTCCTTAATGTTTTTTTTTTCTTTTTTTTTTCTTTTTGGAAATTTAAATTATTGTTAAAACACAACAAACACAAAGCATCTAAAATTCAAAATTCATTTAATTCATATGAATGTCACCATAACAAAAGTGTTTTCATAATGAGGTATGAAACTACATGCATAAAAAACTCCCCCTTGACATGTTCTTCCTAATTCAAACTGGCTATTCCTCGGTACTCTTTTCGACTTTTCCATCTACTTCTCCCATTATGACATCCATAATGGTCTCATTATTCCCATTCAGTAGATTCTCCACACTGTTTGACCGTTGTTTCTTCCCCACATCTAACTACCCTTTTTTTATGAGTGATTGAACCTTCCGTTTCAAACATAGGCAATTTTTCGTGGAATGTCCTCGAATCCCAGAATGATAATCACAATATGCATTCTCATCATACCAGCTCGGATATGGGGGTTGGATAGGCTCCACTGGAACTTTAGTGAGGAGTTGCTCTTCGACCAGCTAGGGCAATACTTTAGAGTAAGACATGGGAGCGGCTTAAACTAATCTTTTTTTCGGATATTCTTCGATTTCCTATGACTGACAAAAGGTTGAAAATTTACAAGATTCTGAGAGGCCATTGGGTATAAGTATGAACCCTGGGGTACATAGTTCATAGAAGGATAGGGTGTTGGGTATGAAGTAGCCGAAATATACGAGGCAAAGTCTCTGCATTAAATGTTTTATCCCCTTCGAGTTTCCCAGCCTTGATAGCATTTTCAATCATTTCCTCGGAGATTACCATATCCGGAAAACTCTTTGTGGTGTTTCCAACAAGTCTATTGTAGTATGTGGCCTATAGTGTATTCACAAAAAAGACAGTGGTTTCCTTCTGAGTTAAAGGCGATTGTACTTGGATGGCCATGTTCCTCCACCTCTGAGCATACTCTTTAAAGCTCTCAGTAACCTTTTTCTCCATTTTTTGCAATGTGAGACGGTCAGGTGTCATGTCGATCACATGCTTGTACTGGTTTAGAAAAGCCCTTGCCAAATCATTCCAAGAGCGAATCTGATCCTTGCTCAACTGACTATACCACCTAATTGCGGACCCGCTGAGGCTATCCTAAAAGCAGTGAATCAAAAGCTTATCATTATCTATGTGACTTGCCATCTTTCGGCAGAACATGGTAATATGGGTTGATGGATCGGTCGTCTCATCATATTTCACAAAGTCAGGGACTTTGAATTTAGGAGGAATGACTAAATTGAGGACCAAGCATCGTTATTTCCCAAATATGTCTGTATTTTCTAATGCCTGGAGCCTTTCATCTAGCAACTGATATTTCCCTTAGGAATCTGCCAACTTAGCCTCTCTCAACTCAACCATCTTCAGTTTTGCTTGTTTAGCTGGATCATCTAAATAATGTTGCTGGGATTAACTATATTCTGGCCATTTAACATCATGACCTCACTCTGACCCTCGTGTGCCTCTAACCCTTCTCTGGCGGCCAAGTTTTCAGTGTATCCCTTTCCCTTGATTACGGTGGACATCAGCCCCATCAATTTAGTCATCTGATCCTTAGATTCTGCAGATCCGAAATTTATAAATTCAAAATTTTCCTATATTCCCCAACAAACGTGGCAAAATATATAAATTTTTATTAGTTTGAAAAACTTTTCGAATCATTCTCGTTTTAAAGAAGATATTCTGTTATTAATGATAATTGATGATATCCTCCCCAGCAAATCCGGTAGAGAACTCATGAATTATTTTAAATCGGAAATATCTTTATTTTATTGGAAATTATTACCTTTTTAAAACACTTTTTAAAAAAATATGAATATGTGTGACATAAATAAAATGACATAGCAAAATTTAGATAATATAATGCAACCTAAATGGTATGATATAATTTAAATGTCATAGCATAATCTAAATAAAATGAAATATCCTAAGTCATATGATATATACCGAATGAAATGAAATGACCTAGGTAACATAATATATTCTATATGAAATGAAATGAAATATCTTAAATCACATGATATATTCTAAATGAAATAAAATATCCTAAGTGACATAATATATTCTAAATGAAATGAAATGACCTAGGTAACATAATATATTCTATATGAAATGAAATGAAATATCCTAAGTCACATGATATATTCTAAATGAAATAAAATGATTTAAATGACATGGCAAATATAAATGATATGGCATATAATCTAAATGATATGAAATGACATGAAACATAAAATAATGCTATCATGTAATATGCATGAAAAAAAATATGCTTGAACATAATATATACTAAATAATGTGACAAAAATAAATAACTAAATAAAAAGCATAGGATAGCATGTAATATTCAAAACCATATAGCAATTAATATAATATCAAAAATTTAAATCAAAGACAATAACACCATCATGAAAATTAACATAGCAAAAATCACATATTATATAGTATGCATGAATATGGAAAATGCAATGCATGAGAATGTATTTTTTCCTTTAATTAAGAAAATTCGTATATCTAAAAAGATATCCGGCTACCTAGGAAGATATATCAAATTAAATATTCTAAAACCAAAATATTTTGTGATTGTTTGAAAACAATTTTGAAAAACTTAGATTAAAAATAAAAACTTAGCTAAACCCTTTTTAAATGGCTCTAATTTCTTAAGTTTAAAATCCCGGACTTGACCACCCTTAACCCGAGATTTATAAAATCATTTTTAGAGTTTAAAAAGTCTTAGAAACTACCCTAAACCAGTAGCTAAACTTCCTAATCAGCCCCCCTAAGTAACTTAACGAAAAAAGAAAAATGATTTTCCTTTAAATTCAATTCTGCCTCTACTGTCCAGTTTTAAAGCACGATTTTTTAGTCTATTTTTAAGAACTCAAAAAAATCTAAAAACAATAATGGAGACTCAGGACATGTAAAACTACACGAAAAAAAATCGGCTTAATTTTTTGATTAAAGATGACTGCCCAGAAAAATTGGGAAAATACTAGTACTGGGTGAAAAAAACTGTTTTGCCAAAACACTTTTTTTTGCCTTTGATAAAATCATTTAAAAATCAAAGTAAAAATGTTAGAGACTCTCCTAAAGACTCACAAACAGTATCTAACACTTTTGAAAAGTTAGACAAAAATTGGCTAAGTAAAAAAAATCACAAAGGTAGAATAATCAATTTGACAACTCTTTAATTTTCCACAAGTATGCTCAAAATGAGCATGAGTTTGAGCCACTGGTTGGCCTAAGTCATAAATCATGTGGCAATGACATGAAATGCATGAAAATACAGCAAATATGATGCATGAAATGCATGATTTAAAACCTAAATGACATGAAAAATGCATGGCATCAATAAAATGGCCTAGACCTAAATGAACTTGCATGGCATTTAATGCAACCTAGGTCTAAAATGCATGAATATGCATGGCAAAGCAAACCAATCCTAAACCTAAAGAATGCATGGCAATAACACAAACATATAGCATGCTTAAATCAAATACTCAACCAAATATCATGAAAATGCAAACCTATCAACTAGCATGATGAAAATGCACATACAAAGCATACAATATGAGAGGTGGCCGAATGGTCCCATAAAAATGAGCATGGCATTTTCACAATCACATGATATACTAACATGCATAGCTAAAGAATAATACTCAAATCATGAAAATATAAAGTAAAGGCATGAAAACCAATAGGCATTTTCACAAACACATGGATTAACAAAATGTAAAACATAAACAAACTTAAAATTTTTTAAAATAGAAAATCAAAAATGCAAGACAAGTAAAATAAACATGATAACAAGATAATGGACTCAAAAATGGAAACAAGCAAGCAACCAAATCAAAACAAGCTTCATGTTTATGTATTTGAAGAAGATTTAAAGCATCAAAACTTGTTGAACATCACTAGAATCATGAAATAAAGAAGCAAAATAGCAACTACCAAAAACAATAGGCCATTCAGCCAACTCAAAAATAAGAGAAAAAAAAATTCAAAAGCTTTTTACAAGAAATAATCAAGAAGCAACTTAAAGAAGAATATTAAAAACACTTATTTTAAAAAGAAAAATCAAAAGAAACTCACCAAATATCAAATGAAAATAGCAAATCAAGAATGGAAAATTAAAGAAAGTGCAAGAGTACGGTGCTTAAAGCAACCTCTAGAAGCTATATTAAAAGCTTTTTCTCTTCTAACTTTCTTTTCTTTTCTAAACTTTTCTTTTTTCCTTTCAACAATGGAGAGAAAATCAGCCCCCAAAACAAGAGTGAATAGCTAGTGAATGAAAAGAGAGAGACCCCTCCCTTGTAGTGGCCGAATGGCCTTGTAGTGTGAATAAAGTATGTTTTGTCATTTTTTCTTCAACCAATTTTGATCCAAAGGCTATTAATCCAAGATGTTTAAAATGTGAAATTATCAGCTATCCACAATTACAGCTATTCAAGAATCTTAAGCCATTATGTTGACATTCTCCCTCTTCATGCATTGGTCCATGTTGGCCTTTTGAGTGTTACAAAGGCTTGATTAAAAAAATAACTACTTTCCTCTTCATTGTTGGCCTTTTGATTAAAAATCAGAAAATATTTGCCCACCATTGGGCCTTGGCTGGCTGACCCCTCACCTTCCAGCCCATGCTTCATTTTTTTAAAAGGCAAGAAAAGCCCTTTTATATTTTTTAGGTGAAATGACCTTTTTGCCCCCCGAACATAAATGAATAGTAAACGGACTCCAAATTCACATTTCTTTTTTTCAATACTTCCAAAATAATAAAAAATTGAATTCTGAAGATTTTCAAAATTTTCCAAGCCCATTTGCTATTTATTTGGATTTTTGCTTCCAAAATTGCCCTTTTGTGCTCCCAAACTTTACTATTTTTTAAACGAGCTCCAAATCCAGATTTTTATTCACCAATCTGTTCCAAATAATTTAAAAGTATGATCTAGAAGTTTTCATAATTTTTGAAACTCATTTGGTATTTTTTCGGGATTTATATACTTGAATTACTGCATAGTGGGCTCAAGATTTGGCCATTTTGTAAACGAACTCTGAATCCAGATTTTCTTTCGGTAATCTCTTCCAAATAATTAAGAATGAGATCTGCAAATTTTCAAAATTTTTGGAGTTCATTTGGTATTTTTTCAGGATTTATCCTCTTGAATTTCTACAAAGGGGACCCGGGATTTGGCCATTTTGCAAACGAACTCCGAATCTGGATTTTCTTTCACCAATCTCTTTAAAATGATTTAAGAATGAGATCTGCAAATTTTTCAAAATTTTTGGAGTTCAATTTCTATTTTTTCCAAGTTTTCCAATTTTGTCCTTTTACCTTCGAAACCCAGTTTTGCTCAAAACAAGTCTGATTTTTAGATTTTCTTCAAAATGAGCTTTGGGCTATCCTTGTTTAATCACTCCTTATCCATTAGGGGCTTTAGTCTTACCGAATCAGGCCATTTCTGTAATTCTTCCAAATTTCACCAAAATCCACCAAAAACCCTAATTCTTGATTTTCTTCCGGGTTGACTTTTCTTTCAATTTTCTTTCAAGTAGCTTCTCCATTACCAATAGTCAGTGCTTATCTTTCATTTGGGACCTTCAATTTTGACCAATTTGATCGTTTAAGTACTTTTCCCCAAATTTCTCGAACTAGGATTTTCTTTTTACTGAATCTCCAAAACCCAACTTCCGAACTCCATATCTTTCAATGTAGACCTTGGATTATCAAAATTCTTTCGCCATTTTTCAATTGAACTTCAAATCTTGATTTTGAAAGTGGGTTGAATTTTTTAGTAGACTTTTTGGGGTTGACTTTTGAGGTTGACTTTTTAAGTTTGACTTTTTATGCTCGCCTTCTTAGACTATGTCTCGGAGTACCACCTACAGGATGAAAAAAAGTCTTTTTACATTCTGAAACATCAATTTAAGAAGAAAACATACATGTTTTAGTGGTCCGGGCAAAATTAGGTGTCTACAAATGCATGAGACACTCTTTTAAAAGAATTTTGGTCTTAGTAATTTAATAAGAGTTAAGGATATCTAGGGCTTCAAACACATCACCCTTAAGTTCTTTCACCATGCCCGAACTTTTCCTTTCCCGAATGGTGTCCTTTACTTGCATATAGAGCAAAATTACCTTAAAGGCCATATTTTCCCAATTTTCTTGAAAGCCTTGACTTGAGCAACATATATTTTCACCCAAAGTTATCCTTTGCCCACATCTTGGGGTAGGATTACCAAGAAGCCAAATTACCCGATGTTCCTAATATCTTTGCACACCATTCTGACTTGTGCAAATTGCATGAACAACCTAAGTATACTTTGAGAAGAAAAATTATTAGATTGGGCCTTCACTTAAATGACATATTGAGATGATAAATCTTGGAAATGAGTTGCAAAAACAACAAAAAAAAAAAATTGATCGTGACATCATGCATTCCAAAGGCAAAGTGAAATTCTAATTATCTCCCCTAGGATTGCTCTTTAATGAAAGTATATATACATAATATAAGAAATGACCATCTTTTATGTTCCTTTCACAAAATGAGAAAATTATCATTTGCTACCCCTTTTGAGCCTACTAATTTCTCTTTCAATGAACCCTAACCAAGGATCATGCTCCACACTGGGGGCCAAGGATGAAGAAAGATCTTTTTGGAAAAGCATGAGTAAGTGACTCTTATTTCTTAGCAATGAAAAATGCCTTATGCCATGGGGCAAGTGTTAAAGTTAATTGAGTTCCAAAGTTTTGAACTTCCTTCAAAAAAGAAAAAAAAAGGAAGGAAAAATGGAAGGAAAGGTGAAAAATGATGATGTGTTTTGAGAAGTAGAAAGAAGAAAAGTCCTCACAAAAAGAAATGATCATTACAAAAAGATATGAAATGTTCTAAGAAACAAAAATGATGAATGTCTCATGAAAAAGAAATGATCATTGGTTTAATTACCTTTAAACACATATTTTGGGCCTGATTATCCATTCTTTCATAACCCCAAACCCTAGCCTACATTATGTGCTTTAAAAGTCCATTTTGATTAAGTATGGATATTTAACTTGAAGAGTTTTTCCTTAGATTTTACTCCATCTATGTGAATTCACATTTTTTCTTTGGAAGAATTTTTGAATTCTCAAATGCATGATGAAAAAATCAATGAAAAACAAAAAACAAAAAAAGAATAAAGCTCTAGGGTGAAAACCCAAAAATGGGAAGTCTGGAACAAAAACTGAAAATGTGAAAGCAACTCTTGAAATTTCGCATGATTATACCAAGGCCCAACAAGAAAAACGAGGAGAAAAGACATCTTGAATCAATCAATGCATTGAACATTAACACCATTTGGATGACTTGGTCCAAAATTGAAAATCCTTTTCCTTTCTTTCCCAAATTTTGAGCTTATCCTAGCTAGTCTTGCCATTTGTTAAAATGCCATGTATCAAGAAACTAAAAGGGAGCACCAAAATGTATTGTGCTTTAAGACAAATCTTTTTGAAAAAACTTATTTTTTAATGAATTTTATTCATTTGTTAGCATATATGAAGAAACATTGATTTTCCTTATTGTGTGACAAAGCCTTTCTTGATAACCAAAACCTTGACAGATTGAAATATTCAATTCACTTGAAAAAGCCAAATCGTGATTCAGTTCGTCCATTCTTGGAAGTAATCACCATTTTTTTTTAGAGATCCAAATCTCACATTTTGTTAAAAATGAAGACTTGATTTTTGAACATGGAAATAGTGATGTAAGGCCATTTTCCATTAGATGTGGGGGCAAATGAAAAGATTTTTGGACAAATTCATCATTTTCAAAGAATTTTCAACAATAAAACATGAAAACATTCAAATTTGGAATGATTCATTTGAGTTTTGGACCAATATTACAAAGAGTGACATTTTTGGGGCAAAAACTATGCTGAGAATTTTTTTGAGAGGAATGGTTTTTAAGAATGAAAAGTATTGAGTCGGTGAATGGTCGAGTAAGCACCTCCTGGGGCATTGACATTGAGGACTTTTCATTAATATATTTGAAGATGAAAGATTTGGAAAGCTATAGATGTTCAACTCTTAGGAATCAAAAAAGAACTTTTTGAAAAATGATGGAATGAGCAAAGGGATCAACCTAGTTAACAGAACTTGCTTAAAAGAAGACAAGGAAGTGATGAGAATCTGTTATGCTTGATTTAAGGACATACATTGTGAAACTCCTTGCATACGCATTACATTTATGACTTTAGTTCCTTTCATGTGTTATGTTCAAGGCATCATGACATTGTTTACGTCTACATTACGTTCATGACCTTTGTTCATTTCATGCATTGCGTTCATAGCATCATGATTGTGTGTTTTCATCTGTGTGTTAAAAGACATTGGTATTTGCAACATCATTTTAGATATTTGCATCATTGATCATTGCATTTTGTTGACTTTAAAGATATTGAAAAGAAAGAGATGAAGAAGATGGAATAATGAGCTTGAGAATCTTTTTACCACAATTGAAGATAAATGATGATTACATTTGTTGCATTTGCATTGCATGTTAGTCGTCTCGTACATTGCATTCAAGACATTAGTTGTAATTCATGATACTCATACATATATTGCATTTGCAGTTTAAGTTTATACTTTGCCTACATTCGTCCATACATTTATGACATTTATGCATTCATTACATTTATGTACAGCATGAATTCTATGGCTTTGAGTCTTAAACCAATAAAAGAATGATAATTGATTCAAAAGATAGAAAACCTTGATTAAGGAGAATTTCTTCAAAATGAAAACTTTGAATCCCTATTAAGGGAAATTCCTTTAAGATAATGGAAAAGGAATTTGTGAACCTCATCTTTTCTAAATAAAAATTTGAATCTTGGTTGAGGAAATCTTCTCGAGTTGAATTTCAAAACCTCGTGTAGACACCTAATTTTGTCCGGACCACTAAACAGGTATATTTTCTTCCTATATTGATGTTTCAGAGTGTAAAAAGACTTTTTCATCCTGCAGGTGGTACTCCGAGACTTAGTTTAAGAGGGTGAGCATAAAAAGTCAAACTTGAAAAAGTCAACCCCAAAAAAAGTCAACCCCAAAAAGTCAACTACTGAAAAAGTCAACCCACTTTCAAAATCAAGATTTTAAGTTCAATTGAAAAATGGCGAAAGAATTTTGGTAATCCGAGGTCTACATTGAAAGATATGGAGTTCGGAAGTTAGGATTTGGAGATTTAGTAGAAAGAAAACCCTAATCCGAAAAATTTGGGAAAAGTGCTTAAACGATCAAATTGGTCGAAATTAAAGGTTCCAAATGAAAGATAAGCACTCACTACGGGTAATGGAGAAGTCACTTGCAAGAAAAACTGAAAGAAAAGTCAATCCGGGAGAAAACCGAGAATTAGGGTTTTTAGTGGATTTCGGTGAAATCAGGAAGAATCACAGAAATAGCCTAACTTGGAAAGACCAAAGCCCCCAATGGATGAGGAATGTTTAAAAAATGATAGCCCAAGGCTCAGTTTAAAAAAAATCTGAAAATCGGACTTGTTTTGAGCAAAACCGGGTTTCGAAGGCAAAAGGGCAAAATTGGAAATTTTGGGAAAAATAGCAAATGGACTCCGAAAATTCTGAAAATTTGTCAATATCATTCTTAAATCATTTGAAAAATATTGGCGAAAGAAAATCTTGATTCGAATTTCGTTTGCAAAATGGCCAAATCCTAGGCTTCTTATGTGGTAATTCAAAAATAAAAATCCCGAAAAAATAGCAAATGAGCTCCAAATCTTTTGAAATTTTGAAAATATCAATTTTAAATTATTTGGAAGAGATTGGTGAAAGAAAATCTTGATTCGGAGTTCGTTTCCAAAATGGCCAAATCTCGAGCCTCCTATGCAATAATTCAAAAAGATAAATCCCGAAAAAATAGCAAATGGACTCCAAAAATTCTGAAATTTTGGAAATATCATTTTTAAATTATTTGGAAGATATTGGCGAAATAAAATCTTGATTCGGAGTTCGTTTGCAAAATTGCCAAATTCCGGGCCTCCTATGTAGTAATTCAAGCCGATAAATCCCGAAAAAATACCAAATGTGCTCCAAAAATTATGAAAACTTCCAGATCACACTTTTTAATTATTTTGAAGATATTTTTGAATAAAAATCTTGATTTGGAGCTCGTTTAAAAAATAGTAAAATGTAGGGGCATAAAAGGGCATTTTTGGAAGAAAAAATCCAAATAAATAGCAAACGGACTTGGATAATTTTGAAAACTTCCAGAACTCAATATTTTATTATTTTGGAAGTATTAAAAAAATAAAAATTGAATTTGGAGTCCGTTTGATATTTATTTGCATCCAGGGGGCAAAACGGTCATTTCACCCAAGCAACCGAAAAGGGCTTCTTTGGGCCTTTCAAAAAATCAGAGTTAGGCTGGAAAAGAGAAGTGCTGGCCTGCCCAAGCCCAAAGGAAGGAGGAAGCTTCTGATTTTTCAATCAAATGGCTAAAAATCAAGAGTTAGTTAGAGATTCTCTTTGATCAAGCCATGGTGATTAAGCCACATAGGCCAAGAGAGATGTCAACATTATTCTTGAACAGCTGTAATTTGAGAGAGATGATATGCTAATCTAAAGGTGGTAATTGCATGATTTTTTCACCTTGAATTATTAGCCATTTGATGGGAAATTGGTTACAAAAAAATGACAACACCCTGAGGCAATATAGGGGGATTCGGCCAGCTCTTTGTGGAGGTCAGAATTTGCAATTTTCATCTTCATTTTGCTGAGTTCTTTTACTTTTTACTTGGTTTTTCTCTCTTTGGTTGAAAGCAAAAAAGAAAAGTTTATAAAAGAAATGAAAGTTTGAAGAGATAAAGCTTGAAATATAGCTTCTTAAGGTTGCTTTTGAGCACCAACTCTTGCACTTTCTTGATTTTCCATTCTTATTTTTGCTATTTTGATTATTATTTGGTGAGTTTCTATTTTCAATAAATGTTTTTTTATTGTTCTTCTTAAGTTCTTCCTTCATCTCTTTCTTAAATATATTTTTTACATTTTTTTTACAATAAACTCACCATGGCCAAATGGCCTACATTATTTATTTAAGTTGCTGTTTTGGTTTATTTTACCATATTGTTTATGTTATTTTCTTTGATCTTGGTGTTTTAAATGTTATTTTACTTTATATTCTTGAGTTATATTTTAATTTGGTTGCTTTGTTTGTTGCCATTTATGTTTTAAATATCATGTTTCTGCATTTTTAATTTTCTGTTTTCATAATGTTTTAATTTGAGCATGTTTTAGATTTAGTATATCAAGTGTTTGTGAAAATGCTTGTGTGGTCTTTGCATGATTTGAGTTTTATATCTTAGTTGAGCATGTTTTAGATTTAGTATATTAAGTGTTTGTGAAAATGCTTGTGTGGTTTTTGCATGATTTGAGTGTTATATTTTAGTTGAGCATGTTAGTATACCAAGTGTTTGTGAAAATGCCATGCTTGTTGGAGCTTGAGGCCATTTGGCTACTCCATGTGTTTTGCATTGTGTGTTGCATTTTTGCCATGTTAGTTAGTAGGTTTTTGCATTTGCGTGACATTTTGATTTAGTTGAGCATGTTAGTATACCAAGTGTTTTGTGAAAATACCATGTTTGCTAGTTACATTATGCTATTCGGACACCCTTGGAATTTTTGCATTTTATGTGCATTCTTGCCATGTTAGTTGATAGGTTAGTATTTGCATGATATTTGGTTGAGTTTTTGGTTTAAGCATGCTTTGTGTTTGTGAAAATTCCATGCATATTTTAGTTATTAAGTTAGGTTTATTTGCTATGCATGTTCATGCATTTTAGGTCTAGGTTGCATTAAATGCCATGCAAGTTCATTTAGGTCTAAGTCACTATATGAATGCCATGCATTTTTTTCATGACATTTAGGTTTAAGCTCATGCACTATGTTTGCTGTAATGTTTCATGCATTTTCATGTTCATGCCACTTGAATAATGACTTAGGCCAATCAATGGTTCAAAGTCATGCTCTCTTGAGCACACTTGTGGAAGATTAAAGTTTGTCAAATTGATTAGTCTACCTTTGTGATTTTTTTTACTTAGCCAATTTTTATCTAACTTTCAAAAAGTCCTAGCTACTGTTTGTGAGCTATTTTATGAGTGTCAAATATTTTTACTTTGATTTTTAAATGATTTTATCAAAGGCAAAAAATGTGTTTTGACAAAACAGTTTTTTTTCACCCAGTTTTCGTAATTTTCCGATTTTTCTGGGAATTCTTCTTTGATCAGAAAATTAAGCTGATTTTTCCCGTGTATTTTAAGATGTCCTGAGTCTCCAGTATTTTTTTCATAATTTTTTGAATTTTTAAAAATAGGGTAAAAAATCGTGGCTTAAAACTGGACAGGGGAGTCAGAATTGAATTTAAAGAAAAATCATTTTTCTGTTTTGGTTAAGTTACTTAGAGTGGGCTGATTAGGAGGGTTAGCTACTGACTTAGGGTAGTTTCTAAGCCTTTTTAAACTCTAAAAATGGTTTTTCAAGTCTCGGGTTAAGGGTAGTCAAGTCCGGATTTTTAAACTTAGGAAATTAGAGCCATTTAAAAAAAGATTTAGCCCAGTTTTTATTTTTAACTCAAGATTTTCAAAAATTGTTTTTAAACAATCACAAAGTATTTTGGTTTTAGAATATTTAGTTTGACATATTTTTCTAAGGTAGCTGGATATCTTTTTAGATATACGGATTTCCTTTATTAAAGGAAAAAATACATTTCATGCATTGCATTTTTCATATTCATGCATTTTATATAATATGTGATTCTTGCTATAATAATTTCTATGATATTGTTATTATTTTGATTTATATTTTTTGATGTTATATGGTTTATTATATGGTTTTGAATATTTCATGATATCCTATGCTTTTATTTAGTTATTTTTATTTAGCATATACTATGTTCATGCATTATTATTTTTATCTTCATGCATATTATATGATAGCATTATTTTATTCCATGTCATTTAAATTATATGCCATATCATTCATATTTGTCATGTCATTTAAATCATTTCATTTCATTTAGGATATATTATGTCATCTAGAATATTTTATTTCATTTAATTTATATCATATGACTTAGGATATTGCATTTCATGTAGAATATATTATATTACCTAGGTCATTTCATTTCATTTAGGATATATTATGTCATCTAGAATATTTTATTTCATTTAGATCATATCATATGACTTAGGATATTGCATTTCATATAGAATGTATTATGTTACATAGGTCATTTAATTTCATTTAGAATATATCATATAACTTAGGATATTTCATTTCATTTAGAATATGCTAAGGCATTCAAATCATATCATGTCATTTAGGTTGCATTATATTATTTAGATTTTGCTATGTCATTTTATTTATATCATGCATATACATATTCATTTCTTTTAAATGTTTTCAAAAAAAAAAGATAATGGTTTTCAATAAAATAAAGATATTCCCGAGTTAAAATAATTCATGAGTTCTCTACCGGGTTTGTTAGGGAGGATATCATCAATTATTATTAATAACGGAATATCTTCTTTAAAAAGAGAATGATTCAGAAAGTTTTCCAAAACTAATAAAAATTTCTATATTTTGCCACGTTTGTTGGGGAATATAGGAAAATTTTGAATTTATAAATTCCGGACCATTTTCAATTAAAAATGGAATTATTTTTCTTGAAATTGGAAATTAACTTGAAATACTAAATTTAAAACCAATTTCTACCGAGACTTGAGATAACACACGATTAATAAGGTACCGATTTATACGGGCGTTGTGGGGGTGCTAATCCTTCCCCACACGTAACCGACTCCCGAACCCGCTTCTTTAATTTCTCTGGTTTAAAACGCAGACTTGAAATTGGTTTTTAAAATTTTTTAATTAATTTTTAATATATTTTATAAAACCGGTTTTAATATGTGGCCGATCACACCTAGCTAAAAAAGATTGGTGGCGACTCCATGTCTTTTTTAAGGTCATTTTCAAAACCTTCATTTTTCTAGAGGAATTAAGTCGACTTTTCCTCGGTTTTTTTAATGTCACGCTTAACGAATAATAAAGTCTTGCTATGAGACTCGTTATTTTTTAGGTTGCGACACCTCGATTGGGGTAATCCTTCTCAAAAAAAAAAAAATGAACCTCAGTTGTGGAAATTTTTCTCAAGGTAAAACTTTAAACCTCGGTTGAGGAAATTTTCTCCACGATTAAATTTTAAACCTCGATTGAGGGAATTTTCTTCAAAATGAAATTTCGGTTGAGCGATCTTGTTCAAGATAAAATTTTGAACCTCGGTTGAGGAAACTTTTCCAAATAAAATTTTGAACCTCGGTTAAGGGAATTTTCTTCAAAATAAACCTCGATTGAGGAATATTTTCCTTTTTAAGATCTTCGGTGGAGGAATATTTTATTTTAATATATTCGGTGGAAGAGAATTTTTTTTAAGATCCTCGGTAGAGGAGTGTTTTATTTTTATATTCGGTGGAAGAAAGTATTTAAGACTTCTGTGGAGGAATATTTTAATATCTTCGGTGAAAGAGAGTTTTTAAGATCCTCGATGGAGGAATATTTTATTTTAAGATCTTCGGTGGAAGAAAGTTTCTGTTTTAAGATCCTCGGTGGAGGAATATTTCGTTTTTAAGATCCTCAGTGGAGAAATATTTTATTTTAATATTTTCAGTGGAAGAGAGTTTTCTTTTAAGGTCCTCGGTGGAGGAATATTTTCTTTAAGATCTTCGGTGGAAGAGAGTTTTCATTTCAAGATCCTCAATAGAGGAATATTTTCTTTTTAAAATCCTCAGTTGAAGATTATTTCCATTTTGAGATCATAGGTTGAGAAATATTTTCTTTTAAGGTTCTTGGTGGAGAAAATTTTTCTTTTTAAAAGTTGATGTCTCAAGTAGAGGAGTACCCTTTTTCAAAATTTCATAAAAGTTTAATGTGACAGGTGTCTATGTCTTTGTACAATTCCCGCTTCACAAAAAATGTGCAAAGAGGAACAACTGTAGACACCCGATTTTATCCGGGTCTTTTAATCCGAAATTTAATTTGCCTTTTGCAAAGTCAATTATTATCGCGTTTTGGTAGACTTGGGAGTCAGAACTTGTATCAATTTATGCCCAATAAAAGGCAAGTTTGATTTAAATCCATTGGGCCTATTTTAAGTCTGTCCCGGGTTTTTAGTTATTTAGGCTTCGCAATCTGGGTTTTGAAATCTTTTGACCGGCCCACATTCTTGTTATTATTATTAATTTTATATAATTATTATTATTACTATTACTATATTTATTAGTATTATTATTAATATTATTTTACATTTTTCTTATTTTTCTTTATTTTGGAAAATCAGAGAAAAAAAAACCGATTCTGTGTATTGATTTTGATTCCTTGAGGCCAAAGAAAAATTTGATGAAAAAATGAAATTTAAGAAAAAGAAAATCAAAAGAAAAATCAAAGATTTTGATGTGAAAAACATGTTGAAACTATTTTTGGAATGTCTTGGAGCAAAAGAAAAATCTAAAGAAATCAAAGCAAAAAAGGAAAAGAAAAAGAAAAAAGGGAGATCGGATCTGCCAGATCCGATCTCCTTCCCCCATTGAATAAGCTTCAAAATTTAGGGTTTTAAACCCTTATAAATACGGACAGATCAAGCAACATGAGAGGGGGGCCAGAAATCATATCAAAGAAAAGGGGGTTTGGTGTTCTTTCATGGTATTTTTTTTAAGATATTTTCTTTGCTTTTTTCTTCTGTTTGAAGCTTAGACCATTGTTTGAGGAATATTGAACCCAAAAAAAATAAAGAATTTCTTTTGGGATTTGGGTTTTCAAAAAAATAAGGCTTGTCTTCTTTCCCATATTTTTTTTAGAATTATTTTTGAAAGCTTGAGATTGGTGAAGACAGACGACTTGAACTTTAAAATTTTGGTTTTGTTTTTGGTTCGACTTACGATAAGGAAAATGGGTTTCGAAGATACTGGATTTGGTCATCTTTGAGGTTTTGAAGGAATAAAGAATTTTTTTTTTTTTAAATTGGGTTGAAAGGAAACCAAAAAAAAGGGGGGGATTTATAAAGATTGAATCGGGTCCTCAGTAGGACCCGCGCATTGACCCACGCGGGTCCCTGCTGAAACCCGACCCAAGTGTATTTATTTATTATTTCTTTTAATTTATTTGATTTTTTTCCTCCTTTCTTTTAGTTGATTCTTTTTTCTTTATATTTATATATTCTAATTTTTTTTAATTAACTTTTTTTTTATTTAAATTTATCATTATTTGTTATGGATTTATTTAATTATTTTCATTAATTGTTACTAATTATTTGTTTATTTATTTTGTTACTAACTATTAGTTTATTTATTTTGTTAATTGTTTATTTATTCTATTAATTGCTCATTTATTTTGTTAATTGTTTATTTATTTATTAATATTTCACATGATTTTACATATAATTATTTGTATATTGTGTTTATTTAGCTTAATTAATTTAGTTTCTTTAATTTAATTTAATTTCATTAATTTAATTTAATTTCATTAGTTAAATTTCATTTTTATTAAATATAATTCAAATTAAGAATAAATCGAGACTACCGATGATGGAATCTTGAAAATTGTGAATGGTCAATTTTTAAGAATTTCTAGGTGAGGAAAATTTTTAGGTATCTAAACCCCAAATGGTGGAAAGTAACCTAAAAAATTTCTAATATTTTAAATCTTCAATTTTTTAATTCTTACTTTTTTTTTTGTTTTTAAAAAAAATAATAAATAAGATAAAATATTTAAATCTGACGACAGATCTTCATAAGAACGAATGGTTTCTATTGGAGACTCCTAAGGTGAGGTGAATTTCAAAAATCAGTCCCAAATGGTGGAAAGCATTTTTGGAAATTTTCCAATATTTAAGAAATAAAGATAAATTAAGACCCTCCGACGATGGAATTTTAGGGGATCGCAAACGGTTGATCTTCTAAAAATTTCTAGGTGAGAAGAGATTTTCCTAAGTTCCGCCAATGATGGAGAATTTAGGTGATAATTTTTAATATTATTGTTCAAAATTTATTTTCAATAATAAAATATTTAAATTTGAAATTTAGAATTTATAATTATCCTTTTCTATAAAAGATTTAATAAATCTGACGACGCAGCCTCTTCAAGGAAACAAATGATGTCCTTTGAATGCTCTTGAGATGAGGAGAAATATGGAGAATACCTTAAAGAAATTTTCCAATATTAAAATACTTGCTTAATAAATTAATTAAATGAAAATTAGAGACCATTTAATTAAAACCAAACCTAAGGTAATATTTGACTAATTAGGTACCGTCCTCCTGGATGGGCGTTGTGGGGTGCTAATCCTTCTCCACACGTACCCGTACTCTCGAACTTAGAGTAAAGTAGACATATCCTATCTAATGCACCCAAAAGAGTGTATCTTATTTAACCTTGCACTTAAAAAGAATCAATTGTAGAGTATAGTGATTAGCAAGGGTCGAGTCCTCAGGGATTGGGTTTTAGTTTATAAGTTAATAGTTTAAAACTTAAATTCAAGGAAAACAAAAGAAATGGGGGTTTTGAAATAGTTTTAAAAATAAGCAAACAAGAAAAGTAAGATGCAAGTAAGAAATAAGAAATCAAATATGAGAGAAATATGGTAAAGGTTTCATTCTCCACCACTAGACATCACTAAGAATCAATTTCAAATCTATCAATATCAACCAACTATCAAAGTTAACAACCGTAGATAACAACAAGCTTTGTTACCCCAATCTTTCCTTAGTTTGTCATTAAATAGAATAAGCTCTCTATTTAATCTCTAACCATCAAACAACCTAGAATAAGCTCTCTAAATTCAATTTAATGGAAGTTTTATGATGAGAAAGATAGGTTGATCTAAGCAACAAACACATAAGCTCGGATTGTTCAACTTAGGTTATGTTCCACTTTGCAATTATCGAAAACTTGACCATAATCATTAATCACAAATTCCCACTTATGAATAGGAAATCAAGACAATTACACAGATCAAGACTCATAAACTAGAAATAGATAATTATCAAGATCTATCTAGTTGTACACCTAAATAAATCAAGACAACATCATAAACAATTCTTGTAGAAGAACATAAGCAACTTTGATAGAAAATTAATGATAGATAGAATATGAAAATCAATTACAAAACATGTCTAGGGCTTTGAAATCACCCTTAACCAAATAGAAGTTTAGCCTAGCATAGGCATAGATAATATATACATAAAACTAAAAAGAAAAATAAAAATAAAAGAATAGACAAGAAGAAGAAGAAGAATGATGATCCTCTGAGTCTCCTCAAAAAATGTCTAGTTTGTGGCTCAAAAGATGGTATTTATAGAGCTTTAAAACCCTGAGAATAAGTCATTGCTGCACAAGTAAGCCTGGAGGTGCAAAAATCACGTTTTTGCCTCTCTTTTTTTCAGATTTACGATTAGGGTTTTTCTGGCCGCAGGGTTCTTTAGAGAGATCTTCTAGCGCCATTTTCGATGCATATTTTTTATCCGATTTGGGCCCATAATATATCGTTGGAAAGATAATCAAGTCAACTTCAAAAGTCAAGTAGCAAGTTTCTTCAAATAAATAATCTAACATCATGTTTTCCTTACAACAAGCTCCAAAGGTCAAATCTGCCTGATTGCTTTTCAAGCAGAAATTGATATTTTTTACTCCCAAGTCTTCTTCCATCTTGTGATTATGATTTTGTAAGCTATTTGCCATCATTATTGACATATTTTGACTTCATTCTCCTTATTGTACCTAAAATTCAAAAACATAACATAAGTAAACAAGATAAAGAACGAAAACATAACAAAAACTAAAGGTAGAAAGGCATAAAATGTATATTTTATGAGCTTATCAAATACCCCCACACTTAGCTTTTTGCTAGTCCTCGAGCAAAACAAAATAAAAATAAAATAAAAAAAAATCTAATCTAATCCACTTTTGTAGGAAATCACGGTGGCACTTAGCATGTGACACAAGCCTTTAAACCCCTAGGTGTCCCTAGTGGACGAGTTTAGACTCGTGAGGGTTTACTAGGATGATACCCACAAACATTAAAGACATAAGAAAAACTATGAAATAATAATAATAATAATTACAACTAATCCTTGCAATATAAATTAGAGATAATCATTGGACAAATCTTATAAACTAATCAATAGCTTAAAGAAATTCACAAAAAATCTTGCTTGAATGTAAATAGTTTGAGTTAAGCCAATATTAACATAACATATTTCAATCAAAATAGTGCATATTCAAACTTAATCTCAACTTCTCACTAGGATACTCTCATGATTTTCACTCTTTAAAGTAGTGTTAAAGTGTTTACACTCAATCAATCTCATGAAAACAGTTATATCATATGCTTGCTTGTCCACCTATTCTCCACTATTTAGATCATGCAACTTCATAAATCAAGAGGTCTTTAATCAAGGTTGTAATGGGGCCAAGGGGTTGTAATGTGGTTAAAGAATAAAAGATAAAAGATATTACAAAGGTTTCAAAGACTTCATAGAATTTAGAGACAAAATAAGATTTTGCAAATAAAACTTCTCAAAACTCTTATAAAGAACATAATAATATAGGCTAAATATTCATGTTGAGCCTTTGCTTCATTCTAACCAACTTTGTAACACCTTTTTCTTTACTTTAACTAGAAGTTCAAGAGATGATTCAATTTTTTTTTCTTTCCATTTTTTCATGGGAATGTGTTTTTACAATGTTCCCTCTTTCTTTTCTCTTGACTTTTACCTTTCTCCTCCCCCACACTTATCTTTTGTTCTAACCCAAATTTTCAAAAAGTATCCCTCGTTTTTGCAATATGTCTCAAGCATTTTAGTCCATCTTTAGAACAAGGGTAAAGATATAAATGTGTTTAGGCTAGGTGTAAGATGTGGTTACCAAATAAATAGCTTATTTAATGTAGGCTCAAATTGGCTCACTAGGGGGATGTTCTCTTGGAACATCAATAATGGATGGCTTATTTGGCCCTGGTTATAATCCTAAAGCCTCTATCATATTCATGTTATCACATGTATCAATATAGTCTCAAACGGTTTAAAGCAAGTTCTAGAGAATCATGTAATCATAAGAGCACTCAAGAAAGAAATTAGATTGATATGTATAATGCATCAATCATATAGGCTCAAAAACTCACAAGGATGATTATAAAAGTCAATATCAAGTCTAAATATGTTTCTTTCTCAATCAACATATCATATCCACATTGGCTCATAAAAAATAGTATCAAGCTTAATTCTCATGAAAATCTTCTTACTATTAACCAATTTAGACCTATGCAATTCATATCTCATCATTGTATTAAAAAAAGAACTAAAACACACTAAAAATAATAATAATAATAATAATATTAAAGACTCATAAAAAAATAATAGCCAAAAATAAAAGAAATCCTAAATCCTTCCCCCCACGCTTAATTCTTACATTGTCCTCAATGTAATGCTATTAACCCAAATGAAAGAATCATGTGTAAGAGAAAAGAACTAATAACATAAGAATAGAAATAACTAAGACTCAAAACAAAACAAAACAAACTCATGCAACCTAAATAATCCTAAAATACTAAATCAACAATTAACAAATAAACATAAAAATAATAAAAGGAAAAGAAAAAGAAAGCAAATCTGCGTATGACAGGTTCGTAATTTCTTTATTAATTGGGCTGCCTTCCCAATTAGTACTTGAGTTAAGTTGTCCAACCTAACCAATACCCCTTCTTGGCTATTTAGGATTTGCAAGATCATACAAGAAACTTTCCGAATTTGTGCGTTTTGTAGGGCGGTTTCTTTGCACAATAGCGGATGCATTCTCCATTACAAGTATTATTCCATCATCCTTTGTGGTGCATAGCTTGTCAAAGAATGGTGCATATTTTGGTATTTGTTGAATGGCATCCACAAACAAGCTATTTAAGGTTTTCGGCATGTGTTGTTCATGTTCTTCCTCCTTGAACTTTGCAAATCTACTAGGAAAAGGTGGAGAAAAAACATTAGTAAAAAGTGGAACCTTAAACGTTACCTCAGGTGCCGAAGTACTCTCTTTCGAAATTGAAGCTTCATTATCTTCAATAGTTGAATCCATCTTTAGTTCTTTCTCATCCTCGGGTTCCCTTGGATTTTCAATAGGCTCATTTGCCTTTCCAAACTCAAGATACTTGCCTTTGTTTCCCTTGTTTCCTGTTGAAGTTGCAGAGTATTAATAACAAGAAAATTGACAAGTTCTTCTAAAGAATTACCTAAGTTTTGATGTGGTGGCTCAAAAAGATCTTGTTGTTGATCCCATGGTTGATTGAAGACAAATTGATTAGTGTAATTAGCATAAGGATCTACTTCTTGATAATCTCTCGAGTAGCCATAATGAGTATGATTCCACCATCCCTCATTGTAAGTGTTTGGGAAAGCATCATACTGTTGCCCTTGGAACCCTTGTTGGCTTTGGTATTCCCCCACATCATAGGCAGGTTCAAAATTATCTTTTTGGTAGTATGGGCACCAATTGGTTGGATGATCCATCATGAAGCACACTCCACACTACCTTGATTGTTGAATCTTACTTATGGCCACTTGTTGAACTATGGAGATGAGATTGTCTAGTTGGTTCTGAAGGTTCTGAAGTTTTGATGTAGCACCTGCCATCTCTTCTTGCTTGAAATTTGAAAACAAAAACCTATATGTACAAGAAAAATAAAATTAATTACAACTGAAAATAAGAATAAACTAATAAACTAAATAAAGCAATCCCTGGCAACGGCGCCAAAAACTTGATGCACCCAAAAGAGTGTATCTTATTTAACCTTGCACTTAAAAGGAATCAATTGTAGAGTATAGTGATTAGCAAGGGTCGAGTCCTCAGGGATTGGGTTTTAGTTTATAAGTTAATAGTTTAAAACTTAAATTCAAGGAAAACAAAAGAAATGAGGGTTTTGAAATATTTTAAAAACAAGCAAACAAGAAAAGTAAGATGCAAGTAAGAAATAAGAAATCAAATATGAGAGAAATATGGCAAAGGTTTCGTTCTCCACCACTAGACATCATTAAGAATCAATTTCAAATCTATCAACATCAACAACTATCAAAGTTAACAACCGTAGGTAACAACAAGCTCTGTTACCCCAATCTTTCCTTAGTTTGTCGTTAAATAGAATAAGCTCTCTATTTTAATCTCTAACCATCAAACAACCTAGAATAAGCTCTCTAAATTCAATTTAATGGAAGCTTTATGATGAGAAAGATAGGTTGATCTATCAACAAACACATAAGCTCGAATTGTTCAACTTAGGTTATGTTCCACTTTGCAATTATCGAAAACTTGACCATAATCATTAATCACAAATTGCCACTTATGAATAGGAAATCAAGACAATTACACGGATCAAGACTCCTAAACTAGCAATAGATAATTATCAAGATCTATCTAGTTGTACACCTAAATAAATCAAGACAACATCATAAACAATTCTTGTAGAAGAACATAAGCAACTTTGATAGAAAATTAATGATAGATAGAATATGAAAATCAATTACAAAACATGTCTAGGGCTTTGAAATCACCCTTAACCAAATAGAAGTTTAGCCTAGCATAGGCATAGATAATATATACATAAAACTAAAAAGAAAAATAAAAATAAAAGAATAGACAAGAAGAAGAAGAAGAAGAAGAATGATGATCCTCTGAGTCTCCTCAAAAAATGTCTAGTTTGTGGCTCAAAAGATGGTATTTATAGAGCTTTAAAACCCTGAGAATAAGTCCTTGCCGCACAAGTAAGCCTGGAGGTGCAAAAATCACATTTTTGCCTTTTTTTTCAGATTTGCTATTAGGATTTTTCTAGCCGTAGGGTTCTTTAGAGAGATCTTCTAATGCCATTTTGGATGCCCATTTCTTATCCTATTTGGGCCCATAATATATCGTTGGAAAGATAATCAAGTCAAATTCAAAAGTCAAGAAGAAAGTTTCTTCAAATAAAGACTTTAACATCATGTTTTCCTTATAACAAGCTCCAGAGGTCAAATCTGCCTGATTGCTTTTCAAGCAGAAATTGATATTTTTGACTCCCAAGTCTTCTTCCATCTTGTGATTATGATTTTGTAAGCTCTTTACCATCATTATTGACATCTTTTGACTTCATTCTCCTTATTGTACCTAAAATTCAAAAATATAATATAAGTAAACAAGATAAAGAACGAAAACATAACAAAAACTAAAGGTAGAAAGGCATAAAATGTATATTTTATGAGCTTATCACTATCCTGTTTATGTACCTTCGTCGAGCTTAGGATTACTATAAATTTGATAGATTCTCATAGGTGACTAATCACACCTAGCAAAGATGATTAGTGGCGACTCCACAATTTGCTTCTAGCATGCCGAATTCATATTTGGCACGTTATGACATTAACATCAGAGATGTGCAGCAGAAACATAATATTTTTAAACAAACAATAACATAATCCACCAAGGATCATACTTAATATATTTAATGTGATTAAAGAAAATTGATAATTGCGTAAAAGTGATCAAGGAACATACCTACTTGAGATATTATAATCTCAAGTGAATTCCACAAGTTTGCCCAAAAGCTTGATCACCAAGTTGTTTTATCAGGTCACCAAAGTCTCCCAAGTGTTAGACCTTCAATGGCGATACATACAACCACAAGCAAGGACCTACTTAAAGGTAAAGACAATCCTGTTCTAGTAAGATGACAACTTGCCCAAAGCAAAGCTCTCTCTTGGTTGAAACATTATTGGAGAACTCTTCTCTCTTTTTGGGCTGGTGATTTGTGACAAGGGACATTAAGAATAAGGGTGGAGTGTATTCTCTTTTGTAACTTAATTCCTTGGAGAACAATTCTCCTATTGGTGGCTAGGGTAGAGAGAAAACAAGAAAGCTTCACAAGTAAAAGTCTAGGGGTAAAAACATACCTTGAGGTGCGATATAGCATGGGTATAAATACCCTTGCCTTACCGCAACACTAAACATTAGGATTTCAATAAATCATATTTTTATCCCATTAATTTAATTAAGCACTTTAAATAAATCCCTTATTTTTTTATGTTTTTGTTCAATTAAGTCCTACTTAATTGAATCTCAATTTTAATCTTGCAATGTGATTAATGTGTGTGACCCATTAGGTTTCTGACATGTTGAAAATTAAATATAAATTACAATCCAAGTTTTAACAAAGATCAAGTAATTTATATTCAAGACCATGATTGGCATCTAGCAAGGCATCATGGCCATCCAAATGTTAAAAAGTCATTGTGATTTTGACTTAATATTTCAATGACCAGTTTATTAGTGTAATTCAATCATTTCACTATATATCTCAAAAAGACCATAAGCACGGTGCAGTGTCTACTTATGAAATCCTTCCTTATTAGTTCTTGCAACTTTTGGTTAACATTAGTGAATTCTAAAATATTCTCAACATTCTAAATTCAACATGCTTGGGCCAAAGATTTTATCAAGTTAATCTAAGCCAAGAAAAAATGAGATATGTCTCCTCATAATCAATTGGAGTGGCGAATCCTCTTTAGACTACTCATTTATTTTTGTATGCTTCATGTTATATCCAAAATCGCCCTACCATAGACATGTTTGAATAGGAGCCGTTCGGATGAAATCAAAGTATGACAATTCACATACAAGATAACCTAACATCATAAGTTTGAGGACTAGTTACACAATTGACACATGAGAACTTTCCATAGACACTTAAATGAGATGCCAAATGGAGTTCTCATTGCAGGGTCATGTTCAGTGAACTTGTTTTCATAGCAAAGACCTACATGCTATCTCAAAGTATTTCTATACTTCATTCTATGAGATCGATTGCTTACTTCACAAGTAAGGTTGTTTATGATGCACCAGTCTTTGAGCATTGTCAATGCATTGTCTTGATAATACAATGACCATGAACAACTTTAGGAATATGGTTTTGATGCATAAGGATCTCACAATTGTAACTATTTATCATTCCTTTGCAAGGCCTTTTATGTTCCATGAGCTTCATCCAATTAGTACTTAGGAATATGGTTTTGATGCATAAGGATCTCACAATTAGTACTTAACTAATGAGGAGGGGAAACCTTTAATCACATATTACATAAGTGATTAATATGCATTATTGGCAGTATATCCTTATCCAATTCGATTGGCTCTAGGGCATACTCCAACAATTGGTACATAATAGTGGAACCACGACACTAACCTCCCTGATGTGAAGAATGAAGCAAAAATGCTTACCTACTCAACACACAAAGGAAGCACTACAATGTGCACCTTTTCATATGCAAAGACAAAGCAATAATACCAGCCAGCATACAAAAAGGGAAGTCACGACGCTTAACTCCTGAATGTGTGAAGGCAAAAGTAAAAAAAGGCTTATCTTGTTAGCATACATAGAAGAAGCTACAACATTTACCTTCTTGATGTCCACGGGCAAAGAAAAAATGCTCACTCTCAACACTACAAAGAAAACACTAAGATGATTGCCTCCAAGACGAAGCTACAATAAGAAAGCTCACCTTCAAATAACTAGGACATTATGAGAAAGCACTAAAGCTTGGCCCTGAATGTTATACGCCCCAACAAACGCCACCAAGAAGTGTATGTAGTCGATTAAGATCAAAAAAGCATGAAGAGATTGAGCACACCCTTCTCAGAAATTAAGGAGAGGTAGTTCTAAATCCTTCACTACACAAAGAGACATGCTTCGCACATAAAGAATCTCAAGTAATTCGACAAAGGATCGAAACTGATACTCACTTTCGATCTTAAGGGGGGGCTGAATGTTAGGAATGGTCGTAGTCGAGGCCAACAAGGCCCAAAAGGGCCCAAGTGTGCCGCCCACCTATCCCATCCTTCCCATTGGGTCGAACTCAAATGGGCACTTGGGCCAACCTCATGGCTTGGAGATTAAGCCCACCTTTGACTTCTCATGTGCAAGGAAGAGCCCGATGATGACAAGTGATAGCATCTCTATCGCCCATTCCCCTATATATATAAGGGTCACTATTCATTGATAGGACATCTCATAACATAATTCCCAAGAAAACTGAGTTTGTCTAATTCTCTAAACTCTTTATATTTACGCTCTTCTCTCTCTCTACGAACCTCTGCTTTGAGTCTCAGAACGCGTACCAAAGGAACACCTCTGATGCCCCTAATCTCGTCTTCTCCTTGTAGATTTAGACATATGTCACTTGAGTGATCACTTATGCACCTGACGTAGTTGCAGCTACCATCCACATCCGTCTGACCCAGCACATTGACCCTCTCTTTCAATAAACACCTAAATTCACCTCCACAACATATGAACTCTATTTTTTGGGATATATAATACATAAATGTAGTTCAGTGAGCCTAAACTTTTTAAATTGGTTGCAGTCGAAAGACTAAAAGGTCTTTTGCCATTTTTTCTGATGAAAAGAGAATATATTGGGAAAAAGAAAAAAAAAAAAAAAAAATTGAGAGTTGAGACATTAGATTATTTTTTATCTATTTTTTTGGCAAAAACAACTTTCACCGTTTGATGGTAGATATGGTGATGGATCGCATTGGTTACAGGGAAGGCCCAACACCGCTATTGGCAACCATAGTTAGTAACCCAAACCAACCAAGTTCACTCCAAAACCCAGGCCCGGAAATCACAATGGCGTCTAAAAGGTAAATTACCACAGAATACTTCATCCCTTCACATGGCAGCTTCGTAATTTGCAGGAATCTGTTGTTGGAAAGGATTCAAAGACCACTAAAAGTACAAAATCCACCTCTTCAACCATCAAATTCAACTCCAATCTCCTGAGAACCAAAAGCCCCCCCAAAACCCTTAGGCCTCGGGACCAAGAAAAGAATATAAGAAAAAGAAAAAAGATGATGAATGCTGCAGTGTCATTTATAGGAGGAACCAACGGCAACAAGAAAGGCTTAGCTGCAACGCTGGCAGCCAATCCAGGAGAGCTCAAGCTCCGAGCTTCCCTATCAGACACCAACTTCACAGATGGGTCCACCTTAAACCTTGATGACCTTTTACTCTCTGTTGAGAAGCCGGGTTCTTTCGTCATCGACTTTGATATCCCCAAAAAGGTGCTAACTTCATTTCTGTTTCCCCTGAAAATTGCAATCTTTTCGCGTGACGAAAATGTTTGTAAAAAAAATGCAATTTTTTGTGTTGAAAATGTTTGTCAAAAGAAGGTGGCTTCATTTGCCTTGTTTTTTCTATTCAGGATTTTCAGTTTCAGTTCATGAACACGTTTAAGGTGGAGGGCAAACAGGTAAATTGGACATACACCCACGTGAGGAATGAAAATCGGACAGTACTGGACGGGACCCTGTTGTTAGATACAGCCAACAAGTTATCTGCAAGCCATGAACTCGGTTCTGTTAACTGCAAGTTGAAGTATAGTTATGTGCATAGAGGGTTGACAACGTTTGAGCCCTGCTATGATTTGGCAAAGAAGTCTTGGGACTTAGCCGTGTCCAGGAGAGTTCTAGGTGGTGATCTAATCAAAGCTACCTATGAGACATCGAGTCGGGTTTTGGGTGTGGAGTGGTCGTGTAGCTCATTGGTCAATGAAGATGGAAGGATTAAGGTATATCATTGGTTTTCTATTTTGAGTTTAAGTTAGGCTGATCATTTCTATTTTTGGTAGCACAACATCTTCACATTTCCAAAGTTGATAAGAATAATTCACCTCCCATGTTGGAATGTAGCGTGTGGGCTTTAGATATGTGCCAAGTCCTCTTTGATTGGAGACAGTAGCTAATTCTAAAGATATTTTGACTCAAATTGGCTAAGGCATATGAGAAATCTATGGAGGAAATTGATGTTGTTCAATGTTTTCAAAATTACTCAAGAGTAGCTAACTTTTCTAGCAAGGGCAATATACATGCATACCATAGTGGTATACATATCAACTAGCTTCTGCAATGTGTAATTAACTGTAATCGACATCTATGTTACTCAGACTTGGGTGTGAGTATCGGTTATGGGATTTTGTCCGACATGGGTTTATTCAATTTTTTCTAAAGTTTTGCCATGTATTTGGAGGGTCTTTGGAGGGTCGTATCTTCATACCCATGTCCGCATATGCGTCGGAGACGAGTACTGCAAGAAAAATAAAGAGTCGGAGCAACATAGATCTACATTGTTTATAGCCTGCATCTATATCCATCTGCCAGGCCTTTTCAGTCCTGGTCTTTGAAATATAGCATAAGAAACATACAGAGGTTTATCATAAAACACATTGTCATGACCTTTTCATAAATTTGACGTTTCAAATTATTTTTCTAGCTATTTGCCCAAAGATTTTACTTAAACCTCAGTCCAAAGTCTTTTTTCTTTTACATTATTATGAGCAAAAACGATATGGGCTTTTTTTGCTTGCATTGTTGCTTTCATTCAAAATTGACTAGATTTAGTGCTGTGACACTTTCTTCTCGTGTTCTGCCACTAGCAGTTAAAGGGGGTGATTATCTTTCTGTAACTGGTGCTTAGGTAGGTTATGGGGCTTCTAAGCCACCCATTCATCTGTTATGAAATGATTCTTCTGAAAGTTTTCTGCATTACTGCTGAGTGAGGGCTGACTCAAATAGCCTTTCTATATTCTTGGTGAAAGGGGGATTCAATCTTTAATTCTTTGGTATATTCACCGAAGGACTTTACTAGCTAAGTTGGCTGACCCTAACTTCTATTTGCTTAAAATTATCTTTCTGCAGTATCAAGTAAACTTACTAAGGTTTTGTAGTTGATTTGATATCTGTAACTGTTGAAGAAATCCAAATATATTGGAGTCTTCTGATGCTCTAGATAACTTTTCAAGCTATTTATAACATTGTTAACTTCACCCCTGTGCACCCACTGCCAAATAATTCTTCTTTTCCTTCATGAAATTGTATATGAATTACTCAAGTTATTTAAATTTGTTTTTATGCAACTGATTAAGGATCCAAATTTTGGCCTTCTAGGTTTTAGCATCTTTCAATCTGGCAGAGGGCTTACACACGCCAAAACTAAGTGTCCAGAGTATGTGGAACTTTCAGGCATAGTCTCTCGATGGTGAGCTTGATTTTTTGTAACAGCAGTTATAATATGCTCTAAGCTTGTAGCTTGTACCTTGTTCATATGAGATACACTGTTAGCATTAGTTTAGCTTCAAAGGAAGAGAATTGGCAGACCTAGTAGTGTTCTCTATTATTCTTGAGCTTCTCTTATGCCCTGAATCTGATGCAACCATAAAATTTTGTCAATCATCCGTTTGTCTCTTTTTAGATGAAATAATCTATGCTGTAAAAAAAAAAAAAAATCGTCTTACCATGACAGAAATCTTGAAAGTTTTACCAGACAATAAATGAGCATTTGGTAAGTGTTTTATGTATAAAGAGTAGGAAAATGTTTCCTTGTGTTTTTATGAACTCAAATATGTAGGAAGACCAAACTTGTGTTTACTGAATAAGATATTACTCTATGTAAACAACAGACGGTGAGTAGGCTTAGGGGTGTAAACGAGACACCTGTGCTCGCAAGCTACTCGAGTTCGACACGAAAAAAACTCGAATTCGATTCGGTCATTATCGAGCCGAGCTCGAGCAGCTCGAGCTATCGAGCGAGCCGAGTTCGAGTATCTTAATACCCGATTCGAGCAGCTCGCGAGCCTAATCGAGCTTTTTTATTTATAATATTTTTATTATTAATTTACTATTTTACCCTTAATATATATATACATACTTAAAAACTCTTAATTCGAGCTCGAGCTCGAGTATATAAACGAGCCTAATCGAGTCGAGCTCGAATAGTTCGATTTTATCTCGAGCCGAGCTCGAGCTTAAAAAATGATACTCGATCGAGCTCGAACCGAGCTTCGAGCCTCGAGTTTCGAATCGAGCTCGAGCTCGAGCTTCTCAGTATTCGAGCTCGGCTCGGCTCGATTACAGCCCTAAGTAGGCTGATACTTAAACAAAGCACTTGCTCTTGATAACAGACGCATTTTTCATTGGAAATTTTTTAAATTTTCTGCAATAGCAGTTAATGGCATGATTGAATCCTTCCATTCTAACTTCAGCTGGCAGAAAAAAGCAAGCAAAGGTGGAGGATTTTCCTTTCTTTTCTTATATCTGGGGCTGGGGCTAGGGCTGGGGAGGTAGTAGGGTAGCCATCATATGAGAAAACAAATGCACAGCTTGATGCAATGAGTTCAGCATAGATCTGTACAAATGTCTCACTTGAAACTTTTCAATAATGCCACTTTATAAAGGTGGACATAGTTACATTTTTTAGTTCCATTGCTTATAGAAAGGATGAACTCAAACCTAAAAACACCTAAATACCAATTAAGTACAACTTCCCTGTGCATCTCTTCGAATAAATTTAAAAAAGCATCAACATATTACCAATCACATGAATTTTTTTTTTTTTTAAATGATCAAAATGATATCATCTCATTAATCACATAGGTGTTCGCATTAACAAGGTAGAAAACACAAAATTTAGGGGGAAATGAGTAGGACAGTCGTCTCGTCTGGTTTTGTTACATTATATGATGCCCCTTTTGGTAAAGAATCAATAGAAAGTATCATCTTCTACCAGCTCTATTCTAATTGTTTACTGGAGAGCAATTGAGTCGAGCCGAGCTTAAACATTGAGAAAATCTAGCTCGAGCTCAACTTTAAACTCACGACTCGAAACTTGATTTTTATAGCTCGTACTCCATTCAAAATAAAATCAATCTATTCAACTTCACTCAATTAAGCTCGTTTACTTAGTAAAAAACGAGTTTGATTCTCATGCTTGACTCAAACTTGATTATTTGTACTCGAATTCGAATTAAAATTTTCATTACTAATTAAAAATAAATATATATATATATATATTAAAAATAAAAAAACTCGATTAGCCTCGGAAGTCACTCGAGTTGAACATTAAGATACTCGAACTCAAGCTACTTGATAACTCGAACTGCTCCTACTCGAACTCAGCAATGACCGAGTTGAATTTGAAGTTTTTTCGAGTCGAATCCGAATATCTTGCGAGCATAGGTGTCTCGTTTACACTCCTATTGTTTGCAAGAAGGAAAATGAAAAACTAATAAGAAAAATCAGCTGCATTTACTCCTACATTGTCTTCATGATGAAATAGCTTGCCACGCCCACAGTTGCATGCCTCTGGAGTCTGGCCTCCCTATGTGATGATTAGTAGATTATTCTCATATCCATTGTTGTTAAAATAGGGCGGAAGGGATCAATCGTCCATTCACCATCAACAATGAATTTAATCTACACAAGGTAAAAGTGCTGATCTATCCATCAGTAATTAAGATTAACAATTTTGAACTATAACAAAGTTGACAAAAAGACATACCTCATATTTTCCTGGATACAACTTCAAACGTACAGAAAAAACACCAGTACTTGACTTCTCCATCTTTCTCTGCAAGCTATGATTGTAAGCTACCAAATATAGAGGAGCCAAAGTCACAGGCATATTAAATTGTTAATTGTCACACAAACAGGCTTAAATGCAGAAAATACCAAAAGGAGTATTCATATCATAAAGGGAGATGTAAAAGAGACATGAAAGTTATTAGTTGCCACAAACTGCTTATTTGAATAACATTAACACAACAAAAGCAGGTGATTATTTAGTTGAAGAGATACAATTACTGGTAAAAATGCTATTGCCAAATATCAACAAATCATCATTCTTAGCAAATTATAGAACACTACAAATGAACTGATTTGAATACACAAAATACTATTGTTAATCCTTGGGAGTTAGAATTGATGCATGAATCCTTGGGCCTTGGCATCTTCAGTGCTAAATCTAAAACTGAAAATAGAGATACCAATTACTCTTGCTTGACTAAAAGCCTGGATCTCAGAAAAAGAAGAAAGAAAAGAAAAACAAGAGGATGCCAAGCTCACTGATAATAGCATGCATGTTAAGCATAAATATTTTTTCTGGTGAAACTAACACACTGCCACTCCTCTCTAAGGAAATGGGAAAAAACAGAACTTGAGAAATTGAATGCAGTACTTCCTGTTGATTATGAGATACAAGCAAACACTTAAAACATAGAGATTTTAAAAGCAATAGGGTATGGCTCAAACAATGGAAAGGAGCCTGGAAGAGAAAACAGGTGAGGATGACGAGCACTGAACCTGCCAAGCAGGAAGCAGAAGCCGCGGGCAAGTTCATTTCAGACAAACAGCCAGTGAACCATATAGGGCTCTAAATGAAAGGGGCGCACACCAAGTAAGTAAATGAAATGGGCCCTGTTCTGCTTTATCAAAAAGCAAGGACCATTGCAGGCAGCCCTGCATGTATTTGAAGCATTCTGCACTTATAGGAATTCTAAGTATTGGACATAATAAATTGCTTAGTTGCATCTTTCATTTAACATCTTAGTTGCCTCACCAAGCACCTATGCAGTAGTAAATGAATTCATGTGTCTAACTTTGGTGCCTTTTTTTTCTTTCTATAAAGTATCACAAACTTTTTTTCCCTAAAGTCTGACCAACATATTACTGATAGAACAAGGCTATGAAACCAAAAAGAGAGCCAACAAAAAGCAAAAACAGCGTAGTTGTTGTAGGAAATATGCTATAATTAGGCTGTAATTAAACCAATAAGTCAGCATGTATATATTAGGAGTAATTGTAAATATTTAGTTTCCTTAGGTAGCAGACTCTGATTCTCTTTTAGTTTCCTAATTTCTTCTTTGGCTAAATGCTCAATTTAAGATCAAACCTATTAGCACCTGAGTGAATCAGGATCAAATCTTTTATTTCAGTCTATTAATGGTTCAACCTTTTCGAATTGAGACAAATAAGGATTTATGACAATTAAAATACTAATTTGAAATGCATGCACCAACAAAATCAGTGGGTTATAAAATGAATAATGACATGTAATATTTTTGCATATGTGGCATTTAAATATTATAATTAAACCTAAAAGTTAAATAAGTATGTGAAATTAAAAAAATAATATATTAAAAAAAAAATCTCAAAATCAGAATCCCTAATTGAATTAGCTTTTCTATTTCTATCTAAAACCCCAAATTCATTTTCATTGAAAACCCAAATCCCTTTCTCAAAAAAAAAAAAATAAATAAAACCCAGATCCCTTTTTGAAATCCTATTTTGAATCTTAATTGAGTAGAAACCCTATTCCTATCGGAAACCCAAATCCGTTTTCATTGGAAATCCAAATCCTTGCATGTTTGATAACAAAAAACAAAACCTGCAAAATATCAGAGACTGAGAAAGACAGAGACAAGATTACAAAAAAAATAAATTGGGTTTTAGCTTTACTTTGGTGGTATGTGTTTTCTACTGTTTTTATTTCGAATCTGTTAGCTTTATTTTGGTTTGGTGTATATGAACAGATTTGACACCCAAACACAGGATGGAGATCCCTAAGCCAAAGGAGTTCAAGGGAACCAGATCGGCGAAGGATGTTGAAAACTTCTTGTGGGGAATGGAACAGTACTTTCGTGCAATGGGCATTGATTATGATGCCACTAAGGTAAACACTACCACAATGTATTTTACTGATATTGCTCTTTTGTGGTGGCGTCGTAGGTGTAGTGATGAAAAGCGTGGTTGCACTGCCATTGGAACCTGGGAGGAGTTTCAAAGTGAATTCAGGCAGCAGTTTTACCCAGAATATGCCGAGGATGAGGCGCGTGCCAAGTTGCGACGGCTTACGCAACAAGGCACAGTTCGGGAGTATGTGCGGGAGTTCAGTGAACTCATGCTCCAGATTTCTGATCTCGGGGAGAAGGAGGCATTCTTCTCATTCATGGATGGACTTAAACCTTGGGCAAAGCAAGAGTTACAGCGGAAAAGTGTCCAGGATCTGACCAAAGCCATGGCTATAGCTGAGTCCTTACTCGACCTCAGTTCAAAAAAGCCGGACAAGTTTGAGTCTTCCAAGCCCAAGGGAAAGGGCAATGGTAGGGGAGACAATGAGCAACAGTCCAAAGATGGCGATGGAAAGCCACCGACAGGGAAGTGGAAGTCCAACAAACAGTCCGACAAGAAGAAGGACAGGGAGCCAGTGGAGTGCTTCTTATGTGCAGGTCCGCACCGGATGCGAGACTGCCCAGAGCGAACCAAGCTGTTCGCCATCAACAGGGAGGATGATGAGCAAGAGGATGAGACTCTGAAGCTTGGTTCAATTATACTCAATTCTGTCAAAAGGCAAAGAGGTGCCAAAAACAGAAGGGGTTGATGTTCGTGGACATCACCATCGTAGGTAGACGAAAGAGTGCTCTAGTTGACACAGGAGCATCAAATCTGTTCATTTCCGAAAAGGCTACCAGAAAACTTGGTCTCAAGGTTGAGAAGACAACTGGATGGATCAAGACTGTTAACTCTAAGGAGGTCCCAACCATGGGTGTGGCAAATGGAGTGGAGTTACAACTTGGGGACTGGAAGGGCAAGGAAACTATTGAGGTAATCCCATTGGATGACTATGACTTTGTTCTTGGTTTAAATTTCCTTGATCGGATTAATGCTCTTGTTGTTCCATTTGCTGATTGCATATGTATCTTGGATGCCCGATGTCAATGCATTGTGCCGGTGAATCGAGAGATGGGTGTCGGAGCCAAGGTATTGTCCGCAATCCAGCTTGCCAAGGGTATGAGCAAAAATGAAAACACCTACTTGGCGGCCCTGAAGTTTGATGAGCCTCAGAAGCCCATGGATGAGACCCCCATGAAGGTGCTAGAGGTGCAGCAATCCTTTGAGGATATGATGCCTACCAAGTTGCCCGATGGGCAGCCATTAAAGAGAGGGGTGGATAAAAATGATGCATTAGACTTTGCTAGCGGAGAAGTGCTGATGCAAGATGGACAAACAGTGATGTTAGAGAGTCAAAAGCTCGATGAGACAGTTGCTGCACGGTCCAGGAAAGAGCCCTGTTGGAGGACCGTTATTATTGGACACACATGCAAGAAGATGTTGAGGCCTATGTGAAAACTTGTCTAGTGTGCCAACAAGACAAGGTTGAGCTTAAGACACCAGCTAGACTCTTACAGCCATTGTCCATACTGGAGCGCCAAGGTGAGAGCGACTCTATTGATTTTATTGCAGGTTTGCCTAAGGCGGATGAGTTTGGGAGAACTATGGTAGTGGTGTGGACTGAGTTGTTCAAGCTGCTGGGGTTAGACTTGAATTTTTCCACCAGTGTGCATCCCCAAACAGATTGGCAGACCGAGAGAGGGAATGCTTTACGGGAGTTATATCTCAGGCACTATGTGAGTGCAACACAGCAATACTGGCCGAAGCTAGGAGTGAAAACCTCCTACGATAGAGATATACAGTGTATACTTGCAGATCGAGTAGTACGGCGAAAGAATTACAGGCCAAGGCATGAGTACTTTGTCCGATGGAAGGGACTACCCGACAGTGAGGCAAGTTGGGAACCAGCCGAGGCATTGTGGCGGTTCCAGGATAAGATTGAGCAGTTCCATGCAGAGGACGCGACGAGTGCGTCGCTGGAACAAGTGGGGGAGAATGTCACGGGCCGCGCGATCTCGCTCGGGTCCGTTATGCACACAATAGGTCCAGGCCCAATTCGCACACAACAGGTCCAGGCCTAGGATCTGAGTTACAAAAAGTATCTTGACCCACCAGAATAGGCCCAATCCCTGGAGCATTCTAGAAGGCCCTGGAAGATAGATTTTACCTGGAGGTTCTAGAAGCAGTAAAAGATAGTTACTGCCCAACAGTTCCAGCTTATCTAGAACTCTAAGAGATAGAGTTTAAATTCCTTTAGGCCTCTAGATAATGTAATCTTAACCGTTCATTTGTTTAAATCTGAACCGTTGATGTAAGGGGGATTCAACTATAAATAGAGGCCTCCTCCAGCCTCATTTGTATCATTCAACTCATTTGAGTAATATAAAAGAGCATTCTTCTCTATCTCTTGTTCTATTTTTTTGCTTAGCCCTAGTAACTTTTAGTTATAAGTTCCTTTCTTGAGTGTTAACAGGCTGACTTAGGTATCTAGGGAAGCGATTTCCAGCCTAAGGCCGCACGGTTCGCAGGGCTAAAGTTTCGAGTCCGTGACATATCCAGCTTCTGTGTTGTTTTTGCTAGGCATTGTTGGTTGAGGATCTTGGTTTGTTCCTTATGTCCCTCTTTATCTTGTCTTGTTTGGGGATTTTCTTTTTGGGTTGAAGGCTTTGTAATCTTCTCTTTTATTCATATATTTTGGTCTTTCAAAAGAAAAAATATTTGGTGTGGGCAAACAAATGGCAGAAAGTAAGATCCAACTAAGGATACATGCTTGAAGAGTTTTGAGACATTATGCTCTGTGGATGAGAAATAGAGATAGACCAAAATGACAAATGAAATTAACAGAACAAATTTTTCCTTTTTTTTTTTGGCAAACAAGAAGAAACGAGAGAATGAAAGCATATGGTGAGTTTATAATGTTGTGTTTATTTTTTTGGTGAAAATCCATGTGGATATTTTATTTTGCCACCTGTTTATGTTAAAGATTTTTCTGGTGCGTGCGTTTCAAACGCATATTCCAATTGCCATAAGTCCTTAATCGTCACAAATCGAAAAGGTTAAATCCTTATTAGACTCAAATAAAATGTTTGATCTTGATCCACTCAAATGATGATAGGTTTGGTCTCAATTTGAGCATTTAGCCTTCTTCTCTTTAGGTCAACTAGTAACTCCTTTATATACCCTATTGTATTCCTAACTTAAATATATGAGAAAGTGAATTTCCCTTCTCTTCAAACTTTTCCTGTTCATAATTCTTCATGATATTAAAGCAGGCCTTTCTTTAGGGATATTTACGATTTTTTTTTGCCTTCATTGTCGTAGTTTACATCAACCTTCATTGTTGATAAAATTTTCTTTTCAGCCTTCATTGCCGAATCTATCCAAGATATTCATGCAGAAAATCCAACCTTACAGCTTACTACTTCTAAACTTGACAGGAAGAACTTTATGGAGTGGTGCCAATCTGTGAAAGTTTCTCTGAAAAGCAAGGGGAAGTTTAAGCATATTAATGAATCCTCACCAGATGAAAGGGATCCTAAATATGAAAGTTGGGAGGCAGAAAACTATATGATGATGTCATGGCTACTTCACTCCATGGAATCTCGAATCAAAAAAACCTACATGTTTCTGCCCACTACCAAAGACATTTGGAATGCTGTGAACAAAACATATTCTAAAATTGGTTTTGTTACACAAATATTTCAAATTAAAAGACAGATTTCAACACCAAACAGGGATCCATGAATGTCACAGATTACTACAACACACTCAGAGGATTGTTGACTAAATTGGACTTATATCAAAATGTGGAGTTAAAATCCTCTGAGGATGCAAAGACAATCAAAGACCTCATGGAAAGGGAGCGTGTCATACAATTCTTGTTGGGACTCAATTCTGAGTATGATCAAGCGAGAGATAGAGTGCTTGGAAGAGATCCTCTACCTGATCTTGATAAGGCATTTGCTATTATAAGAGGTGAAAAGAGCAACAAGGAACTAGTGGGAACAAAAACCATGGAAGATGGAGAAGCAACCATTGAGAATTCTGCACTTGCATCAACTAAACCTACAGACAATAAAAAATTCTAGGACAAGGACAAACTTTGGTGTGACTATTGCAATAAGCCAAGACACATACGAGCTAATTGCTGGAAGATACATGGGAAGCCACCAAACATGAAGCAGTATGGCAACCGAGGAGGATCTGTGTCCAATCGTTCAAGTCAGGCAAACCAGGCCACAACTATGGATGGAAACAGTGGACCAGGGTTAGATAGGTTTAATCAGGAAGATGTTCAGAAACTTAGGCACTTGCTGAACTAGCTGGATAACCGTAAAACCAACTTTACTTCTGAGTCCACCATTACAGGTTCTTGTTCTATGGCTCTCTCAGGTATAAAAGCCTTAAACTCTGACTCTAACACATGGATCATTGATTCGGGTGCTTCTGATCACATGACCTCTATGCCCAATATTTTTTCTAGCTATTCACCATGTTCAAGCAAACAAAAAATTAAAGTAGCCGATGGAACTTTTTCTCGGTTGCTGGTCAAGGAACCGTAAAAATCTCAAACACCTTAGTCCTACATTCAGTTCTTCATGTTCCTAAATTGGATTTCAACTTGTTATCCATTGGAAAACTCACAAAAGATTTAAACTGCTCAGTTAAATTTCTTCCATTTGGTTGTTGTTTTCAGGATCGATCGGGGAAGACAATTGGGCGTGGTAAGCTGATAGATGGACTTTACTACTTGGATACAACTTGGAATGGTGAAGAAGGGTCTCAATGTCTAGTTTCTCAAACACAAGTTTAGATCAGATTTCTCTTTGGCATAACCGCTTAGATCACCCACCTTTTACCTTACTAAATAAACTATTTCCCAAATTATTTCAAAAAATTGATGTGAGAAGCCTATATTGTGAGTTTTGTATCTTCGCTAAACATCATCGTACCACTTTTCCAATAAAAGAGATTCAATTTTCTACTCCATTTAATTTCTTTCATTCAAATGTATGGGGGCCGTCTCGTATTGCCAATATTTCTGGCACTCAGTTTGTTACTTTTATTAATGATTGTACAAGGAATACATAGGTCTATCTAATGAAAAACAAGTCTGAAGTTTCAGTTATATTCTCAATGTTCCATAGGTTTATCAAGAATCAATTTGGAATCAACATTCAAACTTTGAGATCTGACAATGGAGGAGAATATTTTAATCAAGAGCTCATGACATGTTTATAAATGAGGGCATTCTACAACAATCAACTTGCATTGACACTCCTCAACAAAACGGTGTTGCTGAAAGAAAGAATAGACATCTTCTTGAAATTGCTCGGTCTCTCATGTTTCAAGTAGGGGTACCAAAGTTTCATTGGGGAGATGCCATCCTTAATAGCAGCTTACCTGATTAATAGAATGCCTACTAGAATTCTCGAAAATCAAAGCCCCATTAAGAAATTAATGAACCTGTTTCCAAATTTCCAAGGGGTTGGATCTTTACCACCAAAAGTGTTTGGCTGCGTGTCCTATGTTCATATTCATCCTCATCTACGAAGTAACCTTGATCCTAGAGCTGTGAAGTGTGTTTTTCTTGGATATTCTCCAACAAAAAAGGGCTACAAGTGCTACCATCCTCCCACTAAGAAGACTTATGTCACCATGGATGTAACATTTGTGGAGAATCAAAATTACTTTGAAAAGACTTATCTTCAAGGGGAGAATAATTCAATAGAAGAAGATAGGTATGATTGGCATATAGAGGAAAATTCTTCTCCATCCAAGACTTTCACTGAGACCATTGAATCTCTATCCTATCCAAGTCAATCCGAGATTATTGTCATTGAACCAAACTAGGAACCAACCGACGCCAACATCTTACAATCTAAAAACCATCCTCTCCAGAGTCTACCTGAACCTAATGCAGAAACAGACATTGAGGCTCAGAAAACACCAATTCTAAAGGTGTATCCTAGGAGGAAAACATCTACTATCACTTCTCAGGCTCCAATTGTCAACCTTGAATCAGGTAATGAAAATAATGCACCAATTTCTATTCACAGTTCTGAAAATAATGTTGATCTACCCATTGCTCTAAGAAAGGGGGTTAGGAGTTGTACCCAACACCCCATGTCTCATTTTGTGTCCTTGCAGAACCTTTCTCCTTAATATAGTGCTTTCCTCACATCTATTTTGTCCCAAACAATTCTCACATCTATGCAAGAGGCCCTAGCCTCAAAACCCTGGAGAGAGCCCATGAGTGCCTTGGAGAAAAATCAGACTTGGCAGATTGTAGATTTGCCCAAACATAAGAAGACTGTTGGCTGTAAATGGGTCTATACTATAAAATACAAGCCTGATGGAACATTGGAAAGATATAAGGCAAGACTGGTTGCGAAGGGATATACCCAGACTTACGGGATAGATTATTATGAGACATTCGCACCGGTAGCAAAGATCAACACAATCCGAATCCTTCTGTCATTAGTAGTAAGAGCGGCCACTACATCAATTAGATGTGAAGAATGCATTTCTTCATGGAGACTTGGAAGAGGAAGTCTATATGGATATTCTATTAGGATATCGAGAAAATTTGGGAAGGAACAAAGTGTGCAAGTTGAAGAAAGCTCTCTATGGCTTGAAGCAATCACCATGAGCATGGTTTGGAAGATTTTCCAAAGCTATGAAAAATCAAGGCTATTTTCAAAGTCAATGTGATCACACTCTGGTTATAAAAAATTCTTTGAAAAAGGGAATTACGACTTTGATTGTGTATGTAGATATCATTGTAGCAGGTGATGATCATGAAGAAATAGCCGCTTTGAAAGCTAAGCTTGCAAAAGAATTTGAAATCAAATACTTGGGAAGCTTAAGATATTTCTTGGGAATTGAGGTAGCTAGGTCACAACATGGAATCCTCAATTCTCAACAGAAATATACTCAAGATCTACTTCAAGAAGTTTGAATGACTGGATGCAAACCTATTGATAGTCCGATAAAGGCTAATCATCAACTAGGAGAGTTAATTGAAGGGGCAGAAGTAGTGAATGGAGAATATCAGAGAATGGTATGAAACTTATCTACTTGTCTCACACAAGACCAGATATTGCCTATGTTGTCAGTGTTGTGAGTCAATTCATGCATGATCCTAAAAAACTCATCTTGAAGCTGTCTTTAGAATACTAAGATACTTGAAGAGATCTCCAGGTAAGGGCCTTAAATTTAAAAAGAGTGAAGAGCTTAAACTAGAAGCCTATACAGATGCGGACTGGGCAGGTTCCAAGACAGATCGAAGATCAACTACTGGGTATTGTACCTTCCTAGGAAGGAATCTTGTCACTTGGAGGAGCAAGAAATAATCAGTTGTGGCACGCTCTAGTGCAGAGGTAGAGTTTCGAGCCATGACACATGAAATATGTGAACTATTGTGGCTAAAAATGATTCTGACTTAAAAGTTAGAATAGAAGGTTGCTCTATTGTGATAATAAGGCTGCAACAAGTATTGCTCACAATCCTGTTCAACATGACAGGACCAAGCATGTTGAAATTGATCGACATTTCATCAAAGAGAAACTTGACTAAGGGCAGATTTGTGTACCATATGTTTCCTCAAATGGTCAACTAGCTGATGTACTTACAAAAGAATTATCTAGTGCCATTTTCTAGAAATCAATCAGCAAGTTTGGAATGCAAAATATCTTCGAATCATCTTAAAGGGGAGTGTTGGAAATATGCTATAATTAGGCTGTAATTAAGTCAATAAGTCAGCATGTATATATTAGGAGTAATTGTAAATATTTAGTTTTCTTAGGTAGCAGATTCTGATTTTGGTTTAGTTTCCTAAAATCTTCTTTCTAGGTCAACTAGTAACTCCTTTATATACCCTATTGTATTCCTAACTTAAATATATGAGAGTGAATTTCCCTTCTCTTCAAACTTTTCCTGTTCAGAATTCTTCAGTTATCTCAATACTTTATATTCTAAATGACTCCACATAATTCTTTATCAACAAGACTCAACTTGCACTTTAGTTAATGAATGCACTTATCAAGAAAAATGTCATTTGAGGTGGGAGCAAACCTTGGTTGCCCACCCATCGAACGATCCTGCTAACAGCACCTCTGATGCATAATTAGGCCATACTATGCAAGTAGTACGAAGAAGTTGTAAAGCTCTACGAGCATCATCAATCCCTTTCTGTTTTTCTTCCACCGTCTTTTGTGCGTCTCTGTCAAAGGAATGTGGAAATGTGATGCTTTTAAAGTAAATTAAGGTAGATATCTTTTTAAACTAACATAAGTAATGCTTACATTATTGCCAATGCCATCTTCCCTTCTAAAACCACCAACCTTGCCCGTATTGACTGCAACTTGTCCTGGGCATTCATTATCTCATTTTCCTGGAACTCCCAAGCATCAGAATGCTTATGCAAATTGTCAGTGGAACTTGCATCACCCTAGCGCATCAAAGATAGCAGGGTTAAAAGGTAACTGATAACTTCAAATGAATGCAAAGTATGGTGACAACACCAATAATGGTTTCTAACTAGTCCAGAAGTGCAATTAAATATTCAATCAGAACATGTTGACAAAATAATGCTTCAATTTCTTTTATCTTTTTCAAAATACTCCTCCAAGTTAAAATATGCCATAAACAAACAGATTTTGAACAGAAAGATAAGAAAATCTCATAACAAATTCATGAATTACTGACCAGAGAGAAAGAGATTAAGAAAATAAAGTTCCATTCCTTACACTGTCACAAATATGACTTGATTACTCTTTCTTCCTTCAGAACATAACCCAGGAGTTGAACTACCCACCTTCACCTACAACACTCCTTCCTTTTTTTCCCTCTTTTTTGTCATTTCCCCATTCTTTCTCATTGTATTTACTAAGTAATAAACATGAGGACAAAGTCTTATTTCACTTGCAAAGATCCTATCATGAACAATAAAACTGAATTGCAAGGAGAGCCAGACTGTCTTTTAATTACCTGACTCTCAAGGAAACAGAAGGCCAGAAAATACTTCTAATTTGGTTTCTTTTTCAAGAAAAAAAGAATCTGGCAGAAGCAGTCACATGAAGCTAACATACACAAAGGAATAGAGATCATTTGCTCACCTCCCGTGACAAAACCTCATCAACATTAGACCTCAATGACTGCAGTACAGATGAAAGCTCTAACTTCAGGTGCTCAAGACGACTTCGTATTTCATTGTGATTAATCTCTTTTTTAGAAGCATGTGACAATTTTTTCTGTCTAGTTCACTGGATTTATCTCTTATTTCAAATGTATCATCCCCTGAAATATTTGTTGACCATTTCATTTCATTACCATTTCATTTGTTGACCATTTCATTACAAATAGAAATCTATCAAATCCAAACTTCAAAGACATGAAACACCCAAAACTAATAGATGGGCTACCTTCAAAATCCTTGCCTGCAAACCCTCCTCTTTGAAGGCTCCACTCTTTCCATGTTGGATTTCTTAAACCATCAATGCCTGAAAGAGACTGGTTCTGACTAAACTTGACCCCATTAACATTGACTAGACCTGTATTATTGCAGAATGACACAAGTTTTCTTCTACCAGGACCACCAACTGTCTTTTGCAACATAAAAATAAAAAAGTTATGATTATGACAAATTCCACACCAGAAAGCTGATGAACAAATCGAAGCACATAGAATCAAGTATAAGATGCAAGAGAGAAAGATAACAGTCCGGGAGACATAAATTATGCTAAAATAGTAAACTAGATATCTTTAGTATAGAAAACCATGGTGCGACTGCAAACAGATTTTCATACATATATTTTCAAAACCTAACATATAACATAACATATGCAACTAATATAAGCTGAAAAATAAAACATAATGATTCAGAATTAATAAAACCAACATACCACATTCATTGAGGCTTGAACAAGAGACTCTTCTTGGCAATCATTACTTTGGGAAAAAGTATTATCACCTTTCTCTCTGAAACCAAACCCAAAATTCATATTCCTTTCTCTCTCTAAACGACTCAGTATACCCTCAATCCCACAGTCCTCCTCAGCTGCTACTTCTCTGAACAAACAGAAAATTTTGGTCAAAAACCTTCCCAGGATCCAAATCTCCAAAGATTCCAACTTTCTTCTTTTTTCTAATGTCAAGAAGATTAATCGGTCACAGGCCAAGTATAAACTCATTTGAAGCATTCACATTTAACTTAGCAATTGTTTATCCCAAACATGACCAAAATATAAATGCAAAGAACAAATATTACACGAGATTGTTTCTTTTAACATTACAACACATTCAAAACAACATCTCACAAGCAATAGCAACTTAGCAAGTGCAAGTAAATTACCTTTTCCACAAGAATGAAAGAGTAAACATTTACAACTATTTTCAAAAACGAGAATAATAAAACTACAAGAACAAAATTCAACAAAGCAATCAAATAACAAGTGCAAGAACTAACTTTTCCACCAAAAGATAATACATTAAGCAAGTAAAATCCCAAGAATTAAAAATCTCACAGTGATCTACCAGACGAGGAAGGTGAGCAAGAAGAATTAACAGGCAAAGAAGAAGTCCCACTATTTTCAACTTCACTTTTAACCCTTTCTTGAAAAGTCTGGTTATCCCAGTCCTTCTCTTTCACCATAAAGTCCCAATCCTTGACACCTGGAAACCCATTTTCTTGAAATCCATTATCTTTATTATTATCCAAATCCCAGCCAAAAGCAAGCCACCCTCCTTGTCTCTTAATCCCCTCAACCAGATCCATCCTCCCAGCATCAACCAACTCTTTCTTGCTTGGAAAAACCTCAGGTTTCTCGCTAGTTCTCATGAACTCCAATATTTCTGCTTCCAATGCCAAATCCCCGTCGTTGTCCCACCCTTTCTTGCACCAACAAGACCACCAAGAAACCCTTTTCTTCTCTTTTCCAAACTCCAAACCACGAACACGATTCAACTTCAGACACACCAAATTCCCTTTTTTCCCTGTGTTAACCCCGCAGAAACAAGACGGAAAAACCCGAAAAGTGAAATGTTTTAAAAAGGAATGAGGCGAGACAATAGTATGGCAAGACGAAGTGAAGGTGGCCATGGTTCAGGCATTTCTCCGAACACTGGCTGAGGGAAAAAAGGAAATCAAAGACCGATCAAAGAATTCGAACTTCCGGTATCTTTTGCGTGTAGAGAGAAGAGGGAGGGAAACGATAGGGGAAAAAAAATAAAGGGAAAGGGAAAGATATAGCAAGGCTTAGGCAAGTAACGAACAATAATACCGAAAAGCGTAACCTTCATTTAATGTGGTGCACTGTTTTAGATATATTTTGGGCGGGCAAATTTCAGTGTCCAAACCAAGCCATTAAAGTCAGAAAAATTCTAAGAAAAGTTCTTTACCGTAAGCTTCATATAAACTTAGAGAAATTTGATCCGTTAGATAAAAAACAATTCATCTGAACCGTTAAAAAAAAAACAAAAAGAATTAAAGTAATCGGTTAACCTAGTGAAACAAAGATGAAAAGGGGTATGCTGAAACCCAATTCTCGATCGAAAAAAAAAAACCCTAAAAAATCATTCTCTTACTCAAAAAATCATCTCACCCCTTCCATCCTCCATCGACTGTTCTTTTTGGCTATGACCTGAATGGCTTTTTGTAAGCCATAATAACAAAGCTTCCTTCCTATCTCTTCTGGGTTTGTCTTAGGGGAACACCAAGACATTTTTTTTCCCTTCTTGGATCTGACCATCATCAATCAGTTCACCAAAATCAACATGCAGCTCATTTTCCCCAAAATCAACCTGAAATTAATCATGCTCACCAGTCACCAACCATGGTTTTTTTTTTCAATCTTTTTTTTTTCTTCTTTTCTTTTCTTATACTCTTTCATGAATCACACGCTCGAACTCTGGATTTTGGATCTCCCTGGTATTTTTTTAAAAAATTATTTTTACTTTCTTTTATTTTTTATTACTAGTAAAAAAAAAAAAAGTAATTTTTTTGCTTGTTTATAGTCTTCTCCGTCACTTTCACCGATGCCTGGGCCTAGTATTGAGGGGTATTGGCTTCTGTTTGCTTATTTTTCTTTATGTTAGAAATATTTCTTTGAGAATTAGTCCAATTAAAGCAGCTTATTGAACATGGTAATTCGGCTGTTAAAGAGTGTAAATTACTTAAGCTGTTTTACAGAATGAGTTTCTGTCATAGTACCTTTCTATCTGTTGACAAGCTGTTATGAGATTTGTTTTTTTCTGGTTAAATCATTTCCAAGGATTCTGAATTTGTTGCAACAGTTCATTAGAGTAAATTCTTTTTCTTTTTATAATTTTGTGTATGTGTTTCTAGATAGTGGTGTGTAGCAACCATATCGGTTTACAAGATGAGGTCAATCAAGTAGTTATACATGAGCTTATTCATGCGTGCCGTGCTGCAAATTTGGACTGGACAAATTGTGCTCATCATGCCTGTAGTGAGGTGTGTCTCAAACTGACAACTATCTTAGTTTAATGTTTTACATTTGGTTCTCCTTGCATCCTGGCTCTCTTGGTACATTTGGTAAGAGAGGTCTTAACTTTTCTTCTATTATTGCAGATTCGTGCTGGCCATCTAAGTGGTGATTGCCACTACAAACGGGAATTGCTGCGAGGTTTTATGAAGATAAGGGGCCATGAACAAGTGAGTTCCTTTCCCCCTTATTTTGTTTCATTAGAAAACTTTAGATTTGAAATCTGTCTCAAGTGTTATTTTAAATTTAAATAAGTGTAAGGGTGGCAGCAAGATGGTAGTCTAGTGACCTTTATCTATTAAACTTAGTTATTTGTTATTTATCTTATTTTACTTGTATAATTCCTTGAATTTATTGCCAAGGTTTAATTAACTTGCAAGAGTGTTAGCATTCTATAAACCAAACTCTCAAGTAGGAGTTGTGCTACGAAGATGAATTCAATTAAAATATTTCTGGTACCACCATTGATGCACAGGTATGTTTAATTTTATGTTTTGTTCTCCTTTATGTTCTTTCTTGGCAACAACTACGATGAAATGGAATTCGTACAATTTTAGTATTTTTATTTTTTACTATATGGTTAATTGCAGGGCTATCCCTGTTTTCACATTTTATGGCCTTGTGGAATAGTTTCTATTAAAATAAGGAGAACAAGAAGAATTAAATAGTTTACAAGTCCTCATTGGTGTTTATGTTATTGAGATGTTTGTTTTGCAGTGTCCTACTTAAAACTTTATATTATTGGTTATTGGTTTTTTTGTGTCTGAAAATTATTTCGAGCATAAATATTTTCAAATGTTGTTCTTTTCTTAATCATTTTTTAGTTCTTTAGACTTGGAGAGTCTTGGTTTGTCAATTTTACAGGGTTTTGGGATTTGAGTTGAAACTGCAGATGGTGATATACGGTATTGGCAGCATTAAGTCTCATGAAACTCCTCGACTTCAGCTTAGCCTTGCAGTTTTGATGAAAAGAAAATTCAGTTGGATTAGAGATATAGAGGTGTTTGATCCAGTTCAATCTGCAACTAAGTCTCGGGTTTTAGTGTCCTTGGCTATTCCGTTCTATCTCCAATATTTCTGTATAAAACAAAGTTTTTATGTACTCTTTGTGTTCAATATTCATAATTAATTAAGCAGCAAATTCCTTAGTACCAAGGCTGGCGCCTGCACATAGGTAAAACTTGATTGAATTTCGTCTTCTTTCTACGATGTCAAACATGTTTTCAGTCATTATATCTAGTTCTTGGTGACGATCAGCATTCAGCTTTGATAGATTGGCTTGTGTTCTTGTATCAATATATTGCTTTCTAATATTAGCAATAATACTATCTGCAAGCCAAAGCAGAATATAGACAAGAAAAAAGAATCAAACTTATCTAATTGTAATCATGAATACTTCCTAATTTCCATATTGCTTAATGTTGAAAATAAAAAATTGGGAACGTGAAAGCAATATGTTGATACAATTAGTTCTTAGATTATATTTCCTGTTGTTTAACAATCAAATGCCATAATTGTTTCAAAATTGTTAATATAAGCTATAAACCGATTACGGGGATATTACCGAATCTAATAAAGCTGTATGGTCTTGTAATTTTCTCTACGAGGCTATGATCAAATTTGTCAAACTCCTTTTGCAAATCCTGAAGATAATGGAAAGCTAGTTTTCTCGGACATGAAAAATCGCACAAAGTGATGATTCACTAAATAGCTTAAGGGAAAAAGGAAAAAGATCAAGCAAACTAGTAGTAAATGATTTAGAGGACGATGAAGCGATCGTCCAAAGATATTGAAAATTTTAACTGTCACGTTTCTTAGCGGCTTTGGTTAGCTCAAATTAAATCTACTAATTATTATATTTCTTTTATATTACCTGAATTCGGGATGAATGTAGGATATGAGTATGTGTCTGACATGAGTATACTTATTTTTTTAAAAAAAAATTATTATATTTGGAGCATCATACTCTATATCCATATCCGAAATGACTTCAGCATTGGAGTCTACATAAGAAAATGTAAAATTTTAATTTAATGAATGTAAATAAACATTTTATATTTATAAATTATTTAATTTTTTATAAAAATAATTTATTTAGAAAATAATAAATAAGAAAAAGGAAAATAATTTTTTTATAAAAATAATGTAAATATATTATATTTTATAAATTATTATATTTTTGAAAATTTAATTTAATAATATATTTGTATAATTTACGTAATAAAAAAATTACATAGATTATGACCAATATTTGATTTTATTTTTTCATTACATAAATACAATACAAAATCCTGTAATGATTTATGTAATTTGTCATATTTGTATATAATTTTAGTAATGTAAAGTGGTAAAAAAATTACATAAATATATGACAACTTCACATTCCTTTTTTCCGTTACATATCCTTTAATAATTTATGTAATTTATCATGTTTATATGTAATTTCGATCATGTTTATATGTGAAAAAAAATTACATAAATACATGATAACTTTTGATTCTTTTTTTTTTCAGTTATATAAATACATGACAATATCCTTTAATGATTTATGTAATTTGTCATGTTTATATGTAATTTCGGTCATGTTTATATGTAAAAAAAAAATACATAAATACATGATAACTTTTTATTAACTTTTGATTCACTTTTTTCAATTACATAAATATATGACAATATCTTGTAATGATTTATATAATTTGTCATGTTTATATATAATTTCAGTCATGTTTATATGTAAAAAAAAATTACATAAATACATGACAACTTTTGATTCCTTTTTTTTCAAACATGAGAAATTACATATAAACATGACAAACATGAGAAATTACATATAAACATGACAAATTACATATAAAGATTAAAATTAAAATTAAAATTTCACTAATGTTTAATTTTATGGATTGAAAGTTTGCATCGAGACAACTTTTGATTCCCTTTTTTCAATTACATAAATAAATGACAATATCCTTTAATGTTTAATTTTATGGATTGAAAGTTTGAGGGTTTTTTCCTCTCATATATAAATTTTTTGCAGCAATATAAAAAGATTAAAATTGAAATTTTACTAATGTTTAATTTTATGGATTGAAAGTTTGCATTGAAATTAAATTATATGTAATTCGTTAATTTGTCATGTTTATATGTAATTTGTCATGTTTATATGCAACTCGTCAAGTTTATATGTAATTTGTGATATTCATATGTAATTCGTGAATTTGTCAAGTTGATATGTAATTTGTCATGTTCATATGTAATTTTTCAATTTGTCAAGTTTATATGTAATTTGTCATGTTTATATGTAATTCGTCAAGTTGATATGTAATTTGTCATGTTCATATGTAATTCGTGAATTTGTCAAGTTTATATGTAATTTGTCATGTTTATATGTAATTCGTCAAGTTTATATGTAATTTGTTATGTTCATATGTAATTCGTGAATTTGTCAAGTTCATATGTAATTTGTCATGTTTATATGTAATTCGTGAATTTGTCAAGTTGATATGTAATTCGTCAAGTTCATATGTAATTCGTCAAGTTCATATGTAATTTGTCATGTTTATATGTAATTCGTGAATTTGTCAAGTTGATATGTAATTTGTCATGTTTATATGTAATTCCATAAGTTCATATGTAATTTGTCATGTTCATATGTAATTCGTGAATTTGTCAAGTTGATATGTAATTTGTCATGTTTATATGTAATTCGTCAAGTTGATATGTAATTTGTCATGTTCATATGTAATTCGTGAATTTGTCAATTTGATATGTAATTTGTCATGTTTATATGTAATTCGTCAAGTTCATATGTAATTTGTCATGTTCATATGTAATTCGTGAATTTGTCAAGTTGATATGCAATTTGTCATGTTTATATGTAATTCGTCAAGTGCATATGTAATTTGTCATGTTCATATGTAATTCGTGAATTTGTCAAGTTGATATGTAATTTGTCATGTTTATATGTAATTTGTTAAGTGCATATGTAATTTGTCATGTTCATATGTAATTCGTGAATTTGTCAAGTTGATATGTAATTCGTCAAGTTCATATGTAATTTGTCATGTTCATATGTAATTCGTGAATTTGTCAAGTTGATATGTAATTTGTCATGTTTATATGTAATTCGTCAAGTTCATATGTAATTTGTCATGTTCATATGTAATTCGTGAATTTGTTAAGATGATATGTAATTTGTCATGTTTATATGTAATTCGTCAAGTGCATATGTAATTTGTCATGTTCATATGTAATTCGTGAATTTGTCAAGTTGATATGTAATTTGTCATGTTTATATGTAATGCGTCAAGTGCATATGTAATTTGTCATGTTCATATGTAATTCGTGAATTTGTCAAGTTGATATGTAATTTGTCATGTTTATATGTAATTCGTCAAGTTCATATGTAATTTGTCATGTTTATATGTAATTTTTCATATGTAATTTGTCAAGTTGATATGTAATTTGTCATGTTCATATGTAATTTTTCAATTTGTCAAGTTTATATGTAATTTGTCATGTTTATATGTAATTCATCAAGTTGATATGTAATTTGTCATGTTCATATGTAATTTTTCAATTTGTCAAGTTGATATGTAATTTGTCATGTTTTATATGTAATTCATCAAGTTGATATGTAATTTGTCATGTTCATATGTAAAAAATGGTGACCTGATAACTTGTTACTTAGGTTTCCTAATTTGGAGCCTACCAAAAGCTCACGGTAAGAAACTCACGGTAGAACCCCCCATTAAAGTCACTGTCTGCCTCTTTTTTACTGCAAATTTTTTTTTTCATTAATTATTCCTGATTTATTACTTTAAAAAAATAGATAAAATATATTGTTTTAGATATATTTTGGGCGGGCAAATTTCAGTGTCCAAACCAAGCCTTTAAGTCACTGTCTGCCTCTTTTTTACTGCAATTTTTTTTTTCATTAATTATTCCTGATTTATTACTTTAAAAAAATAGATAAAATATATTGTTTAGTCTCATTTTAAATCATGATAATTCGTACATAGTTAAATTTATATTAAAAAAAATTAATAATAGGTGTTCACAGTGATATTATCATTATCAATAATCATACACGAAATAAATAAGATTCGAATTTAAAATCATCAAAGGCTTTACAAATTGAGTCACGGTAATAAACAATACATTATTGTATAATAAAATAAAAGGAAATTATAAATTGTAACAGACCAAAAAAAAAGATAAACACAACATAATGCCTTTGTGTAATTTTAAAAAAAAATTATGCCTAACTACATTAGAATGGCTCTGAATTCATAAATACAGTATTAGTAGTAACAGATATTTATAAACTATATAAACGTGATATTTATTTAGAAAAAATAAAGTTTTTTAACAAAAGATAAAGAATGGCAATGATTGCAGAAATTTTATTCTCTTCTTGAGACAAATTTGATTAGAGTGAGTCATCTTAATTTTTATTTTATTTTTCCTTTTTTTGACATGGAATTCAATTTTAATGATAATGATGACTCTAACACCGTAAAATATTCCTCAATACCTAATTCTCTTACTTCTAACTCTTCAAAAAGGCCAAAAAAGTCTATTGTTTGAAATATTTTTGTTATACATGATCTTGAGGAACAATTGGTATATGAAATGAAAAAGAAACATACTAAAGAAAGAGTTAGATGTAATTTTGTGTGACTATTATGATTAGTGGATCTTATTCAAGCACGTCTAATATACGTCATGGATATCCATTTAAAATTGTTGAGGATGTTAAACTTAGTGACTTTCATTTCCAATGAAATAGTTATTTCAAACTCACTTGTAGGAATACTTGTAAAGTTGATTGCTTGAAACTATATAAGAAAATGAAAGATGAACTTAAATCTTATATGGAGAAATTAGTTTCAAGTAAAATTTGTTAGACATGCGATATGTAGACATCATGCATAACTAATGGTTATCTTTGTTTGACTGCACATTTTATTGATGATGATTGAAAGTTAGATGGTCAAATTTTGAATTTTCGACATGTGCCACCTCCACATACTGGATTTATTCTGTATAACAAGATTTATGAGTTATTTAAAGAATGAAGTATTGACAAGAAAAAATTTAGCATTATCTTGGATAATGCAAGTAATATGGATAGTATGCAACAACTTTTTGTGTGGTCATCTTGATCTACAAGGTGCATTATTATATTTTCATATCCTCATGCTGCCCATATATTAAAATTTTGTTGTGCAAAATGGTTTACTAGGGATTAACAAAGCTTTGGAGAAAGTAAGAGAGTGTGAAATATGTTGAAGGTTCCAAAACAAGAAAGATCAAGTTTCGTGATTATGTGATTTAATCGAATTTGAATTATTTAAGGGGGTTGTGGTTGGATGTAATAACTAGGTAGAACTCTACATATTTGATGTTTGAGAAATTTCTCTATTTTTGCAAAGCTTTTGTGAAGTTAAAAAGTTCAGATGGGAATTACGATGAACTTCCAAGTCCTTAAGATTTTCTTTGGATTGAAAAGGTTTTCATATTTTGAAGTTTTTTTTTATGAAATTACCATTTTTTTTTCTTCTAGAAGAGACTATCTCGTAACTAACTTGTATTTTGAAAATGTGTAATGGCAAAAAAGATGGATGATAAATTTTGAAAGTATTGGAATGATTAGTACGGTGTTATCTTTTGCAGCTATACTTGATCCTTGCTTTAGTTGCAACTTCTGCAATTTTGTTTTCCAAAATTGGATACTTAATATGAAAACAAGTGGATGGATATTCTTGAAGAACTGAAGCTACTTTTCAAGGAGTATGAGAATCAAAGTAATATTCTTTCTCAACCATCTGTGATGGTTGATGATAATGATCAAAGTGGTCGAAGAAAAATTTATGAAGAAATTTGTGTAAGTTTAATATTTTATTTAAATTGCTTAATTAAATTATTAGATTATTACTTATTTCTAAGATAATAAATAATTTAATCATTTTTTAACTTTTAATTTAATTGTACATTTGTTATTATAATTTGATATAAAGATATGCTTTACTTTATTATTATAGGAATTTAAAAATTATAATATTGGGTTTATTTCACATATAACAGAGTTGGATTTATATTAGGATGAAGTTAGAGATGATTATGAGAAGCAACTCGATGTTCTTGATTATTGGAAGAAAAATTGATCTCGATATATGTCTTTTCGTTAATGGCTAAATATATATTAAGTATCCCAATATCATAATTGTTTATAAATCAACATTTAGTATGAGTGGCAGAGTTATCAACAAATTGAAAATTTGTCTTAGGTGCATCGGGGATGCATCCCAAATGCACCATTGGTAAAGTTCAATCTCCCCGCCTCTCCAGTGGGTGACTGGAGAGGCAAGGGTGGGAGGTGAAATTCCCCTTTCACCTTTTCGTTAACAAATTTTTTTATTTAAAAGTTTTTACATTACTCTCATTTTATTTTATTAATTTACTTTATTAATTTTTTATTTAAATATTTAAAAATTATTTTTTTTATTTAATATAATAAATAAAATTATATAGTTATATAATAATTAGTTAATTAATTAAAATTTTAAATAAATATATAAAATAATATATGTAAAAAATTTAAATATTATTAAAATATACATAAAGATTATTTATCAATACATTCTTACATTAATGTCCTGAATAGTCATTTTTCATTCTTACCTCACTGCTCTTGTTGCTTTGCATCCAAACACATATGCCACCACTGATTTTAATTTCACTGCTATAGTACCCAATCTCACCGTCGTCATTGTTTTTAATATCGCTGGAGTCAATCTCACCCATTCAAATGCACCTTTAGACCTCAAAATGCGAAAATATGGATTATCACTCGTAATTGATTGTATGCATACGAGGTATCCATAAATTCTTGTGGTAAGATTTTATTGTCATTAATTATACTTTTATTAAGTTTTTTTATTATTTAAATAATTACATGATTCTTTGCATATATTTTTATTAGATGAAGAAGAAGATTAAACATTGGGATTGAGAAAGAATGTTAAGATGTTAAACTTGAATTACTTGACTTATGAAGAAGGATTAAGAATTTCTAATTGCAATGCGTAGATATTCTATTTGCTAATAGTTATTGTAGACACCTAATTTTGTCCGGACCACTAAACAGGTATGTTTTCTTCCCATATTGATGTTCTCGAGTGTGAAAAGACTGTTTTCATCCTGCAGGTGGTACTCCGAGACTTAGTTTAATAGGGCGAGCACAAAAAGTCAAACTTAAAAAAAAGTCAACCCCGAAAAAGTCAACCCCAGAAAGTCAACTACTGAAAAAGTCAACCCACTTTCAAAATCAAAATTTTAAGTTCAATTGAAAAATGGAGAAAGAATTTTGATAATCCGAGGTCTACATTGAAAGATATGGAGTTCGGAAGTTGGGATTTGGAGATTCAATAGAAAAGAAACCCTAATCCGAGAAATTTGGGGAAAAGTGCTTAAACGATCAAACTGGTCGAAATTGAAGGTTCCAAATGAAAGATAAGCACTGACTACGGGTAATGGAGAAGTCACTTGCAAGAAAAACCGAAAGGAAAGTCAATCCGGGAGAAAACCGAGAATTAGGTTTTTAGTGGATTTCGGTGAAATCGGGAAGAATCACAGAAATGGCCCGACTTGGTAAGACCAAAGCCCCCAATGGATGAGGAATGATTAAAAAGGATGGCCCAAGGCTCAGATTGAAGAAAATCTGAAAATCGGACAGCAAAACCGGGTTTCGGAGGTTAAAGGGCAAAATTGGAAAAATTTGGGAAAAATAGCAAATGGACTCCGAAAATTCTGAAAAATTTTTCAATCTCATTCTTAAATCATTTGAAAGAGATTGGTAAAATAAAATCTTGATTCGGAGTTCGTTTGCGAAATGGCCAAATCCCGGGCTTTTTATACAGTAATTCAAAAAGGAAAATCCCGAAAAAATAGCAAATGAGCTCCAAATCTTTTGAAATTTTGCAGATCTCATTTTTAAAAGAAAATCTTGATTCCGAGTTCGTTTGCAAAATGGCTAAATCCCGAGCCTCCTATGCAATAATTCAAGCCGATAAATCCCGAAAAAATACCAAATGAGCTCCAAAAATTATGAAAACTTCCAGATCACACTTTTTAATTATTTTGAATAGATTTGTGAAGAAAAATCTTGATTTGGTGCTCGTTTAAAAAATGGTAAAAAGTAGGGGCATAAAAGGACATTTTGGGAAGAAAAAATCCAAATAAATAGCAAACGGACTCGGATAATTTTAAAAACTTCCAGAACTCAATATTTTATTATTTTGGAAGTATTAAAAAAAGAAAAATTGAATTTGGAGCCCGTTTGATATTTATTTTGCATCCGGGGGGCAAAATGGTCGTTTCACCCAAGCAACCGAAAAGGGCTTCTTTGGGCCTTTCAAAAATCAGAGCTGGGCTGGAAAAGAGAAGTGCTGGCCTGCCCAAGCCCAAAGGAAGGAGGAAGCTTAGGATTTTTTCAATCAAGTGATTAAAAATCAAGAGTTAAGTTAGAGATTTTCATTTTTGAGCCTAAGTCCCAATCCCACATCCCTTTGTAATGTCAAGCCAAGGAGGTGTTCACCTTATAAATAAGGAGTCTTGGCCTTTGGTTGAGATCACCCACTACCCTTTGTGAGATAGTCTATACACTTGTATTAGGATTATCCGGGTGGTGAGTCATAGTGTTTTTGTTGAGAGGGTTTGTAGCTTAATCCGTTCAAAAGCTACTCTGATGGTTTATAGCTTAATCCGTTCAAAAGCTACTCTGAGGGTTTGTAGCTTAATCCGTTCAAAAGCTACTCTGAGGGTTTATAGCTTAATCCGTTCAAAAGCTACTTGTGAGAGGGTTTGTGGCTTAATCCGTTCAAAAGCTACTCTGAGGGTTTATAGCTTAATCCGTTCAAAAGCTACTTGGTGAGTTTTCATTTTAAAATAATGTTTCTTGTTCTTCCTTCATTTCCTTTCTTAAGTATATTTTTCTTACATTTTGTTTTTACAATAAACTCACCATGGCCAAATGGCCTACATTATTTATTTTAAGTTGTTATTTTTGATTCATTTTACCATATTGTTTATGCTATTTTCTTTATTTTTGATGTTTTAAATATTATGTTATTTCATGTTCTTAAGTTATATTTAATTTGGTTGCTTTGTTTGTTGCCATTTATGTCTTAGATATCATGTTTTTGCATTTTTAATTTTCTGTTTTCATGTTGTTTAAATTTGAGCATGTTTTAGAGTTAGCATATTAAGTGTTTGTGAAAATGCTTGTGTGATTCTTTGCATGATTCTTGTTTTATATCTTAGTGAGCATGTTTTAGATTTGGTATATTAGGTGTTTGTGAAAATGCTTGTGTGATTTTTGTGTTATGACTTAGTTTTTCATGCTAGCATACCAAGTGTTTGTGAAAATGCCATGCTTGTTGAAGCTTGGGGCCATTTGGCTACTCTATGTGTTTTGCATTGTGTGTTGTATTTTTGTCATGCTAGTTGTTAGGTTTATGCATTTGCATGATATTTGGTTGGATTTTTGAATTAAGCATGCCTTGTGTTTGTGAAAATGCCATGCATGTCTTAGGTCTAGGTTACATTAAATGCCATGCAAGTTCATGTTAGGTCTAGGCCATATTATTTGTGTCATGCATTTTGCTTACATTTAGGTTTAGATCCATGAATTTCATGCATTATGTTTGCTGCATTGTTTCATGCATTTCATGTTCATGCCACTTGAATAATGACTTGAGCCAATTAATGGTTCAAAGTCATGCTCTCTTGAGCACACTTGTGGAAAGTTAAGTTTGTCAAATTGATTATTCTACCTTTGTGATTTTTTTTACTTAGCCAATTTTTATCTAACTTTCAAAAAGTCCTAGCTACTGCTTTCAAGTCATTTTATGAGTTTCAAATATTTTTATTTTGATTTTTAAATGATTTTATCAAGAAAAAAAAAATGTGTTGGCAAAGTAGTTTTTTTTCAGTTTTTTTCAAAAAAACTCGTACATCTCTGATTTTTCTGGGAATTCATCTTTGATCACAAAATTAAGAAAATTTTTCCTCGTGTAGTTTTACATGTCCTGAGTCTCCAGTATTGTTTTTAGAATTTTTGGAATTTTTAAAAATAGGATAAAAAATCGTGGATTAAAACTGGACAGTGGAGTCAGAATTGAATTTAAAGAAAAACAAAGTAGTTTTTTTCTCCTCCAAAAACTCGTACATCTCTGGTTTTTCTGGGAATTCATCTTTGATCAAACAATTAAGCCGATTTTTTCTCGTATAGTTTTACATGTCCTGAGTCTCCAGTATTTTTTTTAGAATTTTTGGAATTTTTTAAATTAGGATAAAAATCGTGGATTAAAACTGGACAATGGAGTCAGAATTGAATTTAAAGAAAAACCAATTTTTTGTTTTGGTTAATCTACTTAGAGTGGGCTGATTAAGAGGGTTAGCTACTTACTTAGGGTGATTTCTAAGCCTTTTAAACTCTAAAAATGGTTTTTCAAGTCCCGGGCTAAGGGTAGTCAAGTCCGGATTTTTTAAACTTAGGAAATTAGAGCCATTTAAAAATTTTTAGCCCAGTTTTTATTGTTAATTCAAGCTTTTCAAAATTGTTTTCAAACAATCACAAAGTATTTTGGTTTTAGAATATTTAATTTGACATATTTTCCTAAGGTAGCCGGATATCTTTTTAGATATACGGATTTCCTTAATTAAAGGAAAAAAATACATTTCATGCATTGCATTTTTATTTTCATGCATATTATATGATAGCATTATTTTATTCCATGTCATTTAAATTATATGCCATATCATTCATGTTTGCCATGTCATTTAGGTTGCATTATATTATTTAGATTTTGCTATGTCATTTTATTTATGTCATGCATATACATATTCATATCTTTTAAAATATTTTCAAAAGGATAATGATTTTTCAATAAAAAATAAAGATATTCCCGAGTTAAAATAATTCATGAGTTCTCTACCGGGTTTGCTGGAGGGAATATCATCAATTATCATTAATAAAGGAATATCTTTCTTTCAAAAAAAAAAAAAAGAGAATGATTCGGAAAGTTTTTCAAAACTAATAAAAATTTCTATATTTTGCCACGTTTGTTGGGGAATATAGGAAAATTTTGAATTTATAAATTCCGAATCATTTTCAAATAAAAATTGAATTATTTTTCTTTAAATTGGGAATTAACTTGAAATACTAAATTTAAAACCAACTTTTATCGAGACTTGAGATAACACACGATTAATAAGGTACCGGTTTATACGGGCGTTGTGGGGGTGCTAATCCTTCCCCACACGTAACCGACTCCCGAACCCGCTTCTTTGATTTCTCTGGTTTTAAACGCAGACTTGAAATTGGTTTTTAAAATGTTTTAATTAATTTTTAAAATATTTTATAAAACCGGTTTTAATAGGTGGCCGATCACACCTAGCTAAAAAAGATTGGTGGCGACTCCATGTCTTTTTTAAGGTCATTTTCAAAACCTTCATTTTTCTAGAGGAATTAGGTCGACTTTTCCTCGTTTTTTTAATGTCACGCGTAACGAATCATAAAGTCTTGCGATGAGACTCGTCGTTATTATTTTTTAGGTTGCGACAGCTTGGCGACTCCGCTGGGGACATATTAGAGAGTCAGGCCTAGAATTAGTCGTGTGTTATCAAAGTCTCGGTTTTGTTGGTTTAATTGGTATTTAATTTTAATTCCCACATTTTTTTTAATAAGGAGAATTTTGAAAATAATAAAATATTTTTAAATATGTTCATACTCATGTGCATGCATTTTATTATTGTTCTCTAGCTATTTAAGGTTGTATATTATAATTGCTTGTTGGTTAATGCGTTACACTATTCTTGAATGTTTTAATTGCTAGGGCATTTAGAATAAGGGGTGTAGAATAGGTGGTGACAGGTTTGTTTTGTTTCTCCACACACACTACACGTGCATTTGCATAACATGAATCCTCTACCCGGGTTCCGTCCTTTTAAGTGGGAGTAAAGTAACTAAGCCTTCGTGATTGATCCTCCGTATGGGCTAGTGAAACACTTTCGGAGTATAAAGTACCTAATGCCTTCGTGATGATCCTCCGCATGGGCATAGGAAAATATACTCTAACGAATTGAACCCGCTTTTATCGGGGTGCCTTACTAGCCTTCACCGGCGACAGTGAGGAACAATTCGGGGCCTTAGAACCGATTCACCCTCATATAGTTGAACCTAGGCGAAGCCATCCCGAATTTCCGTTAGATATACCAAAAATAGGAACACATGGAGGGACATTTCTAAACTTTTTGTTACCTATTTTGCACTCTGAATAAGTGTGGTAGATCGGGCAACGATGTACGTACATCGCCCGTAATAAATGTGATACTCCGCCTCAAAGGCATCGTGATGCCTAAATAAGCAGATATTGTTGGGGCGGATGTTCATTAGCTGTTTTTTATTAAAAACAAAAAAAAAAAACAAAAAAAAAATCCTCTTTCAAGCATTTTTGCATGTTGCACATTTCATGCATGTGTAAATAGAGCATGTACATTTTTGGTTGTATTATTGATCTCATTCTTTGCAATAAACAGTTGGTAATTTAATTTGATGATTTCATAAAACCGGTAGTGTCACATGAACATTTGCATATTGTACCATAGTAAGATTCACCCTGAAATTCTTTTGAAAATGATGTGATTGGTTTATCAACAAAAAAAAATCAAAAAAAAAAAAATTGTGTTAATTCATTTATTTTTGCATGTATCATTTTGACATCATGTTATAGTCATAGCATGCATGGTCATTCATTGTAAGATACGTTTATGACATGCATGGTCATTATTTGTATATACTTATGTATGAATTTATTCTTTCTTTACATGCATCATGTTGGCATCAAGTTGCATTCATGCATTCATAGTCAGCATGATTTTTCTATATATATCCATATATCAATTTATTCTTTCTTTACATGCATCATGTTGGCATCAAGTTGCATTCATGCATTCATAGTCAGCATGATTTTTCTGTATATATCCATATATCAATTTATTCTTTCTCTATATGCATCATGTTAGCGTCAAGTTGCATTCATGCATTCATAGTCAGCATGATTTTTCTGTATATATCCATATATCAATTTATTCTTTCTTTATATGCATCATGGTAGCATCAAGTTGCATTCATGCATTCATAGTCAGAAATGATTTTCCTATATATATCCATGCATTAATTTGCTTATTTTTTACATGCATCATGTTGGCATCAGGGTGCATTCATGGCATACATAGTCGTCATGTTATGCTCATGCATTAATTTTTCATATTGGCATCAGGTTGCATTCATGACATACACGGCCAGCATGACTTTCTTTGTATATACTCTGTGTCAGTCATTTATTCTTCACATGCATCATAATTGACATTGTATGGCATTCATAGTGTATATGATCATTCATTGGGAAATGCATTTGGAACATACATGGTCATTCATTGTATATATCCATGCATTAATTTGCTTATTTTTTACATGCATCATGTTGGCATCAGGTTGCATTCATGGCATACACAGTCATCATGATATGCTCATGCATTAATTTTTCATATTGGCATCAGGTGGCATTCATGACATACACGATCAGCATGATTTTCTTTGTATATACTCTGTGTCAATCATTTATTCTTCACATGCATCATAATTGACATTGTGTGGCATTGATAGTGTATATGATCATTCATTGGGAAATGCATTTGGAACATACATAGTCATTCATTGCATATATCCATGCATTGATTTTTCTCATGTAAATGCATTATGTTGGCATCGTGTTGCATTTATAACATACATGGTCAACATGTTTCCACTGTATATGACCACACATAACTTTGTTTATCCTTCACATGCATCAAATTGCACTCATGACATTCATAGCTCATTCATCATGAAACACATTAATAAGATGAAATAGAAATTGGCTTAGCTTTGAAGAGTTTTCTTCGTCAGCTAAAAGCTATGACCCCAACAGCAAGTGCAAGTATCACATTGGGGCAATTGGGCATTCGACTAAAAAATGCAGACAACTGAAGGAAAGAATTGAAGGTCTTGTCCATGATGGCATTTTGATTCCAGAGCTTATCGAACATTGGAAATTTGTTTTACCATAGATTGATTTCCTCTTGAAAATTTTTGAGGATAAGATTTGTTATCTTTGAAAGCATGTCAATAGGAGCATTCTGATGCATATATTTCTACACTTTGATGATGAAAGCTTTTGTCTCATGATGACATCTACATGAAATAAATAAATTTTGAATTTAAATATTTTGTGTTCATTTTATTTTAGCAATAAATTTGAAAAAAAAAATAAAAAAATAAAAAAAATAAAAAAATAAAACTTTGAGAAAATTTGTGGTACACAATAAATAAGTGGTTTTCACATGAAATAATGAACAATCTTGAGAATATTGATGATCATTGTTAGAAATGACCCAATATCTTTAGCCTTCTCTTTTAGGCTTTCCTAAGCCTAAATCTTTTGAACCGAGACCATTTGAAAGACCTAATGCTTCAAGGAATATGAATGATTTGACTTCATAAAACCATTGTCATCACAGAATAAGCAAAGACATAGATCTTAGTCTAGGCTATGAACAAAGGAACCAACTTTTTGAAAATTTTCAAATTCCTTGAAAATCAAACAAATGAGACATTCTTTCAAGAATCCAGATTTTGATAATTTGGTGTGTGTCAAGATTTTGCTAAAACCATTCATGACCTTTCCCAATGACCACAAAACACTAATTGCTTAGACGTCACTTCATGATTGACACCCTGGGGCACAATGATTAAACTAGATTATCCCCTGTCCTAGAGAAAACCTGTTTTTGGGTCATATTTTCCTTGTCTCTTCAAAGAACTTAGATTGGAAACTCAGCCTTTTCAAAACAGACCTAGACTTGCAATGTTCCTCGTTGATACAAATTCGCATGGTTAATCAAATTGGGGCATCATATGTGGAAATGATGGATACATAGTGAAGAAGGATGGGCTAATGCATGAATCATTGGGGGCGTGCAACGAAAAAAAAAAAAATTTTTTTGTGATATCATGCATATGAGAATTCGGATGATTCCAAAGTGCAAAATGAAATTCTGAATATCTATTTCCCCTAGGGATTGCTTTTCAATGTGAATATTTGTGCTTGACATGAGAAATGGCCATCTTTCATATCCCTTTCACACAAAAAGAAATTATCCATAGTCACCCCTTTTGAGCGAAAAGAATTCTTTCTTCTTTGAACCCTGATCAAGGATTACCCTCTACACTGGGGGGCAAATGCGAGGAAAGATCTTTTCAAAGATCATTGAGAAATGAGTGATAGCTCAAGGACAGACACAAAGCACATGGAGCCCCGAATAAATACGGGCTCACTCTGTCAAAGAAAAAGAAGAGAAAAAGATGGTGAAATGAAAGCCAAGAAAAACAAAAGAAAAACACAATGAAAAAGAAAATGTGTGTGAAAGACATGGCAAATTGAAAGCCAAGAGCAAGGAAGAAAAAGAGCAAAGTCAAAAGGAAAGAAATGTCCAATAAGGGACAAATGCTTCAAAGGGAATCCTCCTCAAGAAATGATCCTTGATCTGATTACCCTCAAACACATATTTTTGGCCTATTTATCCTTTCTTTCTGAACCCTGAGCCATGGCCTACATTATATGCTTTAAAAGTCCATTTTGATCAAGCATGAATATTTAATTTGAAGGGTTTTTCCTCGGATTTTATCCCATCTCATCGAATTATCATTTCACTAAGGAAGAATTTAGAATTCTCAAGTGTGTGGTAAAAAAAGAGAAAAATTGAAAAGAATGGGACTCTAGGGCGAAAACCCAAAAAACGGGCGGTCTAGAGTAGAATAGGAATTTTTGATGCCATCTATGATAGTGCCGATACCCCAAAAGAAAAGATCTTATTAAAGGAGTGGTCATCGAGGAACATCTAGGAATTCCTGAACCCCCCAAATTGTCAGTTCTCAGTCAGAGGATTGTCTTCAAAAACTGAAACTTTTGTTCCCAAGATTAAACTTTCTGGTTTAAACATCTCAGCCAATCTTGACGCTTGTCAAAATGCCTTGATACGGAAACAAAAAAGAATGTTGAATTTGCTGGGTTCTCAATGAATTCATGATTTATAAAACCTGTTCCATTTGTGAGCCTAGAAGGGATATACATTTTTGTCATGAAGTTTTCCTGGAAAAGCCAGAATCTTGTTATACCAAGCCTTGCCAATCCCAGTTGAAAAAACCCAGATCGATACTTAGAGAAATTTCTAACAATGATCATCAGTCTTCAAAATATTTGTACATCACACATTGTGGGGATAATATTTTTCGTTCAGAAGTTTTCAAAATGAGAAAACAAATAAAGATATTTTTGAAATACCCATTCTGATGTTGACATGAGACAAGGATTTTTCTAACTCAAAGGTGTAGAACTGCCAGAATAGGTCCTGACTTCCAGATATGAGAAGAAGAAATCGAACCCAGTGCAGATCTCTGTTGATGAAAGTTTGAAAACTGTTGGGGCAAAGAGAATAGCCAAAATGAATTGAAGATATACTCTGATTTGAAGAGGAAAAATGAATTTGAAAGGCTAAGCCAAAGCCTAGAAAAAAAAAAAAAACAACCGGGGGCATTTGCATCACTCATCTCTCTATCAAGCTTTTACATCTGCACAGTGTCGGCAAGCATTTGCATCATTCATGGGTATTTGCATTGGCATTATTCCATAAGCATCTGCATTTTACCTTTACATTTACATTCTTCATGGAATTCGTATTTGTGTCATCTCAAACAATTGCATCATTTCTAGAATCATTGCATTTTCATTAATGTGTGGTAATTGTAGTTACACCATTCATAAACCAGTTACATGAACACAATTAGTAGGGGCATCTGTATCAAGAAAGTTTGCATCAAATCAAGTCATTTACATTTGCATCAAAGACATTTGCACCAATCTAAGTCATTTCGTATCTTATTCAACATATGCATTTGCATCAAAAAGCATTCGCATCTTCTCAAAATCTTTAGGTTAATTTTCAACAATTCTTCAAAGCCCATTTTTAAGACCTCCAGGCAACATCTTTAAGACCTCCGGGCATAACTCTTTTTCAGGGGTAAGGCCTCCGGGCGCCAATTTTTAAGACCTCCGGGCATAATTTTCAATTTTTAAGACCTCCAGGCATAATTTTCAATTTTTAAGACCTTCGGGCATAATTTTTCAAATCACAAGTAAGACCTCCGGGCAACATTTTTAAGACCTCCGGGCAACATCTTTAAGACCTCCGGGCATAACTCTTTTTTTCAGGGGTAAAGCCTATGGGCACCATTTTTAAGACCTCCGGGCATAATTTTTCAAATCACAGGTAAGACCTCCGGGCATAACTTCTTTTTTCAGGGGTAAGGCCTATGGGCACCATTTTTAAGACCTCCGGGCAACATCTTTAAGACCTCCGGGCATAACTCTTTTTCAGGGGTAAGGCCTCCGGGCGCCAATTTTTAAGACCTCCGGGCATAATTTTCAATTTTTAAGACCTCCGGGCATAATTTTTCAAATCACAAGTAAGACCTCCGGGCAACATCTTTAAGACCTCCGGGCATAACTCTTTTTTCAGGGGTAAAGCCTATGGGCACCATTTTTAAGACCTCCGGGCATAACTCTTTTTCAGGGGTAAGGCCTCCGGGCACCATTTTTAAGACCTCCGGGCAACATCTTTAAGACTTCCGGGCATAACTCTTTTTTTCAGGGGTAAGGCCTATGGGCACCATTTTTAAGACCTCCGGGCATAATTTTTCAAATCACAGGTAAGACCTCCGGGCAACATTTTTAAGACCTCCGGGCATAACTCTTTTTTCAGGGGTAAGGCCTATGGGCGCCATTTTCAATGAAAAGACATCTTTAAGACCTCCGGGCATAATTTTTCAAATCACAGGTAAGACCTCCGGGCAACATCTTTAAGACCTCCGGGCATAACTCTTTTTTCAGGGGTAAGACCTCCGGGCACCAATTTTTAAGACCTCTGGGCACCATTTTAAGACCTCCGGGCACCAATTTGTAAGACCTCCGGGCAACATTTTTAAGACCTCCGGGCATAACTCTTTTTTCAGGGGTAAGGCCTATGGGCGCCATTTTCAATGAAAAGACATCTTTAAGACCTCCGGGCATAATTTTTCAAATCACAGGTAAGACCTCCGGGCAACATCTTTAAGACCTCCGGGCATAACTCTTTTTTCAGGGGTAAGACCTCCGGGCACCAATTTTTAAGACCTCTGGGCACCATTTTAAGACCTCCGGGCACCAATTTTTAAGACCTCCGGGCACCATTTTAAGACCTTCGAGCACCAATTTTAAAGCCCTTCGAGCATAAATTTTTCTTTTGAAAATCGAATTCGTTTCCTTAAGACGAATCGAGCCTTGTTTAGGCAGGGAATTCAATTTAAGGACAAAATCTTCAATTTATTGTGCTAAAAAAATGAAAAAAGAGAAAATAAAAAAATAAAAAAAAAATTGAAAAAAAGAAAAAAGGAAAAATGAAAAAATGAAAAAAAATGAAAAAATAGAAAATAGAAAATGAAAAAATGAAAATGAAAAAGAAACCCCTTTCCCTTTCCTTCACATGTGATGTCACTGACCGTACAAAATTAGTATCGGTTTATCTTTGCCTGATTCCTGATTCTCAGCAATAGCCAAAGAGGGGCAGCTGTAGACACCTAATTTTGTCCGGACCACTAAACAGATATGTTTTCTTCCCATATTGATGTTCCCGAGTGTGAAAAGACTGTTTTCATCCTGCATGTGGTACTCCGAGACTTAGTTTAAGAGGGCGAGCACAAAAAGTCAAACTTAAAAAAAAGTCAACCCCGAAAAAGTCAACCCCAGAAAGTCAACTACTGAAAAAGTCAACCCACTTTCAAAATCAAAATTTTAAGTTCAATTGAAAAATGGAGAAAGAATTTTGATAATCCGAGGTCTACATTGAAAGATATGGAGTTCGGAAGTTGGGATTTGGAGATTCAATAGAAAAGAAACCCTAATCCGAGAAATTTGGGGAAAAGTGCTTAAACGATCAAACTGATCGAAATTGAAGGTTCCAAATGAAAGATAAGCACTGACTACGGGTAATGGAGAAGTTACTTGCAAGAAAAACCGAAAGGAAAGTCAATCCGGGAGAAAACCGAGAATTAGGGTTTTTAGTGGATTTCGGTGAAATCGGGAAGAATCACAGAAATGGCCCGACTTGGTAAGACCAAAGCCCCCAATGGATGAGGAATGATTAAAAAGGATGGCCCAAGGCTCAGATTGAAGAAAATCTGAAAATCGGACTTGTTTTGAGCAAAACCGGGTTTCGGAGGTTAAAGGGTAAAATTGGAAAAATTTGGGAAAAATAGCAAATGGACTCCGAAAATTCTGAAAAAATTTTCAATCTCATTCTTAAATCATTTGAAAGAGATTGGTAAAAGAAAATCTTGATTCGGAGTTCGTTTGCGAAATGGCCAAATCCCGGGCTTTTTATGCAGTAATTCAAAAAGGAAAATCTCGAAAAAATAGCAAATGAGCTCCAAATCTTTTGAAATTTTGCAGATCTCATTTTTAAATTATTTGGAAGAGATTGGCGAAAGAAAATCTTGATTCCGAGTTCGTTTGCAAAATGGCTAAATCCCGAGCCTCCTATGCAGTAATTCAAGCCGATAAATCCCGAAAAAATACCAAATGAGCTCCAAAAATTATGAAAACTTCCAGATCACACTTTTTAATTATTTTGAATAGATTTGTGAAGAAAAATCTTGATTTGGAGCTCGTTTAAAAAATGGTAAAAAGTAGGGGCATAAAAGGACATTTTGGGAAGAAAAAATCCAAATAAATAGCAAACGGACTCGGATAATTTTGAAAACTTCCAGAACTCAATATTTTATTATTTTGGAAGTATTAAAAAAAGAAAAATTGAATTTGGAGCCCGTTTGATATTTATTTTGCATCCGGGGGGCAAAATGGTCGTTTCACCCAAGCAACCGAAAAGGGCTTCTTTGGGCCTTTCAAAAATCAGAGCTGGGCTGGAAAAGAGAAGTGCTGGCCTGCCCAAGCCCAAAGGAAGGAGGAAGCTTAGGATTTTTTCAATCAAGTGATTAAAAATCAAGAGTTAAGTTAGAGATTTTCATTTTTGAGCCTAAGTCCCAATCCCACACCCCTTTGTAATGTCAAGCCAATGAGGTGCTTACCTTATAAATAAGGAGTCTTGGCCTTTGGTTGAGATCACCCACTACCCCTTGTGAGATAGTCTATACACTTGTATTAGGATTATCCGGGTGGTGAGTCATAGTGTTTTTGTTGAGAGGGTTTGTAGCTTAATCCGTTCAAAAGCTACTCTGATGGTTTATAGCTTAATCCGTTCAAAAGCTACTCTGAGGGTTTGTAGCTTAATCCGTTCAAAAGCTACTCTGAGGGTTTATAGCTTATTCCGTTCAAAAGCTACTTGTGAGAGGGTTTGTGGCTTAATCCGTTCAAAAGCTACTCTGAGGGTTTATAGCTTAATCCGTTCAAAAGCTACTTGGTGAGTTTTCATTTTAAAATAATGTTTCTTGTTCTTCCTTCATTTCCTTTCTTAAGTATATTTTTCTTACATTTTGTTTTTACAATAAACTCACCATGGCCAAATGGCCTACATTATTTATTTTAAGTTGTTATTTTTGATTCATTTTACCATATTGTTTATGCTATTTTCTTTATTTTTGATGTTTTAAATATTATGTTATTTCATGTTCTTAAGTTATATTTAATTTGGTTGCTTTGTTTGTTGCCATTTATGTCTTAGATATCATGTTTTTGCATTTTTAATTTTCTGTTTTCATGTTGTTTAAATTTGAGCATGTTTTAGAGTTAGCATATTAAGTGTTTGTGAAAATGCTTGTGTGATTCTTTGCATGATTCTTGTTTTATATCTTAGTGAGCATGTTTTAGATTTGGTATATTAGGTGTTTGTGAAAATGCTTGTGTGATTTTTGTGTTATGACTTAGTTTTTCATGCTAGCATACCAAGTGTTTGTGAAAATGCCATGCTTGTTGAAGCTTGGGGCCATTTGGCTACTCTATGTGTTTTGCATTGTGTGTTGTATTTTTGTCATGCTAGTTGTTAGGTTTATGCATTTGCATGATATTTGGTTGGATTTTTGAATTAAGCATGCCTTGTGTTTGTGAAAATGCCATGCATGTCTTAGGTCTAGGTTACATTAAATGCCATGCAAGTTCATGTTAGGTCTAGGCCATATTATTTGTGTCATGCATTTTCCTTACATTTAGGTTTAGATCCATGAATTTCATGCATTATGTTTGCTGCATTGTTTCATGCATTTCATGTTCATGCCACTTGAATAATGACTTGAGCCAATTAATGGTTCAAAGTCATGCTCTCTTGAGCACACTTGTGGAAAATTAAGTTTGTCAAATTGATTATTCTACCTTTGTGATTTTTTTTACTTAGCCAATTTTTATCTAACTTTCAAAAAGTCCTAGCTACTGCTTTCAAGTCATTTTATGAGTTTCAAATATTTTTATTTTGATTTTTAAATGATTTTATCAAGAAAAAAAAAATGTGTTGGCAAAGTAGTTTTTTTTCAGTTTTTTTCAAAAAAACTTGTACATCTCTGATTTTTCTGGGAATTCATCTTTGATCACAAAATTAAGAAAATTTTTCCTCGTGTAATTTTACATGTCCTGAGTCTCCAGTATTTTTTTTTAGAATTTTTGGAATTTTTAAAAATAGGATAAAAAATCGTGGATTAAAACTGGACAGTGGAGTCAGAATTGAATTTAAAGAAAAACAAAGCAGTTTTTTTCTCCTCCAAAAACTCGTACATCTCTGGTTTTTCTGGGAATTCATCTTTGATCAAACAATTAAGCCGATTTTTTCTCGTATAGTTTTACATGTCCTGAGTCTCCAGTATTTTTTTTAGAATTTTTGGAATTTTTCAAAATAGGATAAAAAATCGTGGATTAAAACTGGACAATGGAGTCAGAATTGAATTTAAAGAAAAACCAATTTTTTGTTTTGGTTAATCTACTTAGAGTGGGCTGATTAGGAGGGTTAGCTACTGACTTAGGGTGATTTCTAAGCCTTTTAAACTCTAAAAATGGTTTTTCAAGTCCCGGGCTAAGGGTAGTCAAGTCCGGATTTTTTAAACTTAGGAAATTAGAGCCATTTAAAAATTTTTAGCCCAGTTTTTATTGTTAATTCAAGCTTTTCAAAATTGTTTTCAAACAATCACAAAGTATTTTGGTTTTAGAATATTTAATTTGACATATTTTCCTAAGGTAGCCGGATATCTTTTTAGATATACGGATTTCCTTAATTAAAGGAAAAAAATACATTTCATGCATTGCATTTTTATTTTCATGCATATTATATGATAGCATTATTTTATTCCATGTCATTTAAATTATATGCCATATCATTCATGTTTGCCATGTCATTTAGGTTGCATTATATTATTTAGATTTTGCTATGTCATTTTATTTATGTCATGCATATACATATTCATATCTTTTAAAATGTTTTCAAAAGGATAATGATTTTTCAATAAAAAATAAAGATATTCCCGAGTTAAAATAATTCATGAGTTCTCTACCGGGTTTGCTGGAGGGAATATCATCAATTATCATTAATAAAGGAATATCTTTCTTTAAAAAAAAAAAAAGAGAATGATTCGGAAAGTTTTTCAAAACTAATAAAAATTTCTATATTTTGCCACGTTTGTTGGGGAATATAGGAAAATTTTGAATTTATAAATTCCGAATCATTTTCAAATAAAAATTGAATTATTTTTCTTTAAATTGGGAATTAACTTGAAATACTAAATTTAAAACCAACTTTTACCGAGACTTGAGATAACACACGATTAATAAGGTACCGGTTTTACGGGCGTTGTGGGGGTGCTAATCCTTCCCCACACGTAACCGACTCCCGAACCCGCTTCTTTGATTTCTCTGGTTTTAAACGCAGACTTGAAATTGGTTTTTAAAATGTTTTAATTAATTTTTAAAATATTTTATAAAACCGGTTTTAATAGGTGGCCGATCACACCTAGCTAAAAAAGATTGGTGGCGACTCCATGTCTTTTTTAAGGTCATTTTCAAAACCTTCATTTTTCTAGAGGAATTAAGTCGACTTTTCCTCGTTTTTTTAATGTCACGCTTAACGAATCATAAAGTCTTGCGATGAGACTCGTCGTTATTATTTTTTAGGTTGCGACAGTTATTTTTTGTTGTTAATAAAAAAAATTGAATTTTTTTTATTATGAATAATTGCGATAGCTTTAATTATAGTTTGCAAGTTTAAATTTTGGATATTGAATTTGGAGTGACCTGATGTATTATTCTTAGGTATCAGAGAACTATGTTTGTTTGATTTTAAGAATTGAAGAACATATTTTATTTAAATATATTTTGTTTGGATATTATAATGTTTAACTTAGTTATTTATTTATTTTTTAATTTTTATATTTTAATTTAAAAATAATATGTTTTAATTTATAAGATAAAGTTTTTATTTTTAAGTAAATTTAGAATTTTTAAAATATTAAAAAAAAATATGATTTAAAGTTAATTTTGTCAAAAATGTTATTAATGTTTTACACAAAACATCAAGTTCAATCATATGTTGAAAAATTAATATATATATATATATATATATATATTTTACATTTGAATTATTGTTGTATTAAAAGTTTAAATGTGGAATAAGTACAATAATATATTGTAAGTGATTGTTTTATAATAAAATAAAATTAATAATTTCATTTTTTATGTTTAATTGTTGTAAATATAATAAGGATAATACTAAAAATCGTTTGACATTCATATTTAATGTGTTTCAAATTAATTATATTTCATAATCCAATTTTAAAATTCAATATTAAATACTTTTGTTGATAATACATTATTGATATAATTGTATAATAACTATAAATATATATTTATAAATTTAAAATTTTTATTTAGAAAAGTTTATTATTTATTCATTTATTGTAATTTTAAGTAAAATCATATATTTATATTTCAAGTTTTTTTGGGTTGTAAAATAGATATTTTATGAGTTTTGGATTCGATCTATTTTGGATTCGGTCATAGCCGATTCATTCATGACGGGTTTGGGTTGTGTCGGTTTAGGGTTTTTTCGAGCTCAGATTGATTCGGGTTCAATTTTTTTCTTGTTCAAATTTTTTCGAATCGGAGTTCTTACTTTTTTAGTTAATCCGAGTCTATTCAGATTCGTTCATGGATCGATTTGCGTGGATTTTTGACAAGTGCTTAATTTCATACGTTTTCCTATTTAATTTCCTTATACTTTGTGCTTTGATTCTTAAGTTCCTTGACATTTTACTAGGTTTTTATGCTTTGTAGTGAAGTCAAAATATGTCAATTAGGATGTTAAAGAGCTTACAAAATTACAATCACAAGATGGAAGAAGACTTGGGAGTCAAAAATATCAAATTCTTGGTGCAAAGCAAGAAGGCAGATTTGACCTCCGGAGCTTGTTGCAAGGAAAACATGATTTTAAAGTCTTTATTCAAAGAAACTTCCCTTGACTTTTGAAGCTGACTTGAATATCTTTCCAACAGTATATCATGCGTCCAAATCGGATAAGAAATGGTCATCCAAATTAGCGCTGGAATATCTCCCTAAACAACCTTAGCGATAGAAAAACCCTAGCCGCAAATCACATTTCCTTATTAAAACCCTAGCCGCAAATCACCTTTTAGAAAGCCCTAGTTGCTGCCTATAAATAGGGGAACAAAGAGGGAGCCGAAACACACATTGTACATACTTTTGTAGTCAAATTTTATTGTTTTCTTAGAGAGTTTGAGAGAGCAAGAGGCTAAATTGCTCAATATTCTTCTTCTCCTCCATTCTTTTAGTTTCTCTTATTTTCTTTTTAGTTTCATGTTTATGTTAACAATACCTATGCAAGGCTAAATTTCTTTTTGGTTAAGGGTGATTTCAAAGCCCTAGAACATGTTGTGTAATTGATTTTCAGATTCTATCTATCATTAGTTTTCTATCAAAGTTGCTTATATTCTTCCATAAAAATTGTTCATGATTTTGTCTTGATTTGTTTAAGATGTATACCAGATAGATCTTGATAGTTGTCTTGATTTCCTATTCAGTAGTGCCAATTTGTGATTAATGATTATGTTAAAGTTTTCGCTAATTGCAAAGTGGAACATAACCTAAGTTGAATGAATCCATGTTTATGTGTTTGTTGCTTAGATCAACCAATCTTTCTTATCCTAAAGCTGCTGTCACTTTGAATCTAGTGATGTTTATCCTAGTTATTTGATAGTTAGAGATTAAATAGTGGCGTTTGTCATATTTAACTATGAACTAAGGAAGGATCTGGGTAACAGGGAGGTTGTTATCTACTATTGATAATTTTGATAGTTAATTGATAGATCTGATTGATTCTCAATGATATCTAGTGATGACGAATGACCTCTTAACCATACTTTTCTCATATTTGATTTCTTCTTACTTACTTGCATCTTACTTTTCTTGTTTGCTTATTTTTAAAACTATTTCAAAACCCCCTTTTCTTTTGTTTTCTTTGAATCTAAGTTATAAACTAGTAACTCATAGATTAAAACCCAATCCCTATGGATTCGACCCTTGCTAACTACTATACTTAACAATTGATCATTCTAGTGCAAGGTTAAATAAGATACTCTCTTTTGAGTGCATCAAGTTTTTGGCGCCGTTACCGGGGATTGCTTCCTTTAGTTTATTTGTTACTTGGTTTATTCTTACTTTCAGTTCTAATTAGTTATTTTCTTGTTTTTCTTTTTCAGTGAATGTTCCAAACTCCCGGAGAAGACGAAAATCACTTAAGACTTAGAAGAATCTTGGAATTCACAGCTTCATACCACAAATCAAACGAAGAGTTGATCCAAACCGTCCAAGTGGAGCAAGAAGAGATAGCATTGAATAACCGAACTCTTAAGGAGCTAGCCGCTTCAGACTTGGATCAACAACCATTGTGCATAGAATATGCTAACCTTGAGGTAGCTTTTGAGCTTAAATCTGGTCTAATTCATCTTCTCCTAACGTTTCATAGTTTTGCAGGAGTGGATCCAAATAAACACCTTAAGGAATTTCATGTAGTTTGCTCAAGCATGAGACCAACCGAGATCACGGAACAGCAAATTAAGTTGAGAGCCTTTCCATTCTCTTTAGCTGACTCGGCAAAGAAATGGCTCTACTATCTACCATCCGGGACCATCACTACATGGAATGGAATGAAGAAAGCATTCTCAAAAATATATTTCCCAGCATCTAAGGCTGCCAACATTAGAAAAGAGTTATGTGGGATTCGGCAATACAATGGAGAGTCCCTGTATGAGTATTGGGAGAGGTTCAAAAAGCTTTGTGCAAGTTGCCCATATCATCAGATAAGTGAACAACTTCTCATCCAATACTTTTATGAAGGTCTTATGCACATGAAGAGAAGCATGATAGATGCTGCAAGTGGGGGAGCTCTCGTTGATAAGACTCCCGAAGCTGCTAGACTTCTCATCTCCAACATGGCAGCCAACTCACAACAATTCACCATGAGACATGAACCACCACCACCAAAGAAAGTCAATGAGGTAAGTACATCATTGCTTGAACAACAAATTTCTAAACTTACTTCTCTTGTGCAACAATTCCCTGTAGGTAATATGTAGCAAATTAAGGCTTGTGGCATATGTTCTACCATGAGGCACCCAACTGATATGTGCCCAACGCTTCAAGATGATTCTAATGAACATGTTCATGCTATGGGTGGATTTCTGGGCCAACCACGGAAGTATGATCCCTACTCAAACACTTACAATCCAAGATGGAGGGATCATCCAAACTTTAATTATGGAGGAAACCAATCACAAGTTGCTCCTCCACCATTTGATAATAGACCACCGAGTTTTCAGCAAAGAATGCGACAACCATACCAAACCCGACAACAAGTGCCACCACCAAACTATTCAGGTGAGTCTCTAGCAGATCTTGTCAAATCTCTTACTACTAACCAATTGCAACTTCAACAGGAAACAAGGGAAACAAAGGCAAGTATCCAAAATTTAGAGGCTCAAATGGAACAAATGGCAACAATATTGAGTCAATTACAAGCAAGGGATTCAGGGAAATTATCTTCTCAAACTATAGTGAATCCTAGAGAAAATGTAAGTGCCATGACTCTAAGAAGTAGGAAACAGCTTGAGACACCACTTAAGGCAATACCATTGGTACCTACTAAGGAGAAGGCTCAACAAGAGGAAGACGCCAAGGCATCATCATCTATGCCTAAGGTAAGCCCTAAACCTTCTTTTCCTTCTTATATAACTCCTCAACTTTTTCCAAGCAGGTTAGTAAAATCCAAAAAGGAGGAACAGGAGAAGGAGATTTTAGAAACCTTCCTAAACGTAGAGGTAAACATTCGTCTACTAGATGCCATAAAGCAAGTGCCACGATATGCAAAATTTTTGAAAGAATTGTGCCCTTCTAAACAAAGCTCAAAGGTAATGAGAAGATAAGTATGGGAGAGAATGTCTCAACTGTTTTTCAAAATAAACTCCTACCTAAATGCTGTTGGTGTAAGCCCTGCAAGGCAATCTAATTGGGCTTGTAAGACACTATTTATATATTCATGTATTGCACATTATAATTTATTAATTATAATTGAGGTATTTCTTTATCCATAAGTTTTGTTATAATTGTTATAAATCATTTGTGAAGATAAAGCCCATAAAACACAATGGAATTGCAAAGGAATTGTAAGGAGTTACAATTATGAGGATCCTTATGCATCAATGCCATGTTTCTAAAATTGTTCTTGGTCATTGTATTGTCAAGACAGGGCATTTACAATGCTCAAAAACTGGTATATGTTAAGCATTCATGCACTTGATCATTGCAACCGATCTCATAGGTTGAAAGTATAGAGATACTTGGGGATAACATATGGGTGCTTGTTGGTTGAACATGACCCGCTATGAGAGTTCAATTTGGTATTTCACTCAAGTGTCTATGGAAAATACTCTCATGTGCCAGTAGTGTAAGTAATCCTTTGACTTGTGACATAAGGTCATCTTGTATGTGAATTGTCATACTTAGATTTCATCATGAACGGGTCCCAAACAAGAGGATGCTTATGGTAGGGTGTTATTGGGTATGACATGAAGCATACAAAGATGAATGAGTGGTCCAGAGAGGATTCATCACCCTAAGTGATATGAGGGAACATATCTGACATGTATCTGGCTTGTATTAACTTATGGAAGTCCTTAGCTAAGGCAATACTTAAGGAGTTAATATTAAAGCTGCAAATCTAATATGGAATGAGATTAAGAGTAGACACTGAACCATGCTCTTTTCTATCCCAGGATATTTGATGAAGGGATCGAATTACACAGACATATTGTACACGAAAGGCTTGTCGAAGCTTGTTGACTCTCTCGGCATTTGGGTGGTCATGATGCATTGCTAGATGTCGCTCATGATCTAAAATATGAATTGGAAATTCTCTAAAGGATTTAATTTATATTTATTGCCAACATGTTGGGGGCCTAATGAGTCACACACAAAAGGTGATTAATGAAATTAAAATGAGATTGGGCCAGATTAAATATTCATTAAGTGTTGTGGGCTTATTGTGAATATTTAATAATATGTATAAGGGCTTTAGTGAAGTTAGTCCAATAGTTGGCATACACTAAACCTAGTTATATATATATGCCTCATATGTTGTTGTCGCCTCCCTAAGCAATCAAGAAAACCTGGTAGCCGTAGCCTCTCATTCTCCTTGTGAGTTCGGCCGCATAGACAAAAGAGGAAGAGAAAATTGTTTTCTTCTTGCCTTCTTTGAATCGGCTGACTAGTGTAAGAGGAGGAAGGTTTCTCACAACCTACACTACTAGCATCGTCTTGGCAAAACATAATCTCAAACTTGTGAAGGTTTTCGAGTCACCTGTGTGGATTACTGTTAGAGGTCGGACAATTGGAAGGCTTTGGTTTGCGACAACCAGGCTTTTGTGCAAGAACAAGAACATCAAGACTCTGTCTTGAGGTTTCGCCAATCTCCATTACAGAGGTATGAGATTTTGATTCTTATTTGTTCTTGACAAGATGATCGTTTTGAATTCATAAGCAGATCCATGGAGGGATTCGGTTTCTCTTTGTTTTAGTTTTATTCCGCTACATTGTTAATTTAAATTTTTGACTAAATTATACATTATCTCTGTTTGAGCATGATCTGAATCCCAACAGTGGTATCAGAGCCTCGCTTATGTTATTCTATACGATCTATGCTTTGATTGTTACCTTTAACAAAACTGTTTTATTCTTTGAGTTGTTTTGATCCGATTGTCACTAATCGAAATAGTTAGAATTTGCACTTGTAGTGTTTTGGTGAAGGCAGCATGTTATCATGGTGAATTCTTGTTGATTAATTGGTTTAAAATTATTTAAAACCAATTAATGCAAAGGATGAAAGTTTGGCAACAATTGTGAATTGTTTTTGCTTGCTTTGCGCCAAGTTTGGTGTTTTAAGTAAAAAAAACTTGTAGATTTTTCTTGGCTGTTTTTAGTGCATAAAATTGCTTAGTATTGTTCTTGGCAAGCTTGAAAAATGATAAACTAATTTGGCATTAAAAACATGGAAGTTGTGAAAAGCAAATAAAGAGGCCGTAGGGAGAAAGGAGGCGACGACTATACCCTGTAGCCACAGCCTGCGCCTTCCATTGCTAGGGTTTTTGCTTCTATCAGATTTTCACAGCTTGTGGATTTTCAACAATATTGAGTTACCAATGTTGTAGTGTCCTAGTTAAACTTCAACACTAAAATTGGTGACCATGGTAATATTGTTGAATTAATTAAATCACCAATATGAGAATTTACATGTTATAAATATTCAATTAAATTGTTTAATTGGATGATAATTTAATTAAAGGAAATATTCCTAATTGGATTAGATTTATTCTAATGAGATTAATAAATGTTTATTATTTTCTTTAAATTAAATTATGGATCAAATATAATCATTGAATGGTAACTAGAGATTAAAGCATGATTTATATGTTCATAAATTGTTTGTGAATATATGGGATGATTATGGACTTAGACCTAATATGATTGTGGATGGTTAAATTTATTTTTCATGGTTTTTTATTAATTAAATAGGGATTGCATGCCCTGCCTTATCTCTCATTTTCTAGAGTTGTAAAAATTCTTTCCTTACCTAATTCCCCTCAAATGTAACTTGAGGTTTCTTTATAGCAAATGTACTTAGTTAAATCAACGTGTAAAATTAAGATTAGCTAGGAATAATTTTTGTAACTTGAAGATGGAGATGATAGGCGCCATGAAGATAAGGAGATTACAAGCAAGCTTTTGAAGACAATGTATGTAATCACCTAGGAATTTGACCAACTAATTTCCTTTGATGGTTCGAGAACATTAGATTAGAAAAGTCCATAATCATCCAAGTAGAAAGCATGTTAGAGATTTATTTTATACGATATTATAAATGCTATGAATGCCTGATATGATGAGATTTATAAAGAACAAAGAAATCCCTCATTTCAATATTAAGCCACATGTTTCGCATGATAAAGTTGCCTTCCATCATCATAACAAGATAACCAGAGTTCTTCCAGTAGGAGGCTTGTTGAGTCGCTCAAGGTCAAACTACTATACGAATATGTTTGAGTTATGAAGTCGGGTCTTACTCAACTAATGCAATGTTGTCTGGATGCGTCAAACTTGACTGCATGGTGTTAGAGGCATAGTTAGTCAAAGTACATATGATGTGCTTAGACAAGGAGTTGTCACCTAACTAATTAGGGAGTTGCATAGAGATGCAATTGATAAGCTATGTTATCTACCCAACTAGGCTTGTTGTAATTTGTTGAGTCACTCAAGATTGCAACATGTTGAAAGGGATCCCAGCCCACTAGAAATACCTTGATGTGATTTTCGAATAATAATAGTAAGGGCTATTATCTCAAAAAATTAGTGGGAGAACCATAAGAGATTTAATACCTCATCTTGACTTGGTATAAATACATGAATATAACTGATATATACTTTTTCCATATCAGGTTGTTGAAAATGGTTAATACTTTAACTGCACTACGCGGCATTATGAATGCCATTAGTCCAAAATGTTTGGATTGGTACATGAGATTGAGAAGCGTTCTCAATGAAAAGAAGGTTGCTCACTTGACAAGTCAAGAAGAACTTATAGAAGTTTCTGGGTTGACTGTGTTTGTGATTGAACTGAATCTTTCTACTGTTAAATCTAATTCCTAGATAGTTGATTCAGGATGCGGTTCACATCTATGTAATGACATAAGGATGTTGAAAGGAAGTAGAATGTTAAGCAAAGATGAAGTAGTTCTAAGAGTAGGCAATGGTGCAAAAGTTGCAGCATTGGCCGTTGGAACATGTACTTTACCTTTGCCTTCTGGCATGAAATTGGAATTGAAAGATTGTTACTTTAACTGCACTACGCGGCAATATGAATGCCATTAGTCCAAAATGTTTGGATTGGTACATGAGATTGAGAAGCGTTCTCAATGAAAGGAAGGTTGCTCACTTGACAAGTCAAGAAGAACTTATAGAAGTTTCTGGGTTGACTGTGTTTGTGATTGAACTGAATCTTTCTACTGTTAAATCTAATTCCTAGATAGTTGATTCAGGATGCGGTTCACATCTATGTAATGACATAAGGATGTTGAAAGGAAGTAGAAAGTTAAGCAAAGATGAAGTAGTTCTAAGAGTAGGCAATGGTGCAAAAGTTGCAGCATTAGCCGTCGGAACATGTACTTTACCTTTGTCGCCTAGCATGAAATTGGAACTGAAAGATTGTTACTTTTTTCCAGTATTGTCTAGAAACATCATTTCTGTTTCATACCTTACTGTTAATGATGGTTTCAAGATAAGAATGAAGGGCAATAGTTTCTCTATCATTCTTAAAGACTTTCACTATGGATCGGCAGCATTACATAATGGATTATATGTTTTGGAACCAAAGATGCCTGTGTTCAATATAAATGTCAAGAAAGCAAGAAAGAACGATCCATGTAAGACCTACATTTGGCACTGTAGACTTGGTCATATCAATGAGACAAGGATTTCCAAATTGCATAAACATGGTTATTTGGAACCCTTTGATTATGAATCATATGGGACTTTTGAATGTTGTCTCCTTGGTAAGATGACCAAGACTCCTTTACAAGAAATGGGTGAAAGAGCTGGTGTTTTATTGGGCTTAATACATTTAGATGTATGTGGGCCACTAAACATAGCTGCTAGAGGTAATTATCATACTTCATAACCTTTATTAATGATCATTTAAGATATGGTTATGTGTATCTAATAGATACAAGTCTGAAGCTTTTGAAAAGTTTAAAGAGTTCAGAGCTGAAGTAGAGAAACAGACTGGGAAAAATATTTTTGCTCTTAGATCAGATCGAGGAGGAAAATATTTAACCCATGATTTCTTGGATCATTTGACAAAAAATGGAATTCTTTCGTAATGGACTCCAACTGGAACTCCTTAGCATAACGGAGTGTCTGAGATGAGAAATCGAACCTTGTTGGACATGGTTCGATCCATGATGTCTAAGGCTGACCTTTCGATATCCTTTTGGGGATATGCCTAAGAAACTACAACTTACCTTCTAAATAGGGTTCCAAGCAAATCGATAGATAAGGTACCATATGAGATGTGGTATGGCAAGAAGCCATACTTATCTTATCTAAAGATTTGGGGATGTACTGCTTATGTGAAGCAAGTACCTTCTGATAAGCTGGGAGCTAGATCAGAAAAATATAAGTTTTTAGGATATCCTAAAGAGACTGTTGGATATTACTTTTACAGTCCTATTGATCAAAAGGTATTTGTGTCAAAACTTGCTACTTTTCTAGAGAAAGAGTTTCTACTAGAAAGATTCAGTGGGAGTAAAGTAGAACTTGAAGAAGTTCAAGAACCACAACCTAACATTCCCTAGGAACCTAAGCCATTGGTCGAGGCATTAGATGCTCGGACTGATGCTCAAGAAACACAAGTACTCCGAAGGTCTAGTAGGAGAGGCAAACACCAATAAGATATGGATTTCTTTTGGAAATAGATGGTTTGCCCATTGATAATGAACCTACTACATATAAGAAAGCGATGTCAGACATTAATTCCTAGAAATGGCTAGAAGCCATGAAATCCGAAATGGATGCCATGAAAGTTAACCAAGTTTGGTTTTTAGTTGATCCACCTCAAGGGATAAAACCCATAGGGTGTAAATGGGTCTACAAGATAAAGACAAACATGGATGGCAACATACAAACGTATAAGGCCAGATTGGTTGCAAAAGGTTATAATCAAGTTGAAGGCATTGATTTTGAAGAAACCTTTTCACCAGTTGCCATAGTTAAGTCTATTAGGATTATGCTTGCTATTGTTGCATACCATGATTATGAGATATGGCAGATGGATGTAAAAACTACATTCCTTAACGGGAATTTGCAAGAGGAAGTGTATATGACACAACCTGAAAGTTTTTCATCCAAGGCCACTCTAATAAGGTATGCAAGCTGCAAAAGTCCATTTATGGACTAAGGCAAGCATCTCGGAGTTGGAACATTAGGTTTGATGAAACAATTAAAGAATTTGGTTTCATTAAGAATCCTGATGAACCATGTGTTTACAGGAAGGTAAACGAACATGCAGTTGTGTTCCTAGTGCTGTATGTCGACAACATATTGCTCATAGAAAACGATGTACCTATGCTTCAGACGACCAAGGTTTGGCTCTCCAAACAATTCTCCATGAAGGATTTGGGAGAAACAGCATATATTTTGGGAATTAAGATTGTACACACCTAATTTTGTCCGGGCCTCTTAAACTAGGCAGATTCTCCTTTTCAACTTCTCGGAATGCAAAGAGACTTCCACCATTCCATAGATAGGTCCTAAGACTTTGTTTCGAAGGTTTGCGCAAAAATTCAACTCGAACAAAGTCAACCCAAAAAAGTCAACCTCGAAAGTCAACCATTGAAAAAGTCAACTCCCAGTCAAATTCAAGATTTAAAGTTGAATTGAACAATGGCGAAAGAATTTTGATAATCCGAGGTCTACAACGAAAGATATAGAGTTCGGATGATGGGTTATGAAAATTCAATGTAGGGGAATACCTAATCCGGAAAATTTGGGGAAAACTACGGAGATGACCCGATTTAGTGAAATTGAAGCTCCCAGTTGATAAAGAATGAATAAGCAAAAATAGCCCAAGGTCCAGTTTGAAGTGGATCCCAAGGAAGAGCCGGTTAGAGGAAAAACAAAAAAATTCCCTGTTTTAAAAGTGGAAAACTAAATCGGAGGAGAATTTGATCGTAAAAATTTGGCATTTTCGGACCAACTCAAATTCAATATATGACAAAGGAAGTAGAAAAAGAAAATCCAAAAATCGGACCCGTTTTGAGTAAAACCGAGGTTTCGAAGGTTAAAGGGTAACATCGGAAAATCCCAAAGAAAATTTCAAGAAAAATAGGACCCGAGCTCAAAAAATTATGAAAACGTCCAGATCTGAGTTATATATCTTTTGGAAGGTATTGCTGAAGAAAAATCCAGAATCAGAGTTCATTTGAAAAAAGGCAAAGTTCAGGTGCACTAACCCAAAAGTCCAAAAGATAATTTCGAAAAAAATAGCAAACGAGCTCGAAAAATTATGAAAACTTTCAGATCTGAGTTTTACATTTTTTGGAAGGCATTGGAGAAGAAAAAATTTGGAATCGAAGCTCATTTGAAAAAAGGCAAAGTTCGAGTGCACTAACTCGAAAATCCAAAAGAAAATTCCGAGAAAAATAGAAAATGAGCTCGAAAAATTATGAAAACTTCCAGATCTGAGTTTTACAATTTTTGGAAGGCATTGGTGAAGAAAAATCTGGAATCAGAGTTCATTTGAAAAAAGGCAAAGTTCGAGTGCACTAACCCGAAATTCCTAAAGAAAATTTCGGCAAAAATAGCAAATGAGCTCGAAAAATCATGAAAACTTCCAGATCTGAGTTTTATAATTTTTGGAAGGTATTGGTGAAGAAAAATCCAGAATTGGAGTTCAAATGAAAAAGGCTAAATTTGGGAGGCACTAAACCGAAACTTTAAAGATAAATTCGGGAAAAATAGAGAATGAGCTCGGAAAAATGTGAAAACCTCCAGAACTAAGTTTTATATTAGATGGAATGAGTTGGAAAAGAAAAATCCAAAATTGGGGTCTTTTTGCAATTAAATGAAGTTTAGGGGCCAAAATGCAATTTTATCAAAGAAATCGAAAAAGGCCAATTCGCAAATAAAAGAAGTTGAATGGCCTGGAAATTTCCAGGCCATTTCCAGCCAGCAGCTAATTCAAAGAGGGAGTGTGATCATCATGGATCAAATGGCTAAGGATGGATAGCAAGATGACATTTTTACAAGGATAAGATTCTCCACTACTTTGCCTACATGGCACTTTAAGCCAATAGGAAGGCTCTAATTTTCATGGCCATGTAAAGAGCATGTGAAGTTAATAAGATTATGCCAAATAGGATAAATAATGCCATGTAGGATGATATTTTGTAGTAGCCTCCATGATCTTGTCAATTGGAAAAGATATTTTATGAGAGATAAGAGACAAAGCTTAAAAAAGAACTACACTCACTCTAATTTAGGGAGACAGCCGGCCAAGCAAGAAGGGAGTTCATTTTTTTTCAAGGCATTTCACTCTATAGAGAAAGAAGAGAAGAGAAAGAAAAGTGATGAGAAAATTGAGAGCTCTTGATTTGGAAAGCAATAGCTAGGTAGCTATCTCTTCCTTTATTCTTCCTTAATGCTTTCTTTGATGTTGTGATTCTTGTTCTTCTCTTTTGTTCATGTGAGAAAGGTTTTCTATCATTTGTTTTTCATCCTCTATCAAATAACCAAGTTTGTCAAAAAATTTTACATGTTTCATGTAATAGCTGAATGGTGTAGGATGGCTTCGTGCTTGTTCTTGCTTGATTTTTTTGCTTGCTTGGTTGTGTTCATGCTTTTGATTCATGCTTGATCTATTATCACATGTTTGGTGGGCTAAAAATCATGCATTTCATGATATTTCAACTAGGTTTTTGGCCAAGATCAACTAATGATCTCAAGCCAAAAATCCTTGGCCCATGCTAGCTGGAAGAGAGATATTTTAGATTGGGTATTCTGACTTTGGGATTTTTTTCACTACTCATCCATAGTCAAAATAAATTGATTTTTTTTACCATATGCAGAAGCCATTTAGGGGATGCCATGGTATTTTTTCTCATGATTTTTAGATTTTTTTTTATCACGGTTGAAAAATAGATTTTGACAAAGCAGTTTTTAACTCATTGTCTTGATTTTGGTAAAATTCGGTCATAATATACATGCTCCAAAAATTAAGCTGATTTTTTTCCATGGAGGTTGACATGTTCTAGGTCTACCATAATTGTTTTGGATTTTTTTGAAATTTTTAGAATGGCAAAACAATAGGTTTTCGAAACTGACAGTGATGGTCAGATTTGTTTTTAAGAAATAATAATTTTTTATTTTTATTAGGATATAAAGAGGTGGCTGATTTGGGACATTAGTTACTGTCTTAGGTTAATTTCCAAGTCATTTCAATCATAAAATTTGATTTTATAAAAGTCGGGTCAAGGGTGGTCAACCCGGGTTTCGAAACTAGGAAAATAGAGCCTTTTAAAAGGGGGTTTCGGCCATGAGGCCTTTTTCATCCAAAAAAATTCCAAATTGTTTTTAATCCAAGCCCAAAGTCTTTTGATTTTGAAAATCCGGTTTAAGCCTCTTCCTAAGGTAGTCGGATACCTTTTTAGGTATACGGATGTCCTTACTTTAAGGAAGAAATACATCTCCATGAATTGCATTTTTAAAAAGGTTTTTACTTAATTTGTCATAAAAAACGTATTTTTTGGTTTATTAAACATTTGGCGAGAATTAGTTCTCGATCTTTGTAGGGTTTGCCGGGGAGGTTAGGAAATTATTCAACGCACATGTTTATGGAATCAAAACGTATGGTTTTTGTTTTACTCGGAACCATGTAAATATCATATGAAAGAATTATTTTTCAAGCTTTGTCGGGTTTGCCAGGAAACGCTGTAATATTTTCTGACATATGCTATTTATATGATTCCTCTCATGAATAATCCATTTCAAGTAATGTTGTTTGCATGTGATCATGATGTGATTATGAATATTTTATGATGATATCATTTTGTGATTTTTCCATGTCAAGCATGCCATGTCATTCATTCATATGCCATGTCGTTCATGTATATGCCATGTCATTCATATGCCATTCACATGTCATGTCATCCATATGCCATGTCATTCATTCACATGCCATGTCATTCATATGCCATGCCATGTCATTTATTCACATAGCATGTCATTCATTATGCCATGTCATCCATATACCATGTCATTCATTATGCCATATCATTCACATGCCATGTCATCAAGAATTTTCCATGTCACGCACATGCCATGTCATTCATTGTGCCATGTCATTCATATGCCATGTCATTCATATGCCATATCATTCATATGCCATGTCATTTCATACGCCATGTCATCCATATGCCACGTCATTCATATGCCACGTCATTCACATGCCATGTCATCCATATGCCATGTCATTCATTCATATGCCATGTCACGCACATGCCATGTCATTCATATGCCATGTCACTCATTATGCCATATCATCCACATGCCATGTCATTCATTATGCCATGACATTCATATGCCATGACATTCATATGCCATGCCATTCACATGCCATGTCATCCATATGCCATGCCATTCATTCACATGCGATGTCATTTATTCATATGCCATGTCATGCATTCACCTGCCACGCCATTTAGAATTTACCATTCATTCTTATGCCATGTCATCCATATGCCATGTCATTTTGTTTGCCATGTCGATTTCGTTCACATGACATTCATTCTTATGCCATGTCATTCATATGCCATGTCATTTTGCATGCTATGCCAATTTCATTCACATGACATTCATTCTTATGCCATGTCATCCATATGCCATGTCATTTTGTTTGCCATGTCGATTTCATTCACATGACATTTATTCTTATGTCATGTCATTTTGTTTGCCATGTCGATTTTATTCCATGACATTCATTCTTATGCCATGTTATTCATATGCCATGTCATTTTGTTTACCATGTCGATGTCATTCACATGATATGCATTCTTACGCCATGTCATTTATATGCCATGTCATTCGTTTGCCACATCATCTTCATGCCTCGACATTCATCCTCATGCATGTCATAATTTCTTTTACCAGCTCATAATAAAATGTTTGTCAGACCATGATAAATATGTATGCTTATTTAATTTTTATCTTAGTAGCATTTTTGCATATCCATGGTCGTTTTCTATGATTTTCAAAATACATGAAAAACAAATAACATTTTTTAAAATCAAAATTATTCTCGAGTTAAAATAATTCATGAATTCTCTGCTGGGTCGCCAGGGAGGATATCATCAATTATCATTAACAACGGAATATGTTCTTTAAAACGAGAATGATTCGGAGAATTTCAAAGTCAAGGAAAAATTCATGTTTTGCTGAGTTTGTCGAAAAATATGGGAAAATTTATAGTAATAAATTTCGGATCATTTAAAAAAAATAAAATATGATTTTTAGGAAATTATTTTTGAACACCAAATTTAAAACCGACTTTTCACTGAGATTCGAGATAACACATGACTAATAAGATACCGTTTTATACGGGTGTTGTGGGGGTGCTAATCCTTCCTCGCACGTAACCGACTCTCGAACCCGCACTTGTTTTCTTCGGTTCAAAGCGCAGACTATAAATTTGGTTTTAGAAATGTTTTAATTAATTTTAAAATGTTTTATAAAAATCGATTTTAATAGGTGACTGATCACACCTAGCCAAAAAAAGATTGGTGGCGACTCCATTTCTTATTTCGAGGTTGTTTTCATACCATCGACCTTAATTTCAAGAGGAATTAAGTCGTCTTTTCCTCTACCTGTTTCCCCTTCACTCGAGCGGGTCCCCGTGACGGGATCACGTATCGACAAAGATCTATAGAGATAGATCGAAAAGGCTACTTGGATTTTCCCAATCTGTTTACATAGACAAGGTGTTAAAGAGGTTTAGCATGGATATCTCCAAAAGAGGTAATTTGCCTATGGTACATGGTGTACATCTCTCAAAAGAGATGTGTCCTAAAACTTATGAAGAAAGGACATGAATGGATAGGATCCCATATGCTTCGGCAATTGGATCTATCATATACGCCATGTTGTGCACAAGACCAGATGTTTTGTATGCTATGAATGTCACGAGCAGATACCAAAGCAATCCTGGTGAGAATCACTGGACTGCTATGAAGAATATCCTCAAGTACTTGAGAAGAACTAAGGATATTTTCTTGGTCTTTGGAGGGCTGAACTCCAAGTAAGGGGTTATATAGATGCTGGATTCCAAACTGATAAGGATGATGGTAAATCGTAGGGCGGTTACGTATTTACCTTAAATAGAGCTATAGTCAGTTGGAAAAGTGCCAAACAGACTACAATTTTAGATTCAACAACAGAAGCTGAATACATCTCCTCGTGTGAGGCAACGAAGGAGGCTATTTGGATTAAGAAGTTCATAACTGAACTTGGTGTGGTTCCAAGCATTGTTGATCCAATACCAATTTACTGTGATAACAATGGAGCCATAGCGCAAGCTAAGGAACCAAGGTGTCATCATAAAACCAAACATCTATTGCGGCAATATCAATTGATTAGAGATATAATGCAAAGAGGTGATATAAGTATGGAAAGGGTACCTACAGAGGATAATATAGCAAATCCTTTCACTAAGGTTTTGTCCCAGCAGAAACACAATCGTCACATGGAAGGACATGGGCTTAAGTACATGGATGATTGGCTTTAGTACTAGGGGAAGATTGTTGGTGTAAGCCCTGCAAGCCAATCTAGTTAGGCTTGTAAGACACTATTTATATATTCATGTATTGCACATTATAGTTTATTAATTATAATTGAGGTATTTCTTTATCCATAAGTTTTATTATAATTGTTATAAATCACTTGTGAAGATAAAACCCATGAAACACAATGGCATTCCAAAGGAATTGTAAGCAGTTACAATTCTGAGGATCCTTATGCATCAATGCCGTGTTTCTAAAACTATTCCTGGTCATTGTATTGTCAAGACAGGGCATTGACAATGCTCAAAGACTGGCATATGTTAAGCCTTCATGCACTTGATGCATGCAACCGATCTCATAGGTTGAAAGTATAGAGATACTTAGGGATAACATATGGGTGCTTGTTGGTTGAACAACTTCATTGAACATGACCCGCTATGAGAGTTTCATTTGGTATTTCACTCAAGTGTCTATGGAAAATAATCTCATGTGTCAATAGTGTAAGTAATCATTTGACTTGTGACACCAGGTCATCTTGTATGTGAATTGTCATACTTAGATTTCATCATGAACGGATCTCAAACAAGAGGATGCTTATGGTAGGGTGTTATTGGGTATGACATGAAGCATACGATGATGAATGAGTGGTCCAGAGAGGATTCATCACCCCAAGTGATATGAGAAAACATATCTCACATGCATCTGGCTTGTATTAACTTATGGAAGTCCTTAGCCAAGGCAATACTTAAGGAGTTAATATTAAAGCTGCAGATCTAATATGGAATGGGATTAAGAGTAGACACTGAACCATGCTCTTTCCTATCCGAAGATATTTGATGAAGGGATCGAATTACATAGACATATTGTACATGAAAGGCTTGTCGAAGCTTGTTGACTCTCTCGGCATTTGGGTGGTCATGATGCATTGCTAGATGTCGCTCATGATCTATAAATATGAATTGGAAATTCTCTAAAGGATTTAATTTATATTTATTGCCAACATGTTGGGGGCCTAATGGGTCACACACAAAAGGTGATTAATGAAATTAAAATGAGATTGGGCCAGATTAAATATTCATTAAGTGTTGTGGGCTTATTGTGAATTTTTAATAATATGTATAAGGGCTTTAGTGAAGTTAGTCCAATAGTTGGCATACACTAAACCTAGTTATATATATATGCCTCATATGTTGTTACCGACTCCCTAAGCAATCAAAAAACCCTGGTAGCCATAGCCTCTCACTCTCCCTGTGAGTTCGACTGCATAGACAAAAGAGGAAGATAAAGCGTTTTCTTCTTGCCTGCTTTGAATTGGCTGACTAGTGTTAGAGGAGGAAGGTTTCTCACAACCTAGACTACTAGCATCGTCTTGGCAAAACATAATCTCAACCTTGTGAAGGTTTTTGAGTCACCTGTGTGGATTACTGTTAGAGGTTGGACAATTGGACGGCTTTGGTTTGCGACAACTGGGCTTTGTATGCAAGAACAAGAACATCAAGAATCTGTCTTGAGGTTTCGGCAATCTCCATTACAGAGGTATGAGATTTTGACTGTTATCTGTTCTTGACAGGATGATCATTTTGAATTCATAAGCAGAACCATGGAGGGATTCGATTTCTCTTTGTTTTAGTTTTATTCCGCTGAGTTGTTAATTTAACTTGTTGATTAAATTATACATCATCTCTGTTTGAGCATGATCCGAATCCCAACAAATGCAAGGATCCAGGTATGTTCACCATTCCTTGTAAGATAGGTAACACCAAGTTCGCACATGCTATGCTAGACTTAGGAGAATCTATCAATGTTATGCCATATTCAATTTATGCTTCTTTGAAACTAGGATCATTAAAAGAAACCGGTGTTATTATACAACTCGCTGATCTTTTTATTACTTATCCAAAAGGAGTTGTAGAGAATGTTCTTGTGCAAGTTAATGAATTGGTATTTCCTGCTCATTTTTATGTGCTTGACATGGAAGATGAGATGTCTTCCAATCCAACACCTATTTTATTAGGAATGGAATTTGATGGCGATGTGATCCGTTTCAATATCTTTGAAGCCATGAGATATCCTAGTGACTTACATTCCTTTTATGCAATTGATACATTTGACTCTTTAGTGCATCCAGCTTTTGAGTTAAGTGACAAAGACATAGACATTAACAAACACCTTGGCATGGAGACCTCTAAAGATGAACTCGTTTTAAGTGAACATGTGGAGGAAGCATTGGCATCTTTGCAAGTGTTGCCACCTTGTAATAAAAGGTTTGATATTTCAGTTATTAATCCTCCTTTATCTAATGAGAAACTTCTAGCTTCTCTTTTGCAGGCACCAACATTGGACTTAGAACCACCACCAGATCATTTGAATTACTCAAGGATACAGTGTGGATGATAGCATGAGTCCCACAGTCGGGCTGAGGACAATAAACCAAGCGCTTCTTGGGAGGCAACCCAAAAGGATGGAGAACACACATTATAACTAGATTTGCTATTTCTTACTCTCCATCATTCTATCTTTTATTGTTTTTCTTTAGTTATTTTGATTGTTTTGGTTTTAGTTCTTTTCTTTTGCACATGATTCTTGCATTTGGGATAATAGCATTACATTGAGGACAATGTAAGAATTAAGTGTGGGGGGAAGAATTTAGGATTTCCTTTATTTAGTTTGTTTGGTTTTGTTTTGAGTCTTTTTAGTTTGTTTTTAGTGTTTTAATTCCTTTCAATACAATGATGAGATATGAATTATATAGGTCTAAAACTGGTTATTAGTGAAAAGATTTTTCATGAGAATTGAGCTTGATATCATTTTTCAATGAGCCAATGTTAATATGATATGTTGATTGTGAAAGAAGCATGTTTAGACTTGATATTGACTTGTATAAACATCCTTGTGAGTTTTGAGCCTATATGATTGATGCTTTATACATATCAATCCATTTTCTTTCTTATGTGCTCTCATGATTACATGTTTCTCTAGAACTTGCTTTAAACTGTTTGAGACTATATTGGTACATATGACAACATGGATATGATAGAGGCATTAGGATTTTTATCAAGGCCAAATCAGCCATCCCCGTATTGATATTCCATGAGAACATCCCCCTAGTGAACCAATTTGAGCCTACATTGAATAAGCTATTTCATTGGTAACCACATCTTACACCTAGCCTAAACATATATATATATATATATCTTTACCCTTGTTCTAAAGATGGATTGAATGTTTTGAGACATATTATAAAAACAAGGATATCTATTGATAATTTGGGTTAGAAACAAGAAATAAGTGTGGGGGAGGAGAAAGCAAAAACAATCAAGAGAAAAAGAAAGGGGGCATTGTAAAAACACACTCCCATGTATATTAAAAAAAATGAAAAAAATAAAGAAAGAAATGAATGAATCATCTCTTGAGATTTTGGTTAAAGAAAAGATGTTACAAAGTTGGTTAGAATGAAGCAAAAGCTCAACATGAATATTTAGCCTATGTTATTATGTGCTTCATAAGAGTTTTGAGAAGTTTTCTTTGTATAATCTTATTATGTCTCTAAATTCTATGAAGTCTTTGGAACCTTTGTGATATCCTTTTTCTTTTTATTCTTTAACCACATTACAACCCCTTGGCCCCATTACAACCTTGAATAAAGACCTCTTGATTCATGAAGTTGTATGATCTAAATAGTGGATAATAGGTGGATAAGCAAGCATATGGTAGAACTGTTTTCATGAGATTGATTGAGTGTAAACACTTTACCACTGCTTTAAAGAGTCAAAGTCATGAGAGTATCCCATGTGAGAAGTTGAGATTAAGTTTGAATATGAACTATTTTGATTGAGATATGTTATGTTAATATTGGCTTAACTCAAATCATTTACAATCAAGCATGATTCTTTGTGAACTTCTTTAAGCTATTGATTAGTTTATAAGACTTGTCCAATGATTGTCTCTAATTTGTATTGAAAGTAGATTAGATTAGGTTTTCTTACCTTGTTTCTATTTGATTTTGCTCGAGGACTAGCAAAAGATTAAGTGTGGGGGAATTTGATAAGTGCTTAATTTCATACATTTTCCTATTTAATTTCCTTATACTTTGTGCTTTGATTCTTAAGTTCCTTGACATTTTACTAGGTTTTTATGTTTTGTAGGTATTTTGGAAGAGATGAAGTCAAAATATGTCAATTAGGATGTTAAAGAGCCTACAAAATCACAATCACAAGATGGAAGAAGACTTGGGAGTCAAAAAGATCAAATTCTTGGTGCAAAGCAAGAAGGCAGATTTGACCTCCAGAGCTTGTTGCAAGGAAAACATGATTTTAAATTCTTTATTCAAAGAAACTCCCTCTTTACTTTTGAAGCTGACTTGAATATCTCTCCAATGGTATATCATGCACCCAAATTGGATAAGAAATGGTCATCCAAATTGGCACTGGAATATCTCCTTAAACAACCCTAGCGATAGAAAAACCCTCGCCGTAAATCACCTTTCCTTATTAAAACCCTAGCTGCAAATCCCCTTTTGGAAAGCCCTAGTTGCTGCTTATAAATAGAGGTACAAAGGGGGAGTTGGAACACACATTGTACGTACTTTTGTAGTTAGATTTTATTGTGTTCTTAGAGAGTTTAAGAGAGCAAGAGGCTGAATTGTTCAATATTCTTCTTCTTCTCCTTCATTCTTTTATTTTCTTTTTAGTTTCATGTTTATGTTAACAATGCCTATGCAAGGCTAAATTTATTTTTGGTTAAGGGTGATTTCAAAGCCCTAGAACATGCTGTGTAATTGATTTTCAGATTCTATCTATCATTAGTTTTCTATCAAAGTTGCTTATGTTCTTCTATAAAAATTGTTCATGATCTTTGTCTTGATTTATTTAGGATGCATACTAGATAGATCTTGATAATTATCTAATTCTAGTTTAGGAGACTTGATATGTAATTGTCTTGATTTCCTATTCAATAGTGGCAATTTGTGATTAATGATTATGTCAAAGTTTTCGCTAATTGCAAAGTGGAACATAACCTAAGTTGAATGAATCCATGTTTATGTGTTTGTTGCTTAGATCAACCTATCTTTCTTATCATAAAGCTACTGTCACTTTGAATCTAGTGATGTTTATCCTAGGTTATTTGATAGTTAAAGGTTAAATAATGGCGTTTGTACTATTTAACGACGAACTAAGGAAGGATTTGGGTAACATAGGAGGTTATTATCTACGTTTGATAACTTTGATAGTTAATTGATATTCATAGATCTAAAATTGATTCTCAATGATATCTAGTGGTGGCGAATGACCTCTTAACCATACTTTTCTCATATTTGATTTCTTCTTACTTACTTGCATCTTACTTTTCTTGTTTGCTTATTTTTAAAACTATTTCAAAACCCCCTTTTCTTTTGTTTTCTTTGAATCTAAGTTATAAACTAGTAACTCATAGATTAAAACCCAATCCCTATGGACTCGACCCTTGCTAACTACTATACATAACAATTGATCATTCTAGTACAAGGTTAAATAGGATACGCTCTTTTCGGTGTATCAATTTTCAAGTTCGGATTAGTTTTGCCAACTCTATTAATTCATATTATTTAGCTATATTATAAATGTTTTATATTATATGTTAATATGCAATTTTCTTATCAAAAGTGTTTTATGTTGGTGGTGGTCGTATTTTGTGGTATATGAATAAGGTTGTGCTTGAATGCAGATAAGGTTAGGCCACAAACAAAAAGAAGGTGATATGATTTTGTGGGTGTCATTTAGGGAGAGAGAAGGGTGTTTTATACGGTTTTGGTATTTGATAGGTCATAGGAGTAGTACATAAAATGAATCCAAAATGGAGTGAATGAGAAGTAGAAGCTCACGTGATTGTTTGATAATGACAAAAGATTCACTGGTTTTGCCCATTTGCTTGCCCTAAACACCACACAAACTGGTCTTTACTGAATCTTTTCACATGTCTATTGTCTTAACGATTTGGCAACCGCTAGATGACGTTAAAAAAATAAGTGTGGGAAAAAGAGGAAAAGACGACTTAATTCCTCTTAAATAAAATTGAGCGTTTGAAAACAATCTCAAAAAAGAAATGGAGTCGCCACCAATATTTTTTTGGCTAAGTGTGATCGGTTATCTATTAAATCTATTTTTGTAAAACATTTTAAAATTAATTAAAATATTTTTTAAAACTAGTTTGCGCTTTAAACCAGAGCGAAATCAAAAGTGGGTTCGGGAGTCGGTTACGTGTGGGGAAGGATTAGCACCCCTAGAACGCCCGTATAAAACGATACCTTATTAATCGTGTGTTATCTCAAGTCTCGGTGAAAGTCAGTTTTATATTTGAGATTTAAAAATAATTTCCTTTTTTTTAAAAATAATCATATTATTTGAAAGTGATCCGTAATTTATTAATGAAAAAAAAATTTCCATGTTTCCCGGCAAACCTGGCAAAATAGAGAAACTTTTATTTATTTTGGAATTCTCCGAATCACCCTCGTTTTAAAAAAAAAAATTCCATTATTAATGATAATTGATGATATCTTCCTCGACAGACCCAGCAGAGAACTCATGAATTATTTTAACTTGAAAATAATCTTATTTTGTTAAAAATCATTAATTTTTATGCATTGAAAACAATATAAAAAAATGACCATGAATATACAAATTATGACTAAGGTACAAATATAAATTAAACAACATGCATAACTGTCATGGCATGGTAAACATTTTATTTTGACATGGCAAAAGAATTAATGACGTGGCATACACGGCATGGCAACTTTATTACAACATGGCAAAGAATTAATGACATGGCATACATTACACAACAAATAACTCATGACATGGCATATATGATGTGGCAAATAACTCATGACATGGCAAGGGAATTTATGACATGGCATGACAAGAATTTCATGGCATGACATACATAGCATGATGAGTAACTCATTACATGATATATATGACATGGCATATGATTCATAACATGGCAAATATTTCATGACGTGGCCTACATAACATGGCATATATGACATAAGCATCAATCATAAAAATGACATCATCATAGAATATTCACAATCACATCATAATCAAAATGGCAACATGAATATTATATCATTAAATGACATCATCATGGAATATTCATAAACATAGAATTTGCATGATTAAGATGGCAAATGTAGATATCGTGAAATATGCATGATCATGGAATATGCACACATCATTATTTTAAAATTCATTTTCATGGATTTTTCATGTGAGGAATCACATAAATGGCATATGTCGGAAAATATTACCGTACTCCCTGGCAAACCCAGCAAAGCTTGGAAAATAATTCTTTCATATGACATTTACATAATTTTGAGTAAAACAAAAATCATACCTTTCGATTCCATAAACACGTGCGTTGAATAATTTCCTAACCTCCCTGGCAAACAAGGGCAAAAGAAGGGGGGCAGGCAGGGGCCTTGGTCCTCCTTAATTTTTTAAAGATTTTTTATATAAGGGAAAATTATGTTTAGGTCCTCTAAATTTTGTTTGGCTTCCAATTTGCCCCCTTTAAAATTTTAAGAATAAAATAAAATCATGTTTGGCCCCTCTAAATTTTGTTTGATCCCTTCAATTTGTCCCCTATTTATAGAATTTATTTGATATAATAAATTTGATAACATTTTTAATTTAAACCACATTCATTATTATTAGCTTAATTCTCTCTATTTAGTATTTACCTTTTCAATCAATTAAATAGATGCATTAACATTAATTATTTTGTTTAATATTTTTCATTCTATGCTCATAAGGAAAAAATAAATAAAAAAAGTTAAACAATTACAATATCTAATACGAATTGTGCATTTAACTTATTTTGCTTTTTCTAAATATATATATAATCTTATGATTTCCTTTTATAATATGAAATAATTTTATGCATATTTTAATTAGACATTAATTTTTTTTGATGTTGAGACTTTATTTCTTATTAAATTTTTTTCATATGCAACATGAATTATAATATTTAAAAATTTTAAAAAATTATTTCATTATAAGGAATTTTATATATTGTTAGCAAATTTAATATCATATATAATGTTTAAATTTAATATCATATATAATATTTAAATTTAATAATTTTATACTAGAGTTTTTCATGAACTGAGTTGAGTTAGGCTCACATAGCAAAAAATTTTACTTGTCCAAGGCCCGGCCCCATTCGAGCCGACGAATAATCCTATCCTTGGACAGGTTTACTTCATACACGATTTTTATTTTTACTTTTACTTTAAATATTTATATGTATATTCCGACTGTACCTGCTCTTGGATCGGGCCTGGGTAGGTTTTTCGTGATCCGGGCCGACTCATATCACTTTTTAAATAAAAATAAAATCTTTGTTTATTTAAAATTAATTATAAAAATATATAAATATTAATATAAAAATTAATTTTTAATATTAAATAAACAGTGAAACAGGCCAGCGGGTCGGTCTGAGCCTGGCCCGGGTTGGGCTTGGGTAAAGTTGAAAAACAAAATTTGGGCCGCGCCTCGGCCCATGAGTAAATCTAATTTCGGCCCCCTCGTCAATATTTCTGGCTTCGCCCCTGCCGGCAAACCCGGCAAAGATTAGGAACTAATTCTCGCCAAATGTCTAGGAAATAGAAAAATATGTTTTTTACACTAAATTAAATAAAAACTTTTAAAAATATGCAATGTATGAAAACGGAATGTGTTTCTCTCTTGAATAGAAGATATCCGAACACCTAAAAAGATGTCCGACTACCTTTGAAAGAGACCTAAGTTGGATGTTAAGAATAAGAGATTTCGGGCATGGATTTTGGCTCGGATTAGGGGGCATTCGAATGCCCTTAGTTTACATCCGAGCACTTTTAAACAAACTTTGAATGCAACATTTTGAATGCCCAAAATAAGTAAAAAAAATGCAAGTTTTGAAGTGGACATTCAAGGTTGCCGAATGGCCATAAAGCAAGAAACCTTGTTTCTGTTTGGTTTTGAAGCTCGTTTTATCTTCCTATGATCCGATTTTCATAAAACCAACTCTCTATCTTTGAAATAACATGGAAAATATCCCAAAATAGTATCTATAGGTTTCGGCCAACACTCCCCCTTTAGTAAAAAAAAAAGATTTTTGCTAACTTTAAAACTTGTTTTGGTACCTAAAAACCGATTTCACAAAGCTATTTTTTAGATCTTTGTAAAAAATTAAAAAAAAAATGGAAAAATCAGTTTAGACTCAGCACATGCTAAGCTCAATGAGGTAAAAATGGTTTTTTATTTTGACAAAAGATTCCAAGGCTAAAGTTGCCTTAAAACAACATATCTAATTAAAAATCTGTTTTACCGAAATCTATTTTTTAACCCTTGAGAAAAAATTCTAACAATTCTGGAAAAATTACCATGGACTCATCTAAGGATGTATTTAAAGTGGATAAATTAGTTTTTTATTTTGACAAAATATGCATGGTGAAAACATTGCCCAAAATCAGCATAATCAACTTGTAAACCATTGTTTTCTTCCAACTAGTTTGAAAAGTAGACTTTGGCTATGGACCACTAGTTGATCCTAACCAAAAATCAAGTTGGAAATCAGTTGAAAACACATTTTTACAGCAAGCAAGCATATGAATATGATGAAATATAAACTAGAAACATAAACAAACAAAGAAAAATAAAGGTTGGCTCAATGGTTGGTTCTTTGGACATAGCCCTACCTAACCAAAATCACTTGGTAAAACCAAGATCCTCAAGCACATCAAACCTTTTTATTTTATTTTTTTTGAAAGAAATCAAAGGGAAAATATCTATCCTACCACAATTGTAGATCCCACATCCAACATGCAAGTAAGAAAAATGAGCAAAAGACAAGCACAATAAACACTACAAGTTTCGACCAAGTTAAAAATATGTAGGAAAATTTTTATAAACTTTGTCATTTTGTATAGGGGTGAGCAATCAGTCGGTTAGATATCAGAATACTGAAAATCAATTAAACCGAATTTATGGTTGAGATCGACCGAACCGACCGATAATAGAACCAAAAATTAAAATAACCGAACCGACTATATTCGATTCGATTCGATCGGTCTATTTGGTTATCCTGTATTTTTTGCATGATTTGTTTCCACTAAAGCTCATAGCAGAAGGAGAATAGCATAATTCACCCTGCAGGTAGCAGCTAAAACTAAGCACTAATCCTCAAATTGAACTAACACCTACATAACCAATCTACACCTACATAACCTCAAGTTTAGATGTTCCAAACTTCCAACATTTACTACAGTCTACAGTCTACAGACTACAACAAGATTTGAAGCTATATAGACTTAGACTTGACTTATTGTATATGTATTATGACTAAACAAAGAGATCTTATAAATGCAGATTATGAGCAATGGAGAATATAAAAGCATAGAACGTAGAGCTGTTGTCAATTGCAGCATTTCACAATCCAAACATGAGTACCAAGATTGGTCATTTGCCAGATCTTATTAAGGCAAACAAAGCACAATACAAGAAAATACCACTTGAGGAGTTCCTTAGACTGAAAATAAGCAGCAAACTTGATGGGAAACGTCTGCTGAATCAAATGAAGGCATGAAGCTCTAATTCCAAATCCTAGTTGACTTTATCAGCTCTAATTCAAAATCCTACACATGATTTAAGAACATAATAACAGCAGCAGCAGTGCTAAAGCAAATAAATGCTTCACCATACAATTACTACAAGAGCAGTGCAACACCAAAATAACAGCAACAGCCAACATGAAACAGCAGTCAGCAGCAATATGAAACAGCACATTCACATTTATAGTAATTTAGTAATATTACTCCTAACAGCAACAACATGCCAACATTCATAATAGGCTAAATGGTTCAAGCTAAGCCAACTTAAACAAAATAAGTTCAAACATAAAGTTAACAACATTCAGTCATTCACAACCCAGAAAAACATCCATTCAGAAAAAAACATCGTTGAGTTCAACAAATCAAGTTTGAAGTCTCCACATCTTGTCATCCCAAATGAAGTGCAAAGTTCAACTCAAACCATTCATCCATGAACAAATCAACAACTTAGTTTATTAGAATATGATTTATTGATTTTGACATAAATTATAGATTGAATAAAAAAATTGAAACCATACCTGATCTGCATCCGGTGATCCATTCAACTTTTCACTGATCAATTACAAGATCTAATGCAATCTTGGGCAAATCTAAAAATATACATAAACAACAAATAAAAAAAATCAACTTTAAATCAATAAGTAAAAAATTTAAAGAAACAAACTTGCAAAAAGAAAAACATATAAATAAAATAATTACCAATATCATGTTTGTCAAGCTATATCACTTCTTCCTGGAGGGCATTCGGGTCAAAATGTGAAGATTCACATAATAAACCTTGAGCACGTAAGAGGGCTTGCACGAGCTTAGGAGTTAAAGAACTCCTATATGCATCAAGTGCACGACCACCGATACTAAAAGCAGATTCAGAAGAGACTGTGGATATTGGAATCGCCAATATGTCACGAGCTAACTGGGAAAGGATGGGAAACCTATGACAATTGAGTTTCCACCACATAAGAACATCAAACTTCTATACATTAATATAATCAGGTGCCTCATTCAAATATTTATCTAATTCCGTTTTGTTCTCTTCTTTCCCAATTTCAAGCCAATAGTTCTAAAACTCAGCCATTGGGTTCAAAGTAAAACCCCCTCAAGTTCATCGATGGATCCTATAACATGGCTCAATTGGCTACTTTCTCCAAATTGATCATATTGAGGGTGCAACATTGCTTTAAATTCATTAAACAACTCAATTAATGCTTCTTGCAATTTCTTCATCACTAAAGCTTGCTCAGGAGAATACATTTTAATGAAACAAAATTCCACAAATGCAAGTTTTTTCCTAGGATCAAGAACAGAAGCAATATAAAGTAGCATATTCATTTTCTCTATATTCCCCCAATACTTGTCATATTTATCTTTCATTCTTTTTGCCATCAAATTCAACTCAACATCAAAATTTAATTGCCAATCACGTAAAGTAGCATAAACTCCACAAACATCCTTAAGAAAACTGTTAGAGGTAATATAAGAGCACCCGAAAACATTGACTGTGAGATTATAAATTTTTTTCAAGAAATGAGATAACCTCCTAAAACATGTCCAATCATTTTGATCTAGCACCCTATCTCCCATCAAGAGCTCACCTCTATAATAAGGACCAACATCATCAAAAGCCTCAAAAGCTCTTTCAAAATTTTGAGTTTGTTCCATCATCAAGTAAGTAGAATTCCATCTAGTGCCAACATAAGACACAACAACCTCTTGCTCTCAATATGTTCATTTGCAAAACACTCCTTAAACTTGGCTAACCTAGAGGGAGATTGTCTAACATATTTCATCGCTCCTCTAACACGAGCAACTGAATCATTCATTTCCTTCAATCCATCACTGACAATAAGGTTAACTATATGTGTAATGCATCTCAAATGAAGATATTTGCCTTCTACGACACTAGTTCTAGCATTATTAAATTTCTTCCTCAAGTATGAGATGGCAACATCATTAGAACTAGCATTATCAACTGTAACGGTAAAAGCCTTATCAATCCTCCAATCCCGCAAACATTTCTCAATCGCCTTGCGAATGGCCTCACCTTTGTGACTAGAAACAGGACAAAAGTTCAGTGTTCTCTTATTTAGCTTCCAATCATTATCTACATAATGATCATGTCGCAACCTAAAAAATAACAAGTCTCATCTTAAGATTTTATTATTCGTTAAGCGTGAAATTAAAAAAATCGAGGAAAAGTTAACTTAATTCCCCTTGAAAAATGAAGGTTTTGAAAATAACCTTGAAAAAGACATGGAGTCGCCACCAATCTTTTTTGGCTAGGTGTGATCGGCCACCTACTAAAACCGGTTTTATAAAACATTTTAAAATTAATTAATTTTTTTTTAAAACCAATTTCAAGTCTGCGTTTTAAACCAGAGAAATCAAAAAAGCGGGTTCGGGACTCGGTTACGTGTGGGGAAGGATTAGCACCCCCACAACGCCCGTATAAAACGGTGCCTTATTAATCGTATGTTATCTCAAGTCTCTGTAAAAAAGTCAGTTTTAAATTTAGTATTTCAAGTTAATTCCCAATTTAAAGAAAAATAATTCCATTTTTAATTGAAAATGATTCAGAATTTATAAATTCAAAATTTTCCTATATTCCCTAACAAACGTGGCAAAATATAGAAATTTTTATTAGTTTGAAAAAAACTTTCCAAATCATTCTCGTTTTAAAGAAGATATTCCGTTATTAATGATAATTGATGATATCCTCCCCAGCAAACCCGGTAGAGAACTCATGAATTATTTTAACTCCGGAATATCTTTACTTTTATTGAAAATCATTATCTTTTTCAAAACATTTAAAAATATGAACATGAATATGTATGACATAAATAAAGTGACATGGCAAAGTCTAGATAATATAATGCAACCTAAATGATATGACATAATTTAAATGTCTTAGCATATTCTAAATGAAATGAAATATCCCAAGTTATATGATATATTCTAAATGAAATAAAATGACCTAGGTAACATGATATATTCTATATGAAATGTAATATCCTAAGTCATATGATATATTCTAAATGAAATAAAATATCCTAAGTGACATAATATATTCTAAATGAAATGAAATGACCTAGGTAACATAATATATTCTACATGAAATAAAATATCCTAAGTCACATGATATATTCTAAATGAAATAAAATGATTTAAATGACATGGAAAATATAAATGATATGGCATATAATCTAAATGATATGAAATGACATGAAACATAAAATAATGCTATCATGTAATATGCATGAAAATAAAAATAATAATGCATGAACATAATATATTCTAAATAATGTGACAAAATTAAACAACTAAATGAAAAGCATAGGATAGCATGAAATATTCAAAACCATATAACAATTAATATAGTATCAAAAATATAAATAATAAATAATAACAACACCATGGAAATTATCATAGCAAAAATCACATATTATATAGTATGCATGAATATGGAAAATGCAATGCATGAGAATGTATTTTTTCCTTTAATTAAGAAAATCCGTATATCTAAAAAGATATCCGGATATCTTACGAAAATATATCAAATTAAATATTCTAAAACCAAAATACTTTGTGATTGTTTGAAAACAATTTCGAAAAGCTTAGATTAAAAAATAAAAAACTTAGCTAAACCCTTTTTAAATGGCTCTAATTTTCTAAGTTTAAAATCCCGGACTTGACCACCCTTAACCCGAGATTGAAAAAAAAACATTTTTAGAGTTTAAAAAGGCTTAGAAAATATCCTAAGTCAATAGATAAACTTCCTAATCAGTCCCCTCTAAGTAACTTAACCAAAAAAAAAAAAAAAGATTTTCCATCAAGTTCAATTCTGACTCCACTGTCCAGTTTTAAAGCACAAACTTTTTACCCTATCTTTAAAAATTCAAAAAAGTCTAAAAAAAATACTAGAGACTCAGGACATGTAAAACTACACGGGAAAAAATTGGCTTAATTTTATGATTAAAGACGACTACCCAAAAAAATCAGGAAAGTACGAGTACTGGGTGAAAAAACTGTTTTGCCAAAACACATTTTTTTGCCTTTGATAAAATCATTTAACAATCAAAGTAAAAATATTAGAGACTCTCCTAAGGACTCACAAACAGTAGCTAACACTTTTGAAAAGTTAGGCAAAAATTGGCTAAAGTAAAAAAAAATCGCAAAGGTAGAATAATCAATTTGACAACTCTTTAATTTTCCACAAGTATGCTCAAAATGAGCATGACTTTTAACCATTGATTGGTCTAAGTCATAAATCATGCGGCAAGAACATGAAATGCATGAAAAATACAGAAAATATGATGCATGAAATGCATGATGTAAAACCTAAATGACATGAAAAGTGCATGACATCAATAAAATGACCTAGACCTAAATGAACTTGCATGACATTTAATGCAACCTAGGTCTAAAATGCATGAATATGCATGGCAAAGCAAACCAATCCTAAACCTAAAAAATGCATGGCAATAACACAAACATATGGCATGCTTAAACAAAATACACAACCAAATATCATGAGAATGCAAACCTATCAACTAACATAACAAAAATACACACACAAAGCATACTACATGAGGGTGACCGAATGGTCTAATGCTTAAAATGAGCATGGCATTTTTACAAACACATGATATACTAACATGCTTAGCTAAAGAATAACACTCAAACCATGCAAATATAAAGTAAAAGCATGAAAACCAATAGGCATTTTCACAAACACATGGATTACAAAATATAAAACATAAACAAACTTAAACATTTTGAAAACAGAAAATAAAAAATGCAAGACAAGTAAAATAAACATGATAACAAGATAATAGACTCAAAAATGGTAACAAGCAAGCAACCAAATTAAAACAAGCTTCGTGTTTATGGATTAAAAGAGATTTAAAGCATCAAAACTTGTTAAATATCAAGAATAACATGAAATAAGAATGCAAAACAGCAACTAGAAAAACACTAGGCCATTCGGCCACTTAGAGAAAAATAGAAAAGAAATTGATTTTCCATAGTTTTTTAAGAAAACATGAAGGAAGAACTTGAAAAGAAAGCTTAAAAACACCTATTGTAAAATCAAAATCAAAAGAAACTCACCAAATATCAAATGAAAACAGCAAATTAAGAATGGAAAGTCAAATAAAGTGTAAGAGTATAGTGCTTAAAGCAACCTCTAGAAGCTATATTGCCAGCTTTTTCTCTTCTAACTTTCTTTTATTTTCTAAACTTTTCTTTTTGCCTTTCAACAATGGAGAGAAAAATCAGCCAAAACCAAAAGAGAATAGAGAGTGAATAGCTAAAAATGAAAAAGAGAGCCCCCTCCTTAGTGTGGCCGAATGGCCTTATTGACCTAGGATGTTGTCATTTTTTCTTCAACCAATTTTGATCCAAAGGCTATTGATCCAAGATGTTTAAAATATGAAATTATCACCCTTAGATTAGGCAATCAGCTATCCATAATTACAGCTGTTCAAGTATCTTAAGCCATTATGTTGACACTCTTCCTCTTCATGCATTGGTCCATGTGGCTTAATTGCAAAGGTTTGATAAAAAAAAATAACCACCTTCCTCTTCATTGTTGGCCTTTTGATTAAAAATCAGAAAATATTTGCCCACCCTTGGGCCTTGGCTGGCTGGCCCCTCTTCTTCCAGCCCAAGCTTCATTTTTTTAAAAGGCAAGAAAATCCCTTTTCGGTTTCTTGGGTCAAATGACCTTTTTGCCCCCCCAAACATAAATAAATAGAAAACGGACTCCAAATTCAAAATTTATTTTTTCAATACTTCCAAAATAATAAAAAATTGAATTCTGGAGGTTTCCAAAATTTTTCGATCCCATTTGCTATTTATTTGGATTTTTTCTTCCAAAATTGCCCTTTTATGCTCCCATCTTTTAAACGAGCTCCAAATCCATATTTTTCTTCACCAATCTCTTCCAAATAATTTAAAAGTATGATCTAGAAGTTTTCATAATTTTTGGAACTCATTTGGTATTTTTTTCGGGATTTATCTGCTTGAATTACTACATAGGGGACCCGAGATTTGGACATTTTGCAAACGAATTGCGAATCCAGATTTTCTTTCGCCAATCTCTTCCAAATAATTTAAGAATGAGATATGCAATTGTTCAGAATTTTTGGAGTTCATTTGCTATTTGTTCGGGATTTATCTTCTTGAATTTTTGCATAAGGGACCCGGGATTTGGCCATTTTGCAAACGAACTCCGAATCAAGATTTTTCTTCTCCAATCTCTTCAAAATGATTTAAGAATGAGATCTGCAATTTTTCAAAATTTTGGGAGTTCATGTGCTATTTTTCCTAAATTTTCCAATTTTGCCCTTTTGCCCCCGAAACCCGATTTTGCTCAAAACAAGTTCGATTTTTAGATTTTCTTCAAACTGAGCCTTGGGCTATCATTTTTTAATCACTCCTCATCCATTAGGGGCTTTAGTCTTACCGAATCAGGCCATTTTTGTAATTCTTCCAAATTTCATTGAAATCGACAAAAAACCTTAATTCTTGGTTTTCTTCCGGATTGACTTTTTATTTTTTATTTTTTCAGTTTTTCTTCCAAGTAGCTTCTCCATTACCCATAGTCAGTGCTTATATTTCATTTGGAACCTTCAATTTTGATCAATTTGATGTTTAAGCATTTTCCCCCAAATTTCTCGAACTAGGGTTTCCTTTCTACTGAATCTCCGTAACCCAATTTCTGAACTCATATCTTTCAATGTAGACCTTGGATTATCAAAATTCTTTTGCCATTTTTCAACTGAACCTCAAATCTTGATTTTGAAAATGGGTTGACTTTTTGGGGTTGATTTTTCGAGGTTGACTCTTTCAGGTTTGATTTATGCTCGCCTTCTTAGACTAAGTCTCGGAGTACCACCTGCAGGATGAAAAAAGTCTTTTTACATTCTAAAACATCAATTTAGGAAGAAAACATACCTGTTTTAGTGGTCCGGACAAAATTAGGTGTCTACAGCTGCTCCTCTTTGGCTATTGCTGAGAATCAGGAATCAGGCAAAGGTAAATAAACACTTATTTTGTCCGATTAGTGAAATCACATGTGAAGAGAAGGGAAAGGGGGTTTCATTTTTTCATTTTTTTTAAAAGAGCTGTAAATAGAAGATATTGTCCTTAAATTGAGTTCCCTGACTAATCAAGGCTCGACCCGTCTTAAGGAAACGAGTTCGATTTTCAAAATAAAAATTATGCCCGAAGGTCTTATAAATAGTGCCCGGAGGTCTTATCTATAATTTAAAGAAAAATTATGCCCGGAGGTCTTAAAAATAGTGCCCGGAGGTCTTATCCGTGATTTGAAAAAAAAATGCGCTGTATGCGACTTTTTAAAAGTGATGTCCGGAGGTGTTAAAAATGGTGCCCGAAGGCCTTACCCGTGATTTGGGAAAAAAGTGTTGTATGCGACTTTCAAAATGATGCCCGGAGGTCTTAAGAATAGTTCTCGGAGGTCTTACCTATGAATTGAAAAAAATGTGATGTATGCGACTTTAACAATGATGCCCAGAGGTCTTAAGAATGGTGCCCGGAGGTCTTAAAAATGATGCCCGAAGGTCTTAAGAATAGTGCCCGGAGGTCTTAAGAATAGTGCCAGGAGGCCTTACCCGTGATTTGAAAAAAAATGCGTTGTATGAGACTTTAACAATGATGCCCGGAGGTCTTAAGAATGGTGCCGAGAGGTCTTAAAAATGGTGCACGAAGGTCTTAAGAATGGTGCCTGGAGGCCTTACCCGTGATTTGAAAAAAATGCGCTGTATACGACTTTAAAAATGATGCCCGGAGTTCTTAAGAATGGTGCCCGGAGGCCTTACCCGTGATTTAAAAAAATGCGCTGTATGCGACTTTAACAATGATGCCCGGAGGTCTTAAGAATGGTGCTCGGAGGCCTTACCCGTGATTTTTGAAGAATTGTTGAAAATTAACTTGAAGATTTTGATAAGATACGAATGCTTTTTGATGTTGGTGCAAATGATTAACAGGATGCACATACCTCATTTTGCAAATGTAAATGTTTTGAATTGATGCAAATGTTTCTTGATGCAGATGCTTCGTGGTGTATATGCAAATGGCTTAGATTGATGCAAATGCTTATTGATGCAGATGCAGCTGTTGAATAAGATGTAGATGCTTCTAAATGATGCAAATGCAAATGATCCTCAAATAACGCAATTACTTCTCAGAAGGATGCAAAGGTCAATAATGTGCAAATGCTTCTTTATGATGCAAATGCAAAAATTGGTGTTAACGTAACTACTTCATGGAATGATGCAGATGCAAAGATTGGCATTATGCAAATGCTTCTAAATGATGCAAATGCAAGGATTTGACTACGTGCAGAATACTTCTACATGATGCAAATGCAAAGATCGATAATGATGCAAACGCTTCATGAAAAGATGCAAATGCCCCTGATCATTTTTCTAGACTTTTTCTTAGCCTTTCCAATTCATTTTTCCTCTTCAAATCAGAGTATATCTTCAATTCATTATTCAATCTTTGGCTATTCTCTTTGCCCCAACAGTTTTTGAACTCTTATTGACAGAAGCCTACTTGCCGAGTTCTATTTCTTCTTCTCATATTTGGAAATCAAGATAAACCTTAGTAGTTCCACACCTTTGGGTTAGAAAAACCCTTATCTCATGTCAACATCAAAAATGGGTATTTTTAAAAAAATATCTTTATTTATTTCTCATTTTGAAAACTTTTGAACAAAAAAAATCAACCCCACAGTGTGTGATGTACAAATCTTTTGAAGACTGATGATCATTGTTAAAAACTTCTCTAAGTGTCATTCTGGGTTCAATTTGAATTGGCAATGCTTGGTATAACAAGATTTTGGTTGATCAAAGAAAATTTCATAACAAAAATGTATGTCCTTTCTAGGCTCACAAATGGAACAGGTTTTATAAATCATGAATTCATTGAGAATCGAACAAATTCAACAATCTTTTAGTTTTCATATAAAGGCATTTTGATAAGCGTCAAGATTGGCTGGGATGTTAAAATTGGAAAGTTTAATCTTTGAGGGAAAATGTTTCAATTTTTGAAGTTAATCCTCCGAATAGAGCTGACAATTTAGGAGGTTCATGAATTCCTAAATGTTTCTCGATGACCACTTCTTCAAGATGACCTTCTCTTTTGTGGTATCGGCACTAACGTAAATGGCATCAAAAATTGCATTTTACTCTAGACCGCCCATTTTTGGGTTTTCGCCCTAGAGTCCCATTCTTTCCATTTTTTCTTTTCTTTTTTTTCATTGTTTTACCATGCACTTGAGAATTCTAAATTCTTCCTTAGTGAAATGAGAATTCAATGAGATGGGATAAAATCTGAGGAAAAACCCTTCAAGTTGACTATTCATGCTTGATCAAAATGAGCTTTTAAAGCACGTAACGTAGGCCATGGCTTGGGGTTCAGAAAGAAAGGATAAATAGGCCCAAAATTTGCGTTTGAGGGTAATCAGATCAAGGATCATTTCTTGAGGAGGATTTCCTTTGAAGTATTTGTCCCTTTTGGACTTTTCTCTCCTTTTTCCTTTTGCTCTTTTTCTTCTTTGCTTTTGGCTTTCATTTGCCATACTTTTTTACACACTTTTTCTTCTTGGCTTCCATTTCGCCATCTTTTTCTTTTGATAGAGTAAGCCCATATTCATTCGGGGCTCCATTTACTTTATATCTCTCTTTGAGCCAGGACTCATGATCTTTAAAAAGATCTTTCCTCGCATTTGCCCCCCAGTGTAGAGGGTGATCCTTTTTTTTTTTTTTTTGCAAAAGGGATATGTAAGATGGCCATTCATCATATCAAGCACAAATATTCTCATTGAAAAGCAATCCCCAGGGGAAATAGATAATCAAAATTTCATTTTGCACTTTGGAATCATCCGAATTCTCATATGCATGATATCACAATTTTTCTTCTTTTTTGCTATTTTTTTCTTCGCATGCCCCAATGATTCAAGCGTTAGTCCATCCTTTTTCACCATGTATCCATCATTTCCACATATGATGCCCCAATTTGATTAACCATGAGAATTTGTATCAACGAGGAACATAGCAAGTCTAGGTCTATTTTGAAAAGGCTGTGTTTCAAATCTGAGTTCTTTGAAGAGACAAAGAAAATATGACCTAAAAATGGGTTTTCTTTGGGCATGGGATAATCTAGTTTAATCATTGTGCCCCAGGGTGTCAATCATGAAGTGATGTTTGGGCAATTAGTGTTTTGTGGTTGTTGAAAATGACATGAATGGTTTTGGCACAACCTTGACATACACCAAATTACCATGATCTAAATTCTTGAAAGAAAGTCTCATTTGTTTGAATTTCAAGGAGTTCGAATTTTTTTTTGAAAAGTTCGTTCCTTTGTTCATAGCCTAGACTAGGATCTACATTTTTACTTATTCTATGATGACAATGGTTTTATGAAGTTCAATCATTAATATTCCTTGAAGCATTAGGGCTTTCAAGTGTTCTCGATTTAAGGGGTTTAGGCCTAGGAAAGCCTAAAAGAGAGGGGAGAAGGTATTGGGTCATTTGTAACAATGATCATCAATATTCTCGAGATTATCCATTATTAAAACTTCCTTAATGCTTGTTTTTGCAAATTCAAATTATTGTTAAAACACAACAAACACAAAGCATTTAAAATTCAAAATTCATTTAATTCATATGAATGTCGACATGAGACAAGTGCTTTCATCATAAGGTCTGAAACTACATGCATCAAAATGCTCATATTGACATTCTTCAAAGGTAGTAATTCTCCCCCTAAAACCCTGAAAGAAACTGATTTACAGTAAAGCGACCTTCTACTGATTGATAAGCTCCGGTGTCAAAATACCATCGCGGATAAGACTTTCCAATCCTTTCCCTCAGTTGTCTGCATCTTTTAGTTGAATGCCCAACTACCCCCAGGTGATAACCACACTTGCTGTCAGGGTCATAACTCCTCGCTGATGGATTCAGAGCTATTTTCAAAGGTACCGGGGTAAGGTACTAATTCTTTTTTAGTAATGGCAGCAAGTCAAGGATGGGGATTGGAATTCTTTCTTGGTTGTCCCGCGGTCCTTTTCTGGAAGTAGGCCTTGTTGCAAGGACTTGTATAGGATTAGGTGTTTGGGTTGGTAGGTAAGGATAAAGGCTTGGAGATACCTCAGTAGGGTAACATGATTGGTATGAGGGAAATTGGGAATATGGGACGAAATCTCCCATAGCTTGGACATCTTCCTCTTTATTTCTAGGTGCCTTATTTCTCTCTACATTGGATGTTCCTTCTCCTTCAAGTTTTCTATTCTTGATAGCATTCTCAACCATCTCCCCTGAAATTACTATCTCTGCAAAATTCTTCGAGGCATTGCTGACAAGTCTATCATAGTACGGGGCCTGCAATGTATTCACAGAAAGGACGGTGATTTCCTTTTGTGTCAAAGGTGGTTGTACTTGGGTAGACATGTTCCTCCACCTCTGAGCATACTCTTTGAAGCTCTTAATAGCTCTTTTCTCCATATTTTTCAAAGTGAGACGATCAGGGGTCCTGTCGGTCATATGCTTGTACTGGTTTAGAAAAGCCCTAGCCAAATCATTCCAAGAGTGAATCTGATCCTTGCTCAACTAACTATACCACCTAATTGCGGACCCGCTGAGGCTATCCTGAAAGTAGTGGATCAGAAGCTTATCATTATCTATATGACTTGTCATCTTTTGGCAGAACATAGTGATGTGGGCTGACGGATCAGTCGTCCTGTCATATTTAACAAAGTCAGGGACCTTGAATTTAGGAGGAATGACTAAATTGAGGACCAAACATCGTTCTTTCGCCTCCACACTCTTGAATACGTCTGTATTTTCTACTGCCTGAAGACTTTCATCTAGCAACTGATATTTCCCTTGGGAATCTGCCAACTCTACCTCATTAACCATTTTCAACTTTGCCTGTTCAGCTGGATCATTTGAATTTAAGACATTGACGGGGTTAACTGTGTTCTAGGCATCCATCATTACGACCTCATTCCGACTCTTTCGTGCCTCTAACCCTTCTCTGGTGGCCAAGTTTTCAGCGTGTCCCTTGATTACTGTGGACATTAGCTCCATCAATTTAGTCATCTGATCTTTAGATTCTGCTTGAGACTTTGCCAGCTGATCTCTCAATTCTTCCTGTACCCTTTCCATTTTTTCCATCCATTCGGGCAACTTGTTCATTCTCCATAGCACTAGCCTGTATTAAAAGGGTACTCAGTAGTTCTTATACCTCTGATTTGAAATGGAAATTCTTTCAAAGACTCTTAAAGCCAAGCCAACTTCTGTTTTATTCCCCCAAAATGCGTGTCATGATGAAGGAGACATGAATGCAATTTGATGCACGTGAAGCCTAAACAATATGATGTATGGACATGTACAGTGGAAACATGCTGACCATATATGTAATAAATGCAATCACGATGCCAACATGTTTCAAGAAAATAATAAACAAATTAACGCATGGATATATGCAATGAATGATCATGTACATTTTAGCATATTTCCCAATGAATGATCGTATACACTATGAATGCAACACAATGTCAAATATGATGCATGTAAACAATGAATGATTGACACAAAGTACATATAAAGAAAATCATGCTGACCATGTGTCTCATGAATGCGACCTAATGCTAACATGATGTATGTAATAAGCAAATTAGTGAATGAACATATACAGAAAAATCATGCTGACTATGTTTGTCATGAATACCACCTGATGCTACCAAGATGCATGTATGAAAGTATGGTACGACAAATGATTGATCAGATACAAAATGCAAAGAGGAAGATATCAATAGAGGAAATAAGAATCGGAGGAACTTAATCATCAACATCTCATAAATTTGAAGCATAGTCAATTCATTCCCATATCAACATTCACAATGGTATAAACCATGTTTTACAAAATTTGGTCAGTGGTTAAAACTATCTTTACAAGCACTTTATTCTTCCTAGCATCCTAAGGCTATAAGAGCCGGCTACTAAAAAAGTGAAATCCTACTACATCATATCAGATCGAAGTCTTTCTACATCATTGCTATAAATCTCCCAATCCTAATTACGCCTTCCCGGCCCTCTATCAATCAGTGTTGTTGGATCGATCCACTTGATCTCTATAAGAGATTGCACTTTCTTTTTGAAGGCTATACAGTCTTCAATGCTATGGCCAGCAATTCCACAGTGATAATCACATCTTGCATTTGGATTATATCACTTTGGATATGGTGGTAATAAGGGTTTCAACGGGACACAAGCAACCATGTGATTTTGGATCAATATAGGGAGAAGCTCCTGGTAGCTGATTGGAATGGGATCATACTGCTCTTGAGTCTTGTTTTTGAGTTGTTTCTTAGTCACACATGGCCTAGGAGTTGGGGTACTTGGTGGTGGCACTAAGGTTCGAACCGAAGTGTCTACATGGAGAGGTGACGGAACAGCATGGTAAGGGTATGGATTTGGACACAGGACCGTTGGAGGTTGTATATAGTTCAAGGTTCCTATCCCGGATGCTTGATGAGGTGATTGATGAGGGAAATAGTATGAACTGGCAGCTGGTGGTGATGGAGTAGGATTCAGGTATCCCGTAGTGGTCATCCCAATGGACGATTGGACCATAGTAGGGTGGGGATACTGGTTTGGACCTAGAACAGTTTGCAGGTATGTACAGGATCCGAGGTTTCTATCTTTGGTATCAAGCTCTCGGGTTCAATCATTTTCACGATTTTGTCCATAATTTCATCAGGATTGCAACCTTTGTGGCATTGACAAGCGTAGGGTCCAGCAAGGATTGTATGTTCTGGACCTAATGGTTTTTGTTGACCTGAAGGCGATACAGAGCCCTGAGAAAGTTCCCCTTTACTCTTACCCATATCCTCAAACATTTTCAGCAATTTGGCGAGTTGTTCTTTCACTTCCCGAATTTCATTTCCAAATTCCTCTTGATTTCGTTCCAGAGCACCCAATCGTTCCTCCGATTCTTTCCTCATATCTTGAACCCCTTTCATGCAAATGAAAATGTCATGAGATTAAGAATACAATTATGAATGTACATGCTCTATTCCTATGTGCATGAATATACTGATGATTAATGCATGAACATATACAGAGAAATTATGATGACTATGTATGCTATGGATGCAATCTAATGCCAACATGATGCATTTAAAAAATGAATAAATTGATGCACAGGTATATACAAATAATGACTATGCATGTCATAGACGTATTTTACAATGAATGACGATGCATGCTATGGCTGTAACATGATGTCAAAATGATATATTCAAAGAATAAATGAATTAACACAAAGGTAGGTACAAAGAATGACCATGTATATCACAAATGTATTCTACAATGAGTAACCATGCATGTTAGGACTGTAACATGATGTCAAAATGATACAAATAAATTAACCAATGATTACACGAAATTGGTGGGACCTAAATTTTGATTATTCAAAAATCTCATTATGCAATATTTGCCTCCAAATTTGATCTATGATTTTTTTTTTTGAAACATGTTTGCTCTATGAAAAACCAAACATATTATTTTCAAAAGAAATTCGGGGTAGTGGATCCTACTATGGTACAATATGCAAATGTTCATGTAACACTACCGGTTTATAGAAACCATCAAATAAAATTATTACCACTATCCATTTATTGCAAAAAAAAAAAGTGAGATCAATAATACAACCATAAATGTACATGCTATATTCACACATGCATGAAATGTGCAAAATGCAAAAATGTTTGAAAAAGAATGTTTATATTTTCAATTTTAAAAAGTTTATGAACATTTGCCCCAATAGTATCGACTCACTTAGGCATCACGATGCCTTTGGGACAGGGTATTAAATTTATTACGAGCGATATACGTACATAGTTGCCCTATCTACAACACTTCTTCAGAGTGTAAAATAGGTAATAAAAGGTTTTAAAAATGTCCCTCCATGTGTTCCTATCTTTGGTAATCTAATCGAAAATTCAGCATGGCTTCGCCTAGGTTCACTATATGAGGATGAATTGGTTCTAAAGGCCCCGAATTGCTCCTCACTGTCGCCGGTGAAGGCTAGTAAGGCACCCCGAAAAAAACGGGTTCAATTCGTTAGAGTCTATTTCCCTAGCCCATGCGGATTGTTAATCACGAATGCTTAGTTACCTTGCTCCCAGTTAAAAGGACGAAACCCCGGTATAGGGCTCATGATATGCAAATGCACGTGTGGTGTGTGTGGAGGAACAACAAAGCTTTCACCACCTATTCTACAAACCTTATTCTAAATGCTCTAGCAATTTATTAAAAGAATATTCAAGAAAAGTGTAATGCATTAACCAACAAGTAATTATAATATACAACCTTAAATAACTAGAAAACAGTAATAAAATGCAGGAACATGAGTATGGACATATTTAAAAATATTTTATTATTTTCAAAATTCTCCTTATTAAAAAAATATGGGAATTAAAATTAAATACCAATTGTCGATACGTGATCCCGATCGCGGGGACCCGTTCGAGTGAGGGGTAAACAGAAGCAGAGGAAAAGACGACTTAGTTCCACTCAAAATTGAAATAAAATAAACGATCGAGGGTATGAAAATGGCCTCGTAAAAAGACATGGAGTCGCCACCAATCTTTTTTAGCTAGGTGTGATCGCCACCTATTAAAACCGATTTTATAAAACATTTTAAAATTAATTAAAACATTTTTAAAACCAATTTCAAGTCTGCGTTATAAACCAGAGAAATCAAAGAAGCGAGTTCGGGAATCGGCTACGTGCGGGGAAGGATTAGCACCCCCACAACGCCCATATAAATCAGTACCTTATTAATCGTGTGTTATCTCAAGTCTCGGTAAAAAGTTGGTTTTTAATTTAGTATTTCAAGTTAATTCCCAATTTTAAGAAAAATAATTCCATTTTTAATTGAAAATGATCCGAAATTTATTAATTCAAATTTTTCCTACATTCCCCGACAAAATCAGCAAAATATAGAAATTTTTATCCATTTGGAAAACTTTCCGAATCATTCTCGTTTTCTGAAAGAAAGATATTTTTTTATTAATGATAATTGATGATATTCCCTCCAGTAAACCCGGTAGAGAACTCATGAATTATTTTAACTCGGGAATAACTTTACTTTTATTGAAAATCATTATCTTTTTCAAAACATTTAAAAATATGAACATGAATATGTATGACATAAATAAAGTGACATGGCAAAGTCTAGATAATATAATGAAACCTAAATGATATGACATAATTTAAATGGCATAGTATATCCTAGGTGAAACGAAAAATCCTAAATGTCATGGTATATTCTAAATGAGATAAAATGATTTAAATGAGATGGCAATTCTAAATGATATGGCATATTTTAAATGACATGGCATATTCTAAATAATTAAACCTAGATGATATGGAATATGATGAAATGTCATGAAACATAAGATAATGCTATCATAAAATATGCATGAAAATAAAATAAAAATGCATGAGCATAGTATATGCTAAATAATGTGACAAAAATAAATGACTAAATAAAAAAATATGGGATATCATGAAACATTCAAAATCATATGGCAAACAATATAAGATCATAAAATGTGAATCAAAATTATAATAATACCATGGAAAATATCATAGCAAAAATCACACATTTAAATAAAATGCATGAACATGGAAAATACAATGCATGAAAATATATTTTTTCCACTAAATATAGAAATCCGTATATCTAAAAAGATATCCGGCTACCTTAGGAAAATATGTCAAATTAGATTTTTCAAAAAAACAAAACTTTGTGATTGTTTGAAAACAATTTTTTGGAAAAACTTGAATAAAAATTAAAACCCTTACCAAACCCTTTTGAAATGGCTCTAATTTCCTAAGTTTAAAATCTCGGACTTGACCGCCCTTATCCCAAGATTTATAAAATCATTTTTAAAGTTTAAAAAGGCTTAGAAACTACCCTAAGATAGTATCTAAAGCTTCTAACCACCCCCCTCTAAATGCCTTAGCCAAATTCAACCATTATTCCTCTTTTAATTTCAAATCTGCCTCTACTGTCCGGTTTTGCCACAAGATTTTTTAGCCTATTTTTAAAAATTCAAAAAAATCTAAAACCAATACTCGAGACTCAGAACATGTAAAAATACACGATAAAAAATTTGCTTGATTTTTTGATTAAAGATGATTGCCCAGAAAAATCAGAGATGTTTGAGTACTGGGTGAAAAAAATTGTTTTGTCAAAACACATTTTTTGCCTTTGATAAATTCATTCAAAAATCAAAGTAAAAATTGTTGGAGATCATTCTAAATACCTAAGGATAGTAGCTAAACATTTAAAAACCTTGGACAAAAATTGGCTAAGTAAAAAATCACAATGGTAGAATAATCAATTTGACAATTCCTTAATTTTCCACAAGTATATGCTCAAGAGAGCAAGACTTTGAGCCATTAATTGGCCTAAGTCACAAATCAAGGGGCAATGACATGGAATGCATGAACATACAACAAATGAAATGTATGAAATACATGGTCTAAAGGTATAAATAGTAAAGGAAATGCATGACAATTCAAGACAACCTAAATGTCTAGCATGAGTTTGCATGGCAATAAATGCTATCCTAACAATATGCATGCAATGCTTGATAATGCAAATATGACTTGGACCTAATATGTTATGAATATGCATGAAAATGCTAATGTAACCTAAGACCTAAATAGCATAGTAATGCATGATAATACCAATGTGATTTAAGACCCAATATGCATGGCAACACCAATATGGCCTAGACCTAAATGTAATGAACATGCATAGCAATACTATGAACATACAATGACCAATGAAACTAATGTCAATGCTGGAACAAACAGCAACTAATACATAATTTCAAGATATGATAATGCAAAGCATGTTATCTAAACAAAATGCAAATGCATGACGTGGCAAGGGATGCATGAAGAGGCCGAATGTAGCTACATGATGCTCTAGTGCAATCCTATCTAGTAAATAACACAAGTGCATGACAAATCATATTAAGATGCATAATGTCATGACATTTTCATAAGCATATGACATACTAAAATCAAAATGCACAAGCTCATGGCATGGAGATGCAAACAAGTTAAGAAGCAAAAGGAAAAAGCACATGCAAGGCATACAAAAATGCAGTTGCTGAATGGTCATGGAAAAAAATAAAGGCATTTTATCATAGCATTTTCATAAGCACATGGCATACTAAAAGCAAAATGTACAAGTTCATGGCATGAAGATGCAAACAAGTTAAGAAGCAAACGGAAAATGCACATGCAAGGCATACAAAAATGGAGTTGCTGAATGGTCATGGAACAAAATAAAGAAAATGCAAACATGTTTATAATATAAGACATGATACATGAAAAAAAATGCACAACATGAGTATACGAACACAATGGCCGAATATGCAAGGGAAAGTCATTAAGCATGGAATAGAAATATATAAGTAAATATAGCATAGAAAATAATGTAAAGAACATAAAAAAATTTAACATAGACATGCAAAACAAATAACAAGCAAAACTAGTAAATAAAACGAGGAAAGTTAAGCTCCATGGTTGGTATCAAATGGGCATAGCCTCTCACCTAACCATAATCACTTGGTCTTGCTAAGATCATGAAGCCTTTCCATCTTAATAAAACAGAAAATAAACCATGCAAAACAGCAAAATTAAGGTGAGCTTCATGGTAGGTAAAAATGGGCATAGCCTCTCTCCTAACCATGGTCACTTGGTCTAGCCAAGATCATGTATCCATTTCAACCTTTTTGCTTCATCTTTTGTAAAAAATCAGAACCTTAGAATACTCTAAAAAACCTTCTAAAAATCATTTTTCACAACAACATGCAAGGAAGAAAAAAAAAAGAAAACCAAGGCAAGTAAACATGACATATTCGACCATAGCATGAAATCATGTAAAAAAATTGTTTTCCACCATTTTAATGAAGAAGAAGAAGAGATGAAAACATAAGTAAACATTAAAAAACTTTATTTCTATGAAAAATGTAGTAGGAAAATAAGATAGAAAATCAAGAAAACACCATGGAGAACAAGAAGAAAGCTATGCTAGAACTTGGTAGAGATGACTACCTTCAAGCTCTCTATTGAAAACCTTTTTTTTTTCTTTCAAAACCTTTTTCTTTGCTAAACTAGCTACTATTTCCAGCCAAAAAACATATGAAAAAATAAACCAACCCCCCTCTTTAGCCTTGGCCGGAATTGCACTTTTTTCTCCTCCAATCTTGGCCTTTAGATTAAGATATTTTAATGACAACATAAAAATTTCATCTTGCTAATTGATAGCAGCCCTTAAGATGTATACTCAGCCCTTGTAGTAACCTTAGCCCTTAGATGCAAAAGAGGACCAATCCTATGCACTCCCTTGCTTGCCCCCTTGAGTGCCTACCCTTGGATGAGTTGTGCTCTTCCATTCTTGGTCATTGGATGAGGAAAACATAAAAATGACATCTTGTAGATTAAATCCAGCCCTCAACATGTGTACTCAGCCCTTGTAGATGGCCTAAGCCATTGGATGAAAAGAGATAATCCCATGCACTCCCTTGTTTAACCGATTGGATGCTCACCCTTGGATGAATTGTGCTCATCTTTTTTCTTATTCTCCTCTATGTTGGCTGACCAAGGGAAGAAAAATCCCAGCAATTTCTTCTTCTTTCATATTTCCTCAATTACAAATTTGCCCTTTTTGGTTTCTTTGGTGAAATAACCTTTTTGCCCCCCGAACCTAAATAAATAGCAAAGGACTCCAAATTCAAATTTTCTTTTTTCAATACTTCTGAAATAATAAAAAATTGAATTCTGGAAGTTTTCAAAATTTTTCGAGTCCATTTGCTATTTATTTCGGGTTTATTTTCGAAATTGCCCTTTTTATGCACCCGAACTTTACCATTTTTTAAACGAGCTCCGAATCCAAATTTTTCTGCACCAATCTTTTCCAAATAATTTAAAAATGTGATCTGGAAGTTTTCATAAATTTTTAAGATCATTTTCTATTTTTTTCGAGATTTATCTGCTTGAATTACTGTATAGGGGACTCGGGTTTTGGCCATTTTGCAAACGAACTCTGGATAAAGATTTTCTTTCGCCAATATCTTTCAAATAATTTAAAAATGAGATTTGAAAATTTTCAAAATTTTTGGAGTTCATGTGCTATTTTTTCGGGATTTATCCTGTTGAATTTCTACTTAGTGGGCCCGGTATTTGTCCATTTTGCAAACAAACTTGGAATCAAGATTTTATTTCTCCAATCTCTTCGAAATGATTTAAGAATGAGATTTGCAAATTTTCAGAATTTTTGGAGTTCATTTGCTATTTTTCCCATATTTTCCAATTTTGCCCTTTTGCCTCCAAAACCCGGTTTTGCTCAAAACAAGTCCGATTTTTAGATTTTCTTCAAAATTAGCCTTGGGATATCCTTTTTTAATCATTTCTCATCAATTAGGGGCCTTAGTCCTACCGAATCGGGCCAATTCTGTAATTCCTCCAAATTTCACTAAAATCCACAAAAAAAACCCTAATTCTCGGTTTTCTTCTGAATTGACTTTTCTATCAGTTTTTCTTCCAAGTGGCTTCTCCATTACCCGTAGTCGGTGCTTATCTTTCATTTGAGACCTTCAATTCTGACCAGTTTGATTGTTTAAGCATTTTCCCCCAAATTTCTCGAATTAGGGTTTCCTTTCTACTGAATCTCATAACCCAACTTTCGAACTCCATATCTTTCAATGTAGACCTCGGATTATCAAAATTATTTCACCATTTTTCAATCGAACCTCAAATCTTGATTTTGAAAGTGGGTTGACTTTTTTTAGTCGTTGACTTTTTGGGGTTGACTTTTTTATAGTTGACTTTTTTGAGTTTGACTTTTTCTATCTGCTTTCTTAGACTAAGCCTCGGAGTACCACCTGCAGGATGAGAAAAGCCTTTTAGCATTCTGAAACATCAATTTAGGAAGAAAATGTACCTGATTTAGGGGTCCGGACAAAATTAGGTGTCAACAGCTACCCCTCTTTGGCTATTGCTGAGAATCAGGAATCGCAAAGATAAACAAACACTAATTTTGTACGGTTAGTGAAATCACATGTGAAGGAAAGTGAAAGGGGTTTTCAATCATCATCATTCATCATTTCATTTTTTTTTTAAAAAGCTGTAAATTGAAAATTTTGTCCTTAAATTGAATTCCCTGACTAATCAAGGCTCGACCCATTTTAAGAAAACGAGTTCGATTTCAAAAGAAAAAATTATGCCGGAATGTCTTAGAAATGATGCCCGAAGGTCTTAAAAATGGTGCCCGGAGGTCTTAAAAATGGTGCCCGAATGTTTTAAAAATGGTGCCCGAAGGTCTTAAAAATGGTGCCTGAAGGTCTTTAAAATGATACCCGAAGGTCTTAAAAATGGTGCCCGAAGGTCTTAAAAATGGTGCCCGGTGGCCTTACCCATGATGAAAAATTATGCCCGAAGGTCTTAAAATTTGTGCCCGAAGGTCCTTAAAAATGGTGCCCGAAGGCCTTACTCGTGATTTGAAAAATTATGCCCGAAGGTCTTAAAAATGGTGCCTGAAGGTCTTACCCATGATTAAAATACCTTGACGACAATCTCAAGGCTCGACTCATTTGATAAACAGAATGAATTCGATTTAAAACAAAAGGAAATACCTCGACGGTGGTCTAAAGGCTCGATTCATTTGATAAAACAGAATGAATTCGATTTAAAACAAAAGGAAATACCTCGACGGTGGTCTCAAGGCTCGACTCATTTGAGAAGCAGAATGAGTTTGATTTGGGAAGCCAAAGTTTTCTTGATTCCTGCAATGTTAGCTAAATGCAATGATGAGAATGACATGCTTTGCAAATGCTTGTATGTTTCCTGAGGATGAATGCAATCAAATGATTGTGTTATGATTTCTAATCCATGGTTTCTTTGAGGTTCACAGATTATCCGACTTTATGATGGAGTCTTCAATTGTTCACTGATGCCCTACTTAAAGAACCCTTTACTCAAGATAATTTGTCAAACAGTCCTAGTTTCTGACTTTGCTGAAATTCACAAATTTCTGGCTTCATGGCGGAGTCTCTAACACATTCACTATTTTCCTTTTCTTGGTGAATTTTCCATCAGGATTAGTGGTTTCCAAACTTTTTCTAAGATTTAGATCTATTTCTTAGTAATACTTTTAAACTCCCTTTTATTAAAAAATTTATGTTTACTAATCATCATTCAATTTAATAACAAACAATATGCAATCTCAAAAATGTATGAAAGAAAATATGAAACAAGAAATTGTCATAAAAGAATAACAAGAATTTATTGCAACAAAATGTTTTGAGATGATAAAAGTGGATATCAAGGATATAAGAAACAAATGTAAAGTTATAGGTTGTTGATGCCCCTGATGCGGAATATCTTGGACCCCTCATTTTTCAAATCATCTGAAATTTCTCTTGAACGATCAATTTACTTGGGTAATCCCTCGGCTTCCATAGTTACGTCAGACTGAGCTGTTCCCCTTTCCTTTGATTTTCAAATGCTTTCTCCCCCTTTACATGAAGCATTGATTCAAAGCTTAATCAGTACTTGAGCCGCCCTTTGCGGGTTTTCAACTCAAGTGTTCCCCATTCGGTATTAAGTCGCCCTTTGCTGGTTTTCGGCTTAAACCTCTCCCTTTTTTTTTACCATGCATCGAGAATTCTAAATGCTTCCAAGGTAAAAATGTCAATTCAAAAGATGGGATGAATTCTGAGAAAAAACCTTTCAAATTAAATACCCATGCTTGATCAAAATGGACTTTTAAAGTACGTAATGTAGGTCAAGGTTCGGGTTTAGAAGAAAAGGATAAAATAGGCCCAAAATATGTTTAAGGGTAATTGGATCAAGGATCATTTCCTGAGGAGAATTCATTCTTGAGACATTTGTACCCTTTTTGGACTTGTTTTTTTTTTTTTGCTGGCTTTCATTTGCCATTCTTTGATTTCACATTTTCCAATGGCTCTCTTTTTTGCCACGATTTTGATTATTTTTTCTCGTATTTGCCCTCCAGTGTAGAGGATGATCCTTGATCAGGGTTCAACGAAAGAAATAATTCCTAAGGCTCAAAGGGGTGACTAGGGATAATTTCTTCCTAGTGAATGGAATATGAAAGATGGCCATTCATCACAACAAGCATGGATATTCTCTTTGAAAAACAATTCTCAAGGGAGATAGATATATAGAATTTCCATTTCTACATTTGGAATCATTCGAATTCCCATGTGTATAGCATCACACTATTTATTATCTTAGAAACAATTGATAAGCAGTTTCTCATTATCATCGTGCCCCGTCATCCTTCTACAGTACATGGTCAGATTTGCTGATGGGTTGGTAGTCCCATTATATTTCTCAAAGTCTGGTACTTTGAATTTTGGGGGAATTACTAAATCGTGTACTAAGCTCATCTCTTTGGCATCTAGACTACCAAATAACTCTGCCCCTTCAATGGCCCTCAGCCTCTCCTCCAGCAGTTGATATTTTTTTTGTGATTCTGCCATTTCGACCCTCTTCAGCTCAATCATCTTTTCTTTTTCCTTTTCAGCTAGTTCCTCAAAGTCTGGAACGTTAACATCATTTGGGTCAGCTCCCACATTACCCTTTCTGGGAACTTAGTTCTTTATCTCTGTAGCTGGCTGGATATAAACATAGGAGGCTGCCCCAATTGGCACCTCTTGGCCCTTTTGCTATATGTTTTCAGGTTGATCCTCTTCAACTACCACCATTTTCCCGGTGATCGAATTCTCTCCCGGCTCTTTTTGTTTCATCATGGCACTCATCATTTCCATGAGTTTAGTCATCTATTCTCGAGACTCCTCCTGAGATTTAGCTAACTGTTCCTGCAGTTCCCTTTGAGTTCTTTCCATTGTTTCAATTCTAGCAAGCTGATCGTTTTCCATAGCTTTGGTTTGTGATCGAGTATTGTAAGGGTGTCGAAAATCCATTTCTTTTTGAGTGCGACCAATTATACCTTTAGTTTTTGAAAACCATGAATTAGAAATTATTGACACATCTTTTTTTATGTTTTATAAAAAATGAATGAATGAATGACTAAATGTGAATGAATGAATCAAATAAAATGAATAATTACATGACTATGTATATGAATAAGAAAAAATAAATGAATGAACAAGTGAAATGAACAATTAAGTGTTTAAGTGTATGAATATGAATGAATGAACAAGTAAACGGAATAAATAACTGGTTAGGCGTATGAATATAAATGAATGAACAAGTAAAGGGAATAAATAAATGGTTAAGTATATGAACATAAACGAATTTCAAAAAATGGATGATTATAAATATGAGTATGTAAAAATGAACAAATAAAATATATAAAATATGAATGCATTTGAATGTATTGGCCCCGGGATAATTTCAACTGAACGGTCTTTCATTGATTTCCTGGAACTAAATACATCACAGATAGAATAAAAGGATCACTGCCTAAGATAAGTCCGTAATTCGCCTTTCAAAGTGCTATTACAAAATTAGTCCTATAGTGACTTCCTCGGACTTGGACTTTCTTTCATAGTCTTCTTTTGATTGCCCTGCTTTTCAATCTGACCCCTACTTGTTCACGGCCCCTTGACGCGTCAGCAGAAGTATCACCGTGTAAGCTTTCCTTAGCTTCCTTCTCCAGTTGATTGGCTCGGGCTTCCTCATGCTTCGCTCTCTCTTTCCAGTAGTTATTCTCCTTCTTGAGGTTTTTGACTTCATGCTCCCATTCCACGAAAGTCTTGAGGGTCCCCTCAAATCTGAGCTCAAAGCGGTACCTCTTGTTCTCCATATGTAATTCCCGAAGATCACCCTTAGCAGTGTCCCTTTCTCTCTTGATCTTTTCCATTTCTATTTCTCGAGCTGGTTCCCTATTTTTCATGCCCTCAAGCTCTTCTTGTAGTCGGGCAATCTCCTTGCTCATTTGGGCCTTTTCTTTTTCAAATTCCGCCCTTGCGATTTCTAACTCTGATGGTATTTCCCTTGGTGGTGGATTCATGAACTGGACCTCTTCCCCATCTGATGTCAGTAGCCTATCATTAACCCTTAATTCCCTCCATACTAGGTAATCAGGTGTGACGATGTCGGCATATCTGGCCACTTTTATCCGGTGAGTTTTCTTCCATGCTTCAATTACTGCCCACACCTTTCTAGAATATCCGTCCTCTCCATACGTGAACTCTGATGATACTAGCTTATGAGTCACGGGTGTGAATTGCCGAGACTCAACCTGTCTTTGCACCAACAAAGGCGCATAACTCACAGACCCCCAAATTCTGAGTAGTGGAACTCCCGTGTTGTCCCCATATTTGTACATAATCGGCATAGGAACCATCCATGGAGCTCTCCAAGTTACTATCTCCCCTTTTAGATCTCGGAACATGTTGACCCATTTCTCTTCATCCCCGTCTTCAGGCCAGTCATTTTGAAGGAATTCCCTAATCGAAACTAAAGACTTCATGTAAGATTTGAAGGAAACCTTTTCTATTCCAAAAGTGACTTTGAATCCAAATATAGAGGAGTTTTACACACCCCTTGATTCTCCCTTGTCCTGCCCTTTTACAAAAATTCAAAGATCGGATAGTTTCAGCTAGGATGGCCGGAGATGGGTTGATCTTCTGTTCTAACTTTGCAAAGAAATCAAACACGGCTATATCCACATGACCCAATATCTTCGGGAATATGATTAATCCGTAGATGGCTAGAGCGAAGATGTCCCTGGCTTTTTCTTTGTCGAAATAACCCAATATCAACTGTTGGAGAGTTTCCCACGGAATGCATCCATTTTTCTGCTTTGTATCCACATGACTCTCAACCCATGTTGTATCCATTCCTGTGATCCTAGCCACTTTCCTCTTAAAACCTGAAGGTTTCACTTCCTTCAAATATACCCGATCATGATTAGGACATTCAATACATAACAGTGCTGAATATTTTTCAATCTGTGGGGTCATATCCTCCTTGTTAAAAGTAAAACATCTATAAGCAGGATTCCAAAACTATACCATAGCTTGAATCAACCCACTATTGACCCGAATCGGAATTAAGAGTGCTATATCTCCATATTTTTGAGTGAAGGCTTCTTTCTCTGATACATTCCACTAATTCCAAATATCGGCTAACCCTCGAAGATTATTCTATCTAGAATCCACTTTGATCCTTTCTAGCAATACTGACACATAACCTTTCTTCAGGCAATCACCATCTTCCCTCTGATCTTTTTCTGATCGTGCCCTGACTACTGCATGATCTTTTATCACTGAAATAACCTGACACTCCATGAAAATCCTTTAGGATGATGACTATCCCGAGGCCAATAAACTCCAAGTGTATGATGATGTCTATAATGCATGTCAAAGAAAAGAAAACAGAAAGAAATAGATTAGTAAAGAAATGAATTCACAAATATAACATAATTAACAACATGCTTTAAAAAAATGTCCCGAAACTTTTAACAGAGCTTCGGCATTACGATGCCTTTGGGACAAAATAATAAACTTATTACGAGCGATATGATGTTCGTTCATCATCACCCAATTTTTAAAATCTAACATATAGGAAGTTGGTAAAAGGTTGGAAATGTTCCTCCATGTGTTCTTAAACTTTGAGTATCTAAAATAAATCCGGCATGGCTTCGCCTAGGTTCACTATATGAAGGTGAATCGGTTCTAAAGCCCCGAATTGTTCCTCACTGTCGCCTGTGAAGGCTAGTAAGGCACCCCGATAAAAGCGGGTTCAATTCCTTAGAGTATATTTTCCTATGCCCGTACGGAGGATTATCACGAAGGCATTAGGTACTTTATACTCCAAAAGTGTTTCACTAGCCCATACGGAGGATCATCACGAAGGCGTAGTTACTTTACTCCAACTTAAAAGGACGGAACCCGGGTAGAGGATTCATGTTATGCAAATGCAAAATATAGTGTGTGCGGAGGAACAAAACAAACATGTCACCACCTATTCTACACCCCTTATTCTAAATACCCCACTAAAATCAAACATTGTAAAGCATCAGTCAAGCAAACATATAAATATACGCAACAAAATAACCAGAGAACAAATAATAATATGCATGCATATGAAGATGGAAATATTTAAAACATTTTATTATTTTCAAAATTCTCATTTGTTTTAAAAATATGGAAATTAAAATTAAATACCAATTAAATCAAAAAAACTGAGACTTAGATAACACACGATTAATTATAGGCCTGACTCTCTAAAAAATGACCCTAGTGGAGTCGCCAGGCTGTCGATACGTGATACCGATAGCGGGGACCCGTTCGAGTGAGGGGCAAACAGAAGCAGAGGAAAAGACGACTTAATTCCTCTCGAAATTGAAATAAAATAAACGATCGAGGGTATGAAAACGGTCTCGTAAAAAGACATAGAGTCGCCACCAATCTTTTTTAGCTAGGTGTGATCAGCCACCTATTAAAACCGATTTTATAAAACATTTTAAAGTTAATTAAAACATTTTTAAAACCAATTTCAAGTCTGCGTTATAAACCAGAGAAATCACAGAAGCGGGTTCGGGAGTCGGTTACGTGCGGGGAAGGATTAGACCCTCATAACGCCCGTATAAATCGGTACCTTATTAATCATGTGTTATCTCAAGTCTCAGTAAAAAATTGGTTTTTAATTTAGTATTTCAAGTTAATTCTCAATTTTAAGAAAAATAATTCCATTTTTAATAGAAATGATCTAGAATTTATTAATTCAAAATTTTCCTACATTCCCCGACAAAATGGGCAAAATATAGAAATTTTTATTCATTTGGAAAACTTTTCGAATCATTCTCGTTTTTTGAAAGAAATATATTCCTTTATTAATGATAATTGATGATATTCCCTCCAAACCCGGTAGAGAAGACATGAATTATTTTAACTCGGGAATATCTTTACTTTTATTGAAAATCATTATCTTTTTCAAAACATTTAAAAATATGAACATGAATATGTATGACATAAATAAAGTGACATGGCAAAGTCTAGATAATATAATGCAACCTAAATGATATGACATAATTTAAATGGCATAGTATATTCTAGGTGAAATGAAAAATCCTAAATATCATGGTATATTCTAAATGAGATAAAATGATTTAAATGACATGGCAATTCTAAATGATATGGCATATTTTAAATGACATGGCATATTCTAAATAATTAAACCTAGATGACATGGAATATGATGAAATGTCATGAAACATAAGATAATGCTATCATAAAATATGCATGAAAATAAAATAAAAATGCATGTGCATAGTATATGCTAAATAATGTGACAAAAATAAATGACTAAATAAAAAAATATGGGATATCATGAAACATTCAAAATCAAATAGCAAACAATATAGGATCATAAAATGTGAATTAAAACAATAATAATACCATGGAAAATATCATAGAAAAAATCACACATTTAAATAAAATGCATGAACATGGAAAATGCAATGCATGAAAATGTATTTTTTTCCTCTAAATAAAGAAATCTGTATATCTAAAAAGATATCCGGCTACCTTAGGAAAATATGTCAAATTAGATTTTTCAAAAAAACAAAACTTTGTGATTGTTTGAAAACAATTTTGAGAAAAAACTTGAATAAAAATTAAAACCCTTACCAAACCCTTTTGAAATGGCTCTAATTTCCTAAGTTTAAAATCCCAGACTTGACCGCCCTTAACCCGAGATTTATAAAATCATTTTTAAAGTTTAAAAAGGCTTAGAAACTACCCTAAGACAGTAGCTAACGCTTCTAACCAACCCCCTGTAAATGCCTTAGCCAAATTTAACCATTATTCCTCTTTTGATTTCAAATCTGCCTCTACTGTCCAGTTTTGCCACACGATTTTTTAGCCTATTTTCAAAAATTCAAAAAAAAATCTAAAAAAACTACTGTTGACTCAGAACATGTAAAACTACACACAAAAAATTGGCTTAATTTTCTGATTAAATATGACTGCCTAGAAAAATCGGAGATGTTCGAGTACTGGGTGAAAAAAACTGTTTTGTTAAAACACATTTTTTGCCTTTGATAAAGTCATTCAAAAATCAAAGTAAAAATTGTTGGAGATCATTCTCAAGACCTAAGGACAGTAGCTAAACATTTAAAAACCTTGGACAAAAATTGGCTATGTAAAAAATCACAAAGGTAGAATAATCAATTTGACAATTCCTTAATTTTGCACAAGTATGCTCAAGAGAGCATGACTTTGAGCCATTAATTGGCCTAAGTCACAAATAAAGTGGCAATGACATGGAATGCATGAACATACAACAAATGAAATGTATGAAATGCATGGTCTAAAGGTCTAAATGGTAAAGGAAATGCATGACAATTCAAGACAACCTAAATGCCTAGCATGAGTTTGCATGGCAATAAATGCTATCCTAACTCAATATGCATGCAATGCTTGATAATGCAAATATGACTTGGACCTAATATGTTATGAATATGCATGAAAATGCTAATTTAACCTAAGACCTAAATAGCATAGTAATGCATGATAATACCAATGTGATTTAAGACCCAATATGCATGGCAACACCAATATGGCCTAGACCTAAATGTAATGAACATGCATAGCAATACTATGAACATACAATGACCAATGAAACTAATGTCAATGCTGGAACAAACAGCAACTAATACACAATTTCAAGATATGATAATGCAAAGCATGTTATCTAAACAAAATGCAAATGCATGACAAAGCAAGGGATGCATGAAGAGGCTGAATGTAGCTACATGATGCTCTAATACAATCCTATCTAGTAAATGACACAAGTGCATGACAAATCATATTAAGATGTATAATGTCATGACATTTTCATAAGCATATGACATACTAAAATCAAGATGCACAAGCTCGTGGCATGGAGATGCAAACAAGTTAGGAAGCAAAAGGAAAATGCACATGCAAGGCATACAAAAATGGAGTTGCCGAATGGTCATGGAACAAAATAAAGGCATTTTATCATAGCATTTTCATAAGCACATGGCATACTAAAATAAAAATGTACAAGTTCATGGCATGGAGATGCAAACAAGTTAAAAAGCAAAAGGAAAATGGCCATGCAAGGCATACAAAAAGAGAGTTACCGAATGGTCATGGAACATAATAAATAAAATGCAAACATGTTTATAATATAAGACATGATACATGAAAAAAATGCACAACATGAGTATATGAACACAATGACCGAATATGCAAGGGAAAGTCATTAAGCATGGAATAGAAATATATAAGTAAATATAGCATAGAAAATAATGTAAAGAACATAAAAAAAATTTAACATAGACATGCAAAACAAATAAAAAGCAAAACTAGTAAATAAAACAAGGAATGTTAAGCTCCATGGTTGGTATCAAATGGGCATAGCCTCTCACCTAATCATAATCACTTGGTCTTGCATCAAATTATTTAAGAAAGAGATGAAGAAAGAACTTAAGAAGAACATAAAAAAAACACTTATTTAAAAAGAAAACTCACCAAATAATAATCAAAAATAGCAAAAACAAGAATGAAAAATCAAGAAAGTGCAAGAGTTGGTGCTAAAAGCAACCTCAAGAAGCTATATTTCAAGCTTTATCTCTTCAAACTTTCCTTTCTTTTCTAAACTTTTTCTTTTTGCTTTCAACCAAGGAGAGAAAAAACTTAGCAAAAACCAAGAGAGAAAATGAAAATTGAAGTGAAGTGAAGAAAAATGAAAATTCTGGTTCCCTTTAGTGATGGCCGAACCATGCCTCTCTCCTCCATGGATGTTGTCATTTTGATTCCAACCAATTTCCATCCATGGGCTAGTGATTCAAGGTGAAAAATCATGAAATTATCACCCTTAGATTAGTGTATCAGCTGTCCATAATTACAGCTGTTCAAGAATAATGTTGACACTCTCCCTCTTCATGCATTGGCCTATGTGGCTTAATCACAATGGCTTGATAAAAAAAAAATCTCTAACTAACTCTTAATTCTTGGCCTTTTGATTGAAAAATCAGAAGCTTCCTTCTTCCTTTGGGCCTTGGCAGGCCAGCACTCTCTTTTCCAGCCCAAGTCAATTTTTTGAAAGGCCAAAAGAAGCCCTTTTCCGTTGCTTGGGTAAAATGACCATTTTGCCCCCAGGATGCAAATAAATGGCAAACGGACTCCAAATTCAAAATTTCTTTTTTTAATACTTTCTAAATAATAAAATATTGAATTCTGGAAGTTTTCAAAATTTTCCGAGTCTGTTTGTTATTTATTTGGATTTTTTCTTCCAAAAATGCCCTTTTATGCCCCCACATTTTACCATTTTTTAAACGAGCTCCAACTCAAGATTTTTCTTCACCAATATCTTTCAAATAATTTAAAAGTGTGATCTGGAAGTTTTCATAATTTTTGGAACTCATTTGGTATTTTTTCGGGATTTATCTTCTTGAATTACTACATAGGGGCTTGGGATTTGGCCATTTTGCAAACGAACTCCGAATCAAGATTTTATTTTTCCAATCTCTTCCAAATAATTTCAAAATGAGATTTGCAAATTTTCAGAATTTTTGGAGTCCATTTGCTATTTTTCCGGGATTTATCTTCTTGAATTATTGTATATGAGGCCTGAGATTTGGCCATTTTGGAAACGAACTCCGAATCAAGATTTTATTTCGCAAATATCTTCCAAATAATTTAAAAATGAGATTTGCAAATTTTCAAAAGATTTGGAGTTCATTTGCTATTTTTTCGGGATTTTCCTTCTTGAATTTCTACATAAGAGACCTGAGATTTGGCCATTTTGCAAACGAACGCCGAATCAAGATTTTCTTTCGCCAATCTCTTCCAAGTGATTTAAGAATGAGATTTGCAAATTTTTAGAATTTTTGGAGTCCGTTTGCTATTTTTCCCAAATTTTCCAATTTTGCCCTTTTACCTCCGAAACCTGGTTTTGCTCAAAACAAGTCTGATTTTCAGATTTTCTTCAAGCTGAGCCTTGGGCTATCCCTTTATAATCATTCCTCATCCATTGGGGCTTTGTTCTTACCAAGTCGGGCCATTTCTGTAATTTTGCCTGATTTCACCGAAATCCACCAAAAACCCTAATTCTCGATTTTCTCCTGGATTGACTTTTCTTTCAGTTTTTCTTTCAAGTGGCTTCTCCAGTACCTGTAGTCAGTGCTTATATTTCATTTGGAACCTTCAATTTTGACCAATTCGATCGTTTAAGCACTTTTCCCCAAATTTCTCGGATTAGGGTTTTCTTTCTACTGAATCTCCAAATCCCAACTTCCAAACTCCATATTTTTCGATGTAGACTTCGGATTATCAAAATTCTTTCGCCATTTTTCAATTGAGCTTCAAATCTTGATTTTGAAAGTGGGTTGACGTTTCCAATAGTTGACTTTTTGAAGTTGACTTTTTTGGGGTTGAGTTTTTTCGAGGTTGACTTTTTTCGAGTTTGACTTTTTATGTTCGCCCTCTTAAACTAAGTCTCGGAGTACCACCTGCAGGATGAAAAAAGTCTTTTTACATTCTGAAACCTCAATTTAGGAAGAAAACATACCTGTTTTAGTGGTCCGGACAAAATTAGGTGTCTATAATGTCACATGTCACAAACCGAGTGGTGACATTTGTGCATGATGGTGCTAATGTGTCACACCTATGTGCCACATCATCTAGGCCACCTAGCTACCACTAGCTAGTGTCACTCCACCTCATAGAGTGTCACTCACCTAGCTACCTTCAGCTACATCTAGCTGATTGAGCTGGTGTCCAGCTCCTTGAGCTGAGCTAGCTGGTGTCCAGCTACCTTGAGCTGACTTGAGCTGAGTAAGCTTTCACTTTGAGCTCCTTATGAGCTTCCATAAGCTTATCTCATCTCCTTGCTAGTTAACCATCATCATACATCATTCATATCAAGTTAATCTTGTGCGTACTTGGTGTATTTGTTCACTTATGTCCAAATAGTTCCAACAACTCCCACTCGCACATTATGAACTTGATGCTATCATCCACACATATTCAGACCAAAGAAATAATCAAAGAAAAGCATTCAAACATTGGAATAACAATTGCAAGTAGGTTGTGCGACCCTAGGCATTCAATGGAATTCATCTCAATATGCAATTGTTAAGTTAGACATAAGAGATTTTACTCAATCCATAACTCATCCATGACTTATCATAGATGTCAAATCAGAATAACTCTTAAGTCATTCCAGTTAATGATCCTTATATCATTAACCATGCCTCATGTGCTCTAAGACTTGTTGATACATAGTTTGGCTACTTTCAATCCCTTTCATGTGAGTTGAAAACACATTTCAAACTCATGAAACGTACCAAACACCAAGTCCACTTGTTTTTCAAGACATTCTTGTACTTGAACTCATTTATATTACACAAAGTAATATGCGCACGTCTTTCAAGTATAAATGCCATATGCACTAACTATCTAACAATCTGAAACTATGCATTTACCTAATAAGGTTCCAGCAAATCGAATTTACCTTAGTCATAGGAGATCCCATCAAAGTAAACACAATACTTTCAAATTATCGATATTAGTCAATAGTCACTTAGAGCAACAAATCTGATCAAAATAAACTTATTTCGATCAAAGAAACTTACAGCACAAGGAGACAGGGATCACTCATTGTTTTCTTTTTGGTCATCTTATACACACATGATATGTGCAAGTGCTACGGTATTATCTCCACTTAAATGATTTACTTCACAACATGGGTTTGTCAACTACCACTTAAATCATTTAATCGTGGACATCCCCTCAATGGACTCCCACTTGAATGAACTAGTCTATGTAATTCCCATATGGAATTATCAGCCATTAGGAGTATATGCCAATTCAATAATACTCAAATACCGTACAGGTCTTAATTAATCAAACACAATGATTAACCTGAATATTCACGTCTTGAACATTCACACTTGGCTATATAGGTTTAATTCATGTATGTGTGGTCATACATGTTCGATAAATCACACATTATCTCATCTTGATTCTCTTAATCAAGGCGACCAATATGCTCAAGTTGTCACATGTTTTGAAGATATGACTCCCACTAGAATAATTATACTCTCATTTTAAGAAGACCATATGTCCATTAGACAACCAATGTTTAAACCTCAAGACAAAAAATGTCTAGTACTTATTCACTTGAGCAGTCTCATCTCTATTCTTACAAAAAGAATAGAGGTAGATTGTTCATGTGAGCGAACCAATCCTCTACCTATGTTTGACATATAATTTTTATTCGTTGTGAAACATATAGAATATACATAGAATTGTATTAAACTCATAAAACACAATTCATTTATTCAATCAAATTCAAGTACAAGTACATGACATTAAGAAGTTCATCCAAACGAATTATAATCTACGGAGACCTATTACCCTAACATGTTTGGCAAACAAGATTGGTGGTATTGGTTTAGTTAAAGGATCTGCCACCATCTCATCCATAGAGATGTATTCCATTTGAACTTCTTTCCCTTCAATTGCATCTCTCATAAAATTATACTTAATCCCTATATGCTTGGTCTTTCGATGATATTTCGGATCCTTAATATAAGCCAAAGCAGCCATGCTATAAAAAAAATAGTGGTTGGCTTATCATTAGTTGCTACAACACCTAAGTGACCAAGGAAACGACCAAGCCACAAGGCTTCTTGCATAGCAGCTGATCCGGCAGCAAACTCAGCTTCCATAGTTGATAAAGTCGTGCAAGTCTACTTCTTGCTACTCCATGAAATAGCACAACTAGGAAGCAGAAAAATATAACCTGATGTAGACTTGTATTCATCTCTATCACCACCCCAAAAAACATCTCTGTATCTTTGCAACCTTAGGTTACCCTTTTGGTAACACAACCAATAGTCTTTCGTACCCTTAAGGTAACGAAATATTCTTTTGACACACTTCCAATGCTGTTGACTAGGTTTAGAGGAATACCTAGCTAACAAACCAACCGCTTGGCTAATGTCCGGCCTATTACATAACATGGCATACATTGGACTTCCTATGGCATTCAGATATAGAACTCTTTTCATATCTTCTTTTTCTTCAAGACTTTGTGGACACATTACTTCACCAATTCTACAATTGTGAGCAATAAGAGTATTCATAGGCTTTGAGTTGTGCATATTGAAGCGTTCAAGAATCTTATTGATATAAGGTTCTTGAGACAACGCTAACAACCTTTTGGACCTATCTCTTAGAATCTTAACTCCAAGAATATAAGCTGCTTCTCCCATATCCTTCATATCAAAGGTGGAAGACAACTATGTCTTAATGGTGTGCACAAAACTCAAATACCATCATTTTGAAATCAAAGTTCAAGACAGATTTATGGAACTTCAAATACCATTGTCTTGAAGCTTATTTAAGACCATATATCGACTTCTTTAGTCGACATACCTTGTGTTCCTTACCTTCTACTATGAAACCTTCTGGTTGTTTCATGTAGATCTCTTCACTCAAATCACTATTGAGGAAGGCAGTCTTAACATCTATTTGCTGTAATTCCAAGTCAAGATTAGCAACAATAGCTAGTATCAACCTGATGGAGTTGAATGTCACAACAGGTGAGAAAGTATCTTTATAATCAATACCTTCTACTTGTGTATACCCCTTGGCAACCAAATGTGCCTTGTACCTTCCAATGGTACCATCCACTTTTCTCTTGATCTTGAGAACCCATTTGTTCCCAACGGCCTTTCTATCTTTAGAAAGATGAACTAAGTCCTATACTTTATTCACATGCCTAGATTCTAATTCATTTTTCATTGCAACTATCCATTTATCACAATCTGGACTTTCAAGAGCTTTTTTGAAACTTTATGGTTAATCATCCATTGATGACACCAAATGAGCCTCACTTTCATCCAAAATCCATAACTTACTTGGAGGTTTGAATTTTCTTGAAGAACGTCTAAGAACAGTAAGAGCATTATGTTCTTCTTGATCATTCACATTTGCATTCTCATCAAGTTCTTCATGAGGTAACACATTCTCATTAGGCTCTTCATGAGGTAACTCATCTCATGATGCTCTTCTTGAGGTAATTCATCCTCATGTTGTTGGACCGACACTTGATCAACGTTTTGATCACCTATTTCATCCATGGGTTTATCTAGGTCATTGTTGCCACTATGACCAACAACTTGTGGAGGCACTAAGCTCCCACTTGGTCAAATACCACTATCACTTTCATTAAGTGATAGTAGCACATCATTTGTGCTAGTTAGTCCACATTCATCAATTTCATATAAAGGATAATTCTTATCAACATTCCTTTTCTTAGGAAATTCATTTTCTAAGAAAGTTGTATCCCTTGATTCGAATTCAACTTGTCTATATTTATATTCCAAATCCATTAACACACATCCTTTAGAATGTTCAGAATATCCGAGAAGAACACATTTCTTCCCTTTTGGTCCTAATTTACTAAGAATATAATTTGGATTATGGATATAGGCCGCACAACCCCAAGGCCTTAGATTACTTAAATTTGGATTTCTTTTAGTCCATAACTCATAAGGAGTAGATAAAACAGATTTGGATGACACTCTATTCAATATATAGACAGCCTTGAGTAAAGCATCTCCCCAAAAGGAAATGTCCATGTTGGCCTGAGCCATCATGCATCTCACCATGTCTAGGAGAGTTCTATTATTTCTCTCCAACACTCCATTCTGTTAGGGTGTTCTAGGAATAGTCAATTGCCTTGATATTCCTTTCTCATCACATAACCCCTTGAATTCATTTGACAAATACTCTCCACCCTGATCAGTCCTTAATGACTTAATCTTCTTTTCTATTTGATTCTCAACTAAAGTCACATAACTTTTGAAACACCTTAATGCTTCACTTTTAGGATTTATCAAATAGACATAAGTGAATCGAGTATAGTCATCCGTGAATGTAACTAAAATGACTCTGAATTAGAAAAAAAAAAACAAGTATTTCTCTGATCTAAATTGTAACTAAAATAAGCCTCTCCCATTCAAGTGAATAGATCGACAGAGAGGGCATGTACTATGCTTGTTATCAAACCATTTCTCTAAGAAACCTTTGTGGAAGAAATGCTTGCAAGATAACTCACTCACCTCCTCATCTGCTTCAAACCCACATAAACACACACAACACTCAATAGTCATAGGTAGTTTTCAGAATGCATGTTCAGATGTTCTAAGTTCTAACACATGATGAGTAATAACAAACAATCTCTATTTTATGTATTGGAAACTATCAAAGCAATAACCAGAAGGATAATATACCTTGAGGAGGCACGAGGTTGTGGCGATGGTGGTGGTCTAACTGTTGAAGACTGAGGAGGCAGACCGTAGACGGTAGGTAATGACAGGGGAGGCTAGGGTTTCTTACCTAGTCAGAAACTGAAGAAAGGTGAAAGGGGGTCGATTGATTTGACGATTGGGAACCCAAATTTCAGACTGAAATTGAAAGGGTTTCTTGGTCGGGCTTGGACGCCTACTTGGGAAGTGGCTAGGGTTGCTGGGTTTGGGGTTGAGGTCGTTGGGGAGAGGATATCAGAAGAATTTTTGAATTTTGGGAGGTGGCTAGGGTTGCTGATTGTGAAATTGGGTTAATGGTTTTGGCATTTGGGTTGCTGTCGAAGGGGTTTTGATTTGGGTTTGGGTTTACTATTTGGAACTTTGGAATTCGGATAATGGGTTGGGGTTTGGGTTTGGGTAATAGGTATTGGGTTATGGTTTGGGTAATGGGTTATGGTATATTGGGCTTTGAGATTATGGTTTGGATTATGGGTTTTGTTTAAATATTATTAATATAGTATTTTTTATTTATTTAATATCGATTTAATCGGCCTATTCGATTTATAAAAAATAAATCGCAGACTGATTGATTTAACACGTTTAGACCAATTACACCAACCAAAGCCACCGTCTACCAAACAAACTAAACCGAAAGGACTGAAATGAGTCGATGTCGGTTGGTATAGTCGGTTTACCAACATTTTGCTCTCCCCTAATTTTGTAGGAAATAGAATAAAGCCTTTTTAAAACCTCTTTAAAAAATCTTTTATTTTGAAGAAAAAAAAGATGAACATGACATAGAAGAAAAGAAAATATAGACATGGAAATGAAAAGAAAACCATAAAAAAAAATGAGAAAGGAAAGCTACCTAGTAAAGCTTCCAAAATCCTCTTAGACTTCCACTATTTTTTATCTTTTTTCTATCTTCTTTTCCTTTTCTCCCTGAGAGGTTTTAGCTACTGCCCTCCTCTCCAAAATTTAGTGAATGTGTGTGAAAAATGAAGAGAGACCCCTTTTCTATTGTATTGTCCAAATGGGCTTTATTGGTGTAGAGTGCATGCTCATTTTTTTCTCTAGTCATGCTTTGTGCAAGCTCTCCAACAGCTTTTCCATATGCCTATTTCTTGTTCCCCTTCCTCATGGCCATCTCCTAAAAGAAAGGATATACTAACCTCTCATTGGCTCTAAATGCCACCTCAATTATTCTTGTCTCCTACCTCTACAACCTCTCTTAAGCCACTTATCATAATCATGTAGCTTAATAACAAAAATATCTTCCTAGTTGGCATTTTTAATCCACTTGGCCTCATCCTATGGCTCCCATATGGTTTCACATGGCCTTGGCCAACGACCTTTCATCCTTACAATTAAAATGCCTCCTATTGACCAAGAATGCCACATAGGCAAGTAGTGGTGAATCATGTCCTTTCATTAAAAATATCTACTTTATCTTCCATCTTGACCATTGGATCAAATCTCTTAGCCCCCTCTCTCTCTTTGGCCAAAAATGGCCTAAAATATTCCAAGCCATTCCTTTTTTTTTTTTTTTTTTTTTGCAAATTGGTCCTTTCTTATTTTTTGGTAAAATTATATTTTGGCCCCTAAACTTGATCTATTTGTATTTGAGCCCCAATTTATGATGTTTCTTTTCCAAGTCATCCTATCCAATATTAAATTCAGCTATGGAAGTTTTCATAATTTTTTGAGCTCGTTTTCTATTTTTTCGGATTATTCTCCAAAATTGTATTTTGGCTTTCTCGAACTTTGCCTATTTTCATTTCAGCTTCATTTTTGGAATTTTCTTTTCCAATTCATCCTATCCAATATTAAACTCAGTTCTGGAAGTTTTCATAATTTTTCGAGCTCATTTTCTATTTTTTGAATTATTCTCTAAAATTGCGGATGTCCCCCGAATTTAGCCTAACTACGTTTTGGCCTCAATTTCGGGTTTTTTTTCTTCTCATTTCCTTCTTTCCATCCAAAAACTTAATTCTGGAAAGTTTCACAATTTTTAGAGCTCAGATTCTATTTTTCCTAAGTTTTCTAAAATTGCATTTTAGCCACTGAAACCTCAGTTTTACTCGAAATTGGCCCATTTTTCAGATTTTTCTCTTTGTTCTATGTTTGGCTTCTTTTTTCAATTGACTTTCCCTTTGGAACAACTTCAAATTGGACTTCTAGATATCTTTATTTATTAATCATTCTTCAATATGGGACTTCAATTTTACCCAAATTGGCCATCTCCATAGTTTTCCCCAAATTTGTATTTTTCCATTTATTCACTTAATCTTTAATTTTCCAATTATTCTTCAAATTGACTTCTCCTTCGATTCCACTTTAAATTGGACCTTTGGATACCTTTATTTATTGATCTTATTCCACTTTGAACTTTCAATTTTGTCCAATTTGATCATTTATACATTTTTCCCTAAATTTGCAAAAATTCGTACTTTTCTCCAAAATGGCAATTTCCAATTTTTCACTTTTGCCCAGTTTTTCTTCAAATCTTTGTGAAATTGGACCTTGAGGTGCTTCTATTTATTGATCATCCATCAATTTGAGGTTTCAATTTCATCCAATTTGATCGTTTACGTACTTTTCCCCAAATTTGGAAATTCCATGCTTTTCTCCTACACTGAACTTTGCAATTTGTCTTTTCCACCTTCAAATTTTCCTTTTATCTTCAATGGGGGATCTCTAATTATCAAGATTTCTTCACCATTGTTCAATTCACCTTCGAATCTTGATTTTCCAAAAAGTTGAGTTCTTTAGTGGTTGACTTTTTCCATGTTGAATTTTTGTGTTGACCTCCGAATCAAAGTCTTAGAGACCCAATTGTGGAATTAGAGGAGATTCTCTGCATTTCGGGAGGTTTAAAGAGAACTTACCTTATTTAGGGGGCCCAAACAAAGTTAGGTGTCTACAGCTGCCCCTCTTTGACTATTGCTGAGAATCAGGAATCAGGCAAAGACAAATAGACAACCATTTTGTCCGAGTATGGAGGTTATCCAGACAGAGAGGTTTTCTTTTTATTGCTTTAAAGCAAGAAAAAATTTAAAAGATTTAGGCCTTGAATTGAAAATACCTTGACTGCAATACCAAGGCTTGACTCGTCTTAAGGGAACGAATTCAACTTTTGAAAATAAAAGCAATACCTCTACGGTGATCCTGGGGATCGACTCATTTAGAAAACAAGTTCGATTTAATACAAAGAGAAATACCTCAGCAGTGATCCTGGGGCTGGACTTATTTTGATTATAAGTTCGATTTGAAAAAAAGGAAATACCTTGACGGTGGTCTTGGGGCTCGACTCATTTGAAAAAAAGTTCGATTTAAAAAAGGAAATACCTCGACGGTGGTCTCGGGACTCGACTGATTTGAAAACAAGTTCAATTTAAAAAGAAAATACCTTGACGGTGGTCTCGGGGCTTGAATCATTTGGAAAACAAGTTTGATTTCAAAAAAGGAAATACCTTGATAGTGGTCTTGGGGCTCAACTCATTTGAAAAACAAGTTCGATTTAAAAAGAAAATACCTCAACGGTGGTCTCAGGGCTCGACTCATTTGAAAAACAAGTTCGATTTAAAAAGAAAATACCTCAACGTTGGTCTCGGGGCTCAACTCATTTGAAAAACAAGTTCGATTTAAAAAAGAAAATACCTCGACGGTGGTCTCGGGGCTCGACTCATTTGAAAAACAAGTTCGATTTAAAAAAGGAAATACCTCGACGATGGTCTCAAGGCTCGACTCATTTGAAAAACAAGTTCGATTTAAAAAGGAAATACCTCGACCGTGGTCTTGAGGTTCGACTCATTTGAAAAACAAGTTCGATTTAAAAAAAGAAATACCTCGACGGTGGTCTTGGGGCTCGACTCATTTCAAAAACAAGTTCGATTTAAAAAGGAAACTTTCCATAGTTCCTACAATGTTAGTCCAATCCAGTGATGTTGATGACAAGTTTTGCAAATTCTTTAGAATGCATGCTCCCTATGGATGAATACAACTACATGATTGTGTCATGAGTTCTAATCCATGATTTCATTGAGGTTCATGGGTTTTCTGACTTCATGGTAAACGTCTTTGATTTTTCACTGATTGTCCCACTTGATGAGCCCTTCAGTATTATGGATTTGTGAGTTCTGATCCATGAATTTACTGAGATCCTCAAGTTTTCCGACTCCATGACGGTATCTTCAATTTGTCCACTATTTTCCCTACTTGATGAGCTCTTCAGCATTCAGAATTGTCATAAACCCTAACTTATGATTCCGATGAGATCTACCAATTTTCTAACTATATGACAGTGTATTCCATCTATCTACTGCTTGCCCCATTTGATGGGCCTTTCAGCATTATGGATTGGTGTGTTTTCAAATTTTAGTGGTTTCCAAACCTCTTCTAAAATTTAACCATACTCCATAATAATACAAAGAAATCCTTTCGTTTAAATATTTTTATGTTTACTAATCATCATTCAATTTAAAAGCATTCACAATGCATATGAAAAATGGTATGAAACAGCCAAATGTCGTAAAGGGATAACGAGAAATTCATTGGAATAATGTTTCAGGTAATAAAGGTGAATATCAAGGATTTAAAAGGAAAATGTAAAGGTAAGCCATAGATGCCTCAGATGCGGAATATCTTGGACCCATCCTGCTTCAATTCCTCTGAAATATGTTTTGAACGAGCCATTTACTTGGGTGACCTCTCGGCTTCTGTAGCTGCGTCAGACTGAGTTTTAGCCCCTTTCTCTGAATTTCTGATACTTTCACCCCCTTTACACGGAGCATTGATTCAATCTTTGACCAGTACTTGGGCCGCCCTTTGCAAGTTTTCAACTCAAGTTTCCCCCGTTCGGTTTTAAGTCACCCTTTTCGGGTTTCGGCTTAAACCTCTCCTTTTACATTATTTTTTTACTTTCATTTTCTTTTTTTCTTTTTTTTTTTTACTTTTTCATTTTTTCATTTTTTTACTTTTTTCATTTTTTTCTTCTTTCTTCGCTTCTTTCTAAGCATCATACTTTTTCAACTCATCGGCATTTACGGGATTTCTCAAATCATCATCGTCCATCCGAGTTAAGATCAATGCTCTTCCAGAAAAAGCTCTTTTCACCACATAGGGCCCTTTCCAATTCAGTGCCTATTTTCCACGAGGATCTTTCACAATAGGGAGAACTTTCCTCAATACCAACTCTCCCTTGAAACTGCCTAGGACGAACCCTTTTGTTATGGGTCGAATCATGTTTTTCTGGTACATCTGCCCATGGCATATGACCTTCAGCCTTTTCTCCTCGGTGAGATTCAACTGCTCATAGCGAGCTCTAACCCATTATGCGTCTTCTAGGTCGTCTTCCAGCAAAACAATAAGAGAAGGGATTTCAACCTCAATTGGCAACATTGCCACCATCCCATAGACCAAAGAAAACTATGTGGCACCAGTTGATGTGCGGACCGAGGTATGATATGCATGGAGAGCAAAAGGCAAGATCTCATGCCAGTCTTTGTACACATCGATCATCTTTTCAACAATCTTCTTTATATTCTTATTGGCCGCTTTCATTGCTCTTTCTTTTTTGGGCGATAACGTGCCGAATTATGATGCTTGATCTTGAACTGAGTACATACTTCTCTCATCATCTTATTATTCAAGTTGAGAGCATTGTCCAAAATTATTCTTTCTGGGAGCCCATACCAATACATAATCTCTCTCTTGATAAATCTGAACACCATCGACTTCATGATGTTAGTATAAGAAGCGGCTTCTACCCACTTTGTGAAGTAATCTATAGCTACTAAGATGAAATGATGTACGTTCGAAGCTTTCGGGGTAATGGGCCCGACCATATCCATTCCCCACATTGAAAACGGCCATGTAGCCGTCATGACATGCAAGGGTGATGGAGGAACGTGAATTTTGTCTGCATATATCTAGCATTTATGGCATTTTCGAGAATAATTAATACAATCCCTTCCATCATTAGCCAATAATATCCTACCCTCATAATCTGTCTGGCCAGCATGGGCTGTTGGCGTGAGTGTCGCATATCTGTTAGTGAACCTCTTCAAGGATTCTTTGAGTTTTGGCAGACCCGACACACCTTAATAGAACTTGGTCCTTCCCTTTCTTGTAAAGGATTTCACCATCTAAGACAAAACCCATCGTCATTCTCCTCAAATTCTCTTATCATTTTTCGTTGCTTGTTCTCGAGTACTGTTGACTCTTGATGTTTTGCAAGATGTCGTAGTATCAAGGGCGACCATCCGCCTCATCTTCTATACTTAAACAGTGGGCTAGAGACTTGTCGATAAGTGATCCCAAATCATGGGGGACCCGTTCGAGTGAGGGGGAAATAGAAGCAGAGGAAAAGACAACTTAATTCCTCTATGTGGAAATAAAAGGTCGAGGGTATGAAAACGGCCTCATAAAAGGACATGGAGTCGCCACCAATCTTTTTTAGCTAGGTGTGATCGGCCACCTATTAAAACCGGTTTTATAAAACATTTTAAAATTAATTAAAACATTTTTTAAAACAAATTTCAAGTCTGGGTTATAAACCAAAGAAATTAAAAACAAAAAAAAACAGGTTCGGGAGTTGGTTACGTGCGGAGAAGGATTAGCACCCCCACAACGCCCATATAAATCGGTACCTTATTAATCGTGTGTTATCTCAAGTCTCAGTAAAAAATTGGTTTTCAATTTAGCATTTCAAGTTAATTCCCATTTTAAAAAAAAAATAATTCCATTTTTAATTGAAAATGATCCGGAATTTATTAATTCAAAATTTTCCTATATTCCCCGACTAAGTCGGCAAAATATAGAAATTTTTATTCATTTGGAAAACTTTTCGAAACATTCTCGTTTTTTGAAAGAAAGATATTCCTTTATTAATGATAATTGATGATATTCCCTCCAGAAAACCCGGTAGAGAACTCATGAATTATTTTAACTCGGGAATATCTTTATTTTATTGAAAATCATTATTTTTTCAAAACATTTAAAAAATATGAACATGAACATGTATGACATAAATAAAATGACATGGCAAAGTCTAGATAATATAATGCAACCTAAATGATATGACATAATTTAAATGTCTTAGTATATTCTAGGTGAAATGAAAAATCCTAAGTATCATGGTATATTCTAAATGAGATAAAATGATTCAAATGACATGGCAATCTTTAATGATATGGCATATTTTAAATGACATGGCATATTATAAATAAAATAACCTAAATGACATGGAATATGATCTAAATAACAAAAAAATGACATGAAACATAAAATAATGCTATCATAAAATATGCATGAAAATAAAATAAAAAATGCATGAACATTGTATATGCTAAATAATGTGACAAAAATAAATGACTAAATAAAAAAATATGGGATATCATGAAATATTCAAAATCATATGGCAAACAACATAAGATCATAAAATGTGAATCAAAATAATAATAATACCATGAAAAATATCATAGCAAAAATCACACATTTAAATAAGATGCATGAACATGGAAAATGCAATGCATGAAAATGTATTTTTTCCTTTAAATAAAAAAATCCGTAGATCTAAAAAGATATCCGGCTACCTTAGGAAAATATGTCAAATTAGATTTTCTAAAAAAACAAAACTTTGTGATTGTTTGAAAACAATTTTGAGGAAAAACTTGAATAAAAATTAAAACCTTTACCAAACCCTTTTGAAATGGCTCTAATTTCCTAAGTTTAAAATCCCGGACTTTACCACCTTTAACACGATATTTACAAAATCACTTTTAAAGTTTAAAAAGGCTTAGAAACTACCCTAAGACAGTATCTAAAGCTTCTACCCAACCCCCTCAAAATGCCTTAGCCAAATTCAACCATTATTCCTCTTTTGATTTCAAATCTGCCTCTACTGTTCGGTTTTGTCACACGATTTTTTTGCCTATTTTTAAAAATTCAAAAACATCTAAAAAAAATACTGGAGAATTAGAACATGTAAAATTACATGATGAAAAATATGATTAATTTTTTGATTAAATATGACTGCCCAGAAAAATTGGAGAAGTTTGAGTACTGGGTGAAAAAAACTATTTTGTCAAAACACATTTTTTGCCTTTGATAAATTCCTTCAAAAATCAAAGTAGAAATTGTTGGAGGTCATCCTAAAGACCTAAGGACAGTAGCTAAAGCATTTAAAAACCTTGGATAAAAATTGGCTAAGTAAAAAAAAAATCACAAAGGTAGAATAATCTATTTGACAACTCTTCAATTTTCCACAAGTATGCTCAAGAGAGCATGACTTTGAGCCATTGATTGGCCTAAGTCATAAATCATGTGGCAATGGCATGGAATGCATGAACATATAGCAAATGAAATGTATGAAATGCATGGCCTAAAGCCTAAATGGTAAAGGAAATGCATGACAATTCAAAATAACCTAAATGCCTAGTATTAGTTTGCATGGCAATAAATGCTATCCCAACTTAATATGCATGCAATGCTTGATAATGCAAATATGACTTGGACCTAATATGTTATGAATATGCATGAAAAGGCTAATGTAACCTAAGACATAAGTAGAATAGCAATGCATGGCAATACCAATATGATTTAAGACCCAATATGCATGGCAATATCAACATGGCCTAGACCTAAAATGTAATGAACATGCATAGCAATACTACAAACATACAATGACCAATGAAACTAATGTCAATACTGGAATAAATAGCAACTAATACACAATTTCAGGATATGATAATGCAAAGCATGTTACCTAAACAAAATGCAAATGCATGACAAGGCAAGGGATGCATGAAGAGGCCGAATATGGTTACATGATACTCTAATACAATCCTATCTAGTAAATGACACAAGTACATGACAAAACATATTAAGATGCATAATGTCATGAAATTTTCATAAGCATATGAATGCACAAGCTCATGGCATGGAGATGCAAACAAGTCAAGATGTAAGATGCATAATGCACATGCAAGGCATACTAAGTGGAATAGCCGAAAGACCATATGACAATATGATGGCATTTTATCATAGCATTTCCATAAGCACATGGCATACTAAAATCAAAATGTACAAGCTCATGGCATGGAGATGCAAACAAGCCAAGAAACAAGATGAAAATGCACATGCAAAGCATACTAACATGGAATAGTCGAATGACCATATTACAATATATGAAAAATGCAAACATATTTATAAAATAAGACATGATACATAAAAGAAAAAAAAATATGCACACTATAAGCATGAACACAATGGCCGAATGTGCAAGAAGAATGATTAAGCATGGAATAGAAATATATAAGTAAATATAGCATAGAAAATAATGTAAAGAACATATAAAAATTTAAACATAGACATGCAAAGCAAATGACAAGCAAAACTAGTAAATAAAACAACGGAAGTTAAGCTCCATGGCTTGTATAAAATGGGCATAGCCTCTCACCTAACCATAATCACTTGGTTTTACCAAGATCACGAAGCCATTCCATTTCAAAAATCAGAAAATAAACCATGCTAAACAGCAAAATTAAGGTGAGCTTCGTGGTAGGTAAAAATGGGCATAGCCTCTCTCCTAACCATGGTCACTGGGTCTAGCCAAGATCATGTAGCCATTTCAACCATTTTGCTTCATCATTTGTAAAAAATCAGAACCTTAGAATACTCTAAAAACCTTCTAAAAATCATTTTTCACAACAACATGCAAGGAAGAAAGAAAAAGAAAACCAAGGCAAGCAAACATGCCATTTTCGGCCAAGCATGAAACCATGTAAAAAAAAATTGTTTTCCACTATTTTAATGAAGAAGAAGAGATGAAAACATAAGTAAACATTAAAAACTTTATTTGTATGAAAAATGTAGTACGAAAACATGATAGAAAATCAAGAAAACACAATGGAAAACAAGAAGAAAGCTATGCTAGAGCTTGGTAGAGATGACTACCTTCAAGCTCTCAATTGAAAACCTTTTTTTTTCTTTCTTTCTTTCAAAAAATTTTCTCTTTGCCAAATTAGCTACTGTTTCCAGCTAAAAAACCAATGAAAAAATGAAATCAACCCCCCTCCCTTAGTCTTGGCTGAATGACCTCTCCACCATTGCATGGAATTTGCACTTTTTCTCCTCCAATCTTGGCCCTTAGATTAAGATATTTTGATGACAACATAAAAATGTCATCTTGCCAATTGATAGCATCCCTTAAGATGTGTACTCAGTCCTTGTAGTAACCTCAGCCCTTAGATGCAAAAGAGGACCAATCCCATGCACTTCCTATCTTGCCCCCTTGAGTGCCTACCATTGGATGAGTTGTGCTCTTCCATTCTTTGTCATTGGATGTGGACAACATAAAAAAGACATCTTGTAGATTAAATCCATCCCTCAACATGTGTACTCAGCCCTTGTAGATGGCCTAAGCCATTGGATGAAACGAGACAATCCCAAGCACTCATTTGCTTGACCAAATGGATGCTCTCCCTTGGATGAATTGTGCTCATCTTTTTTCTTCCATTCTTGGCCATCAGATTAGAGTTCTTTCATGAAAAATAAAAATGTCATCTTCGCATTTAAACTTGGCCATTGGATGGTGCATTCAACTTTCCTACAAGGCACCTAAGGCATTGGATGAAGGGGGACCATTTGCAAGGTGTTAGTGGTAGCATGTGGCTTGATAGTGACGAGGGAATTAAATTGTTCAAGTTTCCTTCTTCTCCTCTATACTGGCTGACCAAGGGAAGAAAAATCCCAGCAATTCCTTCTTCTTTCATATTTTCCTCAGTTACAAATTTGCCCTTTTTGGTTTCTTCGGTGAAATAACCTTTTTGCCCCCCGAACCTAAATAAATAGCAAATGGACTCCAAATTTGAATTTTATTTTTTCAATACTTCCAAAATAATAAAAAATTGAATTCTGGAAGTTTTCAAAAAATTTCGAGTCCATTCGCTCTTTGTTTTGGATTTATTTCCAAAATTGCCTCTTTTATGCACCCGAACTTTACCATTTTTTAAACGAGCTCCGAATCCAGATTTTTCTTCACCAATATCTTCCAAATTATTTAAAAATGTGATATGGAAGTTTTCATAATTTTTGGAGCTCATTTACAATTTTTTTGGGATTTATCTACTTGAATTACTTCATAGGGGACCCGGGATTTGGCCATTTTGCAAACGAACTCCGAATCAAAATTTTCTTTCGCCAATCTCTTCCAAATAATATAAAAATGAGATTTGCAAATTTTCAAAATTTTTGGAGTTCATTTGCTATTTTTTCTACATAGTGGGCCCGATATTTGGCCATTTTGCAAACAAACTCCAAATCAAGATTTTCTTTCGCCAATCTCTTCGAAATGATTTAAGAATGAGATTTGCAAATTTTCATAATTTTTGGAGTTCATTTGCTATGTTTCCCATATTTTCCAATTTTGCCCTTTTGCCTCTGAAACCTGATTTTGCTCCAAACAAGTCCGATTTTTAGATTTTCTTCAAACTGAGCCTTGGGCTATCCTTGTTTAATCATTTCTCATCAATTAAGGGCTTTAGATCTACCAAATTGAGCCATTTTTGTAATCCTTCTAAATTTCACCTAAATCCACCAAAAAAACCCTAATTCTCGGTTTTCTTTCGAATTGACTTTTCTATCAGTTTTTCTTCCAAGCGGCTTCTCCATTACCAGTAGCCAGTACTTATCTTTCATTTGGAACCTTCAATTCAGACCAATTTGATTGTTTAAGCACTTTTCCCCAAATTTTCCGAATTAGGGTTTCTTTTCTACTAAGATTTCGTAACCCAACTTCCGACCTCCATATCTTTCAATGTAGACCTTGGATTCTCAAAATTCTTTCACCGTTTTTCAATTGAACCTCAAATCTTGATTTTGAAAGTGGGTTGACTTTTTTAGCAGTTTACTTTTTAGGGTTGACTTTTTTGAGGTTGACTTTTTTGAAGGTTGACTTTTTTGAGTTTGACTTTTCTATCTGCTTTTTTAGATTAAGTCTCGGAGTACCACCTGCAGGATGAGAAAAGCCTTTTAGCATTCTGAAACATCAATTTAGGAAGAAAACGTACCTGATTTAGGGGTCCAGACAAAATTAGGTGTTACAGCTGCCCCTCTTTGGCTATTACTGAGAATCAGGAATCAGGCAAAGATAAACAAACACTAGTTTTGTACGGTTAGTGAAATCACATGTGAAGGAAAGGGGTTTTCTTTTGTTTTTTCTTTTCATCATTTTTTTTAATTTTTTTTTTGAAAAAGCAATACATTGAAGATTTTGTCTTTAAATTGAATTCTTTGACTAATCAAGGCTCGACCCATCTTAAGGAAACGAGTTCGATTTGCAAAAGAAAAAATTATGCCTGAAGGTCTTAAAAATAGTGCCTGGAGGTCTTAAAAATGTTGCCTAGAGGCCTTACCCATGATTTGAAAAATTATGCCCGAAGGTCTTAAAAATGGTGTCCGAAGGTCTTAAAAATGGTGCCCGAAGGACTTACCCGCATAGATGAAACCAAAAATTGAAAAAGATCTGGATGAAATCAGAGATTAAAAGCATGGGTGAAACCAAAAATTTGAAAAAGATCTGGATGAAACCAGAGATTAAAAGCATGGGTGAAACTAAAAGTTTGAAAAAGATCTGGATGAAACCAGAGATTAAAGGCATGGGTGAAACACTAAATTTGAAAATGATCTGGATGGAACCAAAAATTTGAAAAGCATTAGTGAAACCAAAAATTTGAAAAGCATTAGTGAAACCAAAAATTTGAAAAAAAATATGGATGAAAGTAGAGATTAAAGGCATGGGTGAAACCAGAAATTTGAAAATGATCTGGATGGAACCAGAAATTGAAAAGCATGGGTGAAACCAAAAATTTGGAAAGCATGGGTGAAACTAGAAATTTGAAAAAGATCTAGATGAAACCAGAGATTAAAGGCATGGGTGAAACCAAAAATTTGAAAATGATCTAGATGGAACCAGAAATTGAAAAGCATGGGTGAAACCAGAAATTTGAAAAAGATTTGGATGAAACCAGAGAATAAAAAGGCATGGGTGAAACCAGAAAATTGAAAATATTTGGATGAAACCAAAAATTGAAATGACTTAGAAATTAACCTGAAGGATTTGAGAGAGGATGCAAATGCTTCATGGTGTAAATGCAAATATCTTGGATTGATGCAAATGCTTCGTGAAATGATACGGATGTCTTGGATCGATGCAAATGCTTCTACACGCAGATGCAGATGTCCCTACGAATCATGTTCATTTAAGTGGTTCATGAATGGTGTAATTGCAGCTACAATGAAGAAGCAATGATCCTAGAAATGATGCACTTGCTTGAGATGATGCGAATGCAAATATCTATGAAGGATGTACTTGTAAAGATAGAATGCAGATGCTCATGGAATAGTGCAAATAAAAATACTCATGAATCATGCAACTGCTTGCTGACACGATGCAGATGCAAAACTTAATAAATAGATGAATGCTCATGAGTGATGCAAATGCCCCAGATCATTTTTCTAGATTTTGGCTTAGCCTTTCCAATTCATATTTCCTCTTCAAATCAGAGTATATCTTCATTTTTCAATCTTTGGCTATTCTCTTTGCCCCAACAATCTTCAAACTCTTATTGACAGAAGTCTACTTGTCGAGTTCTATTTCTTCTTCTCATATTTGGAAGTCAAGGTTATCCCTAGTAATTCCACACATTTGGATTAGAAAAAACTCTTATCTCATGTCAACATCAAAAATGGATATTTCAAAAATATTTTTATTTTCCTTTTTGAAAAAAAATTTTGCTTATTTAATGAAAACTTCTGAGTCAAAATTTTTAACTCTACAATGTGTCATGTACAAATCTTTTGAAGACTGATGATCACTATTAGAAATTTTCCTAAGTGTCAATTTGGGTTTTTCAACTTGAATTGACAAGGCTTGGTACAACATGATTTTTATTTTTCCAGGAAAGATTCACAACAAAAAAATGTATATCCCTTCTAGGCTCACAAATGGAACAGATTTTATAAATCATGAATTCATTTAGAACCAAACAAATTCAACTTTCTTTTAATTTCCATATCAAGGTATTTTGACAAGCGTCAAGATTGGCTGGGATGTTTAAACTGGAAAGTTGATTTTGAAGAAAAAAAGTTTCAGTTTTTGAAATCAATCATCCAAATGAGAGTTGACAATTTGGGAGGTTCAAGAATTCCTAGATGTTCCTCGATGACCACTTCTTTAAGATGATCTTCTCTTTTGTGGTATCGGCACTATTATAGATGGCATCGAAAATTCCCATTTTACTCTAGACCTCCCATTTTCAGGTTTCCGTCCTAGAGTCCCATTCTCTCCATTTTTTTTTCTTTTTTTTTTTGTTTTACCATGCATTTGAGAATTCTAAATTCTTCCTTAGTGAAATGATAATTCGATGAGATGAGATAAAATCTGAGGAAAAAACCCTTCAAGTTAAATATTCATGCTTGATCAAAATAGACTTTTAAAGCACGTAATGTAGGCCATGGTTCAGGGTTCAGAAAGAAAGAATAAATAGGCCCAAAATATGTGTTTGAGGGTAATCAGATCAAGAATCATTTTTTGAGGAGGATTCTCTTTGAAACATTTATCCCTTTTTGGACTTTTCATTCCTTTTTAACTTTTTGCTCTTTTTCTTCCTTACTTTTGGTTTTCATTTGCCATACTTTTTCACATTTTTTTTCTTTTTGTTTTTCTTGGCTTTCATTTCGCTATCTTTTCCTTTTTCTTTTTCTTTGACAGAATGAGCCCGTATTTATTTGAGGCTCCATTTGCTTTGTATCTGTCTTTGAGCTAGGACTCATTTCTTAGTGATCCTTCCTCACAGTTGCCCCCCAGTGTAGAGGGTAATCATTGATCAGGGTTTAAAGAAGAAAGAATTCTTTAGGCTCAAAAGGGGTGACTATGGATAATTTCTTTTTGTGAAAGGGACACGAAAGATGGTCATTTCTCATGTCAAGCACGAATATTCACATTGAAAAGCAATCCCCAGGGGAAATAGATATTCAGAATTTTATTTTGCACTTTGGAATCATCCGAATTCTCATATGCATGATATCACAATTTTTTTTTGTTCTTTTTTTTTTTGGTTGCATGCCCCAATGATTCTTGCGTTAGTCCATCCTTTTTCACCATATAACCATCATTTCCACATATGATGCCCCAGTTTGATTAACCATGAGAATTCGTATCAACGCGAAACATATCAAGTCTAGGTCTATTTTAAAAAGGTTGAGTTTCAAATATGAGTTCTTTGAAAGAAAAAAGAAAATAAGAACCAAAAACGGGTTTTATCTAGGACATGGGATAATCTAGTTTAATCATTGTGCCCCAGGGTGTCAATCATGAAGTGATGTTTGGGCAATTAGTGTTTTGTGGTTATTGGTAAAGGTCATGAATGGTTTTAGCACAATCTTGACATACATCAAATTACCAAAATCTAGATCCTTGAAAGAATGTCTCATTTGTTTGAATTTCAAGGAATTCGAAAAATTTTCAAAAGGTTCATTCCTTTGTTCATAACCTAGACTAGGATTTACATCTTTGCTTATTCTGCAATGACAATGGTTTATGTAGTTTAATCAATCATATTACTTGAAGCATTAGGTCTTTCAAATGATCCTAGTTTCAGGGATTTAGACATATGGAAATCCCAAAAGAGGGAAGGTATTGGGTCATTTCTAACAATGATTATCAATATTCTCGAGACTATCCATTATTAAAACCTCCTTAATGCTTGTTTTTGCACATTCAAATTATTGTTAAAACACAACAAACATAAAAACATTCAAAATTCATTTATTTCATAGGGATGTTAACATAAGATAAGGGTTTTCACCATGAGGTATGAAACCAAATGCATAAAAACTTCCCCTTGACATGTTCTCCCTAATTCAAACTGGCTATTCCTCGGTACTCTTTCTGACCTTTCCATCTTTTTCCCCTATTATGACATCCACAATGGTCTCATCATTCCCATTCAGTAGATTCTCTCCGCTGCCTAACCTTTGTTTCTTCCCCACATCTAACTGCCCTTTATTAATGAGTACTTGAACCTTCAGTTTCAGACATAGGCAATTTTTCGTGGAATATCCTCGAATCCCAGAATGATAATCACAATATGCATTCTCGTCATACCAACTCGGATATGGGGGTTGGATAAGCTCCACTGAAACTTTAGTGAGGAGTTGCTCTTCGACCAGCTGGGCAATAGTTCAGAGTAAGACATGGGGAGTGGCTCAAACTGATCTCTTTTTCGGATATTCTTCGATTTCCTATGACTGACAAAAGGTTGAAAATTTACTGGATTTTGAGAGGCCATTGGGTATAAGTATGAACCCTCGGGTACATAGTTCATAGAAGGACAGGGTGGTTGGTATGAAGTAGCCGGAATATACAAGGCAAAGTCTCCCACAGCTTGGACATCTTCTTTTTTCTTTTTGGGTATTATGTTTCTCTTTGCATTAAATGTTTTACCTCCTTCGAGTTTCCCAGCCTTGATAGCATTTTCGATCATTTCCCTAGAGATTACCATATTCAAAAAATTCTTCGTGGTGTTCCAACAAGTCTATCGTAGTATGGGGCCTGTAGTGTATTCACAAAAAGGATAGTGGTTTCCTTATAAGTTAAGGGCGGTTGTATTTGGGTGGCCATGTTCTTCCACCTCTGAGCATACTCTTTGAAGCTCTCAGTAACCTTTTTCTCCATATTTTGCAAGGTGAGACGGTTGGGTGTCATGTCGGTCACATGCTTGTACTGGTTTAGAAAAGCCCTTGCCAAATCATTCCGAGAGCGAATCTGATCCTTGCTCAACTGACTATACCACCTAATCGCGGACCCGCTGAGGCTATCCTGGAAGCAGTGAATCAAAAGCTTATCATTATTTATGTGACTTGCCATCTTTTGGCAGAACAAGGTGATGTGGGTTGATGGATCGATCGTCTCGTCATATTTCACAAAGTCAGGGACCTTGAATTTAGGAGGAATGACTAAATTAAGGACCAAGCATTGTTCCTTCGCATCTATACTCCTGAATACATCTGTATTTTCTACTGCCCGGAGCCTTTCATCTAACAACTGATATTTCCCTCGGGAATCTGTTAACTTAGCCATATTTGTCTCAACCATTTTCAACTTTTCTCGTTCAGCTGGGTCGTCTAAGTTCAGGGTGTTGCTGGGGTTAATTGTGTTTTGGCCATCCATCATTGCGACCTCATTCTGACCCTTTTGTGCCTCTATCCCTTCTCTCGCGGCCAAGTTTTCAGTGTATTCCTTTCCCTCGATTACGGCGGACATCAGCTCCATCAATTTAGTCATCTGATCCTTAGATTCTGCTTGAGACTTTGCCAGCTGTTCTCGCAATTCTTCATATGCCCTTTCTAATCTTTCCATTCGGGCAGCTTGTTCATTCTCCATAGCTCTAGCCTGTACTAAAAGGGTACTCAGTACTTCTTATACCTCTGATTTGAAATAGAAATTCTTTCAAAGACTCTTAAAGCCAAGCCAACTTCTGTTTTATTCCCCCCCAAATGTATGTCATGATGAATGAGCCATGATTGTCATTTGATGCATGTGAAGAATAAACAAAATGATGTATGGACATATATAGTGGAAACATGCTGACCATGTATGTAATAAATGCAATCACGATGCCAACATGCTGCAAGCAAAGAATAAACAAATCAATGCATGAATATATGCAATGAGTGACCATGTATACTTCAGCGTATTACCCAATGATTGATCGAATACATTATGAATGCAACACGATGTCAATTATGATGCATGTAAACAATTATTGACACAGAGTATATACAAAGAAACTCATGCTGACCATGTGTGTCATGAATGTATCCTGATGTTAATAAGACAGATTAATGCATGAGCATATCATGATAGCTATGTATGCCATGGATGTAATCTAATGCCAACATGATGCATTTAAAGAATAAATAAATTGATACACAGGTATAAACAAATAATGACCATGCATGTCATAAATGTATTTACAATGAATGACCATGCATGCTATGACTGTAACATGATGTCAAAATGATACATGTAAAGAATAAATTAATTAAGACAAAGGTATATACAATACCCACTGATTTCACGAAATTGGTGGGACCAAATTTTGATTATTCAAATATCTCACTATGCAAAATTTGACTCCAAATTTAATCTATGATCTTCTGAAACATGTTTTCTCTATGGAAAGCCAAACATATTATTTTCAAAAAAAATTCGGGATAGTGGATCCTACTATGGTATAATATCCAAATGTTCATGTAACACTATCGATTCATAATTCTTATTCAACCAACGAATGTTTATGAAATCATCAAATGAGATTATTATTACTAACCGTTTATTGCAAAGAATGAGATCAAAGATACAACCATGAATGTACATGCTCTACTCATACATGCATCAAAAATGCAAAAATGTCTGAAAAAGAATGTTTGTATTTTGAATTTCAAAAAGTTAGTGAACACTTGCCCCAACAATATCTACTTATATAGGCATCACGATAACTTTGGGGTGGAGTATCACATTTATTTAAAGGGCGATGTACGTACATCGTTGCTCGATCCACAGCCCTTATTCAGAGTGTAAAATAGGTAACAAAAGGTTAGAAATATCCCTCCATGTGTTCCTATCTTCGATATCTATCAAAAATTCGGCAGGGCTTCGCCTATGTTGGTTCTATGGTTCACTATATGTGGGTGAATGGTTCCAAAAGGCCCCAAATTGTTCCTCACTGTCGCCTGTGAAGGCACCCCGATAAAAACGGGTTCAATTCATTAGGGTATATTTTCCTAAGCCCATATGGAAGATCACCAGGAAGGCATTAGGTATTTTATACTCCGGAAGTGTTTCACTAGCCCATATGGAGGATCATCACGAAAGCGTAGTTACTTTACTCCCACTTAAAAGGACGGAACCCAGGTAGAGAGTTCATGTTATGCAAATGCAAATATAGTGTGTGCGGAGGAACAACAAACCTTTCACCACCTATTCTACACCCTTTATCCTAAATACCCCAACAATTTATTAAAATATAGATCAAGAATAGTGTAACGCATTAACCAACAAGCAATTATAATATACAACATTAAATAACTAGAGAAAAATAATAAAATGTATGCACATGAGTATGACCATATTCAAAAACATTTTATTATTTTCAAAATTCTCCTAATTTTTAAAAAAAATGTGGGAATTAAAATTAAATACAAATTTAACCAACAAAATCGAGACTTTGATAACACATGACTAATTCTAGGCCTGACTCTCTAAAAAGAACCTAGTGGAGTCGCCAAGCTGTCGATACGTGATCCCAAATCGCGGAGGACCCATTCGAGTGAGGGGGAAACAGAAGCAGAGGAAAAGTCGACTTAATTCCTCTATATGGAAATAAAAGGTCGAGGGTATGAAAAACAGCCTCGTAAAAAGACATGGAGTCGCCTCCAATCTTTTTTAGCTAGGTGTGATCGACCACCTATTAAGGCGATTTTATAAAACATTTTAAAATTAATTAAAACTTTTTTTAAAACCAATTTCAAGTCTGCGTTATAAACCAGAGAAATAAAAAAAAAAAAAAAAAAAAAAAGCGGGTTCGGGAGTCGGTAACGTGCGGGGAAGGATTAGCACCCCCACAACGCCCATATAAATCGGTACCTTATTAATCATGTGTTATCTCAAGCCTCGGTAAAAAGTTGGTTTTTAATTTAGTATTTCAAGTTAATTCCCATTTTTAAGAAAAATAATTCCATTTTTAATTGAAAATAATCCGAAATTTATTAATTCAAAATTTTCCTATATTCCCCGACAAAATCGGCAAAATATAGAAATTTTTATTCATTTGGAAAACTTTCTGAATCATTCTTGTTTTTTGAAAGAAAGATATTCCTTTATTAATGATAATTGATGATATTCCCTCCAGCAAACCCGGTAGAGAACTCATGAATTATTTTAACTTGTGAATATCTTTATTTTTATTGAAAATCATTATATTTTTGAAAACATTTAAAAAATATAAGCATGAACATGTATGACATAAATAAAATGACATGGCAAAGTCTAGATAATATAATGCAATCTAAATGATATGACATAATTTAAATGGCATAGTATATTCTAGGTGAAATATAAAATCCTATGTATCATGGCATATTCTAAATGAGATAAAATGATTTAAATGACATGGCAATTTTAAATGATATGGCATATTTTAAAAGACATGGCATATTATAAATAAAATAACCTAAATGACATGGAATATGATCTAAATAACAAAAAAATGACATGAAACATAAAATATGCATGAAAATAAAATAAAAAATGCATGAACATAGTATATGCTAAATAATGTGACAAAAATAAATGACTAAATAAAAAAAATGGGATATCATGAAATATTCAAAATCATATGGCAAACAATATAAGATCATAAAATGTGAATCAAAATAATAATAATACCATGGAAAATATCATAGCAAAAATCACACATCTAAATAAGATGCATGAACATGGAAAATGCAATGCATGAAAATGTAGTTTTTCCTCAAAATAAAGAAATCAGTATATCTGAAAAGATATCCGGCTACCTTAGGAAAATATGTCAAATTAGATTTTATAAAAAAACAAAACTTTGTGATTGTTTGAAAACAATTTTGAGGAAAAACTTGAATAAAAATTAAAACCTTTACCAAACCCTTTTGAAATGGCTCTAATTTCCTAAGTTTAAATCCGGACTTGACCACCCTTAACCCGAGATTTATAAAATCACTTTTAAAGTTTAAAAAGGCTTAGAAACTACCCTATGACAGTAGCTAAAGCTTCGATCCAACCCCCTCTAAATGCCTTAGCCAAATTCAACCATTATTCCTTTTTTGATTTCAAATCTGCCTCTACTGTTCGATTTTGTCACACGATTTTTTTGTCTATTTTTAAAAATTCAAAAACATATAAAACAAAATAATGGAGACTCAAAACATGTAAAACTACACGATAAAAACTTGGATTAATTTTCTGATTAAAGATGATTGCCCAGAAAAAATGGAGAAGTTCGAGTACTGGTGAAAAAAACTGTTTTGTCAAAACACATTTTTTGCCTTCGATAAATTCATTCAAAAATCAAAGTAGAAATTGTTGGAGGTCATCCTAAAGACCTAAGGACAGTAGATAAAACATTTAAAAACCTTGGATAAAAATTGGCAAAATAAAAAAAATCACAAAGGTAGAATAATCTATTTGACAACTCTTTAATTTTCCTCAAGTATGCTCAAGAGAGCATGACTTTGAGCCATTGATTGGCCTAAGTCATAAATCATGTGGCAATGGCATGGAAGGCATGAACATACAGAAAATGAAATGTATGAAATGCATGGCCTAAAGCCTAAATGGTAAAGGAAATGCATGACAATTCAAAATAACCTAAATGCCTAGCATGAGTTTGCATGGCAATAAATACTATCCTAACTTAATATGCATGCAATGCTTGATAATGCAAATATGACTTGGACCTAATATGTTATGAATATGCATGAAAATGCTAATGTAACCTAGAACTAAGTAGCATAACAATGCATGGCAATACCAATATCATTAAGACCCAATATGCAAGGCAATATCAACATGGCCTAGACCTAAAATGTAATGAACATGCATAGCAATACTATGAACATACAATGACCAATGAAACTAATGTGAATGCTGGAACAAACAACAACTAATACACAATTTCAAGATATGATAATGCAAAGCATGTTACCTAAACAAAATGCAAATGCATGAGAAGGCAAGGGATGCATGAAGAGGTCGAATGTGGTTACATGATATTCTAATACAATCCTATCTAGTAAATGACACAAGTACATGACAAATCATATTAAGATGCATAATGTCATGACATTTTTATAAGCATATGACATACTAAAATCAAAATGCACAAGCTCATGGCATGGAGATCCAAACAAGTGAAGATGCAAGATGGAAATGCACATGCAAGGCATACTAAGTGGAATTGTCGAAAAACCATATGACAATATGATGGCATTTTATCATAGCATTTACATAAGCACATGGCATACTAAAATCAAAATGTACAAGCTCATGGCATGGAGATGCAAACAAGCCAAGAAACAAGATGAAAATGCACATGCAAAGCATACTAACATGGAATAGCCGAATGACCATATGACAATATATGAAAAATGCAAACATATTTATAAAATAAGACATGATACATAAAAAATTATGCACAATATGAGCATGAACACAATGGCCGAATGTGCAAGAAAAATGATTAAGCATGGAATAGAAATATATAAGTAAATATAGCATAGAAAATAATGTAAAGAACATATAAAAATTTAAACATAGACATGCAAAGCAAATGACAAGCAAAACTAGTAAATAAAACAACGAAAGTTAAGTTTCATGGTTAGTATAAAATGGGCATAGCCTCTCACCTAACCATAATCACTTGGTTTTGCCAAGATCATGAAGCCTTTCCATTTCAAAAATCTGAAAATAAACCATGCTAAACAGCAAAATTAAGGTGAGCTTCATGGTAGGTAAAAATGGGCATAGCCTCTCTCCTAACCATGGTCACTTGGTCTAGCCAAGATCATGTAGCCATTTCAACCTTTTTGCTTCATCTTTTGTAAAAAATCAGAGCCTTAGAATACTCTAAAAACCTTCTAAAAATCATTTTTCACAACAACATGCAAGGAAAAAAGAAAAAGAAAACCAAGGCAATTAAACATGCCATTTTCGGCCAAGCATAAAACCATGTAAAAAAAAAATGTTTTCCACCATTTTAATGAAGAAGAAGAGATGAAAACATAAGTAAACATTAAAAACTTTATATCTATGAAAAATTTACTATGAAAACATGATAGAAAATCAAGAAAACACCATGGAAAATAAAAAGAAAGCTATGCTAGAGCTTGGTAGAGATGACTACCTTCAAGCTCTCTATTGAAAACATTTTTTTTCTTTCTTTCAAAACCTTTTCTCATTGCTAAATTATCTACTGTTTGCAGACAAAAAACCTATGAAAAAATGAAATCACCCCCTCCCTTAGTCTTGGCCGAATGGCCTCTCCACCATTGCATGGAATTTGCACTTTTTCTCCTCCAATCTTGGCCCTTAGATTAAGATATTTTGATGACAACATAAAAATGTCATCTTGCCAATTGATAGCAGCCCTTAAGATGTGTACTCAGCCCTTGTAGTAACCTCAGCCCTTAGATGCAAAAGAGGACTAATCCCATGCACTCCCTTGCTTGCCCCCTTGAGTGCATACCCTTGGATGAGTTGTGCTCTTCCATTCTTGGTCATTGGATGAGGACAACATAAAAATGACATCTTGTAGATTAAATCCATCCCTCAGCATGTGTACTCAGCCCTTGTAGATGGCCTAAGCCATTGGATGAAAAGAGACAATCCCATGCACTCCCTTGCTTGACCGAATGGATGCTTACCCTTGGATGAATTGTGCTCATCTTTTTTCTTCCATTCTTGGCCATTACATAAGGGTTCTTTCATGGAAAATAAAAATGTCATCTTGGCATTTAAACTTGGCCATTGGATGGTGCATTCAACATTCCTACAAGGCACCTAAGCCATTGGATGAAGGGGGACCATTTGCAAGGTGTTAGTGGTAGCATGTGGCTTGATAGTGACTAGGGAATTAAATTGTTCAAGATTCCTTCTTCTCCTCTATGCTGGCTGACCAAGGGAACAAAAATCCCAGCAATTCCTTCTTCTTTTATATTTTCCTCAATTTCAAATTTACCCTTTTGGGTTTCTTCGGTGAAATAACCTTTTTGCCCCCCGAACCTAAATAAATAGCAAACGGACTCCAAATTTGCATTTTCTTTTTTCAATACTTCCAAAATAATAAAAAATTGAATTCTGGATGTTTTCGAAAAATTTCGAGTCCATTCGCTATTTATTTTGAATTTATTTCAAAAATTGCCCCTTTATGCACCAGAACTTTACCATTTTCTAAATGAGCTCCTAATCCAGATTTTCTTCACTAATCTCTTCCAAATAATTTGAAAATGTGATCTGAAAGTTTTCATAATTTTTGGAGCTCATTTACTATTTTTTCGGATTTATCTACTAAAATTACTACATAGGGGACCCGAGATTTGGCCATTTTGCAAACGAACTCTGAATCAAGATTTTCTTTCGCCAATCTCTTCCAAATAATTTAAAAATGAGATTTGCAAATTTTTAGAATTTTTGGAGTTCATTCGCTATTTTTTCTACATAGTGGGCCCGATATTTGGCTGTTCTGCAAACGAACTCCGAATGAAGATTTTCTTTTGCCAATCTCTTCGAAATGATTTAAGAATAAGATTTGCAAATTTTCATAATTTTTGGAGTTCATTTGCTATTTTTCCCATATTTTCCAATTTTGCCCTTTTGCCTCCGGAACCCAGTTTTGCTCCAAACAAGTCTGATTTTTAGATTTTCTTCAAACTGAGCCTTGGGCTATCCTTGTTTAATAATTTCTCATCAATTAAGGGCTTTAGATCTACCGAATCGGGCCATTTCTATAATCCTTCCAAATTTCACTGAAATCCAAGTAAAAAAACCCTAATTCTCGATTTTCTTTCGAATTGACTTTTCTATCAGTTTTTCTTCCAAGTGGGTTCTCCATTACCAGTAGTCAGTACTTATCTTTCATTTGGAACCTTCAATTCAAACCAATTTGATCGTTTAAGCACTTTTCCCCAAATTTCCCGAACTAGGGTTTCTTTTCTACTAATATTTCGTAACCCAATTTCCGACCTCCATATCTTTCAATGTAGACCTCGGATTATCAAAATTCTTTCACCATTTTTCAACTGAACCTCAAATCTTGATTTTAAAAGTGGGTTGACTTTTTCAGTAGTTTACTTTTTTGGGGTTGACTTTTTAAAGGTTTACTTTTTCGAGTTTGACTTTTTCTATCTGCTTTTTTAGACTAAGTCTTGGAGTAGCACCTGGAGGATGAGAAAAGCCTTTTGGCATTCTGAAACATCAATTTAGGAAGAAAACGTACCTGATTTAGGGGTCCAGACAAAATTAGGTGTTACAGCTACCCCTCTTTGGCTATTGCTGAGAATCAGGAATCAGGCAAAGATAAACAAACACTAATTTTGTACGGTTAGTGAAATCACATGTGAAGGAAAAGGGTTTTTTTTTTTTTTTCTTTTTCATCATTTTTTTTTGAAAAAGTGATACATTGAAGATTTTGTCTTTAAATTGAATTCCCTGACTAATCAAGGCTCAACCCATCTTAAGAAAACGAGTTCGATTTGCAAAAGAAAACATTATGCCTGAAGGTTTTAAAAATAGTGCTTGGAGGTCTTAAAAATGATGCCCAGAGGCCTTACCCGTGATTTGAGAAATTATGCCCGAAGGTCTTAAAAATGGTGCCCGAAGGTCTTAAAAATGGTGTCCGAAGGTGTTAAAAATGGTGCCCGAAGGACTTACCCACATGGATGAAACCAAAAATTGAAAAAGATCTGGATAAAACCAGAGATTAAAAGCATGGGTGAAACCAAAAATTTGAAAAAGATCTGGATGAAACCAGAGATTAAAGGCATGGGTGAACCATAAATTTGAAAATGATCTGGATGGAACCAGAAATTTGAAAAGCATTAGTGAAACCAGAAATTTGAAAAAGATCTGGATGAAACCAGAGATTAAAGGCATGGGTGAAACCAGAAATTTGAAAATGATCTGGATGGAACCAGAAATTGAAAAGCATGGGTGAAACCAGAAATTTGAAAAGCATGGGTGAAACTAGAAATTTGAAAAAAATCTAGATGAAACCAGAAATTAAAGGCATGGGTGAAACCAAAAATTTGAAAATAATCTGGATGGAACCAGAAATTGAAAAACATGGGTGAAACCAGAAATTTGAAAACGATTTGGATGAAACCAGAGAATAAAAAGGCATGGGTGAAACCAGAAAATTGAAAAGATCTGGATGAAACCAAAAATTGAAATGACCTAGAAATTAACCTGAAGGATTTAAGAGAGGATACAAATGCTTCATGGTGTAATGGAAATATCTTGGATTGATGCAAATGCTTCTTGAAATGATATGGATGTATTGGATCAATGCAAATGCTTCTACACGCAGATACAGATGTACCTACGAATCATGTTCATGTAAGTGGTTCATGAATGGTGTAATTGTAGCTACAATGAATAAGCAATGATCCTAGAAATGATGCACTTGCTTGAGATGATGCGAATGCAAATATTTAATGAAAGATGTACTTGTAAAGATATAATGCAGATGCTCATGGAATAGTGCAAATACAAATACTCATGAATCATGCAAATGCTTGCTGACACGGTGCAGATGCAAAGCTTAATAAATAGATGAATGCTCATGAGTGATGCAAATGCCCCAGATCATTTTTCTAGATTTTGGCTTAGCCTTTCCAATTCATTTTTCCTCTTCAAATCAGAGTATATCTTCATTTTTCAATCTTTGGCTATTCTCTTTGCCCCAACAATCTTCAAACTCTTATTGACAGAAGTCTACTTGTCGAGTTCTATTTCTTCTTCTCATATTTGGAAGTCAGGTTATCCCTAGTAATTCCACACATTTGGATTAGAAAAAACTCTTATCTCATGTCAACATCAAAAATGGGTATTTCAAAAATATTTTTATTTTCCTTTTTGAAAAACAATTTTGCTTATTTAATGAAAACTTCTGAGTCAAAAATTTTAACCCTACAGTGTGTCATGTACAAATCTTTTGAAGACTGATGATCACTGTTAGAAGTTTTCCTAAGTGTCAATTTGGGTTTTTCAACTTGAATTGACAAGGCTTGGTACAACATGATTTTTGTTTTTCCAGGAAAGCTTCACAACAAAAAAATGTATATCCCTTCTAGGCTCACAAATGGAACAGATTTTATAAATCATGAATTCATTGAGAACCAAACAAATTCAACTTTCTTTTAGTTTCCATATCAATGTATTTTGACAAGCGTCAAGATTGGCTGGGATGTTTAAACTGGAAAGTTGATTTTGAAGAAAAAAAAAGTTTTAGTTTTTGAAATCAATCATCCAAATGAGAGTTGACAATTTGGAAGGTTCAGGAATTCCTAGATGTTCCTCGATGACCACTTCTTTAAGATGATCTTCTCTTTTGTGGTATTGGCACTATCATAGATGGCATCGAAAATTCCCATTTTACTCTAGACCGCCTGTTTTCGGGTTTTCGCCCTAGAGTCTCATTCTCTCTAATTTTTTATTTTTTTTTACCATGCATTTGAGAATTCTAAATTCTTCCTTAGTGAAATGATAATTTGATGAGATGGGATAAAATCTGAGAAAAAAACCCTTCAAGTTAAATATTCATGCTTGATCAAAATGGACTTTTAAAGCACGTAATGTAGGCCATGGCTCAGGGTTCAGAAAGAAAGGATAAATAGGCCCAAAATATGTGTTTGAGTGTAATCAGATCAAGGATCATTTCTTGAGGAGGATTCTCTTTGAAACATTTATCCCTTTTTGGACTTTTCATTCCTTTTTAACGTTTTGCTCTTTTTCTTCCTTGCTTTTGGTTTTCATTTGCCATACTTTTTCACATTTTTTCTCTTTGTTTTTCTTAGCTTTCATTTCGCTATCTTTTTCTTTTCCTTTTTCTTTTTCTTTGACAGAATGAGCCCGTATTTATTCGGGGCTCCATTTGCTTTGCATCTTTCTTTGAGCTAGGACTCATTTCTCAGTGATCCTTCCTCACATTTTCCCCCCAGAGTAGAGGGTAATCCTTGATCAGGGTTTAAAGAAGAAAGAATTCTTTCGGCTCAAAAGGGGTGACTATGGATAATTTCTTTTTGTGATAGGGACATGAAAGATGGCCATTTCTTATGTCAAGCACGAATATTCACATTGAAAAGCAATCCCAAGGGGAAATAGATATTCAGAATTTCATTTTGCTCTTTGGAATCATTCGAATTCTCATATGCAAGATATCACAACTTTTTTTTTGTTCTTTTTTTTGGTTGCATGCCCCAATGATTCATGCGTTAATCCATCTTTTTCACCATATAACTATCATTTCCACATATGATGCCCCAGTTTGATTAACCATGAGAATTTGTATCAATGAGGAACATAGCAAGTCTAGGTCTATTATAAAAAGGCTGAGTTTCAAATATGAGTTCTTCGAAAGGAAAAGCAAAATAAGACCCAAAAATAGGTTTTATCTGGGACATGGGATAATATAGTTTAATCATTGTGCCCCAGGGTGTCAATCATGATGTGATGTTTGGGCAATTAGTGTTTTGTGGTTATTGGTAAAGGTCATGAATGGTTTTAGCACAATCTTGACATACATCAAATTACCAAAATCTAGATCCTTGAAAGAATGTCTCATTTGTTTGAATTTCAAGGAATTCGAAAAAATTTCAAAAAGTTCATTCCTTTGTTCATAACCTAGACTAGGATTTACATATTTGCTTATTCTGCAATGACAATGGTTTATGAAGTTTAATCAATCATATTTCTTAAAGCATTAGGTCTTTCAAGTGGTCTTAGTTTCAGGGATTTAGACATATGGAAATCCTAAAAGAGGGAAGGTATTGGGTCATTTCTAACAATGATCATCCATATTCTCGAGACTATCCATTATTAAAACCTCCTTAATGCTTGTTTTTGCACATTCAAATTATTGTTAAAACACAACAAACATAAAAACATTCAAAATTCATTTATTTCATAGGGATGTTAACATAAGACAAGGGTTTTCATCATGAGGTATGAAACTAAATGCATAAAAACTTCCCCTTGACATGTTCTCCCTAATTCAAACTGGCTATTCCTTGGTACTCTTTCTAACCTTTCCATCTTCTTCCCCTACTATGACATCCACAATGGTCACATCATTCCTATTCAGTAGATTCTCTCTGCTGTCTGACCTTTGTTTCTTTGCCACATCTAACTGTCCTTTACTAAGAGTGCTTGAACCTTCCGTTTCAAACATATGCAATTTTCCATGGAATATCCTTGAATCCTAGAATGATAATACAATATTTATTCTTGTCATACCAACTCGGGTATCGGGGTTGGATAGGCTCCACTGAAACTTTAGGGAGGAGTTTCTCTTCGACCAGCTGGGGCAGTAGTTCAGAGTAAGACATGGGGAGTGGCTCAAACTGATCTTTTTTTCGGATATTCTTCGATTTCCTATGACTGACAAATGGTTGAAAATTTACTGGATTCTGAGAGGCCATTGGGTATGAACCCTGGGGTACATAGTTCATAGAAGGATAGGGTGGTTGGTATCAAGTAGCCGAAATATACGGGGCAAAGTCTCCCACAACTTGGACATCTTCCTCTTTCTTTTTGGGCATTCTATTTCTCTCTGCATTAAATGTTTTACCTCCTTTGAGTTTCCCAGCCTTGACAGCATTTTTGATTATTTCCCTAGAGATTACCATATTCAAAAAATTCTTCTTGGTGCTGCCAACAAGTCTATCGTAGTATGGGGCCTGTAGTGTATTCACAAAAAGGACAGTGGTTTCCTTTTGAGTTAAGGGCGGTTGTATTTGGGTGGCCATGTTCTTCCACCTCTGAGCATACTCTTTGAAGCTCTCAGAAATCTTTTTCTCCATATTTTGCAAGGTGAGACGGTCAGGTGTCATGCCGGTCACATGCTTGTACTGGTTTAGAAAAGCCCTTGCCAAATCATTCCAAGAGCGAATCTGATCCTTGCTCAACTGACTATACCACCGAATCACGGACCAGCTGAGGCTATCCTGGAAGCAGTGAATCAAAAGCTTATCATTATCTATGTGACTTGCCAACTTTCGGTAGAACATGGTGATGTGGGTTGATGGATCAGTCATCTCGTCATATTTCACAAAGTCATGGACCTTGAAATTAGAAGGAATGACTAAATTGAGGACCAACCATTGTTCTTTCGCATCTATACTCCTGAATACATCTGTATTTTCTACTGCCCGGAGCCTTTCATCTAACAACTGATATTTCCCTTGGGAATCTGTCAACTCAGCCATATTTGAGTCAACCATTTTCAGCTTTTCCCGTTCAGCTGGGTCGTCTAAGTTCAGGGTGTTGCTGGGGTTAACTGTGTTTTGGCCATCCATCATTACGACCTTATTCTGACCCTTTTGTGCCTCTATCCCTTCTCTGGCGGCCAAGTTTTCAGTGTATTCCTTTCCCTTGATTATGGCGGACATCAACTCCATTAATTTAGTCATCTGATCCTTAGATTCTGCTTGAGACTTTGCCAGCTGTTCTCGCAATTCTTCATGTGCCATTTCCATTATTTCCATTCGGGCAGCTCGTTCATTCTCCATAGCTCTAGTCTATATTAAAAGGGTACTCAGTACTTCTTATACCTCTGATTTGAAATAGAAATTCTTTCAAAGACTCTTAAAGCCAAGCCAACTTCTGTTTTATTCCCCCCAAATGTATGTCATGATGAATGAGCCATGATTGTCATTTGATGCATGTGAAAAATAAACAAAATGATGTATGGACATATATAGTGGAAACATGCTGACCATGTATGTAATAAATGCAATCACGATGCCAACATGCTGCAAGCAAAGAATAAACAAATCAATGCATGAATATATGCAATGAGTGGCCATGTATACTTCAGCGTATTTCCCAATGAATGATCGTATATATTATGAATGCAACACGATGTCAATTATGATGCATGTAAACAATTATTGACACAGAGTATATACAAAGAAACTCATGCTGGCCATGTGTGTCATGAATGTCACCTGATGTTAATAAGACAGATTAATGCATGAGCATATCATGATAACTATGTATGCCATGGATGTAATCTAATGCCAACATGATGCATTTAAAGAAGAAATAAATTGATACACAGGTATAAACAAATAATGACCATACATGTCATAAATGTTATTCAATGAATGACCATGCATGCTATGACTGTAACATGATGTCAAAATGATACATGTAAAGAATAAATGAATTAACACAAAGGTATATACAATGCCCACTGATTTCACGAAATTGGTGGGACCAAATTTTGATTATTAAAATATCTCACTATAGAAAATTTGACTCCAAATTTAATCTATTATGATCTTTTGAAACATGTTTTCTTTATGAAAAGCCAAACATATTATTTTCAAAAGAATTTCGGGATAGTGGATCCTACTATGGTATAATATACAAATGTTCATATAACACTATCGGTTCATAATTCTTATTCAACCAACGAATGTTTATAAAGTCATCAAATGGGATTATTATTGCAAAGAATGAGATCAAAGATACAACCATGAATGTACATGCTCTACTCACACATGCATGACGAATGCAAAAATGTTTGAAAAAGAATTTTGTATTTTGAATTTCAAAAAGTTAGTGAACACTTGCCCTAACAATATCTACTTATATAGGCATCACGGTGCCTTTGGGACGGAGTATCACATTTACTTACGGGCGATGTACGTACATCGTTGCCCGATCCACAACCCATATTCAGAGTGTAAAATAGGTAACAAAAGGTTAGAAATATCCCTCCATGTGTTCCTATCTTCGGTATCTATCAAAAATTCGGTAGGGCTTCGCCTATGTTGGTTCTATGGTTCACTATATGTGGGTGAATGGTTCTAAAAGGCCCCAAATTGTTCCTCACTGTCGCCTGTGAAGGCACCCCGATAAAAGCGGGTTCAATTCATTAGAGTATATTTTCCTAAGCACATACGGAGGATCATCACGAAGGCATTAGGTATTTTATACGCCGGAAGTGTTTCACTACCCCATACGGAGGATAATCACGAAGGCGTAGTTACTTTACTCCCACTTAAAAGGATGGAACCCGGGTAGAGAGTTCATGTTATGCAAATGCAAATATAGTGTGTGCGGAGGAACAACAAACCTTTCACCACCTATTCTACACCCCTTATCCTAAATACCCCAACAATTTATTAAAACACAGATCAAAAATAGTGTAACGCATTAACCAACAAGCAATTATAATATACAACATTAAATAACTAGAGAAAAATAAGAAAATACATGCACATGAGTACGACCATATTCAAAAACATTTTATTATTTTCAAAATTCTCTTTATTTTAAAATAAATGTGGGAATTAAAATTAAATACCAATTTACCAACAAAATCGAGACTTTGATAACACACGACTAATTCTAGGCCTGGCTCTCTAAAAAGTCCCCAGTGGAGTCGCCAAGCTGTCGATACGTGATCCAGAATCGCGGAAGACCCGTTCGAGTGAGGGGGAAACAGAAGCAGAGGAAAAGACGACTTAATTCCTCTATGTGGAAATAAAAGGTCGAGGGTATAAAAACAGCCTCGTAAAAAGACATAGAGTCGCCACCAATCTTTTTTAGCTAGGTGTGATCGACCACCTATTAAAGTCGTTTTATAAAACATTTTAAAATTAATTAAAACATTTTTTTAAAACCAATTTCAAGTCTGCGTTATAAACCAGAGAAATAAAAAAAAAAACGGGTTCGGGAGTCGGTTACGTACGGGGAAGGATTAGCACCCCCACAACGCCCATATAAATCGGTACCTTATTAATCGTGTATTATCTCAAGCCTTGGTAAAAAGTTTTTTTTTTAATTTAGTATTTCAAGTTAATTCCCATTTTTAAGAAAAATAATTCCATTTTTAATTGAAAATGATCCGAAATTTATTAATTCAAAATTTTCCTATATTCCCCGACAAAATCGGCAAAATATAGAAATTTTTATTCATTTGGAAAACCTTCTGAATCATTCTTGTTTCTTGAAAGAAAGATATTCCTTTATTAATGATAATTGATGATATTCCCTCCAGTAAACCAGGTAGAGAACTCATGAATTATTTTAACTCGGGAATATCTTTATTTTTATTGAAAATCATTATATGTTTCAAACATTTAAAAAATATGAGCATGAACATGTATGACATAAATAAAATGACATGGCAAAGTCTAGATAATATAATGCAACCTAAATGATATGACATAATTTAAATGGCATAGTATATTCTAGGTGAAATGAAAAATCCTAAGTATCATGGTATATTCTAAATGAGATAAAATGATTTAAATGACATGGCAATTTTAATTGATATGGCATATTTTAAACGCCAAGAAATATTATAAATAAAATAACCTAAATGACATGGAATATGATGTAAATAACAAAAAATGACATGAAACATAAAATAATGCTATCATAAAATATGCATGAAAATAAAATAAAAAATGCATGAACATAGTATATGCCAAATAATGTGACAAAAATAAATGACTAGATAAAAAATATGGGATATCATGAAATATTCAAAATCACATGGCAAACAATATAAGATCATAAAATGTGAATCAAAATAATAATAATACCCTAGAAAATATCATAGCAAAAATCAGACATTTAAATAACATGCATGAACATGGAAAATGCAATGCATGAAAATGTAGTTTTTCCTCTAAATAAAGAAATCCGTATATCTAAAAAGATATCCGGCTATCTTAGAAAAATATGTCAAATTAGATTTTCTAAAAAACCCAAACTTTGTGATTGTTTGAAAACAATTTTGAGGAAAAACTTGAATAAAAATTAAAACCCTTACCAAACCCTTTTGAAATGGCTCTAATTTCCTAAGTTTAAAATCCCGGACTTGACCACCATTAACCCGAGATTTATAAAATCACTTTTAAAATTTAAAATGGATTAGAAACTACCCTAAGACAGTAGCTAAAGCTTCTATCCAACCCCCTCTAAATGCCTTAGCCAAATTCAACCATTATTCCTCTTTTGATTTCAAATTTGCCTCTACTGTTCGATTTTGTCACACGATTTTTTTTGCCTATTTTTAAAAAGTCAAAAACATCTAAAACGAAATACTGGAGACTCAAAACATGTAAAACTACACGATAAAAAATTGGATTAATTTTTTGATTAAAGATGATTGCCCAGAAAAATTGGTGAAGTTCGAGTACTGGGTAAAAAAAACTGTTTTGTCAAAACACATTTTTTGCCTTCGATAAATTCATTCAAAAATCAAAGTAGAAATTGTTGGAGGTCATCCTAAAGACCTAAGGACAGTAGCTAAAACATTTAAAACCTTGGATAAAAATTGGCTAAGTAAAAAAAAATCACAGGTAGAATAATCTATTTGACAACTCTTTAATTTTTCACAAGTATGCTCAAGAGAGTATGACTTTGAGCCATTGATTGGCCTAAGTCATAAATCATGTGGCAATGGCATGGAATGCATGAACATATAGAAAATGAAATGTATGAAATGCATGGCCTAAAGCCTAAATGGTAAAGGAAATGCATGACAATTTAAAATAACCTAAATGCCTAGCATGAGTTTGCATGACAATAAATGCTATCCTAACTTAATATGCATGCAATGCTTGATAATGCAAATATGACTTGGACCTAATATGTTATGAATATGCATGAAAATGCTAATGTAACCTAGACCTAAGTAGCATAGCAATGCATGGGAATACCAATATGATTTAAGACCCAATATGCAAGGCAATATCAACATGGCCTAGACCTAGAATGTAATGAACATGCATAGCAATACTATGAACATACAATGACCAATGAAACTAATGTCAATGCTGGAACAAACAGCAACTAATACACAATTTCAAGATATGATAATGCAAAGCATGTTACCTAAACAAAATGCAAATGCATGACAAGGCAAGGGATGCATGAAGAGGTCGAATGTGGTTACATGATACTCTAATACAATCCTATCTAGTAAATGACACAAGTACATGACAAATCATATTAAGATGCATAATGTCATGACATTTTTATAAGCATATGACATACTAAAATCAAAATGCACAAGCTCATGGCATGGAGATGCAAACAAGTCAAGATGCAAGATGGAAATGCACATGCAAGGCATACTAAGTGGAATAGCCGAAAGACCAATATGAAAATATGATGGCATTTTATCATAGCATTTTCATAAGCACATGGCATACTAAAATCAAAATGTACAAGCTCATGGCAAGGAGATGCAAACAAGCCAAGAAACAAGATGAAAATACACATGCAAAGCATACTAACATGGAATAGCCGAATGACCATATGACAATATATGTAAAATGCAAACATATTTATAAAATAAGACATGATACATAAAAAAAATGCACAATATGAGCATGAACACAATAGCCTAATGTGCAAGAAAAATGATTAACCATGGAATAGAAATATATAAGTAAATATAGCATAGAAAATAATGTAAAGAACATATAAAAATTTAAACATAGACATGCAAAGCAAATGACAAGTAAAACTACTAAATAAAACAACGAAAGTTAAGCTCCATGGTTGGTATAAAATGGGCATAGCCTCTCACCTAACCATAATCACTTGGTTTTGCCAAGATCATGAAGCCTTTCCATTTCAAAAATCAGAAAATAAACCATGCTAAACAGCAAAAATTAAGGTGAGCTTCTTGGTAGGTAAAAATGGGCATAGCCTCTCTCCTAACCATGGTCAGTTGGACTAGCCAAGATCATGTAGCCATTTCAACCTTTTTGCTTCATCCTTTGAAAAAAATCAGAACCTTAGAATACTCTAAAAACATTCTAAAAATCATTTTTCACAACAACATGCAAGGAAGAAAGAAAAAGAAAACCAAGGCAAGCAAACATGCCATTTTCGGCCAAGCATAAAACCATGTAAAAAAAATCTGTTTTCCACCATTTTAATGAAGAAGAAGAGATGAAAACATAAGTAAACATTAAAACTTTATTTCTATGAAAAATGTAGTATGAAAACATGATAGAAAATCAAGAAAACACCATGGAAAACAAGAAGAAAGCTATGCTGGAGCTTGGTAGAGATGACTACCTTCAAGCTCTCTATTGAAAACCTTTTCTTTCTTTCTTTCAAAACCTTTTCTCTTTGCCAAATTAGCTACTGTTTCCAGCCAAAAAACCTATGAAAAAATGAAATCAACCCCTCTCCCTTAGTCTTGGCCGAATGGCCTCTCCACCATTGCATGGAATTTGCACTTTTTCTCCTCCAATCTTGGCCCTTAGATTAAGATATTTTGATGACAACATAAAAATGTCATCTTGCCAATTGATCGCAGCCCTTAAGATGTGTACTCAGCCCTTGTAGTAACCTCAGCCCTTTGATGAAAAAGAGGACCAATCCCATGAACTCCCTTGCTTGCCCCCTTGAGTGCCTACCCTTGGATGAGTTGTGCTCTTCCATTCTTGGTCATTGGATGAGGACAACATACAAATGACATCTTGTAGATTAAATCCAGCCCTCAACATGTGTACTCAGCCTTGTAGATGGCCTAAGCCATTGGATGAAAAGAGACAATCCCATGCACTCCCTTGCTTGACCGAATGGATGCTCACCCTTGGATGAATTGTGCTCATCTTTTTTCTTCCATTCTTGGCCATTAGATAAGGGTTATTTCATGAAAAATAAAAATATAATCTTGGAATTTAAACTTGGCCATTGGATGGTGCATTCAACTTTCCTACAAGGCACCCTAAGCCATTGGATGGTGACAAGGGGGACCATTTGCAAGGTATTAGTGGTAGCATGTGGCTTGATAGTGACGAGGGAATTAAATTGTTCATGCTTCCTTCTTCTCCTCTATGCTGGCTGACCAAGTGAAGAAAAATCCCAGCAATTCCTTCCTCTTTCATATTTTTCTTAATTACAAATTTGCCCTTTTTGGTTTCTTCGGTGAAATGACTTTTTTGCTCCTCAAACCTAAATAAATAGCAAACGGACTCCAAATTCAAATTTTCTTTTTTCAATACTTACAAAATAATAAAAAATTGAATTCTGGAAGTTTTCAAAATTTTCCGAGTCCATTCGCTATTTATTTCGGATTTATTTCCAATATTACCCCTTTTATGCACCCGAACTTTACCATTTTTTAAACGAGCTCTGAATGCAGATTTTTATTCACCAATATCTTTCAAATAATTTAAAAATGTGATCTGGAAGTTTACATAATTTTTTGAGCTCATTTACTATTTTTCGAGATTTATCTACTTGAATTACTACATAGTGGACTCGGGATTTGGCCATTTTGCAAATGAACTCCGAATCAAGATTTTATTTCGCCAATCTCTTCAAAATAATTTAAAAATGAGATTTGAAAATTTTCAAAATTTGTGGTGTTCATTTGCTATTTTTTTGGGATTTATCCTATTGAATTTCTACTTAGTGGGCCCGGTATTTGGCCATTTTGCAAACAAACTCCGAATCAAGATTTTCTTTCGCCAATCTCTTCAAAATGATTAAAGAATGAGATTTGCAAATTTTCAAAATTTTTGGAGTTTATTTGCTATTTTTCCTATATTTTCCAATTTTGCCCTTTTGCCTACGAAACTCGATTTTGCTCTAAACAAGTCCGATTTTTAGATTTTCTTCAAACTAAGCCTTGGACTAACCTTGTTTAATCATTTCGCATCAATTAAGGGCTCTAGATCTACCGAATCGGGCCATTTCTGTAATCCTTCCAAATTTCACCAAATCCACCAAAAAAACCCTAATTCTCGATTTTCTTCCGAATTGATTTTTCTATCAGTTTTTCTTCCAAGTCGCTTTTCTATTTCCCATTGTCAGTACTTATCTTTCATTTGGAACCTTTAATTTCGACCAATTTGATCGTTTAAACACTTTTCCCCAAATTTCCCAAACTAGGGTTTCTTTTCTACTGAGATTCTGTAACCCAACTTCCGACCTCTATATCTTTCAATGTAGACCGCAGATTATCAAAATTCTTTCACCATTTTTCAATTGAACCTCGAATCTTGATTTTGAAAGGTGGTTTACTTTTTTAGTAGTTAACTTTTTTAGGGGTTGACTTTTTTGTGTTTGACTTTTTCTATATGTTTTTTTAGACTAAGTCTCAAAGTATCACCTGCAGGATGAGAAAAGCCTTTTAGCATTCTGAAACATCAATTTAGGAAGAAATCGTACCTGATTTAGGGGTCTGGACAAAATTAGGTGTCTACAAGACTCATATATGCTCATATTGATTGGCACAACTTTAGCCCATTTTTTCACTTTAAACATTGACGACAAAGTGGCGAAAGCATCCTTTATTCGATTTTCTTCTCAGGGTAAGTAATTGAAACTCACTTTTTCAAATTCCTCAATCAAGTTTAGTATAATCTCTCGATACCGAATCAACTTTGCATCTCGGGTTTCCCGTTCTGCTCATAATTGGTATATTATCAGAGCCGAATCTCTGAAAACTTTTAGTGTCTTAATCTTTTTTTCAATGGTGGCAAAAGGCCCATAGTACACGCCTCATACTCAGTGGTATTGTTTGTACAATCAAAATCCAATCTGGCAGTGAAAGGATAATAATCTTCCTCAGGGGACATTAGCACTGCACCTATCCCGTGCCCCATGGCATTAGATGTGCCATCAAAATACATTTTCCATGTTTTCTTCTTAGAGGAGTTCCCATCTTCTTGCGAGAGACACATCAGGTCTTCATTCGGGAAATTCAGAGGCTCATAATCCTCCACTGCTCGACTTGCTAGGAATTCGGCTATTGCGCTACCCTCTATAGCCTTTTGGCTCACATATACGATGTCATATTCAGAAAGCAATACTTACAATCTTGCTGTTCTTCCTGAAAATGGAGGTGCCTCGAATATGTATTTGAGGGGATCTAACTTTGCGATTAGCCAAGTTGTATGATACGATGTGTATTTCCTAAGCCTTCGGGCAGTCTAGGCCAGGGCACAACAAAGCCTTTCTACTAATGAATACTTCAATTCGTACTCAGTGAATTTCTTGCTGAGGTAGTAGATGACTTGTTCTTTCTTTCCAGTTTCATCATATTGCCCTAATACACAGCCCATGGATTTTTTGAACATTGACAAATACATTATCAGCGGCTTCCCTAGGATGGGCGGCATTAGTATTGGTAGGTTTGATAGTTAATGCTTGAATTTGTCAAAGGCTATCTGGCATCCTTCATCCCATTCTCTCGGATCACGCACTCGGAGTAGCTTGAATATTGGATCGCATTTATCAATCAGTTGGGAAATGAACCGAGCGATATAATTTAGCCTACCCAAAAAGCTTCTTACTTTCTTTTGAGTATGAGGCGGAGGCAGATTCTGGATCGCCGTTACTTTATCTGGACCAATTTCAATCCCTTTCTTGCTAACAACAAAGCCGAACAGCTTTCCCGAGGTGAACCTGAAGGTGTATTTTTCCGGGTTAAGTTTAAGCTAAATTTTCTCAATCTTTCAAAGAGCTTCTTAAGATTTGCAACGTTCTCTTCCTCCCCTTGTGATTTAGCATTCATGTCATTGACATAAACTTCGACCTCTTTGTGCATCATGTCATGAAACAAAGTCACCATGTCTCTTTGGTATGTTTCCCCGGTTGGTATATGCCCTGGAGCTAATCGGTTTAGTCAGGCATAAACTACCAATAATGCAAACCCATCACTATATTTTAGTGATACAAGGATTTCCTTCATGTTAGTACGATGATAAGGAGTTATTAAGTACTAATCGGATGAAGCCCATGGAACATAATGGCCTTGCAAAGGAATTATATATAATTGTGAGATCCTTATGCATCAAAGCCATGTTCCTAAAACGGTTCCTGGTCATCGTATTGCCAAGACGGGGCATTGGCAATGCTCAAAGACTAGTACATGTTAAGCCTATTTACTTAGTAAGCAACTGATCTGACGTGTTAAAGTATAAGAGATACTTTAGGATAACATGTAGGTGCTTGTCTGTTGAACAAGTTCACCGAACATGGCCCGCTGTGAGAACTCCATTTGGTATTGTCACTCAAGTGTCTATGGAAACGTTCTCATGTGTCAGTCGTGTAAGTAGTCCTCTAATTTGTGATACCAGGTCATCTTGTATGGGGAGTGTCATACTTTGATTCCATCATGAACAAGTGCCTAACACAGAGTGATGCTTATGGTAGGGTGGTTTTGGGTATGACATGAACCATACGAAGATGGATGAATGATCCAGAGAGGATTCACCACTCCAAGTGACATTGGAGACATATCTCATATGTTCTTGGCTTAAGTTAACCTGATGGAATCTCTGGCCAGAGTATGATGAATTTAGGAGAAATAGTTTCTCTAAGTTCACAAAGTTAACTAACAGCTGCATGAACTAATATAGATTGAACATGAGTAGACACTGCACCATGCTCATGGTCTTTCTGGGATATTTGGTGAAAGGACCGAATTACACTGATAGACTGAACACGAAAGGTTATGTCAAGACTAACTTGACTCTCCAGTATTTGGGTGGTCATGATGGCTTGCTAGAGTCCGCTCATGATCTATGAGTATAAATTAATTAGATTAATTTATATTCATTGCCAACATATTGGAAGCCTAATGGGTCACACACAGAAAGGAGAATTAAGAGATTAAAATGGAAAGAGCCTAATTGATTAATTTGAGAATTTAATCAATAAGGACTTAATTAAATAGTTTAATTAAGTGGAAGGACTTAAAGGCAAATACATAAGAGTTATTGTCCATAGTCCAAACCCTGGAGTGATTGCCGCCCCTTATAAAAGAAACATGATAGCTTGACTGACCTCCCTATGGCCCCACTAGTATATATGATATGCTTAGAGGCTTTGGTGTTTTCTTGATTTCTTGACTTCCTCATTGCCTCTTCATGGATTGCTAGAGAGAAAAACATTTTCTTTCAAGAGAGCAAAGGCATAGAGTGAAGAAGAAAGAAGATCAAGATAATCCTTGTGATTGGCGCACCAAACCCGGAGAAGCAAGTAAAGCTTTTTCTTCTTCTTGATGCTTATGAAGCATTCGGTCATGGATGTTTAGATGGGGATAGGTTTCTTGAAACCTAAACTACTAGCATCATTTTCGGCAAGCCTCCATTCCTACCTTATGAAGGTTCTCTTGGTCATCTTGTGAGGATTACCGTTAGAGGCCAGGCACTTGTATGGCTTAAAGTCTCGGATTGACAGCTTGGTGTTCAAGATTGAGTGGGCTAGTTGGAAACTCAAGATTACTAGATCTTTGAGTTAAGGTATGATTCTTGATCAGATGTATGTTTTATAATTAGAAGATCGCATTAAAATTTTACAAGCATGATCCTGTAAGATTCGACTATCTCTTTGTTTATTATTCCGCTACATTCATGTTCTTCTTTAATTCGATTATTATTTGTGCATGAGGTTGAATCTCAATAGTGGTATCAGAGCCAAGCTTGTAAGTTTTCTTGTGATTTACATTAAAACGTTTTCTTATTTTGTTTCAATTCTGACAGCTTCTGTTAGCAATCTGATCTTGGTGTTTTAAATTGTTTAAAACATGTTTTAAATTGATTTGATCAATTTTTAACCTTGCCATATGATTGCATGACACAAAGAAGTTAAAATAAACAAGTTTGAATTTGATTTGAATTGAATTGCTTTTGGTGCTTGAATTTCGGAATACACAAGTGCAGGATTTTTCTGCACACCTGCTGTAAGTTGCGGTTTTGACATGGTTAGAAGTGTCCAAAAATTCTTAAAATTTGAGGAGACGTCTGAAACATGTCTATCTTGATGCTATAATTTTTGGTGAATTTTTAATTTTTTTTTATTGCCGAAACTGCCTCTCAAAGTTGTGCAAACAGTTTTCATGGTTGCTAGAATTTTCTAGGCAGCCTTGAGTTCTTAAATTTGATTCTTGAATTGTAGGTAAAATTGGCTAAAAATCAGAGAATGAATTGTGTGTGAATTTTTCACCACTTAGCCACCAAAAGAGGCGGCTGCTTTGAGGCAAACGTTGCCCCAACAAGGGCTACAAGTTACAGCGGCTTGACTTACTAAAAGTAGGAGACAGCTACACACAAAAGTTGTGTGTTAGGGCATCACCTTCTATTTTTGGAAATTCTTATTCTTTGGAATTTTGGACTTGTGGAAATTGTTTCCTAGTCAAGATTGGATTCCTAAGAGTTAGGAATGCACCTAAGCTTTCCTTGTGGAAATTGTTTCCTAGTTGAACAAGGACTCCTAAAAGTTAGGAGAAGATGTGAAACTTTCCATGTAGAGAAAGTTTCCTAATCAAACTTGGACTTCCTAAGGTGTTTGGAAATCTAATTAAATTGTTTAATTAGATGGAAGATTTTAATTCAAAGAATCCTAATTGGATTAGGACTCAAGTAAATTGAATTAAAATTAAAATTGCTAGATAATTTGAGCCAAGTATATTTAAATGAGTTTAAATATTACTTTTCTTAAATGACACATAAGATTACTAAGTGATATTAAATATGTATGCATTTAATTTTATGCTCTATGAAGTGATTACGAAAGCATGATGATGGTTATGGACTTAGACCTTAGACTTAGGTCATGGATGGTTAATTTTTCTTTTTGGTATTTTAATAAATAGGGTCTGCGAACCCTGCCTTCTCTTTTTTATTTTCAGAGTTGTAAATTCTCTTCTCACCTAACTCCCCTCGAATGTAACTCGAGATTTCTATCAAAGATATGTAAATGTTATATAGGTTTTGTAGATTTAGATTTAAGCTAAGATTAGAATTTATGTAATTCCAAATGTAAATTCTATGCGCCAAGAACAAGAACCAAGGAGATCACCATCAAGGTTTATGAAGACTATGTATAGTATCCCAAGGAATTTGACCAACTAGTTTCCTAATGGCTCAATGATACTAGAGTAGTAAAGTCCATAATCATCCTAGTAGATTGCATGAGATAGATTTATTTTTGAATTTATATATGTTATATATATTTGAATAAATGCTATGCATGTCAATCAACAAAGAAAAGCAATGAGACCTAATTAATGAAATAAATAAATCCTCCATTAAATTATATTGAGTCCATGTTACGCATGATTAGTTGCCTTCCAACATCTTAACAAGATAACCAGAGTTCTTCTAGTAGGACGCTTGTTGAGTCACTCAAGGTCAAAAAACTGTACAAATATGTTTGAGTTATAGAAGGTAGGTCTTACTCAACTAAATGTTATGTTATCCGGATGCGTCAAACTTGATCGCATGACATTTAGAGGCAATGGTTAGGCGAAGTGCATATGATGCATTTAGTCAAAGAGTTGTCACCTAACTGATCAAGGAGTTGCATAGAGATACAATTGGTAAGAAAAGTTACCTACTCAATTAATTTCAACATGCTTGTTGAATCACTCAAGGTCATGGTGGGATGAAAGGGGTCCTTGCTCACTAAGAAGTTTAAAAGTTAAATTTCTTGAATAGTAGAGGAGGGCTACTATGTTGATAAAATAGTGAAAACAATCATTCAAACTTTAAAACCTGGTTTTAATGATTGCAATTTGCATAATGACTATTATATGCATTGGTTTATATGGGATATAAATCATCATGGTAGGTTAACTAGTCACTTGATTGCATACTTGATGCAATGTCGGTTTCACTAATCAATGAAATGAATGTCTATGTCCTTAATGATCCATGAGGTACTTAGCAATGAGAATTTTAACATCTCAAGGAATTGTTCCAATGAAAGATGTTAGAAGGTAGCCTATGAGGCATCATGTGCCAATGGATGCATCAACAAGTTTGAGAAACTTGGTTGATTTATGGATCATAATCTAAGTATAGACTTACTTCTTTCTTCATTGTGTAAGAGCAATTATCATGTCGTGTTGTAGGACAACATTAACCGATTGGTGTTGCTAAATATGCTCACTAGACTAAAAGATCATCCACTTTGTTACTTCCACTAAGGGAAGGTAACCGAAGAAACGTTCTTCAAAGTAAGGATAATGAGATAAAGAAAGAAATTGATATTGATCAAAAGGACATACCATCATTGTGGCAATGCAAGGCATTGGAGGCTTAAATGCAAGAAGTATATTCGATACTTGAAAGGAAGTGAAACTTGAGAAGTTTTACTTCATGCTTATTATGAGTTTGTTTTCACTACCTTTAGGTATATGATACCTATAAAATTGGTTCAAAGATATGTATGACATATAGATGGAACTAATGGTAAGGACAAGTGAAAAGAATAAGATCAAGGAGGTGGCAACCTTAGTTGATATTTGATCAAGCTTGCCAACCTATTCATGATGAATGTTTTAGAAATATTATCATTGATATTTCGGTTATGCTAGCATTAGATGCTTGGCCATTCATCCTAGAATAAACCGAAAGGTCATATGGAATTGTTCCATATTATGGTCTTATTACACTCATAATAAGCTAGAAACTTGCATAAAAGATAATCAAATATTGTTCAAGTCAAAAGTATAAGGTTAAAGTATATAGATACTAGTAGTTTCTTTGATTATGAATCAAAGGAAATCTTATACAAAACTTGACAATTAGATGAGCTTTGGCTCAAGGAATTTCATAATGAGATTATGAAACTAATTTAGTTAAAGAGCATTCTTATTAAGATATGATCTAAATAAAGAATGGCTTGAAATTACATTGATTGATAATCTAATAAAATTCACATAAGATGAATTGGATGGACATCGCTATGTAATGACATAGAAGGTCCATGATGCTCCAATTAGCCAAGATTGCCGAAACACTAACCTAGAAAGGATTTTGAATTGTATTTGTAAAACAAACACTCATATGGGATATGAGATGTTTGGTTTTATAATTACAAATGTGCATTCAAAAGAGTTTTGAATTCACATCCCATAGGAAAGTAAATGAGTTTACTTTGAATGTTTCTACACAAGTAGGAAACAGTGGGAGTTTTATGACATTTAAAAGTTAATGATGATAAGTAGAAATCCTAAGATTATGTATAGGATGCATAAAGGCACAAAGATTTAGTAGGATGCATTATGCTGCATTACTCATACGAGACAAGTCTACTAAACATAATGATTAAGTAGGATGCATAGTGATGCATAACTCTACTTAATAGAACATTGTTAGACAATGGATTGAGATATCCAGTTTTGATAGTGACATTCAAGAGTTGAATTTATCAAAAGGATGAGATATCTTTTGTGCACACCTAAGGGTTAGTAGGAGTAATATAGTTTACTCATCAAACAATGTATATCAGATACATTAAAGATTGAAAGGTAAATCGACTAGTAATGCTAAGATCTAACATATTTAGCAATAGATTATTGGATTAAATGTTAAAAGAGTTTAACATAGAGAGAATCCAACAAGTGACTTAATACTATCATGTAAACAAATTCAGTCATTTGGAAACGTTCCAAATTAGAGAGGACTAAATTATTTATATTATAAGTCAGAATACAAACCTTTTGTTTAAGGCTACAAAAAGAATGTTTGGATCCATAGCTTATTGGGCTAATTAAAAGATTCCTAGTTGTTAAAGTAACAACATGAGCCATAAGGAATCGGGTTTCATTGTGATCTAGATAAGTATTGTGACTATGATAATATAGATTATCAAAAGTATATGAACGAAGCATATTCTCACAATAAAGTACTGAAGCTACGTCCTAGTTGAGACACAATTGCTAATCGAAAGAGTTCGACATTGGATGCGTTAGCGATTGGCTTTGTGCAAGTGGGAGATTGTTGGTATATGCCCTAGAGCCAATCGGTTTGGTCTGGCATAAACTACCAATAATGCAAACCCATCACTATATTTTAGTGATACAAGGTTTTCCTTCATGTTAGTACGATGATAAGGAGTTATTAAGTACTAATAGGATGAAGCCTAGGGAACATACTGGCCTTGCAACAGAATTATATATAATTGTGAGATCCTTATGCATCAAAGCCATGATCCTAAAATGGTTCCTGGTCATCGTATTGCCAAGACGAGGCATTGGCAATGCTCAAAGACTAGTACATGTTAAACCTACTTACTTAGTAAGCAACTGATCTCACGTGTTGAAGTATTAGAGATACTTTAGGATAACATGTAGATGCTTGTCTGTTGAACAAGTTCATTGACCATGGCCCGCTATGAGAACTCCATTTGGTATTATCACTCAAGTGTCTATGGAAACGTTCTCACGTTTCAGTTGTGTAAGTAGTCCTCTGACTTGTGATACCAGGTCATCTTGTATGGGGAGTGTCATACTTTGATTCCATCACAAACGGGTCCCTAACACAGAGTGATGCTTATGGTAAGGTGGTTTTCGGTATGGCATGAACCATACGAAGATGGATGAGTGATCCAGAGAGGATTCACCACTCCAAGTGACATCGGAGACATATCTCATCTGTTCTTGGCTTAAGTTAACTTGATGGAATCTCTGGCAAGAGTATGATGAATTTAGGAGAAATAGTTTCTCTAAGTTCACAAAGTTAACTAACAGCTGCAGGAACTAATATAGATTGAACATGAGTAGACACTGCACCATGCTCATGGTCTTTTCGGGATATTTGGTGAAAGGATCGAATTACACTGATATACTGAACACAAAAGGTTATGTCGAGACTAACTTGACTCTCTATTATTTGGGTGGTCATGATGACTTGCTAGAGTCCGCTCATGATCTATGAGTATAAATTAATTAGATTAATTTATATTCATTGCCAACATATTGGAAGCCTAATGGGTCACACACAGAAAGGTGAATTAAGAGATTAAAATGTAAAGAGCCTAATTGATTAATTTGAGAATTTAATCAATAAGGACTTAATTAAATAGTTTAATTAAGTGGAAGGACTTAAGGGCAAATACATAAGTGTTATTATCCATAGTCCAAACCCTGGAGTAATTGCCGTCCCCTATAAAAGAAACATGATAGCTTGACCAACCTCCCTATGGCCCCCCTAGCCGCATATGTGATATACTTAGAAGCTTTGGTGTCTTCTTGATTTCTTGACTTCTCATTGCCTCTTCTGGATTGCTAGAGAGAAAAATGTTTTTTTTTCAAGAGAGCAAAGGCATAGAGTGAAGAAGAAAGAAGATCAAGATAATCCTTGTGATTGGCGCACCAAACCCGGAGAAGCAAGAAAAGCGTTTTTCTCTTTCTTGATGCTTATGAAGTATTCGACCATGGATTTTTAGATTTGGAAAGGTTTCTTGAAACCTAAACTACTAGCATAAGTTTTGGCAAGACTCCATTCCTACCTTATGAAGGTTCTCTTAATCATCTTGTGTGGATTACCGTTAGAGGCCAGACACTTGTATGGCTTGAAGTCTCGGATTGACAGCTTGGTGTTCAAGATTGAGTAGGCTGTTTGGAAACTCAAGATTACTAGATCTTTGAGTTAAGGTATGATTCTTGATCAGATGTATGTTTTATAATTACAAGATCGCATTAAAATTTTACAAGCACGATCCTTTAAGATTCGACTATCTCTTTGTTTATTATTCGGTTGCGTTCATGTTCTTCTTTAATTCGATTATTGTTTGAGCATAAGGTCGAATCTCAATAGCCCCAGCATTCTTTAATCCGAAGGGCATCATTTTATAACAAAAAGTTCCCCACATTGTCAGAAAAGTGGTTTTCTCCATATCCTCTAGTGCCATCTTGATCTGATTGTACCCCGAGAACCCATCCATGAAGGAAAAAACAAAATTCTTAGTAGTATTGCCCACTAGAGTATCAATGTGAGGCAACGAGAAATTATGTTTAGGGCTTGCCCTATTCAAATCCTGATAATCGATGCACATCCACACTTCGCCATTTTTCTTTGGTACAGGGACAATATTTGCTACCCACTCCGAGTACTTTGCCACTTCTAAAAATCTGGCATTAAATTGCTTCTTCACTTCTTCCTTTATTTTCATCAGCATTTCGGGCCTCATTCTTCTCAACTTCTGCTGAATCGGCTTGCAATCTGGTTTCAATGGAAGTTTGTGAACTATGATATCAGAGTCCAACCCAGGCATGTCTTGATATGACCATGCAAACACATCTATGTACTTTCAGAGCAAAATTATCAATTCACGTGTTATTGATGGTGAAATTGATGTCCCAACTTTGACTTCCTCTACTTCTTCATTCCCCAAATTTATCACTTGCAACAGCTCTTTATGGGGCAATACTTGTTTCTCCTCTTGTTCTATTATTCTTAACATATCTGGAGGCAAATCACAATCTTCAACATCTTTGTCAACGTCAAAGTCACCTGCACAAATGGTTTTTTCAAAATGGATTTCAAAATTATTGATGGGATCGTCCTCATATTCCATATCCGGACACCTATAAATAGATGAGGGAGAAACGATATAGGAAGGCATATAGGCAACAATAATGAAGTAATGAAAAAATAAAAGAATATGGACAAATTAATATGAAGAACATGCATTGTGTTTGTTATTTATTGAATGAAAAGTTGTAAACATAAGCCCATACAAAAGGATTCTTAATGCCTTTAGGCAGAGGCAATTAAGATTGATTCTGAGCAAAACTCTGGAGTAGACTTAAAAACTAAAGGAAGTTCGATCACACTCCAATTTGTCAACTTATAACCCGGAGGACATAGGCGCACCATCCAGCTTGTGCTCACATTCTCTATTTCTTCTATTTCAGCCATGCCGACCATCATTTCTTGCAGCTGTCTCTCTCCACCCACATAGAACCTCTCAAAGGCTTGTTCTATCATTACTAGCACATCATCAGAATTTCACTCACTAAACTCAAAACCTGCTGAGCGAAAAATGTGAAGGATTAGAGGGAAAGTCATGGGTTCCTATTCCATATCTATACCCGAAAGTCGGGCCAACCTCTTTTTCTTGTTCTTTGCAACTGGTCTTCTTTTTTCATAGGCTTTAGGGAGGTACTAAGACCAAATCTGTCTTTATTTTCGGCCACTTCTATCGCTCTGGCCATTCCTTGAAGGTATTTTCCTAATCCTTTTCCTGCACGGAAACCTTTTCTCACTATCGTCTTCACCCCTAACTTAGTGCTCCTAAATAACTTTGGCTCTGGGATCTTATACCCCTTAGTAATGAATACAACATTGACAAACTCCAATGATCTGAAAGAGAACTCTACGACATCCTCATTTACTTCTATATAAGGGGCATCGATGGATGCAGAAGCTATGATATCTTCTTCTCCCGACACACTGATCAGGCGTTCTTCCATCTCAAACTTCAATTTTTGATGGAGAGATGACGACACTGCCCCGGCTGAATGAATCCACGGCCTTCCCAACAAACAATTATAGGATGGGGTGATGTCCATTACTTGGAATTTGATCTCGTAAGTACATAGACCTATTCGAAGCGGGATCTCAATATTCCCCATCACATCCCGACGAGTGCCATCAAAGGCTCTGACTATGGTATGACTTGGCAACATGTAAGACATATCAATTAGCAACATAGACAAAGTTGCCAATGGCATCCCGTTTGTCGCAACCTAAAAAAAATAACAAGTCTCATCGCAAGACTTTATTATTCATTAAGTGTGACATTAAAAAAAATCGAGGAAAAGTCGACTTAATTCCTCTAGAAAACTGAAGGTTTTGAAAATGACCTTGAAAAAGACATGGAGTCGCTACCAATCTTTTTTAGCTAGGTGTGATCGACCACCTATTAAAATCGATTTTATAAAATATTTTAAAAAATTAGTTAAAAAATTTTTAAAACCAATTTCAAGTCTACGTTTTAAACCAGAGAAATCAAAGAAACGGGTTCGAGACTCGGTTACGTGCGGGGAAGGATTAGCACCCCCACAATGCCCGTATAAAATGGTACCTTATTAATCGTGTGTTATCTCGAGTCTCGGTAAAAAATCGGTTTTAAATTTAGTATTTCAAGTTAATTCTCAATTTAAAGAAAAATAATTCAATTTTTTTAATTGAAAGTGATCTGAAATTTATAAATTCAAAATTTTCCTATATTTCCCAACAAACGTGGCAAAATATAGGAATTTTTATTATTTTGGAAAAATTTCCGAATCATTCTCATTTTAAAGAAGATATTCTGTTATTAATGATAATTGATGATATCCTCCCCAGCAAACCCGACAGAGAACTCATGAATTATTTTAACTCGGGAATATCTTTAGTTTACTAAAAATCATTACCTTTTTGAAAACATTTTAAAAGATATGAATATGTATATGCATGACATAAATAAAATGACATAGAAAAATCTAAATAATATAATGCACCCTAAATGATATGATATGATTTAAATGTCTTAGCATATTCTAAATGAAATGAAATATCCTAAGTTATATGACATATTCTAAATGAAATGACCTAGGTAACATAATATATTCTATATGAAATGCAATATCCTAAGTTATATGATATATTCTAAGTAGAATAATTTAAATGACATGGCAAATATGAATGATATGGCATATAATTTAAATGACATAAAATATAAAATAATGCTATCATATAATATGCATGAAAATAAGAATGAAAATAATAATGCATGAACATAGTATATGCTAAATAATATGACAAAAATAACTAACTAAAGAGCATAGGATATCATGAAATATTCCAAATCATACAATAAACAATATAACATAACTCAAAATCATAACAATATCATAGAAATTATCATAGCAAAAATCACATATTATACAAATTGCATGAATATAGAAAATGCAATGCATGAAAATGTATTTTTTCCTTTAATTGAGGAAATCCGTATATCTAAAAAGATATCCAGCTACCTTAGGAAAATATGTCAAATTAAATATTCTAAAACCAAAATACTTTGTGATTGTTTGAAAACAATTTTGAAAAGCTTAGATTAAAAATAAAAACTGGGCTAAACCTTTTCTAAATGGCTCTAATTTCCTAAGTTTAAAAAATCCGGACTTGACCACCCTTAACCCGAGACTAAAAAATCATTTTTTGAGTTTAAAAAGACTTAGAATCTACCCAAAGTCAGTAGCTAAACTTCCTATCAGCCCCCTCTAAGTAACTTAACCAAAACAGAAAAATGATTTTGCTTCAAATTCAATTTTGACTCGACTGTCTAGTTTTAAGCCTCAATTTTTTACCCTAATTTAAAAAATTTTTAAAAATCTAAAAAAGAAACTGGAGACTCAGGACATGTAAAACTACACGGGAAAAAATCATCTTAATCTTTGATTAAAGATGAATGCCCAAAAAAATTGGAAAAGTACGAGTACTTGGTGAAAAAACTGTTTTGCCAAAATACATTTTTGCCTTTGATAAAATCATTTAAAAATCAAAGTAAAAATATTTAAGACTCACAAAATGACTCAGAAACAATAGCTAGGACTTTTTAAAAGTTAGATAAAAATTGGGTAAGTAAAAAAATCACAAAGATAGAATAATCAATTTGACCAACCTTAATTTTCCACAAGTGTGCTCAAGAGAGCATGACTTTGAACCATTAATTGGCTTAAGTCATTAGTCAAGTGGCATGAACATGAAATGCATGAAAAAATACAGCAAATATGATGCATGAAATGCATGATTTTAAACCTAAATGTCATGAAAAAATGCATGGCATCCATATAGTGACCTAGACCTAGATGAACTTGCATGGCATTTAATGCAACCTAGGTCTAAAATGCATGGACATGCATCATGGCAATAACACAAACACAAGGCATGCTTAAACCAATAACTCAATCAAATATCATGCAAATGCCAACCTATCAACTAACATAGCAAAAATGCAACATATAATGCAAAATAACATGATAGCTTAATGGCCTAAGGTTCCAAACAAACATGGCATTTTCACCAACACTTGGTATACTTAAACTAAATACTCAATCAAATGTCATGCAAATACAAACCTATCAACTAACATGGAAAAAATGCACACACAATACCAAATACATGAAGTGGCTGAATCGCCTAAGATTCTAAACAAGCCTAGCATTTTCACAAACACTTGATATACTAACATGAAAAACTAAAATATAACACTCAAATCATGCAAACACAAAGTAGCAATATTAAAACTAACAAGCATTTTCACAAACACTTGATATACTAAATATAAAACATCAACAAATTTAAACATTATGAAAACAGAAAATTAAAAATGCAAGAAGATGATATTCAACAAACAAAGGAACCAAATTAAAACATGCTTCAAGTATATGAAGTAGAAGAACACTTAAAGCATCAAGACTAAAGAAAATGACATAAATAACATGAGAAATTAAAGCCAAATCAGCAACAATAATAAAAAAAAAAAATAGGCCATTCGGCCATAGTAAGAAAAATAAGGAAAAAAAATTGTAAAAATTATTTAAGAAAGAGATGAAGAAAGAACTTAAGAAGAACATAAAAAAACACTTACTTAAAAAGAAAACTCACCAAATAATAATCAAAAACAGCAAAAACAAGAATGGAAAATCAAGAAAGTACAAGAGTTGGTGCTAAAAGCAACCTCAAGAAGCTATGTTTCAAGCTTTATCTCTTGAAACTTTCCTTTCTTTTCCAAACTTTTTATTTTTGCTTTCAACCAAGGAGAGAAAAAAATAAGCAAAACCAAGAAGAAATCTGAAAAATCAAGTGAAGAAAAATGAAAATTCTGGCTTCCTTTAGTGTTGGCTGAACCATGCCTCTCTCCTCCAAGGATGTTGTCATTTTGATTCCAACCAATTTCCATCCAAGGGCTAGTGATTCAAGGTGAAAAATGATGAAATTATCACCCTTAGATTAGTGTATCAGTTGTCCATAATTACAGCTATTCAAGAATAATGTTGACACTCTCCCTATTCATGCATTGGCCTATGTGGCTTAATCACAATGGCTTGATCAAAACAAATCTCTAACTAACTCTTAATTATTGGCCTTTTGATTGAAAAATCAGAAGCTTCCTTCTTCCTTTGGGCCTTGGCAGGCCAGCACTCTCTTTTCTAGCCCAAGTCTGACTTTTTGAAAGGCCAAAAGAAGCCCTTTTTCGGTTAAAATGACCATTTTGCCCGCCCGAATGCAAATAATTGGCAAACAGACTCCAAATTCAAATTTTATTTTTTTAATACTTTCAAAATAATAAAATATTGAATTCTAGAAGTTTTCAAAAAAGTTCGAGTTCGTTTGCTATTTATTTGGATTTTTTCCTCCAAAAATGCCCTTTTATGCCCCCACATTTTACCATTTTTTAAACGAGCTCCAAATCAAGATTTTTCTTCAACAATCTCTTCTAAATAATTTAAAAGTTTGATCTGGAAGTTTTCATAATTTTTGGAACTCATTTGATATTCTTTCGGGATTTATCTTCTTGAATTATTGCATAGGGGCTCGGGATTTGGCCATTTTGCAAACGAACTCTGAATCAAGTTTTTATTTCGCCAATCTCTTCAAAATAATTTAAAAATGAGATTTTCAAATTTTCAGAAGATTTGGAGTTCATTTGCTATTTTTTTCAGGATTTTCCTTCTTGAATTTCTACATAAGAGACCCGGGATTTGGCCATTTTGCAAACGAACTCCGAATCAAGATTTTTTTTCGCCAATCTCTTCCAAATGAATTAAGAATGAGATTTGAAAATTTTAAGAATTTTTGGAGTCCAATTGCTATTTTTCCTAAATTTTCCAATTTTACCCTTTTGCCTCCGAAACTCGGTTTTGCTCAAAACAAGTCCGATTTTCAGATTTTCTTCAAGCTGAGCCTTGGGCTTTCCCTTTTTAATCATTCCTTATCCATTGGGGCTTTAGTCTTACCATGTCGGGCCATTTCTGTAATTCTGCCCGATTTCACTGAAATCCACCAAAAACCCTACTTCTCGGTTTTCTCTCCGATTGACTTTTCTTTCAATTTTTCTTTCAAGTGGCTTCTCCATTACCCGTTTTCAGTGCTTATCTTTCATTTGGAACCTTCAATTTTGACCAATTCGATCGTTTAAGCTCTTTTCCCTAAATTTCTCGAATTAGGATTTTCTTTCTATTGAATCTCCATAACCAACTTCCGAACTCCATATCTTTCAATGTAGACCTCGGATTATCAAAATTATTTTGCCATTTTTCAATTGAACTTCAAATCTTAATTTTGAAAGTGGGTTGATTTTTTCAGTAGTTGACTTTTTGGGCTTGACTTTTTTGGGTTGACTTTTTTCGGGGTTGACTTTTTTGAGTGTGACTTTTTATGCTCACCCTTTGAAACTAAGTCTTGGAGTAGCACCTGCAGGATGAAAAAAGTCATTTTACATTCTGAAACATCAATTTAGGAAGAAAACATACCTAATTTGGTGGTCCGGACAAAATTAGGTGTCTACAGCTGCCCCTCTTTGGCTATTGCTGAGAATCAGGAATCAGGCAAAGATAAACAAACAATAATTTTGTACGGTTAGGGAAATCACATGTGAAGGAAAGGGAAAGGGGTTTTCTTCTTTCTTTTTCATTTTTTCATTTTTTCAGTTTTTCATTTCTTCATTTCTTCATTTTTTCATTTCTTCATTTTTTCATTTTTTTTAGTTTTTTCAATTTTTTTTGAGAAAGCAGTAAATTGAAGATTTTGACCTTAAATTGAATTCCCTGACTAATCAAGGCTCGATCCGTCTTAAGGAAACGAATTCGATTTGCAAGAAAAAGTTATGCCCGAAGGTCTTAAAAATGGTGCCCGTAGGCCTTACCAGTATGGATGAAACAAAAAATTGAAAAAGATCTAGATGTAACCAGAAATTGAAAAGCATGGATGAAACCAAAAATTTGAAAATGATCTGGACGGAACCAGAAATTTGAAAAGGATCTGGATGGAACCAGAGATTAAAGGATCTGGATGAAACCAGAAGTTAAAGAGATCTAGATAAAACCAAGGAAATTGAAATGAATGGATGAAACCATAAAATTGAAAGAGATCTGGATGAAACCAAGGAAATTGAAGGCATGGGTGAAACCATAAAATTGAAAGAGATCTGGATGAAACCAAGGAAATTGAAGGCATGGGCAAAACCATGAAATTGAAAGAGATCTGGATGAAACCAAGGAAATTGAAGGCATGGGTGAAACCATGGAATTGAAAAAGACTTGGATGAAACCAGGGAATTGAAGGCATGGGTGAAACCATGAAATTGAAAATGATCTTGATGAAACCAAGGAAATTGAAGGCATGGGTGAAACCATGAAATTGAAAAAGACCTGGATGAAACCAGGGAATTGAATGCATGGGTGAAACCATAAAATTGAAAGAGATCTAGATGAAACCAAGGAAATTGAAATGCATGGGTGAAACCATAAAATTGAAAGAGATCTGGATGAAACCAAGGAAATTAAAGGCATGGGTGAAAACATAAAATTGAAAGAGATCTGGATGAAACTAAGGAAATTGAAATGCATGGATAAAACCATAAAATTGAAAGAGATCTGGATGAAACCAAGGAAATTGAAGGCATGGGTGAAACCATAAAATTGAAAGAGATCTGGATGAAACCAAGGAAATTGAAGGCATAGGTGAAACCATAAAATTGAAAAAGATCTGGATGAAACCAAGGAAATTGAAGGCATGGGTGAAACCATAAAATTGAAAGAGATTTGGATGAAACCAAGGAAATTAAAGGCATGGATGAAACCATAAAATTGAAAGAGGATGCCAATGCTTCATGATGTAAATGTAAATATCTTGGATTGATGCAAATGCTTCTAAATGCAGATACAAATGTCCCTACGAATCATATTCATGTGAGTGGTTCATGAATGGTGTAATTGCAGCTACAATGAAGATGCAATGATCCTAGAAATGATGCACTTGCTTGAGATGATGCGAATACAAATGCTCACGGAATAGTGCAAATACGAATACTCAAGAATTATGCAAATGCTTGCTGACATGGTGCAGATACGAAGTTTAATAAATAGATGAATGCTCATGAGTAATGCAAATACCCCTGATCACTTTTCTAGATTTTGACTCAGCCTTTCCAGATCATTTTTCCCCTTCAAATCAGAGTATATCTTCAATTCATTTTTCAACCTTTGGCTATTCTCTTTGCCCCAATAGTTTTTAAACTCTTATTGACAGTAGTCTGCTTGCTGAGTTTTGATTTCTTCTTCTCATATTTGGAAGTCAAAGTTAACCCTAATAGTTCCACACCTTTGAGTTAGAAAAACCCTTATCTCATGTTATCATCAAAAATGGGTATATTAAAAATATTTTTTATTTTCCTTTTTTGAAAAACAAATTTGCTTTTTTAATGAAAACTTCTAAGTCAAAAATTTTAACCCCACAGTATGTAATGTACAAATCTTTTGAAGACTGATGATCATGGTTAGAAATTTTCCTAAGTGTCAATTTGGGTTTTTCAAATTGAATTGACAAGGCTTGGTACAACATGATTTTCGTTTTTTTCAAGAAAGCTTCACAACAAAAAATGTATGTCCTTTCTAGGCTCACAAATGGAGCAAATTTTATAAATCATGAATTCAATGAGAATCAAACAAATTCGACTTTCTTTTAATCTCCGTATCAAGGTATTTTGACAAGCGTCAAGATTGGCTGGGATGTTTAAACTGGAAAGTTTAATCTTGGAAGGAAAAAGTTACAGTTTTTGAAATCAATCATCCAAATGAGAGTTGACAATTTGGGGGGTTCAGGAATTCCTAGATGTTCCTTGATGACCACTTCCTTAAGATGATCTTTTCTTTTGTGGTATCGGCACTATCATAGATGGCATCGAAAATTTCCATTCTACTCTAGACCGCCCGTTTTTGGGTTTTCGCCCTAGAGTCCCATTCTCTCCAATTTGTTCTTTTTTTTTCTTTTTTTTTTCTTTGTTTTACCATTTATTTGAGAATTCCAAATTCTTCCTTAGTGACATGATAATTCGATGGGATGGGATAAAATCTGAGGAAAAACCTTTCAAGTTAAATATTCATGCTTGATCAAAATGGACTTTTAAAGCACGTAATGTAGGCCATGGCTTAGGGTTCAGAAAGAAGGGATAAATAGGCCCAAAATATGTGTTTGAGGGTAATCAGATCAAAGGATCATTTCTTGAGAAGAATTCTTTTTGAAGCGTTTGTCCCTTTTTGCTTTTGCTCTTTTTCTTCTTTGCTTTTGGCTTTCATTTTCCATACTTTTTCACACACTTCCTTTTTTTTTTTTGTTCTTGGCTTCCATTTCGCCATATTTTCCTTTTGTTTTTCTTTGACAGAGTGAGCCCGTATTCACTCGGTGCTCTATTTGCTTTGTATCTGTCTTTGAGCTAGGACTCATTTCTCAATGATCTTTAAAAAGATCTTTCCTCGCATTTGCCCCCCAATGTAGAGGGTAATCCTTGATCAGGGTTTAAAGAAAAAAGAATTCTTTCGGCTCAAAAGAGGTGACTATGGATAATTTCTTTTTGTGCTAAAGGGATATAAAGAATGGTCATTTCTCATGTCAAGCATGAATATTCACATTGAAAAGCAATCCCCAGGGGAAATAGATAATCAAAATTCATTTTGCATTTTGGAATCATCCGAATTCTCATATGCATGATATCAAAAAATATATATATATTTTTTTTACTTTCATCGCATGTCCCAATGATTCATGCGTTAGTCCATCCTTATTCACCATGTATCCATCATTTCCACATATGATGCCCCAATTTGATTAACCATGAGAATTTGTATCAACGAGGAACATAGCAAGTCTAGGTCTGTACTAAAAAGACTGAATTTCAAATCAGAGTTCTTTAAAGAGACAAGGAAAATATAACCCAAAAACTGGTTTTCTCTGGGACAAGGGATAATCTAGTTTAATCATTATGCCCCAGGGTGTCAATCATGAAGTGATGTTTGGGCAATTAGTGTTTTATGATTGCCGAAAATGACATGAATGGTTTTGGCACAACCTTGACACAGACCAAATTACCATGATCTAAATTCTTGAAAGAAAGTCTCATTTGTTTGAATTTCAAGAAGTTCGAAATTTTTTTGAAAAGTTTATTCCTTTATTCATAACCTAGACTAGGATCTACATTTTTGCTTATTCTATGATGACAATGGTTTTATGAAGTTCAATCATTCATATTCCTTGAAGCATTAGGTCTTTCAAGTGTTCTTGGTTTAAGAGATTTAGGTTTAGGAAAATCTAAAGGAGAGGGGAAAAGGTATTGGGTCATTTGTAACAATGACCATCAATCTTCTTGAGACTATCCATTACTAAACTTCCTTAATGCTCTTTTTTTTTTTTAATTATTGTTAAAACACAACAAACACAAAGCATTTAAAAATCAAAATTCATTTAATTCTTATGAATGTCAACGTGAGACAAGTATTTTCATCATAAGGTCTGAAACTAAATGCATAAAAACTTCCCCTTGACATGTTCTATCTAATTCAAACTGGCTATTGCTGGTACTCTTTTTGACCTTTCCATCTTCTTCCCCTATTATGACATCTATAATGGTCTCATCATTCCCATTCAGAAGATTTTCCACGCTGTCTGTCCTTTGTTTCTTCCCCACACCTAACTGCCCTTTATTGATGAGCGCTTGAACCTTCCGCTTCAGACATAAGCAATTTTCTGTGGAATGTCCCTGAATCCTAGAATGATAATCACAATATGCATTCTCATCATACCAGTTTGGATATGGGGGTTGGATAGGCTCCACTGGAACTTTAGTGATGAGCTTCTCTTCGACCAGCTTGGGCAATAGTTCAGAGTAAGACATGGGGAGTGACTCAAACTGATCTCTTTTTAAGATATTCTTTGATTTCCTTTGACTGACAAAAGGTTAAAAATTTACTGGATTCTGAGAGGCCATTGGGTATAAGTATGAACCCTGGGGTATATAATTCATAGAAGGACAGGGTGGAGGGTATGAAGTAGCCAGATCATACGGGGCACAGTCTCACATGGCTTGGACATCTTCCTTTTTCTTTTTGGGTGACCTGTTTCTTTCTGCATTAAATGTTTTATCTCCTTCGAGTTTCCCGGCCTTGATTGCATTTTCAATCATTTCCCCGAATATTACCATATCCGAAAAATTCTTCGTGGTGTTGCCAACAAGTCTATCGTAGTATGGGGCCTGACAAAAAGGACAGTGTTTTCCTTCTGAGTTAAAGGCGGTTGTACTTGGGTGGCCATGTTCCTCTACCTCTGAGCATACTCTTTGAAGCTCTCAAGAAACTTTTTCTACATATTTTGCAAGATGAGATGGTCAGATGTCATGTCAGTCACATGCTTGTACTGGTTTAGAAAAGCCCTAGCCAAATCATTCCACGAGCGAATCCGATCCTTACTCAACTGACTATACCACCTAATTGCGGACCCACTGAGGCTATCTTGAAAGTAGTGGATCAAAAGCTTATCATTATCTATATAACTTGTCATCTTTCGGCAGAACATAGTGATATGGGCTGACGGATCAGTCGTCCCGTCATATGTCACAAAATCAGGGACTTTGAATTTAGGAGGGATGACTAAATCGAAGACCAAGCATCGTTCTTTCACCTCCACACTCCTGAATACGTCTGTATTTTCTACTGCCTAGAGCCTTTCATCTAGCAACTGATATTTACCTTGGGAATCTGCCAACTCTACCTTATTAACCATTTTTCATCTTTGCCTGTTCAGCTGGATCATCTGAATTTAAGACATTGACGGGGTTAACTATGTTCTGGGCATCCATCATTACGACCTCATTCTGACCCTTTCGTGCCTCTAATCCTTCTCTGGCGACCAGGTTTTCAGTGTATCCCTTGAATACGGTGGACATTAGCTCCATCAATTTAATCATCTGATCTTTAGATTCTGCTTGAGACTTTGCCAGCTGTTCTCGCAATTCTTCCTGTACCCTTTCCATTCTTTCCATTCGGGCAACTTGTTCATTCTCCATAGCATTAGCCTCTATTAAAAGGGTACTCAGTACTTCTTATACCTCTGATTTGAAATGGAAATTCTTTTAAAGACTCTTAAAGCCAAGCCAACTTCTATTTTATTCCCCCAAAGTGCATGTCATGATGAAGGAGCCATGCAATTTGATGCACGTGAAGCCTAAACAATATGATGTATGGACATGTACAATGGAAACATGCTGACCATATATGTAATAAATGCAATCATGATGCCAACATGTTGCAAACAAAGAATAAACAAATCACCACATGGATATATGCAATGATTGATAATGTACATTTTAGCGTATTTCCCAATGAATGATCATATACCCTATGAATGCAACATGATGTCAATTATGATACATGCAAACAATGAATGATTGATACGGAGTATATACAAAGAAAATCATGCTGACCATGTGTGTCATGAATGTATCCTGATGTTAATATGACAGATTAATGCATGAGCATATACAGAGAAATCATGTTAACTATGTTTGTCATGAATGCAACCCAAAGTCAACATGATGCATGTAAAGAATAAACAAATTAATACATGGATATATACATAAAAATCATGCTGATTATGAATGCATGAATGCAACCTGATGCTAACATGATACATGTATGAATGTATGGTATGACAAATAATTGATCGGATGCAAAATGCAAATGGGAAGATATCACGGAGAAAATAAGAATTGGAGGAACAATCATCAACATCTCATAAATTTGAAACATAACCAATTCATTCCCACCTCAACGTTCACAATGGTATAAACCATGTTTTACAAAATTTGAACAGTGGTTAAAACTATCTTTACAAGCACTTTATTCTTCCTAGCATCCTTAGGGTATAAGAGCCAGCTACTTAAAAAGTGAAATCCTACTGCATCACATCAGACCAAAGTCTTTCTACATCAATGCCGTCAATCTCCCAATCCTAATAACGCTTTCCCAGCCCTCTATCAAACAGCGTTGTTGGATCCAACCACTTGGCATCTATAAGAGATTGTACTTTCTTATTGAATGCTATACAGTCTTCAATGTTATGGCCAACAATTCCACAGTGATAATCACATCTTGCATTTGGATTATACCACTTTGGATATGGTGGTAACAGGGGTTTCAATGGGACATAGGCAACCATGTGATTTTGGATCAGTATAGGGAGAAGCTCTCGGTAGCTGATTGGAAAGGGATCAAAATGCCTTTGGGTCTTATCCTAGGGTTGTTTCTTAGTCACACATGGCCTAGGAGTTAGGGCACTTGGTGGTGGCACTAAGGTCCAAATCGGAGTGTTTACATAGGGAGATGGAGGAACAGCATGGTAAGGGTATGGATTTGGACGCGGGGCCTTTGGAGGTTGTACATAACTCGAGGTTCCTATCCCAGATGCTGGATAAGGTGATTGATGAGGGAAATAGTATGAACTGGGAGTTTGTGGTGATGGAATGGGATTCAGGAATCCCGTAGTGGTCATCCCAATGGACGATTGGACCATAGTAGGGTGGGATATTGGCTTGGACCTAGAACAGTTTGCAGGTATGGTACTGGATTCGAGGTTTCTATCTTTGGTAGCAGGCTTTTAGGTTTAATCATTTTCACGATTTTGTCCACAATTTCATCAGGATTACAACCTTTGTGGCATTGGCAAGCGCAAGATCTAGCAAGGATTATATGTTCTAGGCCTAAAGGTTTTGGTTGATCCGAAGGCGATGCAGAGCCCTGAGAAAGTTCCCCCTTAATCTTACCCATATCTTCAAACATTTTCAGCAATTTGGCGAGTTGTTCATTCACTTCCTAGATTTCACGTCCGCATTCCTCTTGATTGCGTTCCAAAGCACCCAATCGTTCCTCCGATTCATTCCTCATATCTCGAACCCCTTTCATGCAAATGAAAGTGTCATGAGATTAAGAATACAATTGTGAATGTACATGCTTTATTCCTATGTGCATGAATATACTGATGATTAATGCATGAACATATACAGGGAAATTATGATGATTATGCATGCTATGGATGCAACTCTAATGCCAACATGATGCATTAAAAAATGAATAAATTGATCCGCAGGTATATACAAATAATGACCATGTATGTATTATACAATGAATGACCATGCATGCTATGATGTCAAAATGATACATGCTAAGAATAAATGAATTAATACAAAGGTAGGTACAAAGAATGACCATGTATATCACAAATGTATTCTACAATGAATAACCATGCATGTTAGGACTGTGACATGATATCAAAATGATACAAATAAATTAATCAATGATTACACGAAATTGGTGGGACCTAAATCTTGATTATTCAAATATCTCATTATGCAAGATTTGCCTCCAAATTTAATCTACAATTTTTTTGAAACATGTTTTTTCTATGAAAAAACCACACATATTATTCTCAAAAGAATTTCGGAATAATGGATCCTACTATGGTACAATATGCAAATGTTCATGTAACACTACCGGTTTATGAAATCACCAAAGGAGATTATTATTATCAACTGTTTATTGCAAAGAATGAGATCAAAAATACAACAAAAAATGTATATGCTCAATTCACACATGCATGAAATGTGCAAAAATGCAAAAATGCTTGAAAGATGATTTTTATTTTTTAGTTAATGAACATTTGCCCCGACAAATATCTACTTATATAGGTATCACAGTGCCTTTGGGACGGATTATCACATTTATTACGGGCGATGTACGTACATCGTTGCCCGATCTACAACACTTATTCAGAGTGTAAAATAGGTAACAAAAGGTTTAGAAATGTCCCTCCCTGTGTTCCTGTCTTCGGTATATCTAACAAAAATTCGGCATGGCTTCATCTAGATTCACTATATGAGAGTGAATTGGTTCTAAATGCCCCGAATTGCTCCTCACTGTCACCGGTGAAGGCTAGTAAGGCACCCCGATAAAAGCGGGTTCAATTCGTTAGAGTTTATTTCCCTAGCCCATGCGGATTGTTAATCACGAAGGCTTAGGTAATTTAGTACTCCAGATGTGTTTCACTAGCCCATGCGGATTGTTAATCACGAAGGCTTAGTTACTTTGCTCCCACCTAAAAGGAAGAAACCCGGGTACAGGGCTCATGATATGCAAATAGACGTGTGGTGTGTGTGGAGGAACAACAAACCTTTCACCACCTATTCTACAAACCTTATTCTAAATGCCCTAGCAATTTATAAAAAAAACATTCAAGAATAGTGTAACGCATTAACCAACCAAGCAATTATAATATACAACCTTAAATAACTGGAGAACAATAGTAAAATGCGTGGACATGAGTATGAACATATTTAAAATAGTTTATTATTTTCAAAATTCTCTTTATTATTTTAAAAATATGGGAATTAAAATTAAATACCAATTAAACCAACAAAATCGAGACTTAGATAACACACGACTAATTCTAGGCCTGACTCTCTAAAAAAGTCCCCAACGGAGTCGCCAATCTGTCGCAACCTAAAAAAAATGACAAGTCTCATCTCAAGACTTTATTATTCATTAAGTGTGACATTAAAAAAAACTGAGAAAAAGTCGACTTAATTCCTCTAGAAAACTGAAGGTTTTGAAAATGACCTTGAAAAAGACATGGAGTCGCCACCAATCTTTTTTAGCTAGGTGTGATTGGCCACCTATTAAAACCGGTTTTATAAAATATTTTAAAAAATTTATTAAAACATTTTTAAAACCAATTTTAAGTTTGCGTTTTAAACCAGAGAAATCAAAGAAACGGGTTCGGGACTCGGTTACATGCAAGGAAGGATTAGCACCCCCACAACGCCCATATAAAATGGTACCTTATTAATCGTGTGTTATCTCAAGTCTCGGTAAAAAATCGGTTTTAAATTTAGTATTTCAAGTTAATTCCCAATTTAAAGAAAAATAATTCCATTTTTTTAATTGAAAATGATCCGGAATTTGTAAATTCAAAATTTTCCTATATTTCCCAACAAACATGGCAAAATATATAAATTTTTATTAGTTTGGAAAACTTTCCGAATCATTCTCATTTTAAAGAAAATATTCCGTTATTAATGATATTTGATGATATCCTTCTCAGCAAACCCGGCAGAGAACTCATGAATTATTTTAACTCGGGAATATCTTTATTTTATTAAAAATCATTACCTTTTTGAAAACATTTTAAAAGATATGAATATGTATATGCATGACATAAATAAAATGACATAGCAAAATCTAAATAATATAATACACCCTAAATGATATGATATGATTTAAATGTCTTAGTATATTCTAAATGAAATGAAATATCCTAAGTTATATGACATATTCTAAATGAAATGAAATGACCTAAGTAACATAATATATTCTATATGAAATGCAATATCCTAAGTTATATGATTTATTCTAAGTAAAATAATTTAAATGACATGGCAAATATGAATGATATGGCATATAATTTAAATGACATAAAATATAAAATAATGCTATCATATAATATGCATGAAAATAATAATGCATGAACATAGTATATGCTAAATAATATGACAAAAATAACTAAATAAAAGCATAAGATATCATGAAATATTCCAAATCATACAATAAACAATATAATATAACTCAAAATCATAACAACATCATAGAAATTATCATAGCAAAAATCACATATTATATAAAATGCATGAATATAGAAAATGCAATGCATGAAAATGTATCTTTTCCTTTAATTGAGGAAATCCGTATATCTAAAAAGATATTCAGCTACCTTAGGAAAATATGTCAAATTAAATATTCTAAAACCAAAATACTTTGTGATTGTTTGAAAACAATTTTGAAAAGCTTAGATTAAAAAATAAAAACTGGGCTAAACCTTTTTTAAATGGCTCTAATTTCCTAAGTTTAAAAAATTCGGACTTGACCACCCTTAACCCGAGACTAAAAACTCATTTTTAGAGTTTAAAAAGGCTTAGAAACTACCCAAAGTCACTAGCTAAACTTCCTAATCAGCCCCCTCTAAGTAACTTAACCAAAACAGAAAAATGATTTTCCTTTAAATTCAATTATGACTCCACTGTCCAGTTTTAAGCCGTGATTTTTTACCCTATTTTTAAAAATTCAAAAAAATCAAAATAAATACTGGAGAATCAAAACATATAAAACTACAAGGAAAAAAATTAGCTTAATTTTCTGATTAAAGATGAATGCCCAAAAAAATTGGAAAAGTACGAGTACTGAGTGAAAAAACTGTTTTGCCAAAATACATTTTTGCCTTTGATAAAATCATTTAAAAATCAAAGTAAAAATATTTAAGACTCACAAAATGACTCAGAAACAGTAGCTAGGACTTTTTAAAAGTTAGATAAAAATTGGCTAAGTAAAAGAAATCACAAAGGTAGAATAATCAATTTGACGAACCTTAATTTTCCACAAGTCTGCTCAAGAGAGCATGACTTTGAACCTTTAATTGGCTTAAGTCATTAGTCAAGTGGCATGAACATGAAATGCATGAAAAAATATAGCAAATATGATGCATGAAATGCATGAGTTTAAACCTAAATGTCATGAAAAAATGCATGGCATCCATATAGGACCTAGACCTAGATGAACTTGCATGGCATTTAATGCAACCTAGGTCTAAAATGCATGAACATGCATGACAAAGTAAAGCAAACCTAGCAACTAAAATATGCATGACAATAACACAAACACAAGGCATGCTTAAACAAAAACTCAATCAAATATCATGCAAAAGCCAACCTATCAACTAACATAGCAAAAATGCAACACATAATGCAAAATAACATGATAGCCGAATGGCATAAGGTTCCAAACAAACATGGCATTTTCACAAACACTTGGTATACTTAAACTAAATACTCAATCAAATGTCATGCAAATACAAACCTATCAACTAACATGGCAAAAATGCACACACAATACCAAATACATGAAGTGGCCGAATGGCCTAAGATTCCAAACAAGCATGGCATTTTCACAAACACTTGATATACTAACATGCAAAACTAAAATATAACACTCAAATCATGCAAACACAAAGTAGAAATATTAAAACTAACAAGCATTTTCACAAACACTTGATATACTAAATATAAAACATCAACAAATTTAAACATTATGAAAATAGAAAATTAAAAATGCAAGAACATGATATTCAACAAACAAAGCAACCAAATTAAAATATGCTTCAAGTATATGAAGTAGAAGAACACTTAAAGCATCAAGACTAAAGAAAATGACATAAATAACATGAGAAATTAAAGCCAAAATGGCAACAATAATAATAAAAAAAAGGCCATTCGGCCATAGTAAGAAAAATAAGGAAAACAAAAATTGTAAAAGTTATTTAAGAAAGAGATGAAGAAAGAACTTAAGAAGAACAGAAAAAAAACACTTATTTAAAAGGAAAACTCACCAAATAATAATCAAAAACAGCAAAAACAAGAATAGAAAATCAAGAAAGTGCAAGAGTTGGTGCTAAAAGCAACCTCAAGAAGCTATATTTCAAGCTTTATCTCTTCAAACTTTCCTTTCTTTTCTAAAATTTTTCTTTTTGCTTTCAACCAAGGAGAGAAAAAACTAAGCAAAACCAAGAAGAAATCTGAATAATCAAGTGAAGAAAAATGAAAATTCTGGTTTCCTTTAGTGCTGGCCGAACCATGCCTCTCTCCTCCAAGGATGTTGTCATTTTGATTCCAACCAATTTCCATCCAAGGGCTAGTGGTTCAAGGCAAAAAATCATGAAATTATCACCCTTAGATTAGTGTATCAGCTGTCCATAATTACAGCTGTTCACGAATAAGGTTGACACTCTCCCTATTCATGCATTGGCCTATGTGGCTTAATCACAATGGCTTGATAAAAAAAAATCTCTAACTAACTCTTAATTCTTGGCCTTTTGATTGAAAAATCAGAAGCTTCCTTCTTCCTTTGGGCCTTGGCAAGCCAGCACACTCTTTTCCAGCCCAAGTCTGATTTTTTGAAAGGCCAAAAGAAGCCCTTTTCAGTTGCTTGGGTAAAATGACCATTTTGCCCCCCAGATGCAAATAAATGGCAAACGGACTCCAAATTTAAATTTTCTTTTTTAATACTTTCAAAATAATAAAATATTGAATTTTGGAAGTTTTGAAAATTTTCCGAGTCCGTTTGCTATTTATTTGGATTTTTTCTTCCAAAAATGCCCTTTTATGCCCCCACATTTTACCATTTTTTAAACGAGCTCCAAATAAAGATTTTTATTCACCAATCTCGTCCAAATAATTTAAAAGTGTGATCTGGAAGTTTTCATAATTTTTGGAACTCATTTGGTATTTTTTCAGGATTTATCTTCTTGAATTATTGCATAGGGGCTCGGGATTTGGCCATTTTGCAAACGAACTTTGAATCAAGATTTTCTTTTGCCAATATATTCCAAATAATTTAAAAATGAGATTTGCAAATTTTCAAAAATTTTGGAGTGCATTTGCTATTTTTTTCGGGATTTATCTTCTTGAATTATTGCATTTGAGGCTCGGGATTTGACCATTTTGAAAACAAACTCTGAATCAAGATTTTCTTTCGCCAATCTCTTCAAATAATTTAAAAATGGGATTTGCAAATTTTTAGAAGATTTGGAGTTCATTTGCTATTTTTTCGAGATTTTTCTTCTTGAATTTCTTCATGAGAGACCCGGGATTTGGCCATTTTGCAAACGAGCCCCGAATCAAAATTTTCTTTTGCCAATCTCTTCCAAATGATTTAAGAATGAGATTTGCAAATTTTCAGAATTTTCGGAGTCCATTTGCTATTTTTCCCAAATTTTCCAATTTTGTCATTTTGCCTCCGAAACCCGATTTTGCTCAAAACAAGTCCGATTTTCAGATTTTGTTCAAGCTGAGCCTTGGGCTATCCCTTTTAATCATTCCTCATCCATTGGGGCTATAGTCTTACCAAGTCGGGCCATTTTTGTAATTCTGCCCGATTTCACCGAAATCCACCAAAGATCCTAATTCTCGGTTTTCTCTCGGATTGTCTTTTCTTTCAATTTTTCTTTCAAGTGGCTTCTCCATTACCCGTAGTCAGTGTTTATCTTTCATTTCGAACCTTCAATTTTAACCAATTCGATCGTTTAAGCACTTTTCCCCAAATTTCCTAGATTAGGGTTTCTTTTCTACTGAATCTCCATAACCAACTTTCGAACTCCATATCTTTCAATGTAGACCTCGGATTATCAAAATTCTTTCACCATTTTTCAATTGAACTTCAAATATTGATTTTGAAAGTGGGTTGATTTTTTCAGTAGTTGACTTTTTGGGGTTCACTTTTTTCGAGGTTGACTTTTTTTGAGTTTGACTTTTTATGCTCACCCTCTTAAACTAAGTCTCGGAGTACCATCTGCAGGAATAAAAAAGTCATTTTACATTCTGAAGCATCAATTTAGGAAGAAAACATACCTGTTTTAGTGGTCCGGACAAAATTAGGTGTCTACAACGTTCAAAGAGGATCCATTGTCGAGGAGCACTCGTAGCAAAATATGCCCTTTGCAGGTAATGGTTATTTGCAAGGCCTTGATAGACCCTATACCATTGGGTGCTATTTCGTCATAGCTGAAAGAGATAAAGTCATCTGCTGTGATATTCCCCACAAACCTGTCCAACTTTTCCACGAAGATATTATTGGGCACGTAAGCTTGGTTCAGTGTTCTCAGCAAGGCATTTCGATGAGGTTCCGAATTCAACAGCAGTGATAGGACTGAGATCCTAGTCGGCTGGTTGTACAACTACTCTGCTCTGCTACGCTGTACTTGCTGTGATTAATAAATTTTAGGAACTCACAGGCTTCTCTTTCATTCACTGGTTCTTTTATCTTATCAACCGGAGGCGTTTCTTTCCCTTTCGTCTGTGCAAGTTCTACATGGATTGACTCCATTGTCCCTTTACCAGGTCTTGCTGTTTTCTTCACTTGATCATGTCCTACTTCCTTTGAGGCATAGCATCTCCTGTTATGGGTCAAATGGCCCACTCCCGATATGTCAACAACTACCGACTGATGACCTAAGGATCCTCGCATCACTATGTTGCAATCATAGCTCCATGGGAATGCTTTGTCCTCTTTGTAAGGAAAAAGGGACGGTAACTCTATAATTAATTTTGGAGCGGGTTCTTCAATAACTGAGAAGACCTTTACCTCTGGCTCATCGTAGTAAATGATCAAAGCCTTATTCACCCTGTAACTAATCGTAGTTTCTTCATATTCACTTCAACTTTGTAGACACCTAATTTTGTCCGGATCACTAAAATAGGTATGTTTTCTTTCTAAATTGATGTTTCAGAATGTAAAAAGACTTTTTTCATCCTGCAGGTGGTACTCCGAGACTTAGTCTAATAAGGCGAGCATAAAAAGTCAAACTTGAAAAAGTCAACCTAGAAAGTCAACCCTAAAATGTCAACTACTAAAAAAGTAAACCCGCTTTCAAAATCAAGATTTGAAGTTCAATTGAAAAATGGCAAAATAATTTTGGTAATCCAAGGTCTACATCGAAAGATATGGAGTTCGAAAGTTGGGTTACGGAGATTCAGTAGAAAGAAAACCCTAGTTCGGGAAATTTGAGGAAAAGTGCTTAAACGATCAAATTGGTCGAAATTGGAGGTTCCAAATGAAATATAAGCACTGACTATGGGTAATGGAGAATCTACTTGGAAGAAAAATTGAAAGAAAAGTCAATCCGGAAGAAAACCGAGAATTAGGGTTTTTGGTGGATTTTGGTGAAATTTGGAAATATTACAGAAATGGCCCGATTCGATAAGATTAAAGCCCCTAATGGATGAGAAGTGTTTAAACAAGGATAGTCCAAGGCTCAGTTTGAAGAAAATCTGGAAATCATACTTGTTTTGAGCAAAATCGGGTTTCGGAGGCAAAAGGGCAAAATTAGAAAATTTGGGAAAATTAGCAAATGAACTCCAAAAATTTTGAAAATTTGCAAATCTCATTCTTAAATCATTTCGAAGAGATTGGCGAAATAAAATTCGGATTCGGAGTTTGTTTGCAAAATGGCCAAATCTCGGGTCCCCTATATAGAAATTCAAGAAGATAAATCCCGAAAAAATAGCAAATGAACTCCAAAAATTCTGAAAATTTGCAGATCTCATTCTTAAATTATTTGGAAGATATTGGAGAAAGAAAATTGGGATTTGGAGTTCATTTGCAAAATGGCTAAATCTCGGGCCCACTATGCAGTAATTCAAGCAGATAAATCCCGAAAAAATACTAAATGAGTTCCAAAAATTATGAAAACTTCCAGATCACACTTTTAAATTATTTGGAAGAGATTGGTGAAGAAAAATATGGATTTGGAGCTCGTTTAAAAAATGGTAAAGTTTGGGAGCATAAAAGGGCAATTTTGGAAGAACAAATCCAAATAAATAGCAAATGGGCTCAAAAAATTTTGAAAACCTCCAGAATTCAATTTTTTATTATTTTGGAAGTATTGAAAAAATAAAATTTTAATTTGGAGTCGTTTTCTATTTAATTTTGTTCGGGGGGCAAAAAGTCATTTTACCTAAGAAACCGAAAAGGGCTTTTCTTACCTTTTAAAAAAATGAAGCATGGGCTGGAAGATGAGGGGTCAGCCGGCCAAGGCCCAATGGTGGGTGTCGCAACCTAAAAAATAATGAGTCTCATCGAAAGACTTTATTATTTGTTAAGCGTCACATTAAAAAATCTAGGAAAAGTCGACTTAATTCCTCTAGAAAATGAAGGTTTTGAAAATAACCTTAAAAAAAGACATGGACTCGCCACCAATCTTTTTTAGCTAGGTGTGATCGGCCACCTATTAAAACCGGTTTTATAAAATATTTTAAAAATTAATTAAAATATTTTAAAAACAAATTTCAAGTCTGCGTTTTAAACCAGAGAAATCAAAGAAGCAGGTTCGGGAGTCAGTTACGTGTGGGGAAGGATTAGCACCCCCACAACGCCCGTATAAATCGATACCTTATTAATCGTGTGTTATCTCAAGTCTCGGTAAAAATTGGTTTTAAATTTAGTATTTCAAGTTAATTCCCAATTTAAAGAAAAATAATTCCATTTTTTATTGAAAATGATCCGGAATTTATAAATTCAAAATTTTCCTATATTACCCAACAAAGGTGGCAAAATATATAAATTTTTATTGAAAACCATTATCTTTTTTGAAAACATTTAAAAGAAATGAATATGTATATGCATGACATAAATAAAATGACATAGCAAAATCTAAATAATGTAATGCAACCTAAATGACATGACATGATTTGAATGCCTTAGCATATTCTAAATGAAATGGAATATCCTAAGTTATATAATATATTCTAAATGAAATTAAATGACCTATGTAACATAATACATTCTATATGAAATGCAATATCCTAAGTCATATGATATAATCTAAATGAAATAAAATGTTCTAGATGACATAATATATCCTAAATGAAATCAAATGACCTAGGTAATATAATATATTCTCCATGAAATGCAATATCCTAAGTCATATGATATAATCTAAATGAAATAAAATATTCTAGATGACATAATATATCCTAAATGAAATGAAATAATTTAAATGACATGACAAATATGAATGATATGGATATAATTTAAATGACATGGAACAAAATAATGCTATCATATAATATGCATGAATATGAAAATAATAATGCATGAACATAGTATATGCTAAATAACAATAACTAAATAAAAGCATAGGATATCATGAAATATTCAAAACCATATAATAAACCATATAACATCAAAAAATATAAATCAAAATAATAACAATATCATAGGAATTATTATAGCATGAATCTCATATTATATAAAATGCATGAATATGAAAAATGCAATGCATGAAATGTATTTTTTCCTTTAATTAAGGAAATCCGTATATCTAAAAAGATATCCGGCTACCTTAGGAAAATATGTCAAATTTAATATTCTAAAACCAAAATAATTTGTGATTGTTTGAAAACAATTTTGAAAAGCTTGAATTAAAAATAAAAACTGGGCTAAACCTTTTTTTAAATGGCTCTAATTTCCTAGGTTTAAAAAATCCGTACTTGACTACCCTTAACCCGAGACTTGAAAAACCATTTTTAGAGTTTAAAAAGGCTTAGAAACTACCCTAAGTCAGTAGCTAACCCTCCTAATCAGCCCACTCTAAGTAACTTAACCAAAACAGAAAAATGATTTTTCTTTAAATTCAATTCTGTCTCCACTGTCCAGTTTTAAGCCACGATTTTTTACCCTATTTTTAAAACTTCAAAAATTTCTGAAAAAAAATAATGGAGACTCAGGACATGTAAAAATACACGGGAAAAAATCGGCTTAATTTTCTGATTAAATATGAATTCCCAGAAAAATCAGAGATGTACGAGTTTTGGTTGAAAAAAAAAAACTGCTTTGCCAAAATTTCTGATGGCTTTGGTAAAATCATTTAAAAATCAAAGTAAAAATATTTGAAGCTTATAAAATGACTTGCAAATAGTAGCTACGACTTTTGGAAAGTTAGATAAAAATTGGCTAAGTAAAAAAAATCACAAAGGTAGAACAATCAACTTAACAAACTTAATTTTCCACAAGTGTGCTCAAGAGAGCATGACTTTGAACCATTAATCGGCTCAAGTCAATATTCAAGTGGCATGAACATGAAATGCATGAAACAATGCAGCAAACATAATGCATGAAATGCATGGATTTAAACCTAAATGTCATGAAAAAATGCATGGCATTCATAAAGTGACCTAGACCTAAATGAACTTGCATGGCATTTAATGTGACCTAGACCTAAAATGCATGAACATGCATGGCAAATAAACCAAACTTAATAACTAAAATATGCATGGCATTTTCACAAACACAAAGCATGCTTAAACCAAAAACTCAACCAAATATTATGCAAATGCTAACCTATCAACTAACATGGCAAGAATGCACATAAAATGCAAAAATTCAAGGGTGGCCGAATGGAATAATGCAACTAGCAAACATGACATTTTCACAAACACTTGGTATACTAGCATGCAAAACTAAATCAAATGTCATGCAAATGCAAAAACCTACCAACTAAAATGGCAAAAAATGCAACACACAATGCAAAACACATGGAGTAGCCAAATGGCCTCAAGCTCCAACAAGCATGGCATTTTCACAAACACTTGGTATACTAACATGCTCAACTAAAATATAACACTTAAATCATGCAAAAACCACACAAGCATTTCCATAAACACTTAATATACTAAATCTAAAACATGCTCAACTAAGATATAAAACTCAAATCATGCAAAGACCACACAAGCATTTTCACAAACACTTGATATACTAAATCTAAAACATGCTCAAATTTAAACATCATGAAAACAAAAAATTAAAAATGCAAAAACATGATATTTAAAACATAAATGGCAACAAACAAAGCAACCAAATTAAAATATAACTCAAGAATATGAAGTAACATAACATTTAAAACATCAAAATCAAAGAAAATAACATAAACAATATGGTAAAATAAATCAAAACAACAACTTAACTAAATAATGTAGGCCATTTGGCCATGGTGAGTTTATTGTAAAAATAAAATGTAAAAAAAATATATTCAAGAAGGAGATGAAGGAAGAACTTGAAATCAAAATATCAAAAACAAGACTGGAAAATCAAGAAAGTGCAAGAGTTGGTGCCCAATAGCAACCTCAAGAAGCTATATTTCAAGCTTTATCTCTTCAAACTTTCCTTTCTTTTCTAAACTTTTCTTTTTTTCTTTCAACCAAGAAGAGAAAAACTAAGTAAAAACTCTAAGAACTCAGCAAAATGAAGATTAAAAATGAAATTTCTGACCCCCAAATAAGTGCTGGCCGAAACCCCTTTAATTGCCTCAAGGTGTTGTCATTTTTTTGTAACCAATTTCTCATCAAATGTCTAATAATTCAAGGTGAAAAAATCATGAAATTACCACCTTTAGATTAGCATATCAGCTCTCTCAAATTACAGCTGTTAAAGAATAATGTTGACATCTCTCTTGGCCTATGTGGCTTAATCACCATGACTTGATCAAAGAGAATCTCTAACTAACTCTTGATTTTTAGCCATTTGATTGAAAAAATCAGAAGCTTTCTCCTTCCTTTGGGCCTGGGCAGGCCAACACTTCTCTTTTCCAGCCCAACTCTGATTTTTTGAAAGGCCCAAAGAAGCCCTTTCGGTTGCTTGGGTGAAATGACCATTTTGCCCCCCGGATGCAAATAAATATCAAACGGACTCCAAATTCAATTTTTATTTTTTTAATACTTCCAAAATAATAAAATATTGAGTTCTGGAAGTTTTCAAAATTATCCGAGCCCGTTTGCTATTTATTTGGATTTTTTTCCAAAAATGCCCTTTTATGCCCCTACATTTTACCATTTTTTAAACGAGTTCCAGATCAATATTTTTCTTCACCATTCTCTTCCAAATAATTAAAAAGTGTGATCTGGAAGTTTTCATAATTTTTGGAGCTCATTTGGTATTTTTTCGGGATTTATCGGCTTGAATTACTACATAGGAGCTCGGGATTTGGCCATTTTGTAAACGAACTCCGAATCAAGATTTTATTTCGCCAATCTCTTCCAAATAATTTAAAATTGAGATTTGCAAAATTTCAGAATTTTTGGAGTCCATTTGCTATTTTTCCGGGATTTATCTTTTTGAATTATTGCATAGGAGGCCTGGGATTTGGCCATTTTGCAAACGAACTCCGAATCAAGATTTTATTTTACCAATCTCTTTCAAATGATTTAAGAATAAGATTGACAAATTTTCAGAATTTTCGGAGTCCATTTGCTATTTTTCCCAAATTTTCCGATTTTGCCCTTTTACCTCCGAAACTCGGTTTTGCTCAAAACAAGTCCGATTTTCAGATTTTCTTCAATCTGAGCCTTGGGCTATCCTTTTTAATCATTCTTCATCCATTGGGGGCTTTGGTCTTACCAAGTCGGGCCATTTCTATGATTCTTCCCGATTTCACCGAAATCCACTAAAAACCCTAATTCTCGATTTTCTCCCGGATTGACTTTTCTTTCGGTTTTTCTTGCAAGTGACTTCTCCATTACCCATAGTCAGTGCTTATCTTTCATTTGGAACCTTCAATTTCGACCAATTTGATCGTTTAAGCACTTTTCCCCAAATTTCTCGGATTAGGGTTTTTTTTCTACTGAATCTCCAAATGTCAACTTCCGAACTCCATATCTTTCAATGTAGACCTCGGATTATCAAAACATTTTCGCCATTTTTCAATTGAACTTAAAATCTTGATTTTGAAAGTGGGTTGACTTTTTTAGTAGTTGACTTTTTGGGGTTGACATTTTTAGGGTTGACTTTTTCTAGTTGACTTTTTTCAAGTTTGACTTTTTATGCTCGCCCTCTTAAACTAAGTCTCGGAGTACCACCTGCAGGATGAAAAAAGTCTTTTTACACTCGAAAACATCAATTTAGGAAGAAAACATACCTGTTTTAGTGGTCCGGACAAAATTAGGTGTCTACAGCTGTCCCTCTTTGGCTATTGCTGAGAATCAGGAATCAGGCAAAGATAAACCGACACTAATTTTGTACGGTCAGTGAAATCACTTTTGAAGGAGAGGGAAAGGGGTTTTCTTTTTCATTCTTCTATCATTTTTTCATTTTTCATATTTTTCCTCTTTTTTTTCTTTTTTTTTTTTTTCATTTTTTTCAATTTTTTTTCTTTTTAAAAGAAGTAAATTGAAGATTTTGTCCTTAAATTGAATTCCTTGACTAATCAAGGCTCGACCCGTCTTAAGGAACGAATTCGATTTGCAAGAAAGGAAATGACCTCGACGATGGTCTCGGGGCCTTAACCTGTCTTGTTCTCAACTGTGTTTAAAATTCTGGATATCTCCTCTAGAAGCTTCGGCTATCACCACCAAAGTCTTGCTCATTTTTAAAACTGTAAAAATTCTGGGTATCATCTCCAGAAGCTTCAGTTATCACCACCAAAGTCTTTTTACCTTTTCAAAGGATTTTAAAACTCTGGATATCTCCACCAGAGGCTTCAGCTATCACCACCGAAGACTTGTTCATAATAAAAAAAAAAAACCTCGACGATGATCTCGGTGCTCGACTCGTCTTAAGGAAACAAATTCAATTTGTAAGAAAAAAAATGACCTCGACGATGGTCTCGAGGCCTTAACCTGTCTTGTTCTCAGCTGTGTTTAAAATTTTGGATATCTCCTCCAGAAGCTTCGGCTATCACCACCAAAGTCTTGCTCATTTTAAAACTGTAAAAATTCTGGGTATCACCTCCAGAAGCTTCAGCTATCACCACAGAAGAGTTTTTACCTTTTCAAAGGATTTTAAAACTCTCGATATCTCCACCAGAGCCTTCAGCTATCACCACCGAAGACTTGTTCCTAAAAAGAAAAAAAAAAGTACCTCGACGATGATCTCGGGGCTCGACTCGTCTTAAGGAAACGAATTCGATTATACCTGAAAGCTTTAAGAGATGATGCAAATGCTTCATGATGCAAATGTAAATGTCTTTTGTTGATGCAAACGCTTCTTGATGTAGATGCAAATAACTTAGATTGGTGCAAATGTCTTTGATGCAAATGTAAATGACTTGATTTGATACAAATTTTCTTAATATAGATTCAACTAACTTAGATTGATGCAAATGCTTCTTGATGTAGATGCACATGTTGAATAAAATTCTGGATAACTCCTCCAAAAGAAGATTTCTCATTTTTCAAAATTATAAAACCCTGGATATCTCCACCAGAGGCTTCATCTATCACCACCGAAGACTTGTTCACTTTTAAAACTGTAAAATTCTGGATATCCCCACCAGAAGCTTTGGCTATCACCACCAAAGACTTGCTCATTGTAAAATTCTGGGTAACTCCTCCAGAAGAAGATTTCTCATTTTTCAAAATTATAAAACCCTGGATATCTCCACCAGAGGCTTCAGCTATCACCACCGAAGACTTGTTCTTTTAAAATTGTAAAATTCTGGATGTCCCCACCAGAAGCTTTGAGAAATGATGCAGATGCACATGTCTTTTAACAAGGTGCTCATGTTTCATGGTGCAAATGCAACATATTTCTTAATGCAAATGCAAATGGCCTGGATTGATGCCCATGTTTCATGTTGCAGATGCCCCTACTAATTGTGTTCATGTAACTGGTTTATGAATGGTGTAACTACAATTACCACACAATAATGAAGATGCAATGATTCTAGAAATGATGCAATTGCTTGAGATGACACAAATGCGAATTCCATGAAGAATGTAAATGTAAAGGTAAAATGCAGATGCTTATGGAATAATGCCAATGCAAATACCCATGAATGACGCAAATGCTTACTGATACTGTGCAGATGCAAAAGCTCGATAAAGGGATGAGTGCTCATGAGTGATGCAAATGCCCCCGGTTGTTTTTCTAGACTTTGGCTTACCTTTCAAATTCATTTTTCCTCTTCAAATCATAGTATATCTTCAATTCATTTTGGCTATTCTCTTTGCCCCAGTAGTTTTCAAAGTTTCATCAACAGAGATCTGAACCGGGTTGTATTTCTTCTTCTCATATCTAGAAGTCAGGACCTATCTTGGCAGTTCTACACCTTTGAGTTAGAAAAATCCTTATCTCATGTCAACATCAAAATGGGTATTTCAAAATATCTTTATTTGTTTTCGCATCTTGAAAACTTCTGAACAAAAAATATTAACCCCACAATGTGTGATGTATAAATCTTTTGAAGACTGATGATCATTGTTAGAAATTTCTCTAAGTATCAATCTGGGTTTTTCCAACTGGGATTGGCAAGGCTTGGTATAACAAGATTCTGGCTTTTCCAGGAAAATTTCATGACAAAAATGTATATCCTTTCTAGGCTCACAAATGGAACAAGTTTTATAAATCATGAATTCATTGAGAACCAAGCAAATTCAACATTCTTTTAGTTTCCATATCAAGGCATTTTGACAAGCGTCAAGATTAGCTGGGATGTTTAAACCGGAAAGTTTAATCTTGGAGAAAAAAAAGTTTCTGTTTTTGAAGATAATCCTCTGAATGAGAATTGACAATTTGAGAGGTTCAAGAATTCTTAAATATTCCTCGATGACCACTTTTTAAGAAGATCTTTTCTTTTGTGGTATCGGCACTATCATCGATGGTATCGAAAATTCTCATTCTACTCTAGACCGCCCATTTTTGGGTTTTCACCCTAGAGTCCCTTTTCTCTCTAATTTTCTTTTTTCGTTGTTTTACCATGCACTTGGGAATTCTAAATTCTTCCTTAGTGAAATGAGAATTTGATGAGATGAGATAAAATCTGAGGAAAAAACCTTTCAAATTAAATATTCATGCTTGATCAAAATGGACTTTTAAAGCACGTAATGTAGGCCATGGCTCAGGGTTCAGAAAGAAAGGACAAATAGGCCCAAAATATGTGTTTAAGGGTAATCAGATCAAGGATTCTTTCTTTGAGGAGGATTCTCTTTGAAGCATTTGTCCCTTCTTGGACATTTCTTTCCTTTTGACTTTGCTCTTTTTCTTCCTTGCTTTTGGCTTTCAATTTGCCATGTCTTTCACACATTTTTTTTTGCTTTCATTTTGCCCCCTTCTTTTTCAACGGAGTGAGCCCGTCTTTATTCGGGGCTCCATTTGCTTTGCATCTGTCTTTGAGCTAGGACTCATTTCTCAATGATCTTTAAAAAGATCTTTCCTTGCATTTGCCCCCTAGTGTAGAGGTTGATCCTTGATCAGGGTTCAAAGAAGAAAGAATTCTTTTGGCTCAAAAGGGGTGACTATGGATAATTTCTTTTTTATGCGAAAGGGATATGAAAGATGGCCATTTCTCATGTCAAGCACAAATATTCATATTGAAAAGAAATCCCCAGGGGAAATAAATATTCAGAATTTCATTTTGCACTTTGGAATCATCCGAATTCTCATATGCATGATATCACAAATTTTTTTCATTTTTCATTTTTCATCGCATGCCCCAATGATTCATGCGTTTAGTCCATCCTTATTCACCATGTATCCATCATTTCCACATATGATGCCCCAATTTGATTAACCAATGAGAATTTGTATCAACGAGGAACATAGCAAGTCTAGATATGTACTGAAAAGGCTGAGTTTCCAATCTGAGTTCTTTGAAGAGAGAAGGAAAATATGACCCAAAAATGGGTTTTCTCTGGGACAAGGGATAATCTAGTTTAATTATTGTGCCCCAGGATATCAATCATGAAGTGATGTTTGGGCAATTAGTGTTTTGTGGTCATTGGGAAAGGTCATGAATGGTTTTAGCACAATCTTGACACACACCAAATTACCATGATATAAATTCTTGAAAGAAAGTCTCATTTGTTTGAATTTCAAGGAATTTGAAAATTTTCAAAAAGTTCATTCCTTTGTTCATAGCCTAGACTAAGATCTACGTCTTTGCTTATTCTGTGATGACAATGGTTTTATGAAGTCAAATCATTCATATTCCTTGGAGCATTAGGTTTTTCAAGTGTTCTTGGTTTAAGAGATTTAGGCTTAGGAAAACCTAAAGAGAAGGGAGAAAGTATAGGGTCATTTGTAACACTGATCATCAATCTTCTTGAGACTATCCATTATTAAACATTCCTTAATGCTTGTTTTTGCAAATTCAAGTTATTGTTAAAACACAACAAACAAAAAGCATTTAAAATTCAAAATTCATTTAATTCATGTCGATGTTAACATGAGACAATTGCTTTCATCATCATAGTGTATAGAACTACATGCGTCAAAAACCTAATATGATCATTAGGGATGGCAAAACCCGATCCAACCGATGGATTTCGAACCGATCCAATCCGAATGGAGAGGTTTTTTTTTAACAATGGAGGCGGAGCGGGGCGGTGCAGTTTTTTTTGTTTGAAAGGTGGGGATGGAGCAGTTGTGGTAATTGCCTGCTCCGCCCCGCCCCGAATACTAAAATTACAATTTTACCCTTACATATTTAGTTTTTAAATGAATAATAAAATAATATAATTAAACTTATTATTTTTAGTTTTAAAAACTTAAACCTAATACTTTATTTTTTTTCTCTTCCTATATTAGAAACATGTTTATATTTAATTTATATTTAAATTTTTTTAAAATGCTTTATTATTTAAAAAAAAATAAAAATAATTAATAAATATCAAATGGGGCGGAGCGGGGCGGGGCGGTTATGGATGTAACCGACATCCATGGAGGTGGTAGTGGTATTGAAATTTCAACATCCATGGCGGAGCGGGGCAGGGGGCGGGGCAGAGCAGTACTATGGCGGGGCGGGGGCGGATACTGCAAAATCCGCCCCCGCCCCGCTCCATTGCCATCCCTAATGATCATGCACAATGTTTCTTATGACACTTGGCTTCCCCATCTTCAAAACTTATCAAACCAGCCTTGATGAGATCTCTGACCTTGTACTTCAAAGCGGGGCAGTTCTCTGTTGAGTGGCCTTGATTGCCAGAATGATAACCACAACACTCATTAGCATCATACTAGCTTGGATAAGGGGGCTTCAGAGGCTCTAATTGCATGGGTGTCAGAAGGTGATTCTGGATGAATTGAGGTAATAGCTCACTGTATGTCACAGGAATCGGGTCAACCTGATTTCTTTTTCGCTTTTTATGCCCCCTTCGATTATTCCCAAGGGTGTTTGATTGATAGACAGATGTAAATTCTGGTGTAGTTGTAGTCATTGGTTGGTAGGGATAAAAACCATGAGAGACATTGTTTAGGGTAGAGTAAAATGGCTGATACGAGGAGAATCGGGGAAGTGGGACAAAGTCTTCCACGACTTGGGTATCTTCCTTTTTCTTTTCAGATGCCCCCTTTTTCTTGGTATTGAATGTTCTTTCTCCTTCAATTTTCCCATCTTTGATAGCATTCTCAATCATCTCCCCTGAAATCACCATGTCCGAAAAATTCTTCGTGGTGTTGCCGACAAGTATATCATAGTACGGGGTCTGCAGTGCATTCACAAACATGACAGTGGTTTCCTTCTGAGTTAAAGACGGTTGTACTTGGACGGCCAGGCTCATCCACCTTTGCGCATATTCTTTGAAGCTCTCAGTAGCTATTTTCTTCATATTTTGCAAGGTGAGATGGTCAGGCGCCATGTCGGTCATATGCTTGTACTAGTTTAGAAAAGCCCTAGCCAGGTCATTCCAAGAGCGAATCTGATCCTTGCTCAACTGACTATACCACCAAAATGTGGATCCGCTGAGGCTATCCTGAAAGCAGTGAATCAAAAGCTTATCATTATCTATATGACTTGTCATCTTCCGGCAGAACATAGTGATGTGGGCTGATGGATCAGTCGTCCCGTCATATTTCACAAAGTCAGGGATCTTGAACTTAGAAGGAATGACTAAATCGAAGACCAAACATCGTTCTTTCGCATCTAAACTTCCAAATACATCTGTATTTTCTACTACCCGGAGCCTTTCATCTAGCAACTGATATTTCCCTTAGGAATCTGCCAACTCAACCTCATTTATTGCAACCTTTTTCAACTTTACCTGTCCAGCTGGATCATTTGAGTTTAGCACATTGACGGGATTAACAGTGTTCTGGGCATCAATCATTACGACCTCATTCTGACCTTTTTGTGCCTCTAACCCTTCTCTTGCGACAAAGTTTTCGGTGTATTCTTTTCCCTTGATTACGGTGGACATCAGCTCCATTAATTTAGTCATCTAATCCTTAGATTCTGCTTCAGACTTTGCTAGCTGTTCTCGCAATTCTCTCTGTTCCCTTTCTATTTTTTCCATTCAGGCAACTTGTTCATCCTCCATAGCACCAGCCTGTATTAAAAGTGTACTCAGTAATTCTTCTGATTTGAAATGGAAATTCTTTCAAAGACTCCTAAAGCCAAGCCAACTTCTGTTTTATTTCCCCCAAATGTATGTCATGATGAATGAGCCATGATTGTCATTAGATGCATATGAAGCCTAAACAATATGATGTATGGACATGTACAATGGAAACATGCTGACCATATATGTAATAAATGCAATCACAATGCCAACATGTTGCAAACAAAGAATAAACAAATCAACACATGGATATATGCAATGACTGATCATGTGCATTTTAGCATATTTCCCAATGAATGATCATATATCCTATGAATGCAACACGGTGTCAATTATGATACATGCAAACAATGAATGATTGATACAGAGTATATACAAAGAAAATCATGCTAACCATGTGTGTCATGAATGTGACCTAATGCTAATCATGATGTATGTAATAAGCAAATTAATGCATGGATATATACAGAAAAAATCATGCTGATTATGAATGCATAAATGCAACCTGATGCTAACATGATACATGTATGAATGTATGGTATGACCAATAATTGATCGGATGCAAAAGAGGAACATATCATGGAGAAAATAAGAATCGGAGGAACTTAACCTCTCATAAATTTGAAACATAATCAATTCATTCCCATATCAACATTCACAATGGTATAAACCATGTTTTACAAAATTTGAGCAGTAGTTAAAACTGTCTTTTACAAGCACTTTATTCTTCCTAGCATCCTAAGACTATAAGAGCCGGCTACTGAAAAAGTGAAATCCTATTACATCATATAAGACCGAAGTTTTTCCACCTCAATGCTGTAAATCTCCCAATCCTAATGGCGTTTTCTGAGTCCTTTATCAATCAGTGTCGTTGGATCCAACCACTTGGCATCTATAAGAGTTTGCACTTTCCTTTTGACTGCTATACAATCTTTGATGCTATGGCCAACAATTCCACAGTGATAATCACATCTTTCATTTGGATTATACCATATTGGATATGGTGGTAACATGGGTTTCAATGGGACACAGGCAACCATGTGATTTTGGATCAGTATAGGGAAGAGCTCTTGGTAGCTGATTGGAATAGGATCAAAATGCATTTGGGTCTTATTTTGGGGTCGTTTCTTAGTCACACATGGCCTAGGAGTTGGGGCACTTGGTGGTGGCACTAAGGTCTGAACCGGAGTGTTTACATGGAGATGTGGCGGAACAGCATGGTAAGGGTATGGATTTGGACATGGGGCCTTTGGAGGTTGTACATAGCTCGAGGTTCCTATCCCAGGTGCTGGATAAGATGATTGATGAGGGAAATAATATGAACGGGGAGTTGGTGGAGATGGAGTGGGATTCAGGAATCCCATAGTGGTCATCCCAATGGACGATTGGACCCTAGTAGGGTGGGGATACTGGCTTGGACCAAGAACAGTTTGCAGGTATGGTATTGGATTCGAGGTTTCTATCTTTGGTATCAGGCTTTCAGGTTTAATCATTTTCACGATTTTGTCCATAATTTCATTAGGATTGCAACCTTTGTGGCATTGAAAGTGCAGGATCCATCAAGAGTTGTATGTTCTGGACCTAATGGTTTTGGTTGATCCGAAGGCGATGCAGAGCCCTGAGAAAGTTCCTCTTTACTTTTACCCATATCCTCAACCATTTTCAACAATTTGGCCAGCTGTTCCTTCACCTCTCAGATTTCATTTCCACATTCCTCTTGATTGTGTTCCAAAGCACCCAATCGTTCCTCCGATTCATTCCTCATATCTCAAACCCCTTTCATGCAAATGAAAATGTCATGAGATTAAGAATACAATTGTGAATGTACATGCTCTATTCCTATGTGCATGAATATACTGATGATTAATGCATGAACATATACAGAGAAATAATGATGACTATGTATGCTATGGATGTAATCTAATGTCAACATGATGCATTTTAAAAAAATCAATAAATTGATGCACAAGTATATACAAATAATGACCATGTATGTATTCTACAACAAATGACCATGCATGTTATGATGTCAAAATGAATACATGCGGAGAATAAATGAATTAATACAAAGGTAGATACAAAGAATGACCATGTATATCACAAATGTATTCTACAATGAATAATCATGCATGTTATGACTGTAGCACGATGTCAAAATGATACAAATAAAGAAACCAATGATTTCACAAAATTGGTGGGACCTAAATCTTGATTATTCAAAAAAAAATCTCATTATGCAAGATTTGCCTCCAAATTTATGACTTTTTGAAACATGATTTTTTTAATGAAAAACCAATCATATTATTTTCAAAAGAATTCCGGGGTAGTGGATCTTACTATGGTACAATATCCAAATGTTCATGCAACACTACCAGTTTTATGAAATCATCAAATGAAATTACCAACTATTTATTGCAAAGAATGAGATCAATAATACAACCAAAAATGTACATGCTTTATTCACACATGCATGAAATGTGCAAAATGCAAAAATGCTTGAAAAAGGTTTTTTTTTTTTTTTTTTAAAACAGCTAATGAACATCTGCCCCAACAATATCTGCTTTTTTAGGCATCACGATGCCTTTGGGACGGATTAACACATTTATTACGGGCGATGTACGTACATCGTTGCCAGATCTACAAAACTTATTCAGAGTGTAAAATAGGTAACAAAAGGTTTAGAAATGTCCCTCCATGTGTTCCTATTTTAGGTATATCTAACTGAAATCCGGCATGGCTTCGCCTAGGTTCACTATATGAGGGTGAATCGGATCTAAAGGCCCTGAATTGTCGCCGGTGAAGGCTAGTAAGGCACCCCGATAAAAGTGGGTTCAATTCATTAGAGTCTATTTCCCTAGTCTATGCGGATTGTTAATCACGAAGGCTTAGGTAATTTACTACTCCGGAAGTGTTTCACTAGCCCATGTGGATTGTTAATCACGAAGGCTTAGTTACTTTGCTCCCACCTAAAAGGACGGAACCCGGGTATAGGATTCATGATATGCAAATGCACATATAGTGTGTGAAGAGAAATGACAAACCTTTCACCACCTATTCTATATCCCTTATTCTAAATGCCCCAACAAAATTAAACAACATAAATCATCAATTAATCCATAAATAAATATCTGCACCAAAATAACCAGAGAACAATTATAATATGTATGCACATGAATATGGACATATTTAAAAACATTTTATTATTTTTTGAAATTATTCTTATTTTTTAAAATGTGGGAATTAAAATTAAATACCAATTAAACCAACAAAACCTAGACTTTGATAACACACGACTAATTCTAGGCCTGACTCTCTAATATGTCCCCAGCGGAGTCGCCAAGCTGTCGCAACCTAAAAAATAACGAGTCTCATCGCAAGACTTTATTATTCGTTAAGCGTGACATTAAAAAATCGAGGAAAAATTGACTTAATTCCTATAGAAAAATGAAGGTTTTGAAAATGACCTTAAAAAAAGACATGGAGTCGCCACCAATCTTTTTTAGCTAGGTGTGATCGGCCACCTATTAAAATCGGTTTTATAAAATATTTTAATAATTAATTAAAACATTTTAAAAACCAATTTCAAGTCTGCGTTTTAAACCAGAGAAATCAAAGAAGCGAGTTCGGGAGTCAGTTACGTGTGGGGAAGGATTGGCACCCCCACAACGCCCGTATAAATCGATACCTTATTAATCGTGTGTTATCTCAAGTCTCGGTAAAAATTGGTTTTAAATTTAGTATTTCAAGTTAATTCCCAATTTAAAGAAAAATAATTCCATTTTTTATTGAAAATGATCCGAAATTTATAAATTCAAAATTTTCCTATATTCCCCAACAAACGTGGCAAAATATATAAATTTTGGAAAATTTTGGAAAATTTTCCGAATCATTCTCTTTTTAAAGAAGATATTCCGTTATTAATAATAATTGATGATATCCTCCCCAACAAACCCGGCAGAGAACCCATGAATATTTTTAACTCGGGAATATCTTTATTTTATTGAAAACCATTATCTTTTTTGAAAACATTTAAAAGAAATGAATATGTATATGCATGACATAAATAAAATGACATAGCAAAATCTAAATAATATAATGCAACCTAAATGACATGACATGATTTGAATGCCTTAGCATATTCTAAATAAAATGGAATATCCTAAGTTATATAATATATTCTAAATGAAATTAAATAACCTATGTAACATAATACATTCTATATGAAATGCAATATCCTAAGTCATATGATATAATCTAAATGAAATAAAATATTCTAGATGACATAATATATCCTAAATGAAATGAAATGACCTAGGTAATATAATATATTCTCCATGAAATGCAATATCCTAAGTCATATGATATAATCTAAATGAAATAAAATATTCTAGATGACATAATATATCCTAAATGAAATAAAATAATTTAAATGACATGACAAATATGAATGAATAATTTGAATGACATGGAATAAAATAATGCTATCATATAATATGCATGAATATAAAAATAATAATGCATGAACATAGTATATGCTAAATAACAATAACTAAATAAAAGCATAGGATATCATGAAATATTCAAAACCATATAATAAACCATATAACATCAAAAAATATAAATCAAAATAATAACAATATCATAGGAATTATTATAGCATGAATCTTATATTATATAAAATGCATGAATATGAAAAATGCAATGCATGAAATGTATTTTTTCCTTTAATTAAGGAAATCCGTATATCTAAAAAGATATCCGGCTACCTTAGGAAAATATGTCAAATTAAATATTCTAAAACCAAAATACTTTGTGATTGTTTGAAAACAATTTTGAAAAGATTGAATTAAAAATAAAAGCTAGGCTAAATCTGTTTTTAAATGGCTCTAATTTCCTAAGTTTAAAAAATCCGTACTTTACTACCCTTAACCCGAGACTTGAAAAACCATTTTTAGAGTTTAAAAAGGCTTAGAAACTACCCTAAGTCAGTAGCTAACCCTCCTAATCAGCCCACTCTAAGTAACTTAACCAAAACAGAAAAATGATTTTTCTTTAAATTCAATTCTGTCTCCCCTGTCCAGTTTTAAGCCACGATTTTTTACCCTATTTTTAAAAATTCAAAAAGTTCTGAAAAAAATACTGCAGACTCAGGACATGTAAAAATACACGGGAACAAATAGGCTTAATTTTTTTATTATAGATGAATTCCCAGAAAAATCAGAGATGTACGAGTTTTGGTTGAAAAAAAAAAACTGCTTTGCCAAAATTTCTGATGGCTTTGGTAAAATCATTTAAAAATCAAAGTAAAAATATTTGAAGCTCATAAAATGACTTGCAAACAGTAGCTAGGACTTTTTGAAAGTTAGATAAAAATTGGCTAAGTAAAAAAAATCACAAAGGTAGAACAATCAACTTGACAAACTTAATTTTCCACAAGTGTGCTCAAGAGAGCATGACTTTGAACCATTAATTGGCTCAAGTCATTATTCAAGTGGCATGAACATGAAATGCATGAAACAATGCAGCAAACATAATGCATGAAATGCATGGATTTAAACCTAAATGTCATGAAAAAATGCATGACATTCATAAAGTGACCTACACCTAAATGAACTTGCATGGCATTTAATGTGACCTAGACCTAAAATGCATGAACATGCATGGCAAATAAACCAAACTTAATAACTAAAATATGCATGGCATTTTCACAAACATAAAGCATGCTTAAACCAAAAACTCAACCAAATATCATGCAAATGCAAACCTATCAACTAACATGGCAAGAATGCACATAAAATGCAAAAATTCAAGGGTGGCCGAATGGAATAATGCAACTAGCAAACATGGCATTTTCACAAACACTTGGTATACTAGCATGCAAAACTAAATCAAATGTCATGCAAATGCAAAAACCTACCAACTAAAATGGCAAAAAATGCAACACACAATGCAAAACACATGGAGTAGCCAAATGGCCTCAAGCTCCAACAAGCATGGCATTTTCACAAACACTTGTTATACTAACATGCTCAACTAAAATATAACACTTAAATCATGCAAAAACCACACAAGCATTTTCACAAACACTTAATATACTAAATCTAAAACATGCTAAACTAAGATATAAAACTCAAATCATGCAAAGACCACACAAGCATTTTCACAAACACTTGATATACTAAATCTAAAACTTGCTCAAATTTAAACATCATGAAAACAGAAATTAAAAATGCAAAAACATGATATTTAAAACATAAATGGCAACAAACAAAGCAACCAATTTAAAATATAACTCAAGAATATGAAGTAACATAACATTTAAAACATCAAAATCAAAGAAAATAACATAAACAATATGGTAAAATAAATCAAAACAGCAACTTAACTAAATAATGTAGGCCATTTGGCCATGGTGAGTTTATTGTAAAAATAAAATGTAAAAAAAATATATTCAATAAGGAGATGAAGGAAGAACTTGAAAAGAACAATCAAAATCATTTATTTAAAATGAAAACTCACCAAATAGAAATCAAAATAGCAAAAACAAGAATGGAAAATCAAGAAAGTGCAAGAGTTGGTGCCCAATAACAACCTCAAGAAGCTATATTTCAAGCTTTATCTCTTCAAACTTTCCTTTCTTTTCTAAACTTTTCTTTTTTGCTTTCAACCAAGAAGAGAAAACTAAGTAAAAACTCTAAGAACTCAGCAAAATGAAGATGAAAAATGAAATTTCTGACCTCCAAATAAGTGCTGGCCGAAACCCCTTTAATTGCCTCAAGGTGTTGTCATTTTTTGTAACCAATTTCTCATCAAATGGCTAATAATTCAAGGTGAAAAAATCATGAAATTACCACCTTTATATTAGCATATCAGCTCTCTCAAATTACAGCTGTTAAAGAATAAAGTTGACATCTCTCTTGGCCTATGTGGCTTAATCACCATGGCTTGATCAAAGAGAATCTCTAACTAACTCTTGATTTTTAGCCATTTGATTGAAAAAATGAGAAGCTTCCTCCTTCCTTTGGGCCTAGGCAGGCCAACACTTCTCTTTTCCAGCCTAACTCTGATTTTCTGAAAGGCCCAAAGAAGCCCTTTTCGGTTGCTTGGGTGAAATAACCGTTTTGCCCCCCGGATGCAAATAAATATCAAACGGACTCCAAATTCAAATTTTATTTTTTTAATACTTACAAAATAATAAAATATTGAGTTCTGGAAGTTTTTAAAATTATCCGAGTCCGTTTGCTATTTATTTGGATTTTTTCTTCCAAAAATGCCCTTTTGTGCCCCAACATTTTACCATTTTTTAAACGAGCTCCAAATAAAGATTTTTCTTCACCAATCTCTTCCAAATAATTAAAAAGTGTGATCTGGAAGTTTTCATAATTTTTGGAGCTCATTTGGTATTTTTTCGGGATTTATCGGCTTGAATTACTACATAGGAGCTCGAGATTTGGCCAATTGGCAAACGAACTCCGAATCAAGATTTTCATTTTCCAATCGCTTCCAAATAATTTAAAAATGAGATTTGAAAATTTTCAGAATTTTTGGAGTCCATTTGCTATTTTTCCGGGATTTATCTTTTTGAATTATTGCATAGGAGGCCCGGGATTTGGCCATTTTGCAAACGAACTCCGAATCAAGATTTTATTTTACCAATCTCTTTAAAATTATTTAAGAATGAGATTGACAAATTTTCAGAATTTTCGGAGTCCATTTGCTATTTTTCCCAAATTTTTTGATTTTGCCCTTTTGCCTCAAAACCCGGTTTTGGTCAAAACAAGTCCGATTTTTTGATTTTCTTCAATCTGAGCCTTGGGCTATCCTTTTTAATCATTCTTCATCCATTGGGGGCTTTGGTCTTACCAATTCGAGCCATTTCTGTGATTCTTCCCGATTTCACCGAAATACACTAAAAACCCTAATTCTCGGTTTTCTCCCGGATTGACTTTTCTTTCAGTTTTTCTTGCAAGTGACTTCTCCATTACCCGTAGTCAGTGCTTATCTTTCATTTGGAACCTTCAATTTTGACCAATTTGATCGTTTAAGCACTTTTCCCCAAATTTCTCGGATTAGGGTTTCCTTTCTACTGAATCTCCAAATGTCAACTTCCGAACTCCATATATTTCAATGTAGACCTCGGATTATCAAAATTTTTTTGCCATTTTTCAATTGAACTTAAAATCTTGATTTTGAAAGTGGGTTGACTTTTTCAGTAGTTGACTTTTTGGGGTTGACTTTTTTGGGGTTGACTTTTTCCGGGGTTGACTTTTTTCAAGTTTGACTTTTTATGCTCGCCCTCTTAAACTAAGTCTCGGAGTACCACTTGCAGGATGAAAAAAGTCTTTTTACACTCGGAAACATCAATTTAGGAAGAAAACATACATGTTTTAGTGGTCCGGACAAAATTAGGTGTCTACAGTGGGCAAATATTTTTTTATTTTTAATCAAAAGGCCAACAATGAAGAGGAAGGTAGTTATTTTTTGATTGAGCCTTTGTAATTAAGCCACATAGACCAATGCGTGAAGAGGGAGAATGTCAACATAATGGCTTAAGATTCTTGAACAGCTGTAATTGTGGATAGCTGATTACCTAATCTAAGGGTGATAATTTCACATTTTAAACATGTTGGATCAATAGCTTTTAGATCAAAATTGGTTGGGAAACAAATGAAAACATCCTAGTTATCTAACAAGCCATTCGGCCACTATAAGGGAAGGGTCTCTCTCTTTTCATTTTCAGCGATTCACCCTTGTTTTTGGCTAATTTTCTCTCCATTGTTGAAAGGCAAAAAGAAAAGAAAGTTAGAAGAGAAAAAGCTTGCAATATAGCTTCTAGAGGTTGCTTTAAGCACCATACTCTTGCACTTTCTTTGATTTTCCATTCTTGATTTGCTGTTTTCATTTGATATTTGGTGAGTTTCTTTTGATTTTGATTTTAAAATAAGTATTTTTAAGCTTTCTTTTCAAGTTCTTCCTTCATGCTTTCTTGGAAAACTATGGAAAATCAATTTTTTTCTCTAAGTGGCCGAATGGCCTTATTTTTTTTTTTTTAATGGTTGTTTGTTTTGCTTTTGTTTCATGTTGTTAGTAGTGTCTAACATGTTTTTGATATTTCATATCTTCTTCAAATAACAAAATATGTAGCTTGTTTTAATGTTGTTTCTTATTTCCCTCTATTATTGATTCTTTCATCTAGTATTCATGTTTATTTTCCTTGTTTTTACATTTTTAATTTTTTGTTTTCAACATTTTTGTGTTCTTCATGATTTGCATTTTACTATGCTAAGTGTTTGTGAAAATGTCTAGTCTTGTGCATGCCTTTACTTCATGTTTACATGGTTTAATATGTTTCTTTTTTAGCTTTGCAGTTTAGTATGTCATGTGTTTGTGAAAATGTCATGCTAGGATTCCATCACATTGAGCATATAGACCATGCAGCTCCTCATTTTTTTTTTATGCTTTGCATGTGCATTTTCATCATGCTAGTTGATAGGTTTGCATTTTCATGACATTTGGTTGTGTATTTATTTAAGCATGCTATATGTTTGTGTTATTGCCTTGCATTCTTTAGGTTTAGGATTGGTTTGCTTTGCCATGCATATTCATGCATTTTAGACCTAGGTTGCATTAAATGCCATGCAAGTTCATTTAGGTCTAGGTCATTTTATTGATGCCATGCATTTTTCATGTCATTTAGGTTTTAAATCATACATTTCATTCATCATATTTGTTGTATTTTCATGCATTTCATGTAATTGCCACATGATTTATGACTTAGGCCAATCAATGGCTCAAAGTCATGCTCATTTTGAGCATACTTGTGGAAAATTAAAAAGTTGTCAAATTGATTATTCTATCTCCGTGATTTTTTTTACTTAGCCAATTTTTGCCTAACTTTCCAAAAGTGTTAGCTACTGTTTGTGAGTCTTTAGAAGAGTCTCTAACATTTTTACTTTGATTTTTAAGTGATTTTATCAAAGGCAAGAAAATGTGTTTTGGCAAAACAGTTTTTTCACCCAATACTCGTACTTTCTCGATTTTTCTGGGCAGTCATCTTTAATCAAAAAATTAAGCTGATTTTTTCCCGTGTAATTAGTCCGGAGTCTCCAGTATTTTTTTTTTAGATTTTTTTGAATTTTTCAAAATAGGGTAAAAAATCGTGCTTTAAAACTGGACAGTAGATGCATAATTGAATTTGAAGGAAAATCATTTTTCTGTTTTGGTTAAGTTACTTAGAGGGGGCTGATTAGGAAGTTTAGCTACTGACTTAGGGTAGTTTCTAAGCCTTTCTAAACTCTAACAATGATTTTTTAAATCTCGGGTTAAGGGTGGTCAAGTCCGGGATTTTAAACTTAGGAAATTAGAGCCATTTAAAAAGGGTTTAGCTAAGTTTTTATTTTTAATCTAAGCTTTTCAAAATTGTTTTCAAACAATCACAAAGTATTTTGGTTTTAGAATATTTAATTTTATATATTTTTCTAAGTTAGCCAGATATCTTTTTAGATATACGGATTTTCTTAATTAAAGGAAAAAATACATTCTCATGCATTGCATTTTCCATATTCATGCATACTATATAATATGTGATTTTTGCTATGTTAATTTTCATGATGGTGTTATTGTCTTTGATTTAAATTTTTGATATTACATTAATTGTTATATGGTTTTGAATATTACATGCTATCCTATGCTTTTTATTTAGTTATTTATTTTTTTCACATTATTTAGTATATATTATGTTCATTCATTATTATTTTATTTTTATTTTCATGCATATTACATGATAGCATTATTTTATGTTTCATGTCATTTCATATAATTTAGATTATATGCCATATCATTTATATTTTCCATGTCATTTAAATCATTTTATTCCATTTAGAATATATCATGTGACTTAGGATATTTCATTTCATATAGAATATATTATGTTACCCAGGTCATTTCATTTCATTTAGAATATATTATGTCACTTAGGATATTTCATTTCATTTAGAATATATCATGTGACTTAGGATATTTCATTTCATATAGAATATATTATGTTACCTAGGTCATTTTTATTTCATTTAAAATATATCATATGACTTAGGATTTTTATTTTATTTCGAATATGCTATGACATTTAAATTATATCATACCATTTAGTTGCATGATATATTATCTAGACTTTGGTATGTCATTTTATTTATGTCAAACATATTCATATTCATATATATTTTTTTAAAATATTTTGAAAAAGGTAATGATTTTCAATAAAATAAAGATATTCCCGAGTTAAAATAATTCATGAGTTCTCTGCCGGGTTTGCTGGGGAGGATATCATCAATTATCATTAATAACGGAATATCTTCTTTAAAACGAGAATGATTCGGAAAGTTTTTCAAACTAATAAAAATTTCTATATTTTGCCACGTTTGTTGGGGAATACAGTTAAATTTTGAATTTATAAATTTCGGATCATTTTCAATTAAAAATGGAATTATTTTTCTTTAAATTGGGAATTAACTTGAAATACTAAATTAAAAATCAACTTTTTATCGAGACTTGAGATAGCACATGATTAATAAGGTACCGTTTTATACGGGCGTTGTGGGGGTGCTAATCCTTCCCCACACGTAATCGAGTCCCGAACCTGATTCTTCAATTTTGACGCAGACTTGAAATTGGTATTTAAGATGTTTTAATTAATTTTAAAATGTTTTATAAGACCGGTTTTAATTGGTGGCCGATCACACCTAGCTAAAAAAGATTGGTGGCGACTCCATGTCACACTTTTCAAGAGGAATTAAATTGACTTTTCCTCGGTTTTTTTAATGTCACGCTTAACGAATATAAAGTCTTGCGATGAGACTTGTTATTTTTTAGGTTGCGACAGCTTGGCGACTCCACTGGGGACTATTAGAGAGTCAGGCCTAGAACTAGTCGTGTGTTATCAAAGTCTCAGTTTTGTTGGTTTAATTGGTATTTAATTTTAATTCCCATATTTTTTTTAAAAATAAGGATAATTTCAAAAATAATAAAATGTTTTTAAATATGTCCATATTCATGTGCATACATATTATAATTGTTCTCTGGTTACTTTGGTGCATATATTCATTTATTGATGAATTGATGACTTATGTTATTTAATCTTGTGGGGGCGTTTAGAATAAGGGATGTAGAATAGGTGGTAAAAGGTTTGTTATTTCTCCTCACACACTACACGTGCATTTGCATATCATGCGCCCTATACCCGGGTTTCGTCCTTTTAGGTGGGAGCAAAGTAACTAAGCCTTCGTGATTAACAATCCGCATGGGCTAGGGAAATAGACTCTAACGAATTGAACCCGCTTTTATCGAAGTGTCTTACTAGCCTTCACCCACGACAGTGAGGAACAATTCGGGGCTTTTAGAATTAATTCACCTTCATATAGTAAACCTAGGCGAAGCCATGCCGGATTTCCAATCAGATATCCCGAAGTTAAGAACACATGGAGGAATATTTCTAATCCTTTTACCTTCTATTCTACTTTCCGAATAATTTTATTTTTGAAAATCGGACAATGATGAACGTACATCACAATGCCCGTAATAAGTGTTGGTGTATCGTCCCAAGGGTGTTATAATGCCAAAATTTTGTTGGCATCCTCAGGGATAATTATTGTTTTGAATTATATGTTTTTTGTATTATTCGAATTTATTCCCGTTACTAATTCATTTTCTTTTTGTTGTTGTTTTTTTGTTTTTTTTGCATTCTTGTCATCCTTTTTTGTACATGGAAGGTTATTGGTCTCGGGATAATATTCAACCAAAAGGGCTTCCATGGAGCGTCAGAATGTTTTAATGATCGAGAAGCATTTAGAGGTTAGGAAACAGTCCGAGAAAGGTCAGCAGGATAATGGGGATTGTTTGAAAATAGGATATATGTCAGTATTGCCAACCGAGGTTGATCTTACTATCAGGCAAAATGATCTCCGGGAATTGATGGATATATGGAATCAATGGAACATATCAGAAAAAGAATCCTTAACTCAGACTTATGGGGATATAGCACTATTAGTTGAGGTTAAGGTTAGTGGTGAGGTGATTCGGGCTGTGGTGCAATTCTGGAATCTCGCTTATCGGTGTTTTACCTTGAAACGAGAAGATATGACTCCAACCATAGAAGAATATTCGACCTTGCTGCATGTTGAGAACGTTATTCCCGATCGTATTTATTTGAAGGATACAAAGACGTTAGGTTTCAAGAAAAAGATGTCTAAGATTCTAGGAGTGGAAAGAAATTGGGTCGAAAGCCAAGTTGTTCGAAAAGGGGTAAGCTACTGTATATCATGGGATATTTTACGGACCTTAATCCATAGCCATTCAAGTAAGGAGACAGTTATGAATATTTTTGCTTTGGCTATCTATGGTTTAGTTATCTTCCCAAAGACATTAGGGTATGTGGATGTGGCGGTATTTGATGTTTTTGAGAGGCTTGAGCAGAGGATAAACCTAGCCCCGATAATTATAGCAGAAACAATCCGATCATTGAATTTTTGTAGATGGGAAGGAAAATGACGTTTTATAGGTTGTATACAACTTCTTTACATATGGGTTCAGAGCCATTTTTGTAAACAGGAGAATTTCCCTCTTCGCTCGTATTGGAAGTCTTTTGCTCCAATTGGTGAATTTCTTAAGAGGGATTGGCTTGAAAATAGGACCGAGGAACAATGGATCAACATATTTTGAATATCAGGGCTGAGATGGTAATTTGGAGAGCTCCATGGGTAACTCCTATGTTGACATTTTACAAGTACGAAGATAAAGCTTCTGTTCCATTATTTGGAGTATGGGGAGGAGTGAGCTATGCACCACTACTAGTACTAAGACAATCAAAATCCCGTTAGTTTACTCCTATGACTCATGACCTTAGTGATTTGGAATTTGCTTATGGAGAAGATGGATACTCGGGAACGGTACGTGAGATTGTAGTAGCATGGAAGGAAACTCATTGGGTGGAGGTAGCTAGATATGCCGAAATCGTCACACATGATTACCTGGTATGGAGGGAATTGAGGGTTAATGATAGGTTGTTGACATCAAATGGAAAAGAGGTCCAGTTCATGAGTCCACCACCTAAGGATGCGCCATCAAAGTTAGAAATTGCAAGGGCAAAATTCCAAAAAGAAAAAGCCCAAATGAGCAAGGAAATTGCCCGATTGCAAGAAGAGCTTGAGGGTATGAAAAATAGGGAATCAGCTCGAGAAAGAGAAAAGGAAAAGATCAATAGAGAAAGGGACACTGCTAAAAGCGATCTTCAGGAATTACACTTGGAGAACAAGATGTACCGCTTCGAGCTCAGATTTGAGGGGACCCTCAAGACTTCCGGGGAATAGGAGCAAGAGGTTAAAAACCTTAAGAAGGAGAAGAACTATTGGAAAGAGAGAGCAAAGCATGAGGAAGCCCGAGCTAATCAACTGGAGAAACAAGCTAAGGAAAGCTTACACGGTGATGCTTCTGCTGACATGTCAAAGGGCCATGAACATGTAGGGGTTAGATTGAAGAGCAAGGCAATCAAAATAGGACAGTGAAAAAAGGTCCAAGACCCGAGGGAGTTACTATAGGACCGGTGTTTTCTAATAGCATTTTTAAATTAGGATAGATAGATTATCAGATTGTCTTAAGCAGTGATCTTTTTTCTTTGATGTATTTAGTTCCAGGAAATCAATGAAAGACCGTTTGGTTGGAATTATCCCGGGGCCAATACTTTTAAATGCATTCATTATTCATTTGTTTTTTCCTTTATATATTTTGTTTGTTTGTTTGTTCATTCATTTATTTATATTTGTAATCATTCATTCATTTATGCTTCATAAATTATTTATACACCTAGTCATTTATTTATTTGTCCCTTCATTTATTCTTTATAATTATTCATTCATATTCATACACTTAGTCATTTACTTATTTGTTCATTCATTAACATTTAATCATTTATTCATTCATTCATTTTTATAAAATAAAATAAAATAAAAAATGTGTCAATAATTTCTAATCCATGGTTTTTAAAACTAAAGGTATAATTGGTCGCACTCAGTAAGAATCAGACTTTCGACACCCTTACAATACTCGATCTCAAGCCAGAGCTATAGAGAATGATCAGCTTGAGAGAATTGAAAGGATGGAAAGAACTCAAAGGGAACAGGAGGAACAGTTGGCTAAGTCTCAAGAGGAGTCACGGGAACAAATGACCAAACTCATGGAGATGATGAATACCATGATGATGCAGAAATGGCCAGGGGAAAATTCAGTTACAAGAATGGGGGCAGTGAACCAGGAAGACCAACCAGAGGTAGTACAGAAGAATGGCCAGACATCACAGCATGTGGGAAATGAACTTTCGACTGGGCAGCATCCTAAATTTACATCCAACCAGCGGCTGAAGCACAGAATTTTGGTCCTAAAAAGGGTAATATTGGGGTTGATCCAATTGATATGGACATTCCAGACTTTGAGGAATTGGCTGAAAAGGAAAGGGCAAAGATGATTGAGCTAAAGAGGGTTGAAACGGCAGAGTCCCAGAAAAAATATTAGTTGCTGGAGGAAAGATTGATGGCAGTTGAAGGGGCAGAGCTATTTGGCAGTTTGGATGCCAAAGTGCGTGTCTGGTGATTCCTCCAAAGTGCTAGACTTTGAAAAATATAACGGAACTACTAACCCATCAGCATATCTGACCATGCATTGTCGGAAGATGACCGGACATGATGAAGATGAAAAATTGCTTATCCACTATTTTCAAGATAACTTGATAGGGTCCGCAACTCAGTGGTATAACTAGCTTACCCGTACTAAGATCCGTTCTTGGATGGATCTGGCCAAAGCTTTCATAGAACAATACAAGCATGTGACGTACATGGTGCCTGACCGTCTAACTCTGCAAAACATGGAAAAGAAAGCTACTAAAACCTTTAAAGATTATTCTCAGAGATGGAAAGACCTGGCTACACAAGTATAGCCTCCTTTGACCAACAAGGAAACTATAATGCTTTTCGTCAATACCCTGAAAGCACCTTATTATGATAAATTGGTTGGAAGTGCCACCAAGGACTTTGCAGATATGGTGATATCCGGGGAAATAATAGGGCCTGCCATTAAGAACGGAAAAATGGAAGGGGGTGAGTCTGCTACCCCAAAGAGGATTTTCCCTGTAAAGAAAAAAGAGGAGACACATGCAGTCAGTTTCAGTCAATACCCTTATGCACCTCCTCACCATACACACCTCCTAGGCCCTATACTCCTACTACATCTTATGCACCTCCTACACCTTACCCGGGGTATAATCCTTACTACCCCAATATGAGCCACCTTACCCAAAATCCATTCTCTTATACCAATATACCACAACAGCCGTTTCCAACTGGTATATCCCCATAGATAACTCTTCCTCGAAACACTATTCCAAATACTCAAGGTCCCGCACGTAATGACTATCGTTCACCAAGGAACGATCAAAAACCCTAGTTTGATCCCATTCCTACCACCTATGGTGAGCTATATCCCAAATTACTACAAGGCCAACTTGTTGAGCCCGTATATCTTAAACCTTTGACCCCACCATACCCAAGGTAGTACAATGCAAATACCAATTACGCATATCACGCAGGAATTCAGGGGCATTCGACTGAAGATTGCATTGCCTTCAAAAAGAAAGTCCAAAGTTTAATCAATACCGGAGTTGTGAAGTTTAGGTCAAAGAATGGGCCAAATGTAGCGGGAAACCCATTGCCCGATCATGCTGAGAATCGGGTAAATGCAGTATGGACGGGGGAAGTCAAAAGGGTAAAAAATGATGCCAGGGAAGTCAAGACTCTAATGTTAAAGAATGGGTCGAGATGGTTAAGGCAGGAATAGCGGGGGATGCAGACAGTTTAAAAATGGTTGCAAAAAGGGTGCAGAATTGGTGCCCGTTGCATATACATAGAGGTCATGTCATACAGGACAGCGGGGACTTTCTGGCTAAAGTCCAAAAGATGATGGATGATGGAGAGGTATAGTTTTACGAGAAGACAGAGGAGGAAGTAGAGGTTATTGAGAATGAGGCTGGCTATGGAATAGAAAGACCTTTGATCATCTATTATGATGAACCAGAGAAGACTACTCCAGTTGTTGGAAAATTGCGCCTAAGCTAATCATAGATTTGCCTTCTTCCTTTTCATACAAGGAAAACAAAACTGCACCATGGAAATATGATTGTAGCATGGTTATGCCCGGGTCTTCAAGTCAGCAAGATATTACAGGTGTAGGGCACTTAACACGAAGTGGAAGGTGTTATGCCCCTAAGGTTGTTGAATAGGGATCAACAAGAAAGGATGGAGGAATGGACAAAGGGAAGAAAGCAGCTGAACCAATCCAGACTGAGATGGATTTATCAAAAAAAGCAAAGAGGGAATCAGCCCCGGTAAATAGGATAAAAGAGCCGATGAACGAAAGGGAGGCCTGCGAGTTTTTAAAGTTCATAAAACATAGTGAGTATAGTGTGGTTGAGCAATTGCAGTGTCAGCCAGCAAGAATCTCCATCTTATCTTTGCTATTAAACTCGGAGCCACATAGAAATGCCCTATTGAGAGTGTTGAATCAAGCATATGTGGCTAAAATATATCAGTAGAAAAATTAGACAGGCTGGTGGGAAACATTGCAGCATACGATCATATATATTTCAGTTATGATGAAATACCACCCAATCGTATTGGGTCCATAAAGGCTCTTCACGTAACAACCACCTGCAAGGGGCATACACTACCAAGGGTGCTTTTGGATAATGGTTGTTCATTAAATGTAATGCCCTTGGCAACCCTATCTAAGTTGCCAGTTGATGTGTCTTATATGTTACCGAGTTGCACAGTAGTCAGGGCTTTCGATGGTACCAGGAGAGAGGTAATTGGACTATTGAGGTTCCTCTAGAGATAGGCCCATGCACCTATATGGTAAACTTTCAGGTCATGGATATTAATCCGTCCTATAATTTCTTGTTGGAAAGGCCGTGGATATATTCAGCAGGGGTTGTACCCTCGTCTCTCTACCAAAAGCTAAAATTTGTGATGGAGGGCCGTTTGGTCACTGTATCAGGAGAAGAAGACATAATAGCCTCTGTATCTAGTGAATCTTCTTATGTTAAACCCAATAAAGATGCCGTAGAATGTTCTTTTCGGTGTTTGGAATTCGTAAATACGGTTTTCGTCATTGAAGGACGAAAATTTCCAAAACCAAGGTTGTCCAAGAACACAAGGCTGGGACTAAGAACCACAGTGGGAAAGGGCTGCAGGGCTGGAAAAGGTCTTAGAAAATATCTTCAAAGGATGGGCCGAGCAATGGAAGCAGTGGGAAAAAAAACCGGTTTGGCTTAGGGTATCTTCCGAAGGCCCATGAGAGGAGGAAACAAGTTGAAAGGAACCGACAAAAGAAGGATGGCCCGTTTCGCGGGTGTGGATATTGAATGGGAACCCATGACTTTCCCACCAATCCTTCACAACCTCCGCTCTGCTGGTTTTCTATTCGGAAAAAAAGAATTCAGATGATGTACTCATAATGACCGAGCAAGCTTTTGAAAAATTCCATGTGAATAAAGGGGGCAGATTCAGGATATGGTAATTTGCATGACTGGAAAGAAGGGATGGAAAGTGACAATGCGAAGTGGATGGTGCAACCTTGTCCATCAGGATATAGACTGACCAATTGGAGTGTGACTGCGTTGCCCATAGTTTTTAATTCAATTCCAACGAAATACTTTAAAAAACAATCTTAATTATTTTTACCCAGATATATTAAGAGTTTTTTTTTTCTTTCTGTAATGGGCTTTTTGTTTAAACATTTTCATTCAATAAATAACAGCACAATGCATTTTATTCATATTTATGTGTCCATATTCTTTCTTTTTTGCTATTTATTTTGTTTTCATTATATATACTTTTCTATATTGTTTCTTCTCCACCTATTTACAGGTGTACGGATTCAGAATATGAGGACTTTCCTCTCAGTAATACTGAAATTAATTTTGAAAGACCCATTTGCACGAGTGATTGTGAGTCTAATGAAGATACTGAAGATTATGGTCTACCTCCGGATCTATTAAGGAAAAAAGAACAAGAAGAGAAACAAGTACTTTCTCATAAGGAATTATTGGAAATGATAAATCTGGGAAATGATGAAGAGATGAAAGAGGTCAAAATCGAGACTTCATTGTCATCATCAGTAAAGGGTGAATTGATAGCTTTGCTCCGGATATGTGGATGTATTTGCATGGTCTTACCAAGACATGCCAAGGTTGGATGCGGATATTGTGGTTCATAAGCTTCCTTTAAGGCCAGAATACAAACCAATTTAGCAAAAGTTAAGAAGAATGAGGCTGGACATGCTATTAAAGATAAAAGAGGAGGTGAAGGAGCAATTTGATGCTGGATTCTTAGAGGTGGCAAAATATCCAGAATGGGTGGCAAATATTGTTCCAGTACCAAATAAGGATGGAAAGATGCGAATGTGCATTGATTACAGAGATTTGAACAAGGCCAGCCCTAAAGATAATTTCCTTTTGCCCCATATCGATACTCTGGTGGATAATACGGTGAAGAGTTCTTTATTTTCTTTCATGGATAGATTTTTGGGATACAATCAGATTAAGATGGCACCGAAAGATATGGAGAAAACCACATTTGTTACAATGTGGGGAACATTCTGCTACAAAGTAGTGCCATTTGGGTTGAAGAATGTTGGGGCAACATATCAGAGAGCCATGGTGACCTTATTTCATGATATGATGCATAAAAGAATTGAGGTCTATGTTGATGATATGATTGCAAAATCACACAAGGAGAAGAGGACCATATTGCGTATCTTAAAAAACTCTTCAAACGACTAAGAAAGTTTTGTCTCAAGCTAAATCTGACAAAATTCACTTTTGGAGTCACCTCGAGAAAGTTGCTGGGTTTTATCGTCAGCAAAAGGGGAATTGAGATTGACCCGGATAAAGTGAAGGCCATTCAGAATTTGCCACCTCCTCGTACTCAAAAGGAAGTAAGAGGCTTTCTAGGGAGATTGAATTACATTGCTCGGTTTATTTCGTAGTTAACCGACAAATGTGATCCAATATTTAAGTTACTTCGAAAACGTGATCCATGAGAATGAGATGAAGGATGCCAGATCGCTTTTGAAAAAGTTAAGCATTATCTATCCAACGCACCAGTATTAATGCCACCTGTTTCGGATAGACCAATGATACCGTATCTATCAATATTTGAGAGATCCATAGGTTGTGTTTTATGGCAGCTTGATGAGACTGGAAAGAAAGAACAGGCAGTTTACTACCTCAACAAGAAGTTCACAAATTATGAGTTGAAAGATTCATCGGTAGAAAAGTTGTGCTGTGCCTTAGCTTGGACTACTCGAAGACTCAGACAGTACATGTTGTACCACACAACATGGTTGATTGCCAAGCTAGATCCAATCAAGTACATGTTGAAAGCACCTTCTTTATCAGGGAGAATAGCAAGATGGCAGGTTTTACTATCAGAGTACAACATTGTATATGTAAGTCAAAAAGCTATCAAGGGTAGTGCAGTGGCTGAATTCTTAGTAAGTGGGGCAGTAAAAGATTATGAGCCGTTGAACTTTGACTTCTCGGATGAAGATTTTCAAGCAGATGAGATTCCCCTAAAGAATAAATTATGGAAAATGTACTTTGATGGCGCATCTAATGCCATGGGGCATGGAATCGGTACAGCGCTCATATCCCCAAAAGAATATTATTATCCTTTCACTGCCAGATTGGATTTTGATTGTACAAATACTACTATCGAGTATGAAGCGTGTACTATGGGCCTTCGTGCTGCAGTGGACAAAAGGATCAAAGTATTGAAAGTTTTCGGAGACTCAGCCTAGTGATATACCAGCTACGGGGAGAATAGGAAACCCGAGATACAAAGCTAATCCGATACCGAGAACTCATATTGAGTTTATTGGAGGAATTTGAAGAAGTGAATTTCAATTACTTCCCTCGAGAAGAAAACCAAATGGCAGATGCTCTGGCTACTTTGTCATCAATGTTTAAAGTGAATGAAGGGGCCGAAGTTGTGCCAATAAAGATGAGTATATATGAGTATCCTGCCCACTGTCTGAGTGTTGAATAAGAAGCAGATGGCCTCTTTTGGTATAACGACATGTTGCAGTACATCAAGAGTCAACAGTATCCAGAACAAGCAACAGAAAATGACAAGAGGACTCTGAGAAGGCTAGTAATGGGTTTTGTTCTAGACAGTGAGATTCTCTACAAGAAAAGAAAAGACCAAGTCCTGTTGAGATGTGTCGGATCTGCCGAAGCTTGGAGAATTATAGAAGAGGTCCATGAAGGGATATGTGGCACTCATGCCAATGGTCACATGCTTGCTAAGCAGATTATAAGGGCAAGTTATTATTGGTTGACAATGGAAGGAGATTGTATCAGTTATTCCCGAAAATGCCATAAATGCTAGATATATGCAGATAAGATTCATGTGCCGCCATCGCCATTGCATGTCATGATTGCACCATGGCCCTTTTCAATGTGGGGAATGGATATGATTGGGCCTATTACCCCGAAAGCTTCAAATGGACATCGTTTCATCTTGTTGGCCATAGATTATTTCATAAAGTGGGTAGAAGCTGCTTCCTATGCGAATGTAACAAAGTCGATGGTATGCAGATTTGTTAAGAAAGATATAATATGCCGTTACGGATTGCCAGCAAGAATTATTTTGGATAATGCTCTTAATTTGAACAATAAGATGATAAGAGAAGTGTGTACTCAGTTCAAGATCACACGTCATAATTCGGCACCTTACCGTCTGAAGATGAATGGAGCAGTAGAAGCAGCTAACAAAAACATCAAGAAGATTGTTGAGAAGATGACTGATGTGTATAAGGATTGGCATGAGATCTTTCCTTTTGCTCTTCATGCATATCGTACCTTAGTTCGTACAACTACAGGGGCAACACCATTTTCCTTGGTATACGGGATGGAAGCGGTGCTACCTATTGAAGTTGAGATCCCTTCATTTCGGTTGATGGAGTTTGGCTTAGAAGAGGTAGAATGGGTTAGAGCTCATTATGAACAGTTGAATCTCATTGAGGAAAAAAGATTGAAAGCAATTTGTCATGGGCAGTTGTATCAGAAAAGGATGATTCAAGCCCACAACAAAAAAGTTCGTCCCAGATAGTTCCGAGAGGGGGAATTGGTATTGAGAAAAATTCTCCCTATAGTAAAGGACCCGCAAGGAAAATGGGCTCCAAATTGGGAAGGACCCTATGTGGTAAAAAGAGTTTTTCTGGATGAGCATTGATTTTAACTAGAATAGACGGGGAGGATTTTTAGAAATCCCGTGAATGCTGATGAATTGAAGAAGTATTATGCTTTAAAAAATATGTGTGATGCTATGCACATGAGAATTCGAATGATTCCAAGTGTAAAAATGGAAATTCTATATATCTATCTCCCCTGTGGATTGCTTTTTAATGAGAATATTCATGCTTGATATGATGAATGGCCATCTTTCATATTCCTTTCACTAAGAAAAAATTATCCTTAGTCACCCCTTTGAGCCTTAGGAATTATTTCTTTCTTTAAACCTTGATCAAGGATCACCCTCTACACTAGAGGGCAAATGCGAGGAAAAATAATAAAAAATCATGGCAAAAAGAAAGCCATCGAAAAATGTGAAAATCAAAGAATGGCAAATGAAAGCCAACAAAAGCAAAAAAGAAAAAAGAAAAGAAAGTCCAAAAAAGGGACAAATGTTTCAAGAATGAATTCTCCTCAAGAAATGATCCTTGATCCAATCACCCTTAAACACATTTTGGGCCTATTTTATCCTTTCTTTCTGAACCCGAACCCTGGCCTACATTACATACTTTAGAAAGTCCATTTTGATCAAGCATGGATATTTAATTTGAAAGGTTGTTCTCAGAATTTATTCCATCTTTTGAATTGATATATTTTACCTTGGAAGCATTTAGAATTCTCAGATGCATGGTAAAATACAAAAAATGAAAATGAAAAAAAAAATGTAAAAGGTGAGGTTTAAGCCGAAAACCCGCAAAGGGTGACTTAATACCGAATGGAGGATACTTGAGCTGAAAACCCGCAAAGGGTGGCTCAGGTACTGATTAAAGTTCGAATCAATGCTCTGTGTAAAGGGGGAGAAAGTATCTGAAAATCAGATGAAAGGGGAACAACTCAGTCTGATGTAACTACGGAAGCCGAGAGGTTACCCAAGTAAATTGCTCGTTCAAGAGAAATTTCAGATGGTTTGAAAAAGGAGGGGTCCAAGATATTCCGCATCCCGGGCATCTACAACCTATAACATTACATTTGTTTCTTATATCCTTGATATTCACTTTTACAATTTAAAAAAAAAAAAAACACATTTGTTGCAATAAATTCTTGTTCTCCATTTCATATATATTTGCTTGATTCATATTTTCTTTCATACATTTGTGAAATGCATCATGATTGTTATTAAATTGAATGATGATTAGTAATAACAAAATCTTTAATAAAAGGATTTCAGAGTATTACTAAGGAATAGATTTAAATCTTGGGAAAGGTTTGGAAAGTTCACCAAGAAAAAAAAACAGTAAACGTGTTGGAGACTCCATCAAGAAGTCAAAAAATCTGTGAATTTCAACGAAAGTCAGAAATTGAGACTATTTGACAAATTATATTGAGTGAAGGATTCCTTCAGTGGGGCATCAGTGAACAATTGAAGACTCCGTCATGAAATCGGATAATCTGTGAACCTCAAAGAAACCATGGATTAGAAATCATGACACAATTCATTTGACTGCATTCATTCTTAGGAAACATACAAGCATTTGCAAAGCATGTCATTCTCATCATTGCATTTAGCTAACATTGCAGAAATCAGGAAAACTTGGACTTCCCCAAAGTGAACTCATTTAGCTTTTCAAACAAGTCGAGCCCCAAGATCACCGTCGAGGTACGTTCCTTTCCAAATTGAACTCGTTTTCCTTCTCAAATGAGTCAAGCCCCGAAACCGTCGTCGAGGTATGTTCCTTTCATTTTCAAGTTAAATTTATTTATTTTTTTTCAAATGAACCAAACCCAGAATTATTCTTAGTATTTCCTTTTGTTTTAAATCGAATTCATTCTGTTTTATCAAATGAGTCGAGCCCCGAGACCATCGTCAAGGTATTTCCTTTTGTTTTAAATCGAATTCATTCTGTTTATCAAATGAGTCGAGCCTTGAGACCACCGTCGAGGTATTTCTTTTTGTTTTAAATCGAATTCATTTTGTTTTATCAAATGAGTTGAGCCTTGAGACCACAGTCGAGGTATTTCCTTTTGTTTTAAATCGAACTCATTCTGTTTTATCAAATGAGTCGAGCCTTGAGACCGTCGTCAAGGTATTTTCAAATAACGGGTAAGGCCTCCGGGCACCATTTTTAAGACCTCCGGGCACCATTCTTAAGACCTCCGAGCATCGATTAATTAAAATCTTGGATAAGACCTTCGGGCGCCATATTCAGAAAGTACCTCTGGTTTCACCAAAGTCTTTTTTCGACTTCTGGTTTCGCCCAAGTCATCACCTTGAAAATTATCTACGGTTTCACCTAGATAACTTTTCAACTTCTGGTTTCGCCCAAGTCATCACCTTGAAAATTATCTACGGTTTTGCCTAGATAACTTTTCGACTTTTGGTTTCGCCCAAGTCATCACCTAGAAAATTAGCTATGGTTTCGCCTAGATAACTTTTCGACTTCTGGTTTTTCCTAAGTCATCACCTTGAAAATTATCTATGGTTTCTCCTAGATAACTTTTCGACTTCTGGTTTCGCCCGAGTCATCACCTTGAAAATTATCTATGGTTTCACCTAGATAACTTTTCGACTTATGGTTTCGCCCAAGTCATCACCTTGAAAATTATCTACGATTTCGCCTAGATAACTTTTTGATTTTTGGTTCTACCCAGATCATCACTTTGCAAATCGAACTCATTTCCTTAAGACGGGTCGAGCCTTGATTAGTCAGGGAACTCAAATTAAGGACAATATCTTCTATTTACAGCCTTTTTTTTTTCAAAACAAATGAAAAAATGAAAAAAAAAGAAACCCTTTTCCATTCTCTTCACAAGTGAATTCACTAACCGGACAAAATTAGTGTTTGTTTATCTTTGCCTGATTCCTCATTCTCGGCAATAGCCAAAGAGGGGCAGCTATAGACACCTAATTTTGTTCGGACCACTAAAATAGGTATGTTTTCTTCCTAAATTGATGTTTCAGAATGTAAAAAGACTTTATTCACCCTGCAGGTGGTACTCTGACACTTAGTCTAAGAAGGCAAGCATAAAAAGTCAAACTTGAAAAAATCAACCCCTAAAGTCAACCTCAAAAAGTCAACTATTAAAAAATTCAACCCACTTTCAAAATCAAGATTTGAAGTTCAATTGAAAAATGGTGAAAAAATTTTGATAATCCGAGGTCTACGTCGAAAGATATGGAGTTCGGAAGTTGGGTTACAGAGATTCAGTAGAAAGGAAATCCTAGTTCGGGAAATTTGGGGAAAAATGCTTAAACGATCAAATTGGTCAAAATTGAAGGTTCCAAATGAAAGATAAGCACTGACTATGGTTAATGGAGAAGCTACTTGGAAGAAAAACTGAAAGAAAAGTCAATTCGAAAGAAAATCAAGAATTAGGGTTTTTGGTGGATTTCGGGAAAATTTGGAAGAATTACAGAACTGGCCCGATTCAGTAAGATTAAAGCCCCTAATGGTGAGGAGTGTTTAAATAATGATAGCCCAAGGCTCAGTTTGAAGAAAATCTAAAAATCAGACTTGTTTTGAGCAAAACTGAGTTTCAGAGGTAAAAGGGCAAAATTGGAAAATTTGGGAAAAAAAGCAAAAGAACTCCAAAAATTCTAAAAATTTGCAGATCTCATTCTTTAATCATTTTGAAGAGATTGGCGAAAGAAAATCCGAGTTCGGAGTTCGTTTGCAAAATGGCCAAATCTCGGGTCCCTTATGTAGAAATTCAAGAAGATAAATCCCGAAAAAATAGCAAATGACCTCCAAAAATTCTGAAAAGTTTCAGATCTCATTCTTAAATTATTTGTAAGAGATTGGAGAAAGAAAATCTCTCAAAATGGCCAAATCCCGAGCCCACTATGCAGTAATTCAAGCAGATAAATCCCGAAAAAATACCAAATGAGTTCCAAAAATTATGAAAACTTTCAGATCACACTTTTAAATTATTTGGAAGAGATTGGTGAAGAAAAATATGGATTTGGAGCTCGTTTAAAAATGGTAAAGTTTGAAAGCACAAAAGGGCAATTTTGGCAGAAAAATCCAAATAAATAGCAAATAGGCTCGGAAAATTATGAAAACCTCCACAATTCAATTTTTCATTATTTTGGAAGTATTGGAAAAAGAAAATTTTAATTTGGAGTCAGTTTGCTATTTATTTATGTTCGGGGGGCAAAAAGGTTATTTTACCTAAGAAATCGAAAAGGGCTTTTCTTGCCTTTTAAAAAAATGACGCATGGGCTGGAAGATGAGAGGTCAGCTGGCCAAGGCCCAATGGCGGGCAAATATTTTCTGATTTTTAATCAAAATGCCAACAATGAAGAGGAAGGTAGTTATTTTTTTTATCAAGCCTTTGTAATTAAGCCACATGGACCAATGCATGAAGAGGGAGAATGTCAACATAATTGCTTAAGATTCTTGAATAGCTGTAATTGTGGATAGCTGATTATCTAATCTAAGGGTGATAATTTCACATTTTAAACATCTTGGATCAATAGCCTTTGGATCAAAATTGGTTGGAAAAAAATGACAACATCCTAGCTATCTAACAAGCCATTCGGTCACTACAAGGGAAAGGTCTCTCTCTTTTCATTTTCAGCGATTCACTCTTGTTTTTGGCTGATTTTCTCTCCATTGTTGAAAGGCAAAAAGAAAAGTTTAGAAAAGAAAAGAAAGTTGGAAGAGAAAAAGCTTGCAATATAGCTTCTAGAGGTTGCTTTAAGCACCATACTCTTGTACTTTCTTTGATTTTCCATTCTTGATTTTCTGTTTTCATTTGATATTTGGTGAGTTTCTTTTGATTTTGATTTTAAAATAAGTGTTTTTAAGATTTCTTTTCAAGTTCTTCCTTCTTGTTTTCTTGAAAAACTATGGAAAATCAATTTTTTTTCTCTAAGTGGTCGAACGGCCTTATTTTTTTGTATGGTTGCTGTTTTGCTTTTGTTTCATGTTGTTAGTAGTGTCTAACATGTTTTTGATATTTCATATCTTCTTCAAATAACAAAATATGTAGTTTGTTTTAATGTTGTTGCTTATTTACCTCTATTATTGATTCTTTCATCTAGTATTCATGTTTATTTTCCTTGTTTTTACATTTTTAATATTTTGTTTTCAACATTTTTGTGTTGTTCATGATTTGCATTTTACTATGCTAAGTGTTTGTGAAAATGTCTAGTATTGTGCATGCCTTTACTTCATGTTTACATGGTTTAACATGTTTCTTTTTTAGCTTTGCATTTAAGTATGTCATGTGTTTGTGAAAATGTCATGCTAGGATTCCATCACATTGGCATATAGACCATTCGGCTCCTTTTTTTTTTCTTTTCTTTTTTATGCTTTGCATGTGCATTTTCATCATGCTAGTTGATAGGTTTGCATTTTTATGATATTTGGTTGTGTATTTTATTTAAGCATGCTATATGTTTGTGTTATTGCCATGCATTCTTTAGGTTTAGGATTGGTTTGCTTTTCCACGCATATTCGTGCATTTTAGACCTAGGTTGTATTAAATGCCATGCAAGTTCATTTAGGTCTAGGTCATTTTATTGATGCCATGCATTTTTCATGTCATTTAGGTTTTAAATCATAAATTTCAAGCATCATATTTGCTATATTTTCATGCATTTCATGTCATTGCCACATGATTTATGACTTAGGCCAATCAATGGCTCAAAGTTATGCTCATTTTGAGCATACTTGTGGAAAATTAAAGAGTTGTCAAATTGATTATTCTACCTTTGTGATTTTTTTTAATTAGCCAATTTTTGCCTAACTTTTGAAAAGTGTTAGCTACTGTTTGTGAGTCTTTAGGAGAGTCTCTAACATTTTTACTTTGATTTTTAAGTGATTTTATCAAAGGCAAAAAAATGTGTTTTGGTAAAATAATTTTTTCACCCAGTACTCATACTTTCCCGATTTTTCTGGGCAGACATCTTTAATCAGAAAATTAATCCAATTTGTTCCTGTGTAGTTGTACATGTTTTGAATCTCCAGTATTTTTTGTAGATTTTTTTGAATTTTTAAAAATAGGGTAAAAAATAGTACTTTAAAACTGGACAGTAGAGGCATAATTGAATTTGAAGGAAAATCATTTTTCTGTTTTGGTTGAGTTACTTAGAGGGGGCTGATTAGGAAGTTTAGCTTCTGACTTAGGGTAGTTTCTAAGCCTTTTTAAACTCTACAAATGATTTTTTAAGTCTCAGATTAAGGATGGTCAAGTCTGGGATTTTAAACTTAGGAAATTAGAGCCATTTAAAAAGGGTTTAGATAAGTTTTTATTTTTAATCTAAGCTTTTCAAAATTGTTTTCAAACAATCACAAAGTATTTTTGTTTTAGAATATATAATTTGATATATTTTCCTAAGGTAGCCGGATATCTTTTTAGATATACGGATTTTCTTAATTAAAGGAAAAAATACATTCTCATGCATTGCATTTTCCATATTCATGCATACTATATAATATGTGATTTTTGCTATGTTAATTTTCATGATGGTTTTATTGTCTTTGATTTAAACTTATGATATTATATTAATTGTTATATGGTTTTGAATATTACATGCTATCCTATGCTTTTTATTTAGTTATTTATTTTTGTCACATTATTTAGTATATATTATGTTCATGCATTATTAATTTATTTTTATTTTCATGCATATTACATGATAGCATTATTTTATGTTTCATGTCATTTCATATCATTTAGATTATATGCCATATCATTTATATTTGCCATGTCATTTAAATCATTTTATTCCATTTAGAATATATCATGTGACTTAGGATATTTCATTTCATATAGAATATATTATGTTACATAGGTCATTTCATTTCATTTAGAATATATTATGTCACTCAGGATATTTCATTTCATTTAGAATATATCATGTGACTTAGGATATTTCATTCACATAGAATATATTATGTTACCTTGGTCATTTCATTTCATTTAGAATATATCATATGACTTAGGATATTTCATTTTATTTCGAATATGCTATGACATTTAAATTATATCATACCATTTAGGTTACATTATATTATCTAGACTTTGCTATGTCATTTTATTTATGTCATACATATTCATATTTTTTTTAAATGTTTTGAAAAAGGTAATGATTTTCAATAAAATAAAGATATTCCCAAGTTAAAATAATTCATGAGTTCTCCGCCGGGTTTGCTAGGGAGGATATCATCAATTATCATTAATAACGGAATATCTTCTTTAAAACGAGAATGATTCGAAAAGTTTTTCAAACTAATAAAAATTTCTATATTTTGCCACGTTTGTTGGGGAATACAGGAAAATTTTGAATTTATAAATTCCGGATCATTTTCAATTAAAAATGGAATTGTTTTTCTTTTAATTGGGAATTAACTTGAAATACTAAATTAAAAATTGACTTTTTACCGAGGCTTGAGATAGCACATGATTAATAAGGTACCGTTTTATACGGGCGTTGTGGGGGTGCTAATCCTTCCCCACACGTAATCGAGTCCTGAACCTGATTCTTCAATTTTGACGCAGACTTGAAATTGGTTTTAAAAATGTTTTAATTAATTTTAAAATGTTTTATGAGATCGGTTTTAATAGGTGGCTAATCACATCTAGCTAAAAAAGATTGATGGCGACTCCATGTCTTTTGAAGGTCATTTTCAAAACCTTTATTTTTTTAAGAGGAATTAAGTCGACTTTTCCTCGATTTTTTTTAATGTCACGCTTAACGAATATAAAGTCTTGCGATGAGACTTGTTAGTTTTTAGGTTGCGACAAGCTTCTTCAAGTTTTTCAAAAAATTGGGCCTTGCCCATATCCATCATCCTTTGAATCTTGGCTAGAAATTTTTCACAATCTTGGATGGCATGCCCCTTACATTCGTGGTACAGACAAAAATCCCCTGTTTTGCTGGCCATCTTTCTCACATCCGATTTTGGTTGAATAACCCTGCCTTGACCATTTCTACCCAAACTTTGATCATCAACGTTTTCACCTTTCTGACATCTTTTTTCACCATTTCGAAATCCCCCGACATTATTACATTAACATTATCCTCTGTGTGATTAGGCAAAGGATTACCAGCAACATTGTGCCCATTTCGTGGCCCAAACTTCACAATCCTTGCATCAATAAGGCTTTGGACCTTTAGCTTAAAATCAGTGCAGTTCTTAGTTGAATGCCCTTGAATCCCTGTGTGGTATGCACAATAGGTATTGGTATCGTACCACTTAGGATGCGAAGGTTTTAGGGGTTGCAGATAGACAGGTGCGATAAGTGGTCCTTATATTAGCTTAGGGTACAACTCGCTGTAGGTTGTAGGGATAGGATCATATTGAGGTTTTTTATTGTTCCTCAAATGCCTTTGATCATTTCTGGTGGCGTTCTGAGTGTTTGGTGTAGTGTTTAGGGGAATGACTATCTGAGGATATGCTTTTCGGGTATACTTGTTGTGGGATAGCCGTGTAAGGGAAGGGATTTTGGGTAAGGTTGTTCACAGTCGGGTAGTAGGGATTGTATGTTGGATAGGGGGTGTATGGTGCTGGAGTTATAAAAGGACGGTTGTTGAAACTGACTGCATGAGCTTCCTCTTCTTTCCTCTTGGCGGGAGCTGTTTTCTTGGGGGTAGAAGATTCCTCACTTTTCGTCTTTCCACTTTTGAAAGCCGTCTCGATCATTTCTCCTGAGATAACCATATCAGCGAAGTTTTTAGTGGCGTTACCCACCAACTTGTCATAATATGGCACTTTTAGAGTATTGACTAAGAGAACTATGGCCTCCTTATATCTCTCCATCTTTGTGCATATTGTTTAAAGCTTTCAGTAGCTTTCCTTTCCAGATTCTGCAAAGATATTCTATTGGGCACCGTATTAGACACATGCTTATAGTGTTCCAAAAATGCTCTAGCCAAGTCCATCTAAGAGCGGACCTTGCTTCGATTAAGCTAATTATACCACCAAGTCGTCAACCCAGTAAGGTTTTCCTGAAAATAATGGATGAGCAGTTTCTCATTATCAGCATGCCAAGTCATCTTCCGGCAATATATTGTCAAGTGCGCGGAAGGATTAGTGGTCCCATCATATTTCTTGAAATCTGGTGTTTTAAATTTAAGTGGGATCACGAGACCGGAAACTAAACTTAGCTCCTTAGCATCAAGGCTGCCAAACAATTCAGCCCCTTCCACGGCTCGCAGCCTCTCCTCTAACAACTTATACTTCTTCTGTGACTCAGCCAACTCAACCTTCTTCAATTTTGTCATCTTTATCTTTTCCTATTCAGCCGGGTCATCCAAATCTGGGACTTCAATGGGGTTTGCGAGGATATTTCCAGTATTTGTGCCAATCGACACCTGATTCTACGCTTCCACATTGGGTTTAACATATATGAATGGCATTGCAGCTGTCGATGGCTGATTTTTGATGCTTTGAGATGACTGACCGTTTAACAGTACGGTCTCCGGTTGAACCCCTCTATTTCCTGTCTCTCTTCTTACAGTCGAATTCTCAGCATGTCCTTTTTCTTAGAGTATGGCAGACATCATTTCCATGATCTTTGTCATTTGTTCCCTAGATTCCTCTTGAGACTTTGTGAACTGCTCTTGCGATCTTGGTAACTGCTCTTGTAATTCTCTTTGTGCACTTTACATTCTTTCTATACGGACTGCCTGTTCGTTTTCCATGATTCGGGTTTGTAATATGGTGTTATGACGACACTGAAAATCCAAATCTTTTGGAGGATGCCCAATCTTTATACCTTATTTTAAATATCACGGATTAGAAATTATGACATATTATTCTTTTATACTTATTGAGTGTATGAAAGAATGAATGAACAAAGATGTATGAATAAATGAATGAATGAATAAATGAGTAAATGATCAAATGAATGAACGAATGAACGAATGAATGAATGAATAAATAAAAGCTAATTAATGAATGAATATGTGGAAGGTTTTGGCCATAGCATAATTCCAACCAAACGGTCTTTTATTAATTACTGAAGTTGATTACATCAATGATAAAAATACTGGATCTGCCTATACTGTGTTATAGCCAGATCTAGAAAGTCTAACATTTGTTGCCCATATGTTCCTAATAGGACGACCTCAGATCTTTTGCCCTCTCGACCATCTCCTCGGCTTTCCAACCTAGTATGCGAATCTAGGCCGTGATGTGCTCGATGTATTCGTGCCTTTTCAGGCAAGCCTCGATAGTCATCAGGTGAGTGACCTGCCATTCCCTTTCTCTTGGGCTGCTTCTCCTCTTCGATCTTTAGCTTGGCCCGTAGCCTCTCATTTTCTAACTGAGCCTTTAGTAGTTCAGCAGAAGAAGCTGAGTACATGTTTTCTTTAGCTTGCCTTTCTCGGGAGAGCTTGACAGCCCTTGCTTCCTCTTTCTTTGCTTTACCCTTCCAGAAATCCATCTTATTCTTGAGTTCTTTATTTTCTCTCTTCCATTCCTCGGAAGATTTGACAACCCTCTCATACCTCATCTGGAATTTGAGCTTCTTATTCTCTAGGTGCAAGTCTCTAAGATCGCTTTTTGTGATGTCTCTCTCCTTCACAACCTTTTTTGCTTTCTTGTCTCGGATCAAACCCTTGAACTTCAAGTCATCAATCTCTTCTTGGAGTTGGGTAATTTCCTTGCTCATTCTGGTCTTCTCCTTTTCAAATTCTAGTTTCATGACTTCTAACTCGGATGGCACTTCTTTCAACTGCAGATCCATCGGTGAGACATCATTTCCATCGGGTGCCAATAGTGTATCATTAATCCTCATAGCTCTCCATTCCATGTAACCTGGATTTAAATTATCGGCATATCAAGCCACCTCTATCTGATAAGTCTTCTTCCATGCATCCACTATCTCTCGTACCTTTCCTGAGTACCTTTCATCTCTGTAGGTAAACTCTAATAGATCAAGCTCGTGAATCGCAGACATGAATTGCCGAGACTCAAACTATCTTTGTACCATCAATGGTGCGTAACTCACACCCCCCCATATTCCTAAAAATGGGACCCATGCTTTGTCCCCCACATTTGTATAACATCAGTAGAGGAAGCATCCACGAGGCTTGTCTATACGTGATCCGGGGTGGACCCGTTCGAGTGAGGGGGAAACAGAAGCAAAGGAAAAGATGACTTAATTCCTTTTGATTGAAATAAAATATCGAGGGTATGAAAACGACCTCGAAAAAGAAATAGAGTCGCTACCAATCTTTTTTGGCTAGGTGTGATCGACCACCTATTAAAATCGGTTTTTTTATAAAAACACTTTAAAATTAATTAAAATATTTTATAAAACCAATTTTATAGTCTGCGCTTTGAACCAGAGATAAACAAGTGCGGGTTCGGGAGTCGGTTACGTGTGGGGAACGATTAGCACCCCCACAACGTCCGTATAAAATGGTACCTTATTCGTCGTATGTTATCTTGAATCTCGGTAAAATGTCAATTTTAAAATTGGTGTTTGTAAATAATTCCTTTAAAAATTTATATTTTATTTGGAAATGATTCGGAATTTACTTAGCATAAAATTTCCCATGTTTTCCGATAGACTCAGCAAAACATGGGATTTTTCTTTGATTTTGAAATTCTCTGAATCATTTCCATCGAAAAAGATATTCCGTTACTAACGATAATTGATGATATCCTCCCCTGTAGACCCAGTAGAGAATTCATGAATTATTTTAACTCGAGAATAATATTGATTTATAGAAATATAATTTATTTTCCATGTGTTTAAAAATTTATTTAAAATAACCATGAATATGCGAACATGTTGCTAAGACGAAAATTAAATAGGCATGCGTATTTATCATGGCACGGTAAGCAAAGTGATATAGCATAAGAATGAATGTCATGTGAATGAAATCGACATGACAAATAAAATGACATGGCACGGAAAATGGTGTGATATAAGAAAAAATGTCATGTGAATGAAATCGACAAGGCATACAAAATGACATGGCATAAAAAATGGCATGTAAATGAAATTGGCATGACATACATATGAATGACATGGCATGAAAAATGGCATGTGAATGAAATCTACATGGCATACATAATGACATGGCATGTGAATGAAATTGACATGGCATATGGATGACATAAATTGACATGGCATATGACATGGCATGGCATGTGAATGAAAACTACATGACTAGCAAGATGACATGGCATGTGAATGAAATTGACATGGCAAACAAGATGGCATAAAATGACATGGCATGCGAATGAAATCGATATGGCAAGCAAGATGACATAAAATGACATGGCATAAAATGACATGGCATGTGAATGGAATCGACATGATAAGCAAGATGACGTGGCATAAAATGACATGGCATGTGAATGAAATCGACATGGCAAGCAAGATGACATAAAATGACATAGTTGTCGCAACCTAAAAAATAACAAGACTCATCGCAAGACTTTATTATTCGTTAAGCGTGACATTAAAAAAAAAATTGAGGAAAAGTCGACTTAATTCCTCTTGAAAAATGAAGGTTTTGAAAATGACCTTGAAAAAGACATGGAGTCGCCACCAATCTTTTTTTGCTAGGTGTGATCGACCACCTATTAAAACCGGTTTTATAAAACATTTTAAAATTAATTAAAACATTTTTTTAAAACCAATTTCAAGTCTGCGTTTTAAACCAGAGAAATCAAAGAAGAGGGTTCTGGACTCGGTTACGTGTGGGGAAGGATTAGCAGCCCCACAATGCCCATATAAAACGGTACCTTATTAATCGTGTGTTATCTCAAGTCTCGGTAAAAAAGTCAATTTTCAATTTGGTATTTCAAGTTGATTCTCAATTTAAATAAAAATAATTTCATTTTTAATTGAAAATGATCCGGAATTTATTAATTCAAAATTTTCCCACATTCCCCAACAAACGTGGCAAAATATAGAAATTTTTACTAGTTTGGAAAACTTTTCGAATCATTATTGTTTTAAAGAAGATATTCCGTTATTAATGATAATTGATGATATCCTCCCCAGCAAATCCGGCAGAGAACTCATGAATTATTTTAACTCGGGAATATCTTTATTTTATTGAAAATCATTACCTTTTTCAAAACATTTAAAAAATATATGAATATGAATATGTGTGACATAAATAAAATGACATAGCAAAGTCTAGATAATATAATGCAACCTAAATGGTATGATATAATTTAAATGTCATAGCATATTCGAAATAAAATGAAATATCCTAAGTCATATGATATATTCTAAATGAAATGAAATAATCTAGGTAACATGATATATTCTATATGAAATGTAATATCCTAAGTCATATGATATATTCTAAATGAAATAAAATATCCTAAGTGATATAATATATTCTATATGAAATGAAATAATTTAAATGACATGGCAAAAATGATATGGCATATAATCTAAATGACTTGAAATATAAAATAATGCTATCATATAATATGCATGAAAATAAAAATAAAAATAATAATGCATAAACATAGCACATGCTAAATAATATGACAAAAATAACCAAATAAAAAGCATAGAATATCATGAAATATTCAAAACCATATAACAAATAATATAATATCAAAAATTTAAAACAAAGATAATAACACCATCATGAAAATTAAACATAGCAAAAATTACATATTATATAATATGCATGAATATGGAAAATGCAATGCATGAGAATGTATTTTTTCCTTTAATTAAGGAAATCCATATCTAAAAAGATATCCAGCTACCTTAGGAAAATATTTCAAATTAAATATTCTAAAATCAAAATACTTTGTGATTGTTTGAAAACAATTTTTGAAAAGCTTAGATTAAAAATAAAAACTTAGCTAAACCCTTTTTAAATGGCTCTAATTTTCTAAGTTTAAAATATCGGACTTGACCACCCTTAACCTGAGACTTAAAAAATCATTTTTAGAGTTTAAAAAGGCTTAGAAACTATCCTAAGTCAGTAGCTAAACTTCCTAATTAGTCCCCTCTAAGTAACTTAACCAAAACAGAAAAATGATTATCCTTCAAATTCAATTCTGACTTCACTATCCAGTTTTGAAGCACGAGTTTTTATCATATTTTTTAAAAATTCAAAAAAATCTAAAAAACATATTAGAGACTCAGAACATGTAAAACTACATGGAAAAAAAATTGAATTAATTTTCTAATTAAAGATGACTGCGCAGAAAAATCGGGAAAGTACGAGTACTGGGTAAAAAACTGTTTTGTCAAAACACATTTTTTTGCCTTTGATAGAATCATTGAAAAATCAAAGTAAAAATATTAAAGACTCTCTAAATGACTCACAAATAGTATCTAACACTTTTGAAAAGTTAGGCAAAAAATTGGGCAAGTAAAAAAAATCACAAAGGTAGAATAATCAATTTGACAACTCTTTAATTTTCCACAAGTATGCTCAAGAGAGCATGACTTTGAACCATTGATTGGCCTAGGTCATAAGTCAAGTGGCAAGGACATGAAATGCATGAAAAATACAACAAATATGATGCATGAAATGCATGATTTAAAACCTAAATAACATGAAAAATGCACGGCATCAATAAAATGACCTAGACCTAAATGAACTTGCATGGCATTTAATGCAACCTATGTCTAAAATGCATGAATATGCATGGCAAAACAAACCAATACTAAACCTAAAATATGCATGGCAATAACACAAACATATGGCATGCTTAAACAAAATACTCAACCAAATATCATGGAAATGCAAACCTATCAACTAACATAACAAAAATGCACACACAAAGCAAACAATATGAAGTGGCCGAATGTCCTCATGTTTAAAATGAGCATGGCATTTTCATAAACACATGATATACAAACATGCTTAGCTAAAGAATAACACTCAAATCATGCAAATATAAAGTAAAGGCATGAAAACCAATAAGCATTTTCACAAACACATGGATTACAAAATATAAAACATAAACAAACTTAAACATTTTGAAAACAAAAAATCAAAAAGGCAAGAATAGTAAAATAAACATGATAATAGACTCAAAAATGGAAATAAACAAGCAACCAAATTAAAACAAGCTTCAAGTTTATGTATTAGAATAATATTAAAGCATCAAAACTTGTTAAATATCAAGAATAGCATGAAAATAAAAATGCAAACAGCAACCCTAAAAAACTAGGTCATTCGGCTATCTCCAAAAACAAAGGGAAAAAAATTTTCAAGAGCTTTTTACAAGAATGAAGAAGGAACTTAAAGAAGACCATTAAAAATGCTTATTTTAAAAGAAAAATCAAAAGAAACTCACCAAAATAGTGATCAAAACAGTAATCAAGAATGGAATATCAAAGAAAGTGCAAGAGTATGGTGCTTAAAGCAACCTCTAGAAGCTGTCTTTCAAGCTTTTTCTCTTCTAACATTTTTTTCTTTTCTTTTCTAAACTTTTCTTTTTGCTTTTCAACAATGGAGAGAAAATCAGCCAAAACCAAGAGAGAATAGAGAGTGCATAGCTGAAAATGAAAGAGAGAGTGACCCCTTGTAGTGTGGCCGAATGGCCCCCCCAGGCTAGGATGTTGTCATTTTTCCATCAACCAATTTTCATCCAAAGGCTATTGATCCAATATGTTTAAAACATGAAATTATGACCCTTATATTAGGCCATCAGCTATCCACAATTACATCTGTTCAAGAATCTTAAGCCATTATGTTGACACTATCCCTCTTCATGCATTGGTCCATGTGGCTTATTTGCAAAGGCTTGATGAAAAAATAACTAACTTCCTTTTCATTGTTGGCCTTTTGATTAAAAAATCAGAAACTATCTACCTAGCCTTAGGTCTTGGCCAGCCAACCCCCTTCTTCCAGCCCATGTTTAATTTTTTTAAAAGACAAGAAAAGCCCTTTTCGATTTCTTGGATAAAATTACCTTTTTGCCCCCGAACATAAATAAATGGCAAACGGACTCCAAATTAAATTTTTTTTTTCAATAGTTTGAAAATAATAAAAAATTGAATTCTGGAAGTTTTCAAAAATTTTTGAGTCCATTTTTAATTTATTTGGATTTTTTCTTCCAAAATTACCCTTTTATGCCCCCAAACTTTACCATTTTCAAACGAGCTTCAAATCCATATTTTTTTTTTCACCAATCTCTTCCAAATAATTTAAAAGTGTCATCTGAAAGTTTTCATAATTTTTGGAACTCATTTGGTATTTTTTCGGGATTTATCTACTTGAATTACTACATAAGGGGCCCGGGATTTGGCCATTTTGCAAACGAACTCCGAATCTCGATTTTCTTTCGCCAATCTCTTCCAAATAATTTGAAAATGAGATTTTCAAATTTTCAAAATTTCAAAATTTTTGGAGTTCATTTGCTATTTTTTCGAGATTTATCTTCTTAAAATTCTACATAAGAGATCCGAGATTTGGCCATTTTGCAAACGAACTCCGAATCAAGATTTTCTTTTGCCAATCTCTTCGAAATGATTTAAGAATGAGATTTGCAATTTTTTTAGAATTTTTTGAGTTCATTTGCTATTTTTCCCAAATTTTCCAATTTTACCCTTTTGCCTCTGAAACCCGATTTTGCTCAAAACAGGTTCGATTTTCAGATTTTCTTCAAACTGAGCCTTGGGCTATCCTTTTTTAATCACTCCTTATCCATTATCTGCTTTAGTCCTGCCAAGTCGGGCCATTTTTGTAATTCTTCCCAATTTCACCGAGATCCACCAAAAACCCTAATTCTCTTTTTTCTTCCAGATTGACTTTTCTTTCAGTTTTTCTTTCAAGTAGCTTCTCCATTACCCGTAGTCAGTGCTTATCTTTCATTTGGAACCTTCAATTTTGACCAATTCGATTGTTTAAGCACTTTTCCCCAAATTTCCCAGATTAGGGTTTCCTTTCTACTCAATCTCCGTAACCCAACTTTCGAACTCCATATCTTTCGATGTAGACCTCGGATTATCAAAATTCTTTTGCCATTTTTCAATTGAACTTCAAATCTTGATTTTGAAAGTGGGTTGACTTTTTCAATAGTTGACTTTTTTGGATTGACTTTTTGAGGTTGACATTTTTTGACTTTTTATGCTCGCCTTCTTAGACTAAGTCCCGAAGTACTACCTGCAGGATGAAAAAAGTCTTTTTACATTCTGAAACATCAATTTAGGAAGAAAACATACCTGTTTTAGTGGTTCGGACAAAATTAAGTGTCTAGAGCTGCCCTTCTTTGGCTATTGCTGAGAATCAGGAATCAGGCAAAGATAAACAAATACTAATTTTGTTCGGTTAGTGAAATCACATGTTAAGGTAAGGGAAATGGGTTTTCTTTTTTCATTTTTCATTTTTCATTTTCATTTTTCATTTTTTTTTGTTGAAAAAAACTGTATATAGAAGATATTGTCCTTAAATTGAATTCCCTGACTAATCAAGGGTTGACCCGTCTTAAGAAAGCGAGTTCGATTTGCAAGAGAAGAAAAGATCTCGACGGTGGTCTCGAGGGCTTAACCTGTCTTGTGCTAAGCTGTGTTTAAAATTTTGGATATCTCCTCCAGAAGATTCGACTATCACCACCTAAGACTTGCTCAAGCAAATGTAAAACTGTGGATATCTCCAACAGAGACTTGTTCAAGCAAATGTAAAACTCTAGATATCTCCACCAGAGGCTCTGGTTATCACCACCAAAGACTTATTCAAGCAAATGTAAAAACTTTGGAAACTTATGCCTGGAGGTCTTAAAAATAGTGCCCGGAGGCCTTACCCGTGATTTGAAAAAAATGCGTTGTATGCGACTTTAACAAATGATGCCCAGAGGTCTTTAAGAATGGTGCGTAGAGGTCTTAAGAATGGTGCCCGGAGGCCTTACCCGTGATTTGAAAAAAATGCGCTGTATGTGGCTTTTAAAAAAAATGATGCCTGGAGGTCTTAAGAATAATGCCCGGAGGTCTTAAGAATGGTGCCCGGAGGCCTTACTCGTGATTTGAAAATACCTTGACGATGGTCTCAAGGCTCGACTCATTTGATAAACAAAATGAATTCGATTGAAAACAAAAGGAAATACCTCAATAGTGGTCTCAAGGCTCGACTCATTTGATAAAACAGAATGAATTCGATTTAAAACAAAAGGAAATACCTCGACGGTGGTCTCAAGGCTCGACTCATTTGATAAAACAGAATGAATTTGATTTAAAACAAAAAGAAATACCTCGAAAGTGGTCTCAAGGCTCGACTCATTTGATAAAACAGAATGAATTCGATTTAAAACAAAAGGAAATACTAAGAATGATTCTGGGTTTGGTTCAGTTGGAAAAAATAAATTTAACTTGAAAATCAAAGGAACATACCTCGACGGCGGCCTCGGGGCTCGACTTATTTGAGAAGCAAAATGAGTTCAATTTGGAAAGGAGACGTACCTCGACGGTGATCTCGGGGCTCGACTCGTTTGAAAGACAGAACTAGTTCACTTTGGTGAACTCCAAGTTTTCCTGATTTCTGCAATGTTAGCTAAATGCAATGATGAGAATGACATGCTTTGCCAATGCTTGTATGTTTCCTAAGAATGAATGCAATCAAATGATTGTGTCATGATTTCTAATCCATGGTTTCTTTGAGGTTCACAGATTATCCGACTTCATGACGGAATCTTCAATTGTTCATTGATGCCCTATTTAAGGAATCCTTCAGTCAAGATAACTTGTCAAATAGTCTCTGTTTCTGACTTTCGCTGAAATTCACAGATTTTCTGACTTTGTGATGGAGTCTCCAACACGTTCACTGTTTTCTTTTCTTGGTGAACTTTCCAAACCTTCCCAATATTTAAATCTATTCCTTAGTAATACTTTGAAATCCTTTTATTAAAAGATTTTTTTATTACTATTCATCACTCAATTTAATAACAATCATAATGCATCTCAAAAATGTATGAAAGAAAATATGAATCAAGTAAAAATTGCCATGAAAAGGATAACAAGAATTTATTGCAAGAAATGTTTTAAAATAGTAAAAATAAATATCAAGGATATAAGAAACAAATGTAAAGTTATAGGTTGTAGATGCTCCGGATGCGGAATATCTTGGACCTCTCCATTTTCAAACCATCTGAAATTTCTCTTGAATGAGCAATTTACTTGGGTAACCTCTTAGCTTCCGTAGTTACATAAAACTGAGTTGTTCTCCTTTCTTCTAATTTTTAGATACTTTCTCTCCCTTTACACGAAGCATTGATTCGAACTTTTGATTAGTACCTGAACCGCCCTTTGTAGGTTTTCAACTCAAGTGTCCTCTATTCGGTATTAAGTCACCATTTGCGGGTTTTCGACTTAAACCTCTCCTTTTACATTCTTTTTTCAATTTCATTTTTTTTTGTATTTTACCATGCATCTGAGAACTCTAAATGTTTCCAAGGTAAAAACGTCAATTTAAAAGATGGGATGAATTCTGAGAATAACCTTTCAAATTAAATATTCATGCTTGATCAAAATGGGCTTTTAAAGCACGTAATGTAGGCCAAGGTTTAGGTTTAGAAAGAAAGGACAAAATAGGCTCAAAGTGTGTTTAAGGGTGATTGGATCAAGGATCATTTCTTGAGGAGAACTTATTCTTGAAACATTTGTCCCTTTTTTGGACTTTCTCTTCTTTTTTTTCCTTTTTTCTTGCTTTGTTGGCTTTCATTTGCCACATTTTTCGATGTCTTTCTTCTTTCCATGATTTTTTATTAGTTTTCCTCGCACTTGCCCTCCTGTGTAGAGGGTGATCCTTGATCAAGGTTTAAAGAAAGAAATAATTCTTAAGGCTCAAAGGGGTGACTAAGGATAATTTCTTCTTAGTGAAAGGAATATGAAAGATGGACATTCATCATATCAACCATGAATATTATCATTAAAAAGCAATCCACATGGGAGATAGATATATAGAATTTCCATTGTTACACTTGGAATCATTCGAATTTCCATGTGCACAACATCACACTTTTTTTTTAAGCATAATACTTATTCAGTTCATCAGCATTCACGGGATTTCTGAAATCATCCCCGTCCATTCTAGTTAAAATCAATGCTCCTCCAGAAAAAGCTCTTTTTACCACATAGGGTCCTTCCTAATTTGGAGCCCATTTTCCTCGCGGGTCCTTCACTATAGGGAGAATTTTCCTCAATACCAACTATAGGGTCTATGATGAACTTTCTTGTTGTGGACTCGAATCATCCTTTTCTGATACAACTACCTGTGACAAATTGCTTTCAATCTTTTCTCCTCGATGAGATTCAACTGTTCATAACGAGCTCTAACCCATTCTGCTTCCTCTAGGCCAACTTCCATAAAAACCCGTAATGAAGAGATTTCAACTTCAATAGGTAGCACTGCTTTCATCCCGTATATTAAAAAAAATGGCGTTTCCCCTGTAGATGTACGGATCGAAGTACGATATGCATGAAGAGCAAAAGGCAAGATCTCATGCCAATCTTTGTACACATTAGTCATCTTCTCAACAATCTTCTTGATGTTCTTGTTAGCTGCTTCTACTGCCCCATTCATCTTCGGATGGTAATGTGCCGAATTATGATGTGTGATCTTGAATTGAGTACACGCTTCTCTCATCATCTTATTGTTCAAATTGAGAGCATTATCCGAAATAATTCTGGCTGGCAATCCATAACGGCATATGATTTCTTTCTTAACAAATCTGCATACCACCGACTTGGTTACATTAGCATAGGAAGTAGCTTCTATCCACTTTGTGAAATAATCTATGGCCACCAAGATGAAACGATGTCCATTTGAAGCTCTCGGGGTAGTAGGTCTGATCATATCCATTCCCCACATTGAAAAGGGCCATGGTGCAGTCATGACATGTAATGGTGATGGCGTCACATGAATCTTATCTGCATATATCTGGCATTTATGGCACTTCCGAGAATAACTGATACAATCTCCTTCCATTGTCAACCAATAGTACCCTACCTCCATAATCTGTTTAGCAAGCATGTGACCATTAGCATAAGTGCCACATATTCTTTCATGGACCTCTTCTATAATTCTCCGAGCTTCGACAGTTCGACACATCTCAATAAGACTTGGTCTTTTCCTTTCTTGTAGAGAATCTCACAGTCTAGAACAAAACTCATTGCTAGCCTTCTCAGAGTCCTCTTGTCATTTTCTGTTGCTTGTTCTGGATACTGTTGATGCTTGATATATTGCAAAATATCGTTATACCAAGGGAGGCCATCTGCTTCTTCTTCAATACTCAGACAGTGGGCAGGAGACTCATATATACTCATCTTTATTGCCACAACTTCAGCCCCTTCATTTACTTTAAACATTGATGACAAAGTAGCTAGAGCATCTTCCATTCGGTTTTCTTCTCGACGAAAATAATTGAAATTCTCTTCTTCAAATTCCTCCAATAAACTCAATATGAGTTCTCGGTATCGGATTAGCTTTGTATCTCGGGTTTCCCATTCTCCTCGTATCTGGTATTTAAAAACATTTTTCCATCAACCAATTTCATCCAAAGGCTATTGATCCAAGATGTTTAAAACATGAAATTATCACCCTTAGATTAGGCCATCAGCTATCCACAATTATAGTTGTTCAAGAATCTTAAGCCATTATGTTGACGCTCTCCCTCTTCATGCATTGGTCCATGTGGCTTTTTTGCAAAGGCTTGATCAAAAAATAACTAACTTCCTCTTCATTGTTGGCCTTTCGATTAAAAAATCAGAAACTATCTACCTAGCCTTGGGCCTTGGCCGACCAACCCCCTTCTTCCAGCCCATGTTTCATTTTTTTAAAAGGCAAGAAAAGCCCTTTTCAATTTCTTGGGTTAAATAACCTTTTTTCCCCCTGAACGTAAACAACTGGCAAACAGACTCCAAATTCAAATTTTCATTTATCAATAGTTTAAATAATAAAAAATTGAATTCTGGAAGTTTTAAAAAAAAATTTGAGTCCATTTACTGTTCATTTGGATTTTTCTTCCAAAATTGCGCTTTTATGCCCCCAAACTTTACCATTTTTTAAACGAGCTCCAAATCAAGATTTTTCTTCACCAATCTCTTCCAAATAATTTAAAAGTGTGATCTGGAAGTTTTTATAATTTTTGGAACACATTTGGTATTTTTTTCGGGATTTATTTGCTTGAATTACTACGTAGGGGGCCCGGGATTTGGCCATTTTGCAAACGAACTCCGAATCCAAATTTTCTTTTTCCAATCTCTTCAAAATAATTTAAAAATGAGATTTGCAATTTTTCAAAATTTTTGGAGTTCATTTGCTATTTTTTCGAGATTTATCTTCTTGAATTTTTACATGAGGGACTCGTGATTTGGCCATTTTACAAACGAACTCCGAATCAAGATTTTCTTTCGCCAATCTCTTTGAAATGATTTAAGAATGAGATTTTCAATTTTTCAGAATTTTTTGAGTTCATTTGATATTTTTTCCAAATTTTCCAATTTTGCCCTTTTGCCTCCGAAACTCGGTTTTGCTCAAAACAAGTCTGATTTTCAGATTTTCTTCAAACTGAGCCTTGGGCTATCCTTTTTTAATCACTCCTCATCCATTAGAGGCTTTAGTCCTACCGAGTCGGGCCATTTCTGTAATTCTTCCCAATTTCACCGAAATCCACCAAAAACCATAATTCTCAATTTTCTTTCGAATTGACTTTTCTTTCAGTTTTTCTTTCAAGTAGCTTCTCCATTACTCATAGTCAGTGCTTATCTTTCATTTGAAACCTTCAATTTTGACCAATTCGATTGTTTAAGTACTTTTTCCCAAATTTCCCGGATTAGGGTTTCCTTTCTATTGAATCTCCATAACCCAACTTTCGAACTCCATATCTTTCGATGTAGACCTCGGATTATCAAAATTCTTTCACCATTTTTCAATTGAACTTCAAATCTTGATTTTGAATGTGGGTTGACTTTTTCAATAGTTGACTTTTTGGGGTTGACTTTTTTAAGTTTTACTTTTTATGCTCGTCTTCTTAGACTAAGTCCCGAAGTACTACCTGCAGGATGAAAAAAGTCTTTTTACATTCTGAAACATCAATTTAGGAAGAAAATATACCTGTTTTAGTGGTCCGGACAAAATTAGGTGTCTACAATAGCATGTGAATGAAATCAACATGATAAGCAAGATGACATAAAATGACATGGCATATGAATGAAATTGACATGGCAAGCAAAATGACATAAAATGATATGGCATGTGAATGAAAATGACATGATAAGCAAGCTGACATGAAATGACATAAAATGATATGCCATGTGACATGGCACAAAATGACGTGGCATGTGAATGAAATCGACATGGCAAGCAAGATGGCATAAAATGACATGGCATGTGAATGAAATCGACATGGCAAGCAAGATGACATAAAATGACATGGCATAAAATGACATGGCATGTGAATGACATAAAATGATATGGTGATGTGGCATGTGAATGGAATTGACATAACAAGCAAGATGGCATGTGAATGAAATCGACATGGCATGTGAATGAAATTGACATGGCAAGCAAGATGACATAAAATGACATGGCATAAAATGGCATGGCATGTGAATGAAAACGACATGACAAGTATGATGACTTGAAATGAAATAAAAGGATATGGCATAAAATGACATAGCATGAAATGAATTGGCATGTGAATGAAATCGACATGGCAAGCAAAATGACATAAAATGACATGGCATGTGAAAGAAAACGACATGACAAGCAAGATGACATGAAATGACATAAAATGATATGGCATTTGACATGGCACAAAATGACGTGGCATGTGAATGAAATCGACACGGCAAGCAAGATGACATAAAATGACATGGCATAGATGAATTTATTTGAGAATGACTCGGAATTTATTAACCAAAAATATTTTCATGTTTCCCTACAAACCTGACAAAACATAGAAAGTTTTATTTATTTAAAAATTTTATGAATCATCTTTGTTTTAGAAAAGGGTATTTCTTCATTAATAATTGATGATATTCTCTCCGACAGACTCAGCAGAGAAAATCATGAATTATTTAAACTCGGGAACATTGCCTTATTTATTAAAAATGTTATGAATATCATAGCATGATAATACATGTCATGTGAATGAAAATGAAAATGACATAGCAAACGAAGGCTAGATAAGCATAATGACACGGTAAACCAAATGACATGGCAAATGATATGTTATATGAATGATATCGTATAATAACACAATGACATGTATGAAGTATCATGGTGGCTGAATGGTCATAGTAATGGCATGTGAATGGCCGAATGTATGGTGATGGCATATGGATGGCCAAATGGCATGAAATGATAACATGGCATGGATGGCATGGCATGAAAATGCACCTAGACTATAAATGACATGGAAAATGACATGATATGACATGTTATATGGATGACATGGCATAGATGACATGTCATGTCATGTTGAAAAATGAATGACATGGCATAGGTGATATGGCATGAAACGATGACATGGCATAGGTGACATGGCATGAAAGAATGACATGGCATAGGTAACATAAGATTGCATGAGACATAGCTATGTGACCTAAGATGCATGACATAGGCAAATATAAAGCAAAGCATGACCTAGACCTAAAATGCATGGGAGGGCCGAATGTGATGCAAGATGTATCATGGACACAACATGCTAAAGGACATAGCTAGATGACCTAAAATGCATGACATAGGCAAATATAATGCAAAGCATGGCATGAACACAAAGTGCAAGGGCTGACTGAAATGCAAGTATAACATATTATGAGCACAAAATGCAAGAAAACACAACTACATGATCTAAAATACATGATACAACCAAGTATGATGCAAGGCATGATATGAACCAAAAATAAGAGATGGCCGAATAATGTAGAGAACTCATTACAACATGAAAATGATGTAAAAACTAACATGACATAAAAATGATGCAAAGAACATGACCAAAATATGTATAGACATGCAAAGGAGTAATAAGGAAAACAAGTAAACAAAGAACAAGGAAAGTTGAGCTCCATGGTTGGTACAAATAGGCATAACCCTCCCCTAACCATAATCACTTGATATTATCAAGATCATGAAGCCTTTCCAACTCACAAATCAGAAAATAAACCAAGCTAGGCATAGCCCTCCTCTAACCATGGTCACTTGATTTTTATCAAGACCATGTAGCCATTCAACCTCATTTACTCCATTTATTTTGAAAAATCAAAACATAAAAAAATAATAAACCTTCCACAATCATGTTTCCTACAACAAATATGCAAAACAAAATCAAGGCAAGCACAAGTAAGGCATTCAGCCATGTCAAAAAAAGATGTGAAAATTTGTTTTCTTCCATTTTTAATGAAAAGGAAAAGTTGAAAGCTTAAATGAACATTTCAAAACTTTTATTTTCATAAGAAAAGAAGTAGACATCACATAGAAAACAAAGAAAAACACATGAGTATGAAGAAGAAAACCATGCTAGAGCTAAGTATGAATGGCTACCTTCCAAGCTTTTTGGTAAAACCTATTTTCCATTCTTTCAAAAACTTTTTTCTTCCCAAATTAGCTACCGAATTCCCCTCCTAAATTACTAGCCAACTTAAGGAAATAAAACATTCCCCCTCCCTTTCTCATGCTTGGTCGGTTGGCCTCCCAACCATAGGATGCAATGTGCGTTTTTTCTCCAACAATCCTAGCCTTTAAATTAGGATCTTTTCATGACAAATAAAAATATCATCTTTCCATTTGATCTTGGCCATTGAAAGGTGTTCTCAGCCTTTACAAAGAACCTAAGCCATTGGATGAAACAAGGACCACTTGCATGCTCCCTTGCTTGGCCGAACCTTCCCTCACCATTGGATGGATTGTGCTCATCTTTCTTCCACCAATCTTGGCCATTGGATGAGGATCTTTTCATGACAAATAAAAATGTCATCTTGCAATTTGATCTTGGCCATTGAAGGGTGTACTCATATTTTCTACAAGGCACCTAGGCCATTGGATGAGGGGGGACCATTTACAAGGCAATAAAGATGGCATTTTTTAGCTTGATAGTGACCATTGAATTAAATTGATCAAACCTCCCCTTCTTCTCTATGCATGGCTGGCCAACACCTGGAATGTTCAAGAAGTTTTTCTTAATTGCAAATTGGCCCTTCTCGATTTCTTCGATAAAATTACTTTTTTGCCCCCCAAACTTAATTTAATTGCAAATAGACCCCAATTTATGATTTGTCATTTCCAACTCATCCCATTCAATGTAAAACTTGATTTTGGAGGTTTTCACATTTTTTTGAGCTCATTTGCTATTTCTCCCAGATTTATCTCTAAAATTTCGATTTAGTGCCTCCCAAATTTAGCCTTTTTCAAATGAGCTCCGATTTTGGATTTTTCTTCACCAATCTCTTCCAAAAATTATAAAACTCAAATCTGGAAGTTTTCATAATTTTTTGAGCTCATTTGCTATTTTTTTAGAATTTTCTTTTGGAATTTTTGGATTAGTGCACCTAAAATTCACCTTTCATTTGAGCTCCAATTATGGATTTTTCTTCACCAATCTCTTCCAAAAATTATGAAACTCAGATCTAGAAGTTTCCATAATTTTTTGAGCTTGTTTGGTATTTTTCCCGGAATTTTCTTTTTTGATTATTCGGATTAGTGCACCCAAAATTCATCCTTTTCATTTAAGCTCCGATTTTAGATTTTTATTCACCAATCTCTTCCAAAAATTATGAAATTCAGATTTAGAAGTTTTCATAATTTTCCAAGTTCGTTTGCTATTTTTCCCAGAACTTTCTTTTGGATTTTTCGGATTAGTGCACCCGAAATTCACCTTTTTCATTTGAGCTCTGATTCCATATTTTTCTTCACCAATCTCTTCCAAAAATTATGAAACCCAGATCTTGAAGTTTTCATAATTTTTCGAGCTCATTTGCTATTTTTCCCAGAATTATCTTTGGGATTTTCCAATATTGCCCTTCAACCTTCGAAACCTCGATTTTACTCAAAATGGGTCTGATTCCCGGATTTTCTCTCTCACTTTCTTTGTCCTATATTGAATTTGAGTTGGTCCGAAAATGCCAAATTTTTATGGCCAAATTCCCTTCCGATTTGGTTTTCCCCAAAATGGTCGGATTAAGTCTTTCTTTGCACTGAATTTCCACAACCCATCTTTCGAACTCCATATCTTTCGTTGTAGATCTCGGATTGTCAAAATTCTTTTATCATTGTTCAATTCAACTTCGAACCTTGATTTTGACTGGGAGTTGACTTTTTAGTGGTTGACTTTTTGGGGTTGACTTTTTTTGAGTTGACCTTTTGTGCTGACCTCCGAAACAAAGTCTTGGGGACCCATCAATGGAATGGTGGAAGTCTCTTTGCATTTTGAAAAGTTGAAAAAGAGAATCTGACCTGTTTAGGGGGCTCGGACAAAATTAGATGTCTACAGCTACCCTTCTTTGACTATTGCTGAGAATCAGGAATCAGGCAAAGATAAACTAGACAATAATTTTGTCCGGTCAGTGAAATCATTTGTGCAAGATAAGAAGGGGAATTTCCATTTTTCCATTTATTGATTTTTTTGCAAACTGAAAAAAATGAAATAAAAAGAAATTTGTCTTTCAATTAAGTTCCTTGACTAATCAAGGCTCGACCCGTCTTAAGGAAACGAGTTCGATTTGCAAGGAAGACAATACCTCGGTGAAAGTCTTGGGGCCTTACCTTATCTCGGTGCAGCTTTGAATGAAACAAATTTTTTTTCCTTTAACTTGAGTTCCTTGACTAATCAAGGCTCGATCTGTCTTAAGGAAACGAAACCGATTTTTAAAACTTGGATGTCCTATCCGAAAAGCCTGGTTGTCTTGTCCAGGAAAAAGTTGGATGTCTTGTCCAAAATTTGGTTGTCTTGTCCAGGAAAAGTTGGATGTCTTGTCCGAGATATTTGGTTGTCTTGTCCTGGAAAAGTTGGATGTCTTGTCCGAGATCTGGTTGTCTTGTCCAGGAAAAGTTGGATATCTTGTCCGAAAAGTCTGGTTGTCTTGCTTAGGAAAATTTGGATGTCTTGTCCGAAAAGTCTGGTTGTCTTGTCCAGAAAAATTATGGATGTCTTGTCCGAAATCTGGTTGTCTTGTCCAGGAAAAGTTGGATGTCTTGTCCGAAATTTGGTTGTCTTGTCCAGGAAACATAGGATGTCTTGTCCGAAAAGTTTGGTTGTCTTATCGAGGAAAATTATGGATGTCTTGTCCGAGAAATCTGGTTGTCTTATCTTGGAAAATTGGATGTCTTACTTCCTTTTGTGCCAGCTGTGTTGGACTTAAGAAAGAAAACTTTCCATGATTCATGCAGTGTTAGTCAAATGCAGTGATGTTGATGGCAGGTTTTTGCAATTGCTTGTAAGATACATGTTCCCTAGGGATGAATGCAATTGCATGATTGTTATGAGTTTTAATCCATGATTTCATTGAAGTTCATGAATCTTTTCAACTTCACTGTTTGCTTGAGCTATTCTTTATGTTTTCGCCGTGATCTACAAGGTCTGGCTTTGACAGTGTTTCCAATCTATCTTTAATTTGCCCTTCTTGATGAGCTTTTCTCTGTATTTTGGATTGACGTGTTTAGCGCATCCAATGTTTTCCCCACTTGATGAGTTTCTCAACATTATGGGTTGTCTTGATTTTCTCCAAACTTTAGTGGTTTCCAAACCTCATCTCAAATTTAAATCTACTCCGTAGTAATGCAAAGAAATCCCTTCATTTAAAGATTTTTATGTTTACTAATCATCATTCAATTTGATAACATCCAAAATGCATCACAACATGTATGAAAGATGGTATGAAACAGCCAAATGCCCCGACAGGGCCAATCATGAGTTCATTGCAAAAAGGTTTATATAAAAAAGATGAATATCGAGGTTTAAAAGGAAAATGAAAATGATAAAATATAGATGCCCCAGACGCGAAATATCTTGGACCCTTCCTGTTTTAACTCTTCTAAAATGTCTTTCGAGCTGCCATTTGCTTGGGTAACTCTCAGCTTTCGCTATAGCTTCAGACTGAGCTTTACCTATTTTCTCTGATTTTCTAATATTTTCTCCCCCTTTACACGGACCATTGATTCAATCTTTGATCAGTACTTGGGCCGCCCTTTGCAGGTTATCAACCCAAGTGTCCCTCGTTCGATTTTAAGTCGCCCTTTTTGGGTTTTTGGCTTAAACCTCTCCTTTTACATTCTTTTTTCTTTTTTTCTTGTGTTCTACTATGCATTTGGAAATTCTGAATGCTTCCAAGGTAAAAATGGAAATTCAAAAGATGGGATGATATCTGAGAAAAACCCTTCAAATTAAATACCCATGCTTGATCAAAATGAACTTTAAAACCACGTAATGTAGGCCAAGGTTCGGGTTTATAAATAAAGGATAAATAGGCCCAAAATATATTTGAGAGTGATTAGATCAATGATCATTTCATGAGGAGGACTCATTTTTGAATCCTTTGTCCTTTTTAGACTTTTCTCTCCTTTTTGAATTTTTTCCTTTTCATTATTAGCTTTCATTTGCCATTCTTTGATATCACACCTCTTTTTGTGTGTATGTGTGTTTTTTTTTTATGGCTCCTTTTTCCATGATGATTTTTGTTTTTGATGGCTCTTTTCGCCATGACTTTTTTTGAAGGAGGATTTTCCTCGCATTTGCCCTCCAGTGCAGAGGGTGATCCTTAATCAAGGTTCAAAGAAAGAAAAAATTCCTAAGGCTCAAAGGGGTGACTAGGGATAATTTCTTCTTAGTGAAAGGAATATGAAAAATGGCCATTTATCATATCAAGCATGAATATTCTCATTGAAAAGCAATCCTCAGGGGAAATAGATATATAGAATTTCCATTTTTACATTTGGAGTCACTCGAATCCTCTCATGCATAGTATCACACTTTTTTTTTTTCTGTTTCTTCTTTTCTTTTTTTTTTCTTCTTCTTCAAGCGTAGTATTTCTTCAATTTGTCGACGTTCACGGGATTTCTCAAGTCATCACCGTCCATCCGAGTCAAAATCAATGCTCCTCCAGAAAAAGCTCTTTTCACCACATAGGGTCCTTCCCATTTCGGAGCCAATTTTTCGCGAGGATCTTTCACAATGGGGAGAACCTTTCTCAGTACCAACTCTCCCTCTCGAAATTGCCTGGAGCAAACCCTTTTGTTGTGGGCTCGAATCATCCTTTTCTGATACACCTACCCATGACAAATTGCTTTCAGCCTTTTCTCCTCGATGAGATTCAATTATTCATATCGAACTCTAACCTATTCTGCCTCTTATAGGCCTACTTCCATCAAAACACGAAGTGAAGGGATTTCAACCTCAATAGGCAACATTGCTTCCATCCCGTATGCCAGAGAAAATGGCATGGCCCTCGTAGATGTGCGAATCGAAGTACGGTATGCGTGGAGCAAAAGGCAAGATCTCATGCTAATCTTTGTACGCATCAGTCATCTTTTCAAGAATCTTCTTAATGTTCTTATTGGATGCTTCTAGTACCCCATTCATTTTCGGACGGTAGAGTGCCAAATTATGATGGTTGATCTTGAACTGGGTACATATTTCCCTTATTATCTTATTGTTCAGATTGAGAGCATTGTCTGTGATTATTCTCTTCGGGAGTCCATATCGGCATATAATCTCTTTTTTGATGAATCTGTACACCACCGACTTTGTTACATTGGCATAAGAGGCTATTTCCACCCACTTTGTGAGGTAGTCTATGGCCACTAGGATAAAATGGTGTCCATTCGAAGCTTTTGGGGTAATGGGCCTGATCATATCCATTCCCTACATTAAAAATGGCCATGGAGCCGTCATGACATGCAACAGCGATGGCAGCACATGAATCTTGTCGGCGTATATCTGGCATTTATGGCACTTTCTGAAATAATTGATGTAATCTCCTTCCATGGTTAGCCAATAGTATCCGGCCCTCATTATCTGTTTAGCCAACATATGGCCTTTGGCGTGAGTGTCGTATATCCCTTCGTGGACCTCTTCGAGGATTCTCTGAGCTTCAGCAGAAACAACATACCTCAACAAAACCTGGTCTTTCCCTTTCTTGTAAAGGATTTCACTTTCTAAGACAAAACCCATCGCTAATCTTCTCAGGGTTCTTTTATTGTTTTCCATTGCTTGCTCAGGGTACTTTTGACTCTTATGTATTGCAAGATGTCATAATACCAAGGGTGACCATCTGATTCTTCTTCGATACTCAAACAGTGGGCAAGAGACTCGTATATGCTCATCTTGATTAGCACAACTTCGGTCCCTTCATTCACTTTAAACATTGATGACAAAGTGGCTAGAGCATCTCCATTTGGTTTTCTTCTCGGGGCAAGTAATTGAAAATCACCTCTTCGAATTCCTCAATTTAGTTCAGTATAAGCTGTTTATATCAGATTAGCTTTGAATCCCAGGTTTTCCACTCTCCTCACAGTTGGTATATCACCAAGGCTGAATCTCCGAAAACCTTTAGTGTTTTGATCTTCCTTTCTATGGAGGCGTGGAGACCCATGGTACATGCTTCATACTCAGCGGTATTGTTTGTACAATCAAAATCCAATCTAGCAGTGAAAAGATAGTAATCTTCCTCAGGGGATATGAGCACCGCACCGATTTCGTGCCCCATGGCATTAGATACGCCAACAAAATACATTTTCCAAGTTTTCTTCTCAGAGGAAGTACCTCCTTCTTGTGAGACACACATTAGGTCTTCATCGAGGAAATCAAAATCCAGAGCCTTATAATCCTCCACTGCTCGACTTGCTAAGAATTCGACTACTGCGCTATCCTTTATAGCCTTTTGGCTCACATTCACAATATCGTATTCGAAAAGCAACACTTGCTGTCTTGTCGTTCTTCCTGACAATGAAGGCGTCTCGAATACGTATTTGAGGGGATCTAGCTTCACAATCAGCCATGTCGTGTGATACAACATGTACTGTCTGAGCCTTTGGGCTGTCCAAGCTAGGGCACAATAAAGCCTTTCTACCAATGAATACTTCAACTCGTACTTAGTGAAATTTTTGCTGAGGTAGTAGATGGCTTGTTCTTTCTTTCCAGTTTCATCATGTTGCCCCAACACATACCCATGGACCTTTCAAATACTGACAAGTACAATATCAGAGGCTTCCCTGGGACTGGTGGCATTAGTACTGGCGAATTTGACAGATAATGCTTGACCTTATCATAGGCTATCTGGCATCCTTCATCCCATTCCCTTGGATCACGCTTTCAGAGTAACTTGAAGATCGGGTCACACTTATCGGTCAGTTGAGAGATGAACGAGCGATATAATTCAACCTACCCAAAAAGCTTCTTACTTTCTTTTCTGTGCGAGGTGGAGGCAAGCTCTAAATAGCTTCAGTTTATCCGGATTAATCTCAATTCCTTTCTTGCTAACAACGAAACAGCTTTCCCGAAGTGACTCCGAAAGTACACTTTGCAGGGTTGAGTTTAAGTTGAAATTTTCTCAACCTTTCAAAGAGCCTTTCAAGATTCACAATGTGTTCGTCCTCTCCTTACGACTTTGCGATCATATCATCGACATAAACTTCGATTCCTTTTTCCATCATGTCGTGGAACAAAGTTACCATGGCTCTTTGATATGTTGCCCCAACGTTTTTCAACCCGAATGGCATCACTTTATAGCAAAAGGTTCCCCACATCATCACGAATGTGGTTTTCTCCATATCTTCTGGTGCCATCTTAATCCGATTTTACCCTGAGAACCCGTCCATGAAGGAAAACATAGAATTCTTTGTGGTATTATCGACTAGAGTATCAATGTGAGGCAAGGGGAAGTTATCCTTAGGGCTTGCCCTGTTCATATCCCGGTAATCGACACACATCCGAACTTTGCCATCTTTCTTTGGAACTGGGACAATGTTTGCTACCCACTCCGGGTCTTTTGCCACTTCCAAGAATCCTACATCGAATTGTTTTTTTACTTTCTCTTTCACTTTTTGCAGCATTTCGGGCCTCATTCTTCTCAATTTCTGCTGAATCGGCTTGCAATATGGTCTCAATAGGAGTTTGTAACCATAATGTCGGGGTCCAACCCAAGCATGTCTTGGTATGACCATGCAAATATATCCACATATTCCCGAAGTAGACTTATCAAATTTTGCTTTATTGAGGGTGATATGGCAGTCCCAATCTTGATTTCTCTTATTTCTTCTCTATTCCCCAAATTTACCACTTCCAACAGCTCTTTGTAAGGCAATACTTGCTTCTCCTCTTGTTCTATTATTCTCAACAAATCCGGAGGCAAATCACAGTCCTCGACATCTTTGTTAGCGTCGAAATCACCCGTACAGATGGGTTTTTCAAAATCAATTTTAGAATTATTGACAGGGCGGTCCTCACATTCCATATCCAGGAACCTGTAAATAGGTGGGGAAGAAAGAATATAGGAAGGCATATAGGCAATAATAATGAAACAATGAAACAATGTGGACACATCAATATGAAGGAAATGCATCATGGTTGTTATTTATTAAATGATAAGTTTTAAACATAAGCCCGTACAAAGAACTCTTAATGCCTTCGGGCAAGGGCAATAAAGGTTGATTCAAGCATTACACTGGAGTAGACCTAAAAACTATGAGAAGTTCTGTCACGCTCCAATTGGTTAGCTCATAACCCGGTGGGCAAAGGCGTACCATCCAACTGGTGCCATCCTCTCTCTGTTCCTCTATTTCAGCCATACTGACCATCATTTCATATGGTTGTTTGTCTCCAACTCCATAGAGCTTTTCAAAAGCCTGCTCTAGTAGGACCATCACATCCTTGAAATTCTTACTCCCAAACTCAAATCCAGCTGAGCGAAAAATGTGAAGGATTGGCGGGAAATTCATGGGCTCCCACTCCATATCCACACTCGCAAGACGGGCCATCCTCATTTTATGATTCTTCTCAATCTGTTTCCTTTTCTCGTGAGCTTTAGGGAGATATCCGAGACCGAATCAGTCTTTCTTTCCTGTCACTTCTATTGCTCTGGCCATCCCTTGAAGATACTTTCCTAGTCCTTTTCTAGCTCTGCAGCCTTTTCCCACCGTTGTTTTTACCCCCAACCTGGTATTCTTGGATAGCCTTGGCTTTGGAGTTTTATGTCCCTCAGTGACGAACACGACATTGACAAATTGCAACGACTTGAATGACCATTCTATAGCATCTTCATTTACCTCTATTTAGAGGTATCTGTAGATGCAGAGGTAATGCTATCCTCTTCTCCTGACACGCTAACCAAGCGCCCTTCTATTATAAATTTAAACTTTTGGTGGAGAGATGATGACATAGTCTCTTCAGAGTGAATCCACGATCTTCCCAGCAAGCAATTATAAGATGGGGTGATGTCCATCACTGAAAATCCACCTTATAGGTACAAGGACCTATCTGAAGTGGGATCTCAATGTTTCCCATCACTTCCTGACGAGTGCCATCAAAAGCTCTGACAACGATATGACTCGACAGCATGTAGGACATATCAATCGATAATTTTGATAAGGTAGCCAATGGCATCACATTCAGAGAAGACCCATTGTCAAGGAGTACTCGAGGTAGAATGTGCCTCTTGTAAGTGGTAGTGATATGAATGGCCTCAGTGGATCCTATTCTTTTTGGCTGTATCTCATCATAGCTGAAGGAGATGTAATCATCTGCTGTGATGTTTCCCACCAACCAATCTAACTTCTCTACTTATATGTTATTGGCTACATAAGCCTAGTTCAAAATTCTCAGCAGAGCGTTTCGATATGGCTCTGAGTTTAACAGCAGTGAAAGTATTAAAATTCTCGTCGGTTGGTGATGCAACTATTCTACTACGCTGTACTTGCTATGCTTGATGAATTTTGAGAACTCACGGGCTTCCTTCTCATTTACTGGTTCTTTTACCTTACTAGCTGGATCTTTTTAAACTTCCCCAGATTGTTCTACCTCCATAGGATCCGGCTCCACTGCTCTTTTTCCTTTGTTAGGTCCCCTTATCTTTTCAGGTTCAACTGCCGCCGAGGCATAACATCTACCGCTTTGGGTTAGATGCCCCACTCCGGTTACATCCACGATCGCTGCCTGATTGTTCGAAGGTCCTAGCATTTCCATACTACACTCATAGCCCCATGGAATCGTCTTATCCCCTTTGTAAGGAAAAGGTGATGGCAATTCTATGATCATCTTTGGAGCGAGTCCCTCGACTACTGGAATAGCCTTTACCTCAGGCTCGTCATAGTATATAATCAGGGGTCTATCCACCCCATAACCGGCCTCATTCATACCGATTTCAGGCTCCTCTATTTTTTCAGAAAATTGGGCCTCGCCCATATCCATCATCTTTTGAACTTTTGCTAAAAAACTCTTCACAATACTGAATGGCATGCCCCTTGCACTCATGATATTGGCAAAAGTCCTCCATCTGGCTGACTCTCTTCCCTACATCTGATTTTGGCTTAACCAACCATGCCTTGACCATCTCAAACCAAACTCTGATCATAGGCATTTTCACTTTCATGACATCCCTTTTTACCCTTTCGAACTCCCCTCACATGATTGTGTTGACCTTGGCCTCCGTATTATTAGGCAATGGGTTTCCCGCAACATTTGGTCCACTTTTTGACCCAAATTTCAAAATTCCAACATCAATAAGGCTCTGAACCTTGTGCTTGAAAGCAGTGCAATTCTCAGTTGAGTGTTCTTGGATCCCCGCATGGTACGCGCAATGAGTATTGGAATCGTACCACTTGGGATAAGGAGGTTTTAGAGTTTGAAGATAAGCAGGTGCAACGAGTTGACCCTGTAGGAGCTTTGGGTATAACTAACTGTAAGTAGTGGGGATAATGTCATATTGAGGCTTTTGGGTATTTCTCACTGGTCTTTGATCATTTTGGGGACTGTTTTGCATGTTTGCGAAAGTGTTTGGTGGAATGGCTATCTAGGGAGATATGCCAGTCGGATATGGTTGCTAAGGGATAGCCGTGTAAGGAAAAAGGTTTTGAGTGAGGCTGTTTATAGAAAGATAGGGTTGTAGGTCGGGTAAGGTGTATAGGGCATTGAAGGTGAAAAAGTTCGGCTATTGAAACTCACTGCGTGAGCCTCCATTTTCTTTTTCTTGGTAGGAGTTGTTTTTTTTTTTTGGGGCGACTTGTTCCCCACTTCCCATCTTTTTGCTTTTGATCGAGGTTTCAATCATCTCTCCAGATATGACCATATCTGCAAAAATTTTGGTGGCATTACCCACCAACTTCTCGTAGTATGGTGCCTTCATGGTGTTGATAAAGAGAACTGTAGTTTCTTTATAATTCAGGGGTGGCTGCACTTGAGTAGCCATGTGTCTCCATTTCTGGGCAATCTGTTTAAAACTCTCAGCATCTTTCTTTTCCATATTTTGCAGGGATAATCTTCAGGTACCATGTCAGAGACGTGTTTGTAGTGTTCCAAGAAGGCCCTAGCCAAATTCGTCCATGATCGGATCTTGCTACGGGTGAGTTGATTATACCATCGAGTGGCAGACCCAGTGAGGCTATCTTGGAAACAGTGGATGAGCAACTTCTCATCACTATCATGTCCCATCATTTTTTGGCAATACATCGTCAAATATGCTGAAGGATTGGTGTTCCTATTATACTTCTCAAAATTCGGCGTCTTGAACTTGGGTGGGATTACTAAGCCGGAGACTAATCTCGAGGCTTCCAAACAGCTCAGCCCCTTCCACAGCCCTCAGCCTTTCTTCCAATAGCTGATACTTCTTTTGTGATTGAGCTGTTTCAACACTTTTCAGTTCCACTGCTTTCTTTCTTTCTTACTCAGCAAGCTCATCCAGGTTTGGGATATCGATAGGATTTGTCGGGATTGCCCCAAGGTTTACCCCAATTGGCATCTACTTTTGTGCCCCTGTGTTGGGTTGAAAATACACCAAAGGCATTTCAACTGTCGGCGGTGGAGTTTTTGTATTCAATGTACGTTGGCTGTCTGTCAGTACGACTTCTTGCTGCCCCTTTTTTTCCCCCTTGATGTCCTGGTTCTAATCCCATGGCTAAATTCTCCATGTGTCCCTTTCCTTTGACTGCGATGGACACCAGTTCCATCAGCTTAATAATCTGATCCTTTGATTCAGCCTGAGACTTGGCCAATTGTTCCCTCAACTTATCCTGAGCCCTTTCCATTCTCTCCATTCAGGCTATTTGTTCATTCTCCATGATCCTGACTTGTGATCGAGTATTATACTGATGTGGAGTGCTTCTATCTGGGAGTTCCGGTGGGCACCCAATTTTTGAACCTTGGTGTAAATACCACGGATTATGGCATATTATTTTTTTATTAACTAAATGTGTGCAAGGATGAATGAATAAATCAATGCATGACTGATCAAACAAATAGATAAATGAATGTATGCTTCTTTAATTGTATGAAATGAGATGTAGTAAATAATAGTATTTGCCTTAAGATCAAATTCCAACACAAAGGTTTTTCATTAATTCGTGGAAACTTGTTACATATCCTCTCTCACTCTCGGGTTACATAAAAAGATCGTATCTGCTCATACTGGTCTTGAGCCTCCTCCAGGAAATTCAACAGGCGCTGTCCATGCTTCCCTATCGGGTTGACATCACACCTTAGAGTCTTCACTTTCTCTTACATCTCTCTAGCCTTCAACACAGCCTTACGGATCTGCCTAGTCAGGTGACCTATATACTACTGCCTTCGCAAGGTCTCAGTCTTCCACCTTGAGCTAGCATCTAAATCTAAGTCATTCGCCTGGCTCCATTCTATCTTCCTCTCTCTGTATTCCCTAATGATGGCAGCAATGTCAGCTTTCTGGACTTGCAACTGATGCTCTAAGGTCTGAATGGTCACATGGAGTGTCTCATTCTCCTTACGTAGCATTGATGTCCTTTCCCTCTTATTTCCCAACTTTGCTTTCAATAGCTCATTATCTTGCTGGCATCTTTCTAACCTGGTCAAAATCAGATACTGGGTATCTCCCCACTTTTGCCGCTCATGAGAAAATCAGGACTTTTTTTCCTTCTTGTCCTTAGCCTTACCCTTCCAGAAGTCCAATTCTTTTTGAAGCTTTTCTATCTCTTTCTCATGGGCGCTCAGAGACCTATTAGTCCCAATGAACTGTCCCTTGGTTCTTAGCTTTTGTTCTCTTGATGCAAGTCCCGTATATCGAATTGCTCCGTCTCTCGCTCTTTAACCAGCCTCCGTGTCTTGGCCTCTTAGATCTCAAGGTTGGTCTTCAAATCTTTGACTTTCTCCTGAAGCTTATCATACTCACGCTTTAGTTTCCCTTTATCCTTTTCTAATTCTTGCCTGACAAGCTCAATCTCTAAGAGTACTACCGACTTTGGTTGAAGGATTATTGGATAAACAGAGGCATCATTGGCAGGGAACACTATGTCGTGGATCCTCTTGGCTCTCCAAACCAAGTATCCGAGAGTAACGTTATCAGTCTATCTACCCAATTCTGATCGGTGCAACTTCTTCCATGATTTGATGAGCTCACGTGTTTCCTTCATGTACCCGAGCCCATTATATGCAAAATCTACCAAAGTGAGCCCATGAGTCATCGGGATGAACTGCTCAGACCCATACTTCCTTCGTATAAAGAGTAGTGCATAGCTGATAGCTCCCCAAATTCCCAATAACGAAACCCACAGTTTGTCTCCACAACTATACAGAATGGATCCTATTGGCATCCACGGAGCCCTCTAAGTGATGTCTTCTCGGGCTAAGCGACGAAGAGTCATGAGCCACTATTTCTTATCTTCCTTTCTCGGCCACTCCTTCTTGCAGAATTCCTTAAGAGGAATGAAAGTATTTATGTAGGGACGAAGCTTTTCCTTATCCTCTCCCCAGAAATGGCTCTGAATCCAAACATGCAAAAGCTGTGCACATCCTTCGAAATGTCTCTTGCCTCTTCTTCGACAGAAATTGAGTGATATAAATGTCTCGGCAAGGATAGCAGGAGCCGGATCAATGTGTTTGCCCAGACATTCAAAGAAGTCTACTACGACCATCTCAATGTGCCTGAAGATCTTTGGAAATATCACCAAACCATAGACCGCCAAGGAAAATATGTCGGATAGCTTCTTTCGAAAGCTAACTACCTTTTGCTGCTTGCAATATATCTTATCAGGGGTGGATGACTCAACACGGAGCAAGACAGAGTACCTCAATGGTGGGTGTCATATCTTTCCGGTTGAATGTGAAGCATCAGTAAGAGGGATCCCAAAACTGTACCACTGCCCTAATCAACTGCTCATCGATCTGGATAGACAAGTAATCCTATGTCGTCGTACTTCTTAATGAACTCGTTTTTCCTTGCAGTTCCTCATCAACCCCAAAGCTCTTCTAATTCTTTCAAATCATTCTTACTCAGATATAAATGAACTGACTCGGGAAGAATAGATTCGAAGCTTCTAGCCAAGCAGTCTCCCCTATCAACCTGATGCTTCTTTGACTCTGTTCAGACCTCTCGGTATGTCTTGGAAGTAACTAACACTTGCACAAGATCTCAGTGTTCCATGATCGTAACGAAAACCCCTCTAATTGGAATTCAGCTTAAGGCAAACACTCCTAAGTGACCATGATGCATGCAATGAAAACAAAGCAAAAAACAAAAAAAAAAAATAAAACAAAACAAAGGGAATCGAGTCAGTATAATAATCAAATCAATGTGATATTGAAATAAATAGCTAAAGGTGAGAAAGGTTCCTCCGAGTATACCTAGCTTCGATACTTCTAACAAAAATGGTTTTGCCTAGGTTCACTATATGCGGTTGCATTAGGTTCTAAAAAGGCTCCAAATTGCTCCTTACTGTCGCCGATGAAGGCTAGTAAGGCATCCCAATAAAAACGGGTTGAATTTGTTAGAGTGTATTTCCCAGGCCTATACGAAGGTTATCACCCCACGAAGGCGTAGGTAGTCTACTACTCCGAAAGTGTTTCGCTAGCCCATTTGGAGGTTAACACCTCACGAGAGTGTAGTTACTTTACTTCCACCTAAAGGACGGAACCCCAAATAGAGGGCTCATGTTATGCAAATGCAAATATAGTGTGTGGGGAGGAACAAACAAACCTTTCACCACTTATTCTATACCTGTATTCTAAAACCTGAGCAATTTGATAAAGACAAATTAAACAATGTAAAGCATTAATTAAACAAAGAATAATAATGACACAAAAAGTTAAATAACCAGAGAACAATAAAAATATGAATGCACATGAGAATGAGCACATTTAAAACAAATATCTTTTATTAGAAAATGGGAATTAAAAATAAACACCAACCAAAATCGACAAAACCGAGACTTTCGATAACACACGACTAATTCTAGGCCTAGCTCTCTAAAATCCCCAACGAAGTTGCCAAGCTGTCGATACGTGATCCGGGATGGACCCGTTCGAGTAAGGGGGAAACAGAAGCAAAGGGAAAGATGACTTAATTCTTATTGATTGAAATAAAAGATCGAGGGTATGAAAACGACCTCAAAAAAGAAATAAAGTCGTCACCAATCTTTTTTGGCTAAGTGTGATCAGCCATCTATTAAAATCGATTTTTTATAAAAACATTTTAAAATTAATTAAAACATTTTTTAAAACCAATTTTATAATATGCGCTTTGAACCAAAGAAAAACAAGTGCGGGTTCGGGAGTCGGTTACGTGTGGGAAGGATTAGCACCTCCACAACGCTCATATAAAACGATAACTTATTAGTCGTATGTTATCTCGAATCTCGGTAAAAATTCAATTTTAAAATTGGTGTTTGTAAATAATTTCCTTAAAAATTTATATTTTATTTGGAAATGATCCGGAATTTACTTAGCATAAAATTTCCAATGTTTTTCGATAGACTCAACAAAACATGGAATTTTTCTTTGATTTTGAAATTCTCCGAATCATTTCCATCGAAAAAAATATTCTGTTATTAACGATAATTGATGATGTCCTCCCTGGCAACCCAGCAGAGAATTCATGAATTACTTTAACTCGGGAATAATCTTGATTTATAGAAATATTATTTATTTTCCATTTGTTTAAAAAGTTATTGAAAATAACCATGAATATGCGAACATGTTGCTAAGACGAAAATTAAATAGGCATGTGTATTTATCATGGCATGGTAAGCAAAGTGACATAGCATAAGAATGAATGTCATGTGAATGAAATCGACAAGGCAAATAAAATGACATGGCACGAAAAATGGTGTGATATAAGAATAAATGTCATGTGAATGAAATCGACAAGGCATACATCATTACATGGCATGAAAAATGGCATGTGAATGAAATTGGCATGACATACATATGAATGACATGGCACGGCATGAAAAATGGCATGTGAATGAAATCAACATGGCATACATAATGACATGGCATGTGAATGAAATTGACATGGCAAGCAAGATGACATGGCATATGGATGACATAAAATGACATGGCATATGACATGGCATAAAATGGCATGGCATGTGAATGAAAACAACATGACTAGCAAGATGACATGGAATGTGAATGAAATCGACATGGCAAACAAGATGACATAAAATGACATGGCATGTAAATGAAATCGACATGGCAAGCAAGATGACATAAAATGACATGGCATAAAATGACATAGTATGTGAATGAAATCGACATGATAAGCAAGATGACATAAAATGACATGGCATGTGAATGAAATTGACATGGCAAGGAAGATGACATAAAATGACATGGCATATGAATGAAAACGACATGACAAGCAAGATGACATGAAATGACATAAAATGATATGGCATGTGACATGGCACAAAATGACGTGGCATGTGAATGAAATCGACACTGCAAGCAAGATGACATAAAATGACATGGCATGTGAATGAAATCGACATGGCAAGCAAGATGACTATAAACACCTAATTTTGTCCGGACCACTAAAACAGGTATGTTTTCTTCCTAAATTGATGTTTTAGAATGTAAAAAGACTTTTTTCATCCTGCAGGTGGTGCTTCGAGACTTAGTCTAAGAAGGCGAGCATAAAAAGTCAAACTTGAAAAAGTCAACCTCAAAAAGCCAAACCTGAAAAAGTCAACCCACTTTCAAAATCAAGATTTGAAGTTCAATTGAAAAATTGTGAAAGAATTTTGATAATCCGAGGTCTACATCGAAAGATATGGAATTCGGAAGTTGGGTTACAGAGATTTAGTAGAAAGGAAACCCTAGTTCGGGAAATTTGGGGAAAAGTGCTTAAACGATCAAATTGGTCAAAATTGAAGGTTCCAAATGAAATATAAGCACTGACTATGGGTAATGGAGAAGCTACTTGGAAGAAAAACTGAAAGAAAAGTCAATCCGAAAGAAAATCGAGAATTAGGATTTTTGGTGGATTTCGATGAAATTTGGAAGAATTACAGAAATGGCCCAATTCGGTAAGACTAAAGCCCCTAATTGATAAGAAGTGATTAAACAAGGATATCCAAAGGCTCAGTTTGAAGAAAATCTGAAAATCGAACTTGTTTTGAGCAAAACTGGGTATCGGAGGCAAAAAGGAAAATTTGGGAAATTTGGAAAAAAATAGCAAATGAACTCCAAAAATTTTGAAAATTGTAGATCTCATTCTTAAATCATTTTGAAGAGATTGGCAAAAGAAATTTCATATTCGGAGTTCGTTTGCAAAAATGGCCAAATCTCGGGTCCCCTATGCAAAAATTCAAGAAGATAAATCCCGAAAAAATAGCAAATTAACTCCGAAAATTCTGAAAATTTTCAGATCTCATTCTTAAATTATTTGGAAGAGATTGGCAAAAGAAAATATGGATTCAGAGTTCGTTTGCAAAATGGCCAAATCCCAGGCCCACTATGTAGTAATTCAAGCAGATAAATCCCAAAAAAATACCAAATGAGTTCCAAAAATTATGAAAACTTCCAGATCATACTTTTAAATTATTTGGTAGATATTGGTGAAGAAAAATCTGGATTTGAAGCTCGTTTAAAAAATGGTAAAGTTTGGGAGCACAAAAGGGCAATTTTGGAAGAAAAAATCCAAATAAATAGCAAATAGGCTCGAAAAATTTTGAAAACCTCTAGAATTCAATTTTTTATTATTTTGGAAGTATTGAAAAAATAAAATTTGAATTTGGAGTCCGTTTGCTATTTATTTATGTTCGGCAGGCAAAAAGGTCATTTTACCCAAGAAATCGAAAAGGACTTTTCTTGCCTTTTAAAAAAATGAAGCATGGGCTGGAAGAAGAGGGGTCAGCTGGACAAGGCCCAAGGGTGGGCAAATATTTTCTGATTTTTAATCAAAAGGTTAGCAATGAAGAGGAAGGTGGTTATTTTTTTATCAAACCTTTGTAATTAAGCCACATGGACCAATGCATGAAGAGGGAGAGTGTCAACATAATGGCTTAAGATTCTTGAACAACTGTAATTGTGGATAGCTGATTGCCTAATCTAAGGGTGATAATTTCACATTTTAAACATCTTGGATCAATAGCCTTTGGATCAAAATTGGTTGAAAGAAAAATGACAATATCCTAGCATAGAGAGGGCCATTCAGCCACTACAAGGAATGAGGGTCTATCTCTTTCATTCACTAGCTATTTACTCTTTATTTCACTCTTGTTTTAGCTGATTTTCTCTCCATTTTTGAAAGGCAAAATGAAAAGTTTAGAAAAGAAAAGAAAGTTAGAAGAGAAAAAGCTTGCAATATAGCTTCTAGAGTTGCTTTAAGCACCATACTCCTGCACTTTGTTTGATTTTCCATTCTTGATTTTCTATTTTCATTTGATAATTGGTGAGTTTCTTTTGATTTTTCTTTTTAAATAAGTGTTTTTAATATTCTTCTTTAAGTTCCTTCTTGATTCTTTCTTGTAAAAAGCTTTTGAAATTTTTTTTCCTCTTCTTTTTGAGTCGGTCGAATGGCCTAGTGTTTTTGGTAGTTGCTGTTTTTCTTCTTTATTTCATGATTCTAGTGACATTTAACAAGTTTTGATGCTTTAAATCTTTTTCTAATACATAAACATGAAGTTTGTTTTAATTTGGTTGCTTGCTTGTTTCCATTTTTGAGTCTATTATCTTGTTATCATGTTTATTTTACTTGTCTTGCATTTTTTCATTTTCTGTTTTCAAAATGTTTAAGTTTGTTTATGTTTTACATTTTGTAATCCATGTGTTTGTGAAAATACCTATTGTTTTCATGCCTTTACTTTATATTTGCATGATTTGAGTGTTATTCTTTAGCTATGCATGTTAGTATATTAAGTGTTTGTGAAAATGCCATGCTCATTTTTATGGAACCATTCGGCCACCCTCATATTTTATGCTTTGCATGTGCATTTTCATCATGCTAGTTGATAGGTTAGCATTTTCATGATATTTGGTTGTGTATTTTATTTAAGCATGCTATATGTTTTTGTTATTGCCATTCATTCTTTAGGTTTAGGATTGGTTTGCTTTGCCATGCATATTCATGCATTTTAGACCTAGGTTGCATTAAATGCCATGCAAGTTCATTTATGTCTAGGTCATTTTATTGATGCCATGCATTTTTCATATCATTTAGGTTTTAAATCATGCATTTCATGCATCATATTTTATGTATTTTCATGCATTTCATGTCATTGCCACTTGATTTATGACTTAGACCAATCAATGGTTCAAAGTCATGCTCATTTTGAGCATACTTGTGGAAAATTAAAGAGTTGTCAAATTGATTATTCTACCTTTGTGATTTTTTTTACTTAGCCAATTTTTGCCTAACTTTTCAAAAGTGTTAGTTACTGTTTGTGAGTTCTTAGGAGAGTCTCTAACATTTTTACTTTGATTTTTAAATGATTTTATCAAAGGCAAAAAAAAAAAAAAGTGTTTTGGCAAAACAGTTTCTTCACCCAGTACTCGTACGTTTTCGATTTTTCTGGGCAGTCATCTTTAATCAGAAAATTAAGCTGATTTTTTTCCGTGTAGTTCTACATGTCCTGAGTCTCCATTACTTTTTTTAGATTCTTTTGAATTTTTAAAAATACGGTAAAAAACCGCGCATTAAAACTGGACAGTAGAGGCAGAATTGAATTTTAAGGAAAATCATTTTTCTATTTTGGTTAAGTTACTTAGAGGGGGCTGATTAGGAAGTTTATCTACTGACTTAGGGTAGTTTCTAAGCTTTTTTTAAACTCTAAATATGATTTTTTAAATCTCGGGTTAAGGGTGGTCAAGTCTGGAATTTTAAACTTAGGAAATTAGAGCCATTTAAAAAGGGTTTAGCTAAGTTTTAATTTTGAATCTAAGCTTTTCAAAATTGTTTTCAAACAATCACAAAGTATTTTGGTTTTAGAATATTTAATTTGATATATTTTCCTAAGGTGGCCGGATATCTTTTTAGATATATGGATTTTCTTAATTAAAGGCAAAAAATACATTCTCATGCATTGCGTTTTTCATAGTCATGCATACTATATAATATGTGATTTTTGCTATGTTAATTTTCATGATGGTGTTATTGCCTTTGATTTAAATTTTTGATATTATATTAATTGTCATATGGTTTTGAATATTACATGTTATCCTACGCTTTTTATTTAGTTAATTATTTTTGTCATATTATTATTGTATTATGTTAATTTTCATGCATTATTGTTGTATTTTTATTCTCATGCATATTACATGATAGCATTATTTTATGTTTAAGTCATTTCATATCATTTAGATTATATGCCATGTCATTTATATTTGCCATGTCATTTAAATCATTTTATTTCATTTAGAATATATCATGTGACTTAGGATATTTCATTTCATATAGAATATATTATGTTACCTAGGTCATTTCATTTCATTTAGAATATATTATGTCACTTAGGATATTTCATTTCATTTAGAATATATCATGTGACTTAGGATATTTTATTTCATATAGAATATATTATGTTTCCTAGGTCATTTCATTTCATTTAGAATATATCATATGACTTAGGATATTTCATTTTATTTAGAATATGCTATGACATTTAAATTATATCATACCATTTAGGTTGCATTATATTATCTAAACTTTGCTATGTCATTTTATTTATGTTGCACATATTCATATTCATATTTTTTAAAATATTTTGAAAAAGGTAATGATTTTCAATAAAATAAAGATATTCCCGAGTTAAAATGATTCATGAGTTCTCTGCCGGGTTTGCTGGGGAGGATATCATCAATTATCATTAATAACGGAATATCTTCTTTAAAACGAGAATGGTTCGGAAAATTTTCCAAACTAATAAAATTTCTATATTTTGCCACGTTTGTTGGGGAATAAAGGAAAATTTTGAATTAATAAATTCCAGATCATTTTCAATTAAAAATGAAATTATTTTTCTTTAAATTGGGAATTAACTTGAAATACTAAATTTAAAACCAACTTTTTTACCGAGACTTGAGATAACACACGATTAATAAGGTACCGTTTTATACGGGCGTTGTGGGGGTGCTAATCCTTCCCCACACGTAACCGAGTCCCAAACCCACTTCTTTGATTTCCCTGGTTTAAAACACAGACTTGAAATTGGTTTTAAAAATATTTTAATTAATTTTAAAATGTTTTATAAAACCGGTTTTAATAGGTGGCCGATCACACCTAGCTAAAATAGATTGGTGGCGACTCCATGTCTTTTTCAAGGTTATTTTCAAAACCTTCGTTCTTCTAGAGGAATTAAGTCGACTTTTCCTCATTCTTTTAATGTCACGCTTAACGACTAATAAATTCTTGCGATGAGACTTGTTATTTTTTAGTTTGCGACAGCTTGGCGACTCCACTAGGGACTATTAGAGAGTCAGGCCTAGAATTAGTCGTGTGTTATCAAAGTCTTGGTTTTGTTGGTTTAATTGATATTTAATTTTAATTCTCACATTTTTTAATAAGGAGAATTTTGAAAATAATAAAATATTTTTAAATATGTCCATACTCATGTGCATGCATTTTATTATTGTTCTCTAGTTATTTAAGGTTGTATATTATAATTACTTGTTGGTTAATGCGTTACACTATTCTTGAATATTCTTTTAATAAATTGTTAGGGAATTTAGAATAAGGGTTGTAGAATAGGTGGTGAAAGGTTTGTTGTTCCTCCACACACACCACATGTGCATCTGCATATCATGAGCCCTATACCTGGGTTTCGTCCTTTTAGGTGGGAGCAAAGTAACTAAGCCTTTGTGATTAACAATCTGCATGGGCTAGTGAAACACTTCCGGAGTACTAAATTACCTAAGCCTTCGTGATTAACAATCCGCATGGGCTAGGGAAATAGACTCTAACGAATTGGACCCGCTTTTATCGGGGTGCCTTACTAGCCTTCACCGACGACAGTGAGAAATAATTCGGGGCCTTTTAGAACCGATTCACCTTCATCTAGGGAACCTCGACGAAGCTCTTGATAGATATACTGAAGTTAGGAACACATGGAGGGATACTTCTAACCTTTTATTACCTATTTTACATCTCAAATAAGTTTTGTAAACCGGGCAAAGATGAAAGTACATCGCCCGTAATAAGTATGATAATCTGCCCCGAAGGCATCATGATGCCTAAGTGAGTTGATACTGTTGGGGCAAATTTTCATCAACTTTTTGAAATTGAAATATAATTTTTTTTTTTAAAAACATTTTGCATTTTGCACATTTCATGCATGTTGAGAAAAGCATGTATATTTATGGTTGTATTGTTGATCTCATTTTCTTGCAATAAACGGATGGTGATAATAATCCTTTTTGATGATTTCATAAGACCGGTAGTGTTGCGTGAACATTTGGACATTGTACCATAGTAGGATCCACTACCCCGAAATTCTTTTGAAATTAATATGTTTGGCTTTTCATAGAGAAAGCATGTTTCAAAAAATCATAGATTATATTTGGAGGCAAATCTTGTATAATGAGATTTTTGAATAATCAAGATTTAGGTCCCACCAATTTTATGTAATCATTAGTTAACTTCTTTGTGTATACCTTTGTGTTAATTCATTTATTCTTTGCATGTATCATTTTGACATCATTTTATAGTCCTAACATGTATGGTTATTCATTGTAGAATACATTTGTGATATACATGGTCATTCTTTGTACCTACCTTTGTTTTAATGCATTTATTCTTTGCATATATCATTTGGACATCATGTTACAGCCATAACATGCATGGTCATTCGTTGTACAATACGTTTATGACATGCATAGTCATTATTTGTATATACCTGTGCATCAATTTATTCATTCTTTACATGCATCATGTTGGCATCATGTTGCATTCATGCATTCATAGTCAGTATGATTTTTCTGCATATATCCATGCATTAATTTGCTTATTCTTTACATGCACCATGTCAGCATCAGGTAGCATTCATGACAAACATAGGCATCATAATTTCTCTGTATATGCTCATGCATTAATCATCAGTATATTCATGCATATAGAAATAGAGCATGTACATTCATTCTTAAGCTCATGGTAATAATGTCAATTTCATTTGCACGAAAGGGGGTCGAGATATGAGCAATGAATCGGAGGAACGATTAGGTGCCTTGGAACGCAATCAAGAGGAGTTTGGACATGAACTCCGGGAGTCGAAGGAACAACTTATCAAATTTATGAAAATGTTTGAGGATATGAGTAAGAGTAAAGGGGAACTTTCGTAGGCCTCTACATCGCCTTCGGATCAACCAAAATCATTAGGTCCAAAACATACAATCCTTGCTGGATCCTGCGCTTGTCAATGCCACAAAGTTTGCAATCCTGATGAAATTATGGACAAAATCGTGAAAATGATTAAACTCGAGAGCCTAATACCAAAGATAGAAACCTCGGATCCTGTACCATACCTGCAAACTGTTCTAGGTACAAACCAATATCCCCACCCTACTATGGTCCAATCGTCCATTGGGATGACCACTACGGGATTCCTGAATACCACTCCATCACCACCAACTACCAGTTCGTACTATTTCCCTCATCAATTACCTTATCAAGCATCCGAGATAGGAACCTCGAACTATGTACAACCTCCAAGGGTCCTATGTCCAAATCCATACCCTTACCATGTTGTTTCGCCACCTCTCTATGTAAACACTTCGGTACTAACCTTAGTTCCACCACCAAGTGCCCCAACTCCTAGGCCATGTGTAACTAAGAAACAACTCAAAAACAAGACCCAAGAGCAGTATGGTCCCATTCCAATCAGCTACCAGGAGCTTCTCCCTATACTGATCCAAAATCACAAGGTTGCCTGTATCCCGGTGAAACCCCTGTTACCACAATATCCAAAGTGGTATAATCCAGATACAAGATGTGATTATCACTGTGGAATTGCTGGCCATAGCATTGAAGACTGTATAGCCTTCAAAAAGAAAGTGCAATCTCTTATAGAGATCAAGTGGATCGATCCAACGACTCTGATTGATAGAGGGCTAGGAAAGCGTAATTTGGATTGGGAGATTTATGGCAATGATGTAGAAAGACTTCAGTCTGATATGATGTAGTAGGATTTCACTTTTTCAGTATTCGGCTCTTATAGCCTTAGGATGCTAGGAAGAATAAAGTGCTTGTAAAGACAGTTTTAACCACTGCTCAAATTTTGTAAAACATGGTTTATACCATTGTGAACGTTGATATGGGAATGAATTGACTATGCTTCAAATTTATGAGATGTTGATGATTAAGTTCACTCTATTCTTATTTCCTCCGTGATATCTTCCCCTTTGCATTTTGCATCCGATCAATTATTTGTCATACCATACATTCATACATGTATCATGTTAGCATCAGGTTGCATTCATGCATTCATAATCAACATGTTTTTTCTGTATATATCCATGCATTAATTTGCATATTCTTTACATGCATCATGTTGACTTTGGGTTGCATTCATGACTGTCGATACGTGATCCCAATCGCAGGGGACCCGTTCGAGTAAGGGGGAAACAGAAGCAGAGGAAAAGACAACTTAATTCCTCTAGATTGAAATAAAAGGTCGAGGGTATGAAGACAGCCTCGTAAAAGACATGGAGTCGCCACCAATTTTTTTTTAGCTAGGTGTGATCAGCCACCTATTAAAACTTGTTTTATAAAACATTTTAAATTAATTAAAACATTTTCAAAACCAATTTCAAGTATGCGTTATAAACCAGAGAAAATAGAAAAATCGGGTTTAGGACTCGGTTATGTGCGGGGAAGGATTAGCACCCGCACAACGCCCGTATAAAACGGTACCTTATTAATCATGTGTTATCTCAAGTCTTGGAAAAAAGTTGGTTTTTAATTTAGTATTTTAAGTTAATTCCCAATTTTAAGAAAAATAATTCCATTTCTAATTGAAAATGATCCGGAATTTATTAATTCAAAATTTTCCTATATTCCCCGACAAAATCGGCAAAATATAGAAATTATTATTCATTTAGAAACTTTCCGAACCATTCTCGTTTTTTGAAGGAAAGATATTCCTTTATTAATGATATTTGATGATATTCCTCCAGCAAACCCGGTAGAGAACTCATGAATTATTTTAACTCGGGAATATCTTTATTTTTATTGAAAATCATTATCTTTTTTCAAAACATTTAGAAATATGAACATGAACATGTATGACATAAATAAAATGACAGGGCAAAGTCTAGATAATATAATGCAACCTAAATGATATAACATAATTTAAATGGCATAGTATATTCTAAGTGAAATGAAAAATCCTAAGTATCATGGTATATTCTAAATGAGATAAGATAATTTAAATGACATGGCAATTTTAAATGATATGGCATATTTTAAATGACATGGCATATTATAAATAAAATAACCTAAATGACAAGGAATAAGATCTAAATGACAAGAAATGACATGAAACCAAAATAATGCTAACATATAATATGCATGAAAATGAAAATAAAAATAAAAATAATAATGCATGAACATAGTATATGCTAAACAATATGACAAAAATAACTAAATAAAAAGCATAGGATATCATGAAACATTCAAAATCATATGGCAAACAAATATAAGATCATAAAATGTGAATTAGAATAATAATAATACCATGGAAAATATCATAGCAAAAATCACACATTTAAATAAAATGCATGAACATGGAAAATGCAATGCATGAAAATGTATTTTTTCCTCCAAAATAAAGAAATCCGTATACCTAAAAGGATATTCGGCTACCTTAGGAAAATATGTCAAATTAGATTTTTTAATAAAAATAAAAACTTTGTGATTGTTTAAAAACAATTTTGAGGAAAACTTGAATAAAAATTAAAACCCTTACCAAACCCTTTTAAAATGGCTCTAATTTCCTAAGTTTAAAATCCCGGACTTGACCGCCCTTAACCTTAGAATTATAAAATCATTTTTAAAGTTTAAAAAGGCTTAGAAACTACCCTAAGACAGTAGCTAAAGCTTCTAACCAACCCCATCTAAATGCCTTAGCCAAATTCAACCATCATTCTTCTTTGATTTCAAATCTGCCTCTACTGTCCGGTTTTGCCACACGATTTTTTAACCAATTTTTAAAAATTGAAAAAAATCTATAAAACATACTGGAGACTCAGAACATGTAAAACTACACGGGAAAAAATTTGCTTAATTTTCTAATTAAAGATGACTACCCAGAAAAATCAGAGAAGCTTGAGTACTGGTTGAAAAAAACTGTTTTGTTAAAACACATTTTTTGCCTTTGATAAATTCATTCAAAAATCAAAGTAGAAATTGTTGGAGATCATTCTAAAGACATGAGGACAATAGCTAAATATTTAAAAACCTTGGACAAAAATTGGCTAAGTAAAAAAATCACAAAGGTAGAATAATTATTTTGACAATTCTTTAATTTTCCACAAGTATGCTCAAGAGAGCATGACTTTGAGCCATTGATTGGCCTAAGTCATAAATCATGTGGCAATGACATGGAATGCATGAACATACAGCAAATGAAATGTATGAAAAGCATGGTCTAAAGGTCTAAATGGTAAAGGAAATGCATGACAATTCAAGACAACCTAAATGCCTAGCATGAATTTGCATGGCAATAAATGCCATCCTAACTCAATATGCATGCAATGCTTGATAATGCAAATATGACTTGGACCTAATATGTTATGAATATTCATGAAAATGCTAATGTAACCTAAGACCTAAATAGCATAGTAATGCATGATAATACCAATGTGATTTAAGACCCAATATGCATTGCAACACCAATATGGCCTAGACCTAAATGTAATGAACATGCATAGCAATACTATGAACATACAATGACCAATGAAACAAATGTCAATGTTGGAACAAACAGAAACTAATGCACTATTTCAAGATATGATAATGCAAAGCATATTACCTAAACAAAATGCAAATGCATCCTATCTAGTAAATGACACAAGTACATGACAAATCATGTTAAGATGCATATTGTCATGACATTTTCATAAGCATATGACATACTAAAATCAAAATGCATAAGCTCATGGCATGGAGATGCAAACAAGTCAATAAGCAAAGTGAAAATGCACATGCAAGGCATATCAATAATGGAGTTGCCGAATGGTCATGGAACAAAATAAAGCAAATGCAAACATGTTTATAATATAAAACATGATACATGAAAAAAATGCACAACATGAGCATATGAACAACAATGGCCGAATATGCAAGGATACAATATCAAGCATGGAAATGACATATAGAAACAAATATAGCATAGAAAATAATGTAAAGAACATAAAAAAAAAAATTAAACATAGCCATGCAAAGCAAATAACAAGCAAAACAAGTAAACAAAACAAGGAAAGTTAAGCTCCATGTTTGGTATCAAATGGGCATAGCCTCTCACCTAACCATAATCACTTGGTCTTGCCAAGATCATGAAGCCTTTCCATCTCAATAAAACAGAAAATAAACCATGTTAAACAAAAAATTAAGGTGGGCTTCATGGTAGGTAAAAATGGGCATAGCCTCTCCCCTAACCATGGTCACTTGGTCTAGCCAAGATCATGTAGCCATTTCAACCTTTTTTCTTCATCTTTTGTAAAAAATCAGAACCTTAGAATACTCTAAAAAACCTTCTAAAAATCATTTTTCACAACAACATGCAGGGAAGAAAAAAAGAAAACCAAAGGCAAGTATATATGCCATATTCAGCCATAGCATGAATCCATGTAAAAAAATTGTTTTCCACCTTTTTAATGAAGAAAAGATGAAAACATAAGTAAACTTTAAAAACTTTATTTCTATGAAAAATGTAGTAGGAAAACAAGATAGAAAATCAAGAAAACACCATAAAAAACAAGAAGAAAGCTATGCTTAGAACTTGGTAGAGATGACTACCTTCAAACTCTCTATTGAAAACCTTTTTTCCTTTCTTTCAAAACCTTTTTCTTTGCCAAATTAGCTACTGTTTCCAGCCAAAAAAACATATGAAAAAAATGAAAACAACCCCTCTCCCTTAGTGTTGCCGAATGGCCTCTCCACCATTGGACGGAATTTGCACTTTTCTCCTCCCATCTTGGCCCGTAGATTAAGATATTTTGATGGAAACATAAAAATGTCATCTTTCCAATTGATAGAAGCCCTTAAGATGTGTACTCAGCCCTTGTAGTAACCTCAGCCCTTAGATGCAAAAGAGGACCAATCCCATCCACTCCCTTGCTTGCCCCCTTGAGTGCCTACCCTTGGATGAGTTGTGCTCTTCCATTCTTGGTCATTGGATGAGGACAACATAAAAATGACATCTTGTAGATTAAATCAAGCCCTCAACATGTGTACTCAGCCCTTGTAGATGGCCTAAGCCATTAGATGAAAAGAGACAACCCCATGTACTCCCTTGCTTGACCGAATTAATGCTCACCTTTAGATGAATTGTGCTCATCTTTTTTCTTCCATTCTTGGCCATTAGATGAGGGTTTTTTCATGAAAAATAAAAATTTCATCTTGGCATTTAAAATTGGCCATTGGATGGTGCCTTCAACTTTCCTACAAGGCACCTAAGCCATTGGATGAAGGGGGGACCATTTGCAAGGTGTTAGTGGTAGCATATGGCTTGATAGTGACTAAGGAATTAAATTTTCCAAGCTTCCTTCTTCTCCTCTATGCTGGCTGACCAAGGGAAGAAAAATCCTAGCAATTCCTTCTTCTTTCATATTTTCCACAATTACAAATTTGCTCTTTTTTTGTTTCATCGGTAAAATGACCTTTTTGGCCCCCGAACCTAAATAAATAGCAAAAGGAGTCCCAATTCGAATTTTCTTTTTTCAATACTTCCGAAATAATAAAAAATTGAATTTTGGAAGTTTTCAAAATTTTCCGAGTCCATTTACTATTTATTTCGAATTTATTTCCGACATTGCCCATTTTATGCACCCGAACTTAACCATTTTTTGAACGAGCTCCGAATCCAAATTTTTATTCACCAATATCTTCCAAATTATTTAAAAATGTGATCTGAAAGTTTTCATAATTTTTGGAGCTCTTTTGCTATTTTTTCAGGATTTATCTGCTTGAATTACTACATAGGGACTCGAGATTTAGCCACTTTGCAAACGAACTCTAAATCAGGATTTTATTTTTCCAATCTCTTCCAAATAATTTAAAAATGAGATTTACAAATTTTCAGAACTTTTGGAACTCGTTTGCTATTTTTCCTGGATTGATCCTGTTGAATTTTTGCATTGTGGGCCCGGTATTTGGCCATTTTGCAAACGAACTCCGAATCAAGATTTTATTTCTCCAATCTCTTTGAAATGATTTAAGAATGATATTTACAAAATTTCAGAATTTTTGGAGTTCATTTGCTACTTTTCCAATATTTTCCAATTTTGCCTTTTTTGCCTCCGAACCCGATTTTGCTCAAAACAAGTACGGTTTTCAGATTTTCTTCAAACTGAACCTTGTGCTATCTTTGTTAAATCATTTCTCATCAATTAAGGGCTTTAGATCTTCCGAATCGGGTCATTTCTGTAATTCTTCCAAATTTTACCGAAATCCACCGAAAAAACCCTAATTCTCGATTTTCTTTCGAATTGACTTTTCTATCAATTTTTCTTCCAAGTAGCTTCTCCATTAATTGTATTTAGTGCTTATCTTTCATTTGGGACCTTCAATTCTGACCAATTTGATCGTTTAAACACTTTTCCCTAAATTTCTCGAACTAGGGTTTCTTTTCTACTGAAATTTCGTAACCCAACTTCCGACCTCCATATCTTTCAGTGTAGACCTCGGATTATCAAAATTCTTTCACCATTTTTCAATTGAACTTCAAATCTTGATTCTGAAAATGGGTTGATTTTTTCAGTAGTTGACTTTTTTCAAGTTTGCTTTCTTAGACTAAGTCTCGGAGTACCAGCTGCAGGATGAAAAAAAGCCTTTTAGCATTCTAAAACATCGATTTAGGATGAAAACATAACTGATTTAGGGGTCCGAACAAAATTAGGTGTCTACAGCTGCCCCTCTTTGGCTATTGCTGAGAATCAGGAATCAGGCAAAGATAAACAAACACTAATTTTGTCCGGTTAGTGAAATCACATGTGAAGAGAAGGGAAAGGGAATTTTCTTTTCTCCATTTTTCATTCATTATTATTATTATTATTTTTGAAAATTGAAGATTTTGTCCTTAAATTGAATTCTCTGACTAATCAAGGCTCAACCCGTCTTAAGGAAACGAGTTCGATTTGCAAAAGAAAAAATAGTGCCCGAAGGTCTTAAAAATATTGCCCGGAGATCTTAAAAATGGTGCCCGGAGGTCTTAAAAAAGGTGCCCAAAGGTCTTAAAAATGGTGCTCGAAGGCCTTACCCGTGATTTGAAAAAATTATGCCCGGAGGTCTTGAAAATGGTGCCCGAAGGTCTTAAAAATGGTGCCCGAAGGCCTTACCCGTGATTTGAAAAATTATGCCCAGAGGTCTTAAAAATGGTGCCCGGAGGTCTTAAAAATGGTGTCCGAAGGTCTTAAAAATGGTGCCCGAAGGCCTTACCCATGATTTGAAAAATTATGCCTGGAGGTCTTAAAAATGGTGCCCGAAGGTCTTAAAAATAGTGCCCAGAGGCCTTACCCGTGATTTGAAAATGCCAGGAGGTCTTAAAAATGGTGCCCGAAGGCCTTACCCGTGATTTGAAAAATGATGCCCGAAGGTCTTAAAAATGGTGCTCGAAGGTCTTAAAATAGTGCCCGAAGGCCTTACCCGTGATTTGAAAAATTATGCCCGGAGGTCTTAAAAATGGTGCCCAAAGGCCTTAAAAATGGTCTTAATGATGATCTTTGAAGAATTGTTGAAAATTAACCTAAAGATTTTGAGAAGATGCGAATGCTTTTTGATGCTGGTGCAAATGATTAACAGGATGTACATACCTCATATGGCATATGTAAATGTTTTGAATTGATGCAAATGTTTTTTGATGCTGATGTTGGATAAGATGCAAATGCTTCTAAATGCAACTGCAAATGCTCTCAAATTGATGCAACTACTTCATGGAATGATGCAGATGTAAAGATTGACATTATGCAAATGCTTCTAAATGATGCAAATGCAAGGATTGACAACGTGCAGAATGCTTCTACATGATGCAAATGCAAAGATCGATAATGATGCAAACGCTTCATGAAAAAATGCAAAGGCCAAGATTGACATTATGCAAATGCTTGATGAAAATATGCAAATGCCCCCGATCATTTCCTAAACTTTGGCTTAGCCTTTCCAATTCAGTTTTCCTCTTCAAATCAGAGTATAACTTCTAATCATTTTCGCTATTCTCCTTGCCCCAACAGTCTTCAAATTCTTATTGACAAAAATCTACTTGCCGGGTTCTTTCTTCTTCTCATATTTGGAAATCAAGATTAACCCTAGTAGTTCCACACCTTTGGGTTAGAAAAACCCTTATCTCATGTCAACATCAAAAATGGGTATTTCAAAAAAATGTCTTTATTTGTTTTCTTATTTGAAAACTTCTAAACAAGAACATTAACCTCACAGTGTGTGATGTGCAAATCTTTTAAAGACTGATGATCATTGTTAAAAATTTCTCCAAGTGTCAATCTGGTTTTTTACGCCTATCAAAGTAAATTTCACAACAAAATGTATGTCCCTTCTAGGCTCACGAATGGAACAGGTTTTATAAATCATGAATTCATTGAGAATCAAACAAATTCAACATTCTTTTAGTTTTCATATCAAGGCATTTTGACAAGCGTCAAGATTGGCTAGGATGTTTAGACCGGAAAGTTTAATCTTGGAAGGAAAAAGTCTCAGTTTTGAAGACAATACTCCATATGAGAGCTGACAATTTGGGAGGTTCAAGAATTCCTAGATGCTCCTCGATGACCATTTTTCCAAGGTGACCTTCTCTTTTGTGGTATTGGAACTAACATAAATGGCATCGGAAATTCCCATTTTACTCTAGACCGCCCATTTTCGGGTTTTCGCCCAAGAATCCAATTCTTTCATTTTTTTTTCTTTTTTCATTGTTTTACCATGCACTTCAGAATTCTAAATTCTTCCTTAGTGAAAAGATAATTCGTTGAGATGGGATAAAACCTGTGGAAAAACCCTTCAAATTAATATTCATGCTTGATCAAAATGGACTTTTAAAGCACGTAATGTCGGCCACAGTTCAGGGTTCATAAAGAAAGGATAAATAGGGCCAAAATATGTGTTTGAGGGTAATCAGATCAAGGATCATTTCTTGAGGAGGATTTTCTTTGAAGCATTTGTCCCTTTTGGACTTTTCATTCCTTTTGACTTCTCTCTTTTCCTTTTTTCCTTTTGGCTTTCATTTTCCATACTTTTTCACACTTTTTCTTTTGTTTTTGTTTTTCCCTTGCATCTTTATTTTGATAGAGTGGACCCATATTTATTCGGGCCTTAATTTGCTTTGTATCTGTCTTTGAGTTAGGACTCATTTCTCAGAGATCTTTCCTCGCATTTGCCCCTCAGTGTAGAGGGTGATCCTTGATCAGGGTTCAAAGAAGAAAGAATTCTTTTGGCTCAAAAGGGTGACTATGGATAATTTTCTCTTTGTGGGAGGGATATGAAAGATGGCCATTTATCATATCAAGCACGGATATTCTTATTGAAAAACGATCCCCGAGGGGAATAGATAATCAAAATTTCATTTTGCACTTTGGAATCATTCGAATTCTCATATGCATGATATCACCATTTTTTTATTTTTTATTTTTTTGCATGCCCCACTGATTCATGTTTTAGTCCCATCCTTTTTCACCATATATCCATCATTTCCACATATGATGCCCCAATTTGATTAACCAAGAGAATTTGTATCAACGAGGAACATAGCAAGTCTAGGTCTATTTTGAAAAGGTTGAGTTTCAATTATGAGTTCTTTGAAGAGACAAGGAAAATATGGCCCAAAAACCGGGTTTCTCTGGGACATGGGATAATCTAGTTTAATCATTGTGCCCCAGGGTGTCAATCATGAAGTGTTGTTTGGGCAATTAGTGTTTTGTGGTTGTTGAAAATGTCATGAATGGTTTTGGCACCACCTTGATACACACCAAATTACCATGATCTAAATTCTCGAAAGAATGTCTTATTTGTTTAATTTCAAGGAGTTCAAAAAATTTTCAATAAGTTCATTCCTTTGTCCTTAGCCTAGACTAGGATCTACATATTTGCTTATTCTATGATGACAATTGTTTTATGAAGTTCAATAATTCATATTCCTCGAAGCATTACGTTTTTCAAGTGGTCTTGGTTCAAGGGATTTAGGCCTAGGAAAACCTAAAAGAGAAGGGATAGGGCATTAGGTCATTTGTAACAATGATCATCAATATTCTCGAGACTATCCATTATTATAACTTCCTTAATGCTTGTTTTTGTAATTTCAAATTATTGTTAAAACAACAAACAGAAAGCATTTAAAATTCAAAATTCATTTAATTCATATGAATGTCGACATGAGACAAGTGTTTTCATCCTAAGGTCTTAAACTACATGCATCAAAATGCTCCTATTGACATCCTTCAAAGGTAGTAATTCTCCTCCTAAAACCCTGAAAAAGAAACTGATTTACGACAAAGCGGCCTTCCAATGATTGATAAGCTCCGGTGTAAAAATACCATTGCGGATAAGACCTTCAATCATTTCCATCAATTGTCTGCATTTTTCAGTTGAATGCCCAATTACTCCCAGGTGATAATCACACTTGCTGTCAGGGTCATAACTCCTTGCTGATGGATTCGGAGCTATTT